>CM070011.1:28001376-29201376 GCA_036247105.1 Cirrhinus mrigala | reverse complement strand
CTGTAAAAGAAGAGGTCACATGATTAGAAAAGTCAAAGGAATTTATTTGATATACTATTCAATTGGCAACTGCCTCGTAGCATTTTTTTTTTAGCTATAGACACCTTACAAATGTTACCTGTCTGAAAAAAATTAATAGTCTCTTCTGCATCTGAGGAGTAACAGCTCACTGAGCCCTGACACTTATTCATAAGTCTGTCGATTGACATTGAGAGTGTGTTCAAGTTTGTGTGGCTTTTTAGACATTCAACATTTTTTATCCAATCTGAGCATGTGTTAGTGGCAAAGGAGCAAGTGTCCTACATTTGAGAAACAGTGGGAACATGTGGCTGTTGTCCTCTGACCTCTATTGGCGAGAAAGGAAGCCAAACTAAGAAACCACCCTTCCCTGAAATGGCCTAGACTTGTTGTGTATATATAGTCGTTCATGTGAAGACTTTTAACCGTGGGCGTGTAATGGACATCCATACTGCTGTGGAGAATTTGGGTCAACCTGGCAGTCGCCCAAACTGAGGAGGCTAGTTATAGATTTTTCTGTTGCTTGTGCTTAGAGTCCATTTCTTTTTACGTGTTGACCTCATTTTCTGTGTTATTCTCACTCTCCTTTATAATATCTCATTTTTAAAATGTCAGTCTGGAAAGCAGCGGGGAGTCTAGCCACACCCAATAATGATGGAGTGAGGCAAAATGCAAGGAGCAAACACGGACACCCTCTAGAGACATCAGGTCATCCCATTATGATATGATTCACATATACAGCAGACACGCACATACAGATCTGTCATAGCCCATTTTCATGTGTGATATCTCCCGAGGGGGCTCACAAAGCCACCTGACTGGCCAGATGCTGTTGTGTTAGACTTTTGTGTACTAACAAGCTTCCTGTAAGTGCTAATGAGATGTGTGTGAGCTTGTGCACATATAGCTATATAGTCCTTTTTGATCACAGTTATATTGTGAAATATTATTACAATCACATGTCACACGATCCCTCAGAAATCATTCTAGTATGCTGATTTGGTGCTAAAGAATACTACAATGCTAAAAATAGAAAGTTCAAAAAACAGCATTTATTTTAAATAGATTTCTTTTGTAACAGTGTATTGCAATTATTAATGGCTTCTGCTTTTTTATTCTCATTTGTAATTCACATGGGGTAAACATGTTTGCTAAATGAATGAATTTACGTTTAATTCAAAACAGAGGCAGCAATCCTTCATGTCCTCCGGCCATTCGATGGTCACTTTTTATTACTGGGATCCCCTCGCTCCCTTTCCTGCTTTTCATCCTTTATTCTTTTTCACTTGACAGTCTTTGGTGTGACAGCAGCCCCGCGACATACAGCCAAAAGAGAAACAACTTTACTTGTTGTTGAATGTTACATAATTCTCAGCAGGGGAATTTCTTTAGTGTACGTGACAGGAATCAGCAAAGAGAGACTGCAGCAAGCTGGGTTATCCTCTGGCACTGAGAGGATTTCTCTATCCCTCCCTTTCCCTCCTGCTCACTCTCTCTTTCGGCTCCTTTCCTGCTTTTTGTGACTCAGAAATGACAAAAGCTATGTGCTTGTTGTTTATTGACAGAAGTGCTGTGAGGGAATAAAAGAATAGAGGGATGGCAGAGAGGGAGAGTGACTGATTGTTTGTTTTTTACACAACCTTTTCTTCTTTTCACCCCAACACACACATGAAAAATTAATGCTTGGGCTGTCATTTGCTGAACATACACACGTCTGGAGAACTGTTAGTTGAGGTGAGACACACACACACACATTAAAGGATTAGATAACTCCAGAATAATTTACTCACCCCCATGTCATCCAAGATGGTTATGTCTTTCTTTATTCAGTCAAAAAGAAAGGTCCAAATTGCAGTTTTAATGCAGCTTGAAAGGGCTCTACACAATCCCAGTTGAGGAATAAGGGTCTTATATAGTAAAACAATCTCTCATTTTGTAAAAAAAATTACAATTTATACACTTTTTAACCACAAATGCTCATCTTGTACTACATCTTGTACTCATCTTGTACTCGACCTCACATATTATGTAGTCGTGTTGAAAAGGTCATGTGACGTAGGTAGAAGTACCGTGTTTACAAAGCGAGTGTGCAAAGAAAGTCAAACAGCCTTTACATAAAAAGGTATAATAACGTTGGAGGAGAAAATGAGATGGAGTTTTTCGCCTTACCCTACCTTTTTGAACCAAAGTACACTAGAACTAACCACTCGTGACCTTTTCAACGCAATTATGAAATGCGTGAAGTCACGGAGGCGGATCGCAGAGCTAGTGCAAGATGAGCATTTGTCATTAAAAAGTATCTACATTTTTATTTTTTTTAGAAAATGACCGATCATTTCACTAAATAAGACACTTTTTCCTCAGCTGGGATCGTGTAGAACTCTTTGAAGCTGCACTGAAACTGCAGTTTAGAACTTTAACCCTGTTAATCCCCATTGAAGTCCAGTTTATGGAGAAAAATCCTGGAATTTTTTTTTTTATCTTAATTTGAACCTTAATTTATTACACAAGCATCTTGGATGACATGGGGGTGAGTAAATGTCGATGAGTTGAAAAGAGTCGATAATAACTAATGTCGAAAGAGTCGATGTTTCATCAATGATTGTTTGCAAAAGTGGTACAACTGTAAAATTTTCCCTGATTTTTTAAATCTTAATTATTTAGATTTTTGTCTTGACACAATGTAAATGTAATTGTATGTATTTCGGTATTACTTTCTTTCTAAGTATTCAATCAGATTTTTTTTTCACATTCACACTCCTGCTTTTATTTGAGCTTGTGGTTAAAACCCCAAGCTTGAACAACAAAGTCGGCGCATCTGCCTCTTTGTCTTTGTTCCAGACCACAACCAATTCATGAGGCTGCAGTACTGTAGGACTTACTGTACACGTCTGGCTTCCCTCATCCCTCAAAACCATATACATAAACATGAGCTTTCAAATACATTCTGCATGAATATGTGCATATCTAACTAAAAACCACCACTGACACCCCCTGATGTTTTGTTTTCTTGTCATCTGACAAAAGCGACACAATGATGTTAAATAGGGTCATGGGAATCAGACATCCTGAGGTTTTGCCAATTACCCACCTTCTTCTTCAACGCGGAAGTAAGCCTGCGGATGAGACCTTCGGTTCATTATCCGCTATAGGTAAATAACGAGAAGAATAACAGTGTGCAGCAAATCGCAAAAATGCTTGCACTACAAACCAGTGTGTTCATAATTAAGATAATACATTAAAATAATATGGTAAGACACACCAATTTGCAATGTCAAAATGAGCTGTTTTGTAGAACTAAAAATAGCTGGACGCAGATGAGACCAGAAGCCAGACCCATAAAATTTACAAATGGCCATACCCACTCTTACGCAAAGAAAAAGGTGGATATGCTTTACCTAAGAAGAACTGTCTTTCAACCGTGTTGCAGAAACACAGTGCAGTGAATTGACTGTCCCTTCCCAAAGCCCTGAGAAATCTTATTAAAAGAAGCCGAACACTGAGTTACGAGGGATTTCAGATGACGAACAGATCAGCAAGAGGTTGTGAGGTCAGTTTAAGCCATACAGAGATTTAGTAGATATTTTCTTCGCAAAGCAGTGTATCAGTGCTGGACAATCTATTATTTTCATCGGACTAATACTAGAAAACACTTTTACGTCATCCAGCTTTCTTATCCCATAAGACGATTTCTTGGCGTAATAGTATTTTTCATCATTTCAGTGTATTCTTATGAAAGCACTCTCATAAGAAACACAGCACTCTCCTTAGGATTGTTACGAATAATGTTATGCAGACCTTGCAGCAACATTGAGGTAACATTAGCCTAATGGTTATGATGTTGAGTCTGTGTGTTAATGAGAGATGATCTGCAGATTTCTCTTGGTGGGGAACGTTATATAACAGCCCATCGCCGTGGGTCGGATGATTGACAGATAAAGGGATATCTGCAGTCTCCACGCTCATGTATGCATATGTGCACATGTGTGTGCAGTCTTGGAGGATCATGTGACTTTGATGCAGAGTGGCTTGTCCTGTCAGTATCGACTCAGCATTACAGATCGAGGGGATTAGCGCATTTATACCCCCCGTGGCGTTTGGCCATCATATTCCAGCCCCACACACGTCTTATAGACAAGCATGCAGTCTCCACATGCTAACTGACAAAACAAAAAAGGCTAACAAGAGGCAAACACCACACAAATACACACTATGTCATTAGATATCATTAAAATCAGTTATCATAGCTACATTCCTCTCTTGTCATTTTGCAGTCTTCCTCTCATTAACATGGCCTTTTAATTAGCAGCCACTCTCTATCTCTGTTGCAATAACCTCCCTGGAGACTGGCCCCACACATACAATTTGATTGAGATAGTCTGTGAGGGCTTCTAGACAAGACGCATCAATTTAATGATTAACTTATTAATAAAACTTATTTTGTCTTCTGGTAAACATATAAGTATCCTCTGTAGCTTCTAAAGGGCAGCAATCAATGAAAAAATATATATATTTAGGCAAAATAAGAATTCTGTTCAAAAGTTTTCACCCCCCAGCTCTTAATGCATCGTTTTTTCTTCTGAGCGTTTGAACCTTCTGGAATAGTTGCATATGAGTCCCTCAGTTGTCCTCAGTGTGAAAAGATGGATCTCAATATCATACAGTTATTGCTGGAAATGGTTCAAATACCCAAAAATGAAAAACCAAAGAATTTGTGGGGAATCCCTGAAGGATTTTTTTGAAGAACAGCAGACAGTTTAACTGTTCAGGACAAAGAATCAAGAATCAAGCATATGTAAACTTTTGAACAGGGTCATTTTTATAAATTCAACTATTATTTTCTTTTCTTTTCTTTTGTTCTATGTGTAAACGTCTTTTATGTGAAATATCTTATTCAGGTCAGTACTAAATTAAAAAACAACATGCATTTTGTATGATCCCTCTTATTTTGGTAAAAATAATTAACATTTTACAGATTCTGCAAAGTGTATGTGAACTTTTGAGTTCATCTGTATTTGCAGTCAGATCTTAACTACCAGTGGCAACAAATGCTTTTTGATTTGTAATCTGAGTAGCTTTAAAGACATGATTGTGTGAGGCCTGGATGAAATAGAGAGTAAGATATAGAGAGAAGACAAAGAGGATGACGAACAGCAGTAGAGCTGTAACAAGAGGTCTTCTGAGACAGGCCCAGTGTTATGCTAAGTGAGCATGTCATTTAATCATTTCATCTTAGCAAAGCAAAGGGGAAAGAGAGAGAGAGCATGAACGAGAGACATCTAAATAATAAAGTACACTGCATTCAGTTATTATATTTAAAATGAGTCCTGCTATGCTGAATGACTCTGATGTAGTTTGGAAGTGTTCTCAAATGAGCCAGAAACTGAATGAGCTCTAGAGATGCTGCTGCTGCTGGGCTGGGTTGCTGCTCTGCTTCTAAAAATACCCAACTAGCGCTGCAAGAACAATCCTAACCCCTTCTTAGCAAAAACAAACTACATTTATATTTAAAACTTCTCCTAAAATGATATTCATGATGACATGATTGCTTTAAGACGTTCTAAGCAAGGTTTAGGCTACTGTTTTTAGAGGAGAATGAGAGTATGACACTTACATCTTTGGTAATAAAGGAGCTTAGCAGTGTCACAAAGGACCAGAAGAAGATTCCACAGCTCAGAATGATCTTTCTGTTGAATCGGTCCCCCAGGTATCCAAAAATGGGTGCGGCCACCATGAAACTGCAGATGAAGACTGGAAAGAAAAACAGAAGCAGAAATATTTTATACTTTGATTTTCACATTTGTCTCATACTTGGTAGCATTTCCGTGCAGCCGTGATCAAAATGACATTGTCAGTTCTTAAAAAAGAAGTCCACTCATGGCAGCTTGTAAATCCACATCCTTATTCTTTAAAATGAGAAGGAAGCTTTAAGATTCCCTTTCTGTTTCCCTAATCACTTCCTACCCACAATCCCCTTATGTATGGCTGCCCATTAACTAATGGCCAAACAAAACCTACTTCTTCTCACAAGATTGCTTTAACTAAGCAGTTTTCCACGACTGTGCATTTGCTTAATGCTGTCATAATTCACATCATAGATTAAGATGCTACATGCATCTTTCAATTTCTATATATTTTTTTAGATTTTAATTTGATCTTATTGCATTTTTTAACATTTCGTCATTTTATAGTTTAATTTGTTTCATGTTTTGATCATTTCTAATATATATTTAATTGTTTAATTTGCTTTATTCCATTTGTATTTTTTTTTTTATTGGAATATTTCTGTTTTATAGTTCTAAACTTCAGTAAGTTCCTTTTTTCTAATTGCGTCTGTGTTTCTGTGTTCAGATGTTGCAGTAAATAAAGCTAATTTGGATGTAGCTAATGTAAATATTTCCTGTAAAAGTGTCCAGATACCGTAATAACACTGTGAGATTCTTAATCCTGCAGTTGCTGATGCGACAATTCCACTCGGGTTTGAAGGAAGTTGCATCTGAAATGCTTTCGTAATGAGTTTGCATAGATGGCACAAGGTACTAATGCTTATATGGAAACTTCAGAGCTGCAGATTTTAAGGATTTTTGCCATCTGCATAAACATTAAAGTGGTTGTGTTTGTGTGTTACGTAATGTGAGGATATGTTCGCAAGCTTACAGAGAAGTAGTGCAATTTTGAGAGACCTTGGTAACACACCAAGTCTAAGGCTAAAAAGTCTGGGCTGAAGTTTCAGCCATCTTTCACCCTTGATCAATGGCCATGTTTGGATATTTAATAACTCCCAATTTTTGCGGAAGGCTGAATTTGCTGAAGCCACCGGAAACATTGCCCTGTGTTATCCTTGGCTGCTAGTTCAAGCCAAAGCCCGGCCCGTGTTGAGTAAGCCCACTCTAGAAAGAGGCACGGAGCCCACACCGAGCCTGCTGGGAAATCAGCACTCTCTCCACACACTCGAATCTGCACAAATTACAGCAGCACTATGCTAAATGATCTGCTATTTCATCCCTGAGTTCTCTCGCTTAGTGATCGTAATTAGGCTGCCTTTGAAAATGGTTCCAAAAATGAAAAAGATTTCAGAACGCACCGTGTTGAGTAAATGCAAAACAAAAGTGAGTTAACTGTGTTTGTGTGGTCTAAATGAGTCAAAGCTGGACTCGTTTACAAAAACATACTGTAGGGCAGGTCTGATTTGATAATAAGCATGCTGTGTAAAATGAGATGATAGCAACTCTGTACTCTGGTACTCTGTTGTGCAACAATGTCTCAAAATTAAAGACACAGGAGGAACAAAACGTCATGGTATGGGTTAAAATTTTCTTTATGCCAAAAACCATTAGGATAGTAAGTAAAGATCATGTTCCATGAAGATATTTTGTAAATTTACAACCGTAAATATATCAAAACCTAATTTTTGATTAGTAATATGCATTGCTAAGAACTTCATTTGGACAACTTTAAAGGCGATTTTCTCAATATTTAGATTTATTTTGCACCCTCAGTTTCCAGATTTTTAAATAGTAAATCTCAAACCAAGTATTGTCCTTTGTTTCTAACAAACCATACATCAATGGAAAGCTTATTTAGCTTTCAGATGATGCATAAATCTCAATTTCCAAAAATGTACCCTTATGACTGGTTTTGTGGTCCAGGGTCACATTTATATTTGCATTTAAAGGAACATTCACTTTTTTTGCTAATAGCTTAGCATAGATCATCTCGCTCGATCTAACGGTCTAATCTTATTCAATGATCTATGCTAAGCTATTAGCAAAAAAAGTGGAGTGTTCCTTTAATCAGAGGAAAGATTTTCATAGATGATATTCTGAATGAACAGTAATCCCACAGGCTATGATTCATTTAAGCGCAGCTCAACTGAAGCAATCAACACCTCTCCTTTTTTCTGAGATGTTGATCTCCTCCCATTACCCTGAGCCGTCTGAGCCATGTCCTTTGCTAATTCCTCTGTTAATGACCTCACTTCTTGTCTGTGTATATCACATCATATAACACTGCACATCAGTTACACCTGTGTCTTTGTGTGGGACTGTGAGACAGAGAGAGAGAGACAGAGACACACAGTATCCAGAGACAGTGAACATATGGACCGGCACCAAACGCACAACATGTGTGCAGTGAACGACTCCTGAAATATTCATGCCTCAGCTTTCCCCGATGAAGTCTTCGCTCTGAATTAGCATGTTAGACAGATCAGGATGTTCTTTCTAATAGGGTGAGTTTCACGTTAAGGACAGATTTCTGACAGAGGGACAAAGAGCAGACATTTACATTGACGTAGTCATCGAGCAGATGCCAATTCAAAGCGATTTCCAAATGAGAAACAAAGTAGACAAGCTAAAAGAGCTCTTCTCTGTAGTTTGCTCTTTGCAAGTTGCTCTGACCTGAAGTTATTCCCCTGAAGCTCTTCAGCATGAACATACTTCCTCATAATGGTATTTCTAAGATGCCTTGAGGCATGTCACGCACCTCACCTGTCCTTCCAGGTGACTACTGTGGGAATTATCTAACTTAAAGTAAAAGCATTATGTGACCTCTAATGGTGTTTTTCTGAGGGGATTTATTAAGAAAACATGAGCAAGTATGTAATGTGTTTCAAACGGCTGATTCACCGCCTGTAAATGTCATTCTAGATTCCCTCTCGTTTAGAGCCCAATGTTCCTCTGTCACTCACCGCTACTTGCCTTCTATTTAAAATTCATGCTGTCTTGAAACTGTCAGAAAAGGTCTCAGATAGATGAGTGTACACACTCATACTCCTCCGTTACCCTCCTCATTTTTTTTTCCTTGAGGGATGAAACATGATATAAAGATGGATTACATCCCATCACAGTTCTGACAGAGAATGACAAACACGGCACCTTCACCCCTTTCTTACTTGCTTTCTTTAACCTGTCTGTCAGAGCGTGGTGACCCTTTATATTTGGTCTTTGTCATGCAGCAGCCCACTAGTTCTTCTTTTATACTCCACTGCTATAGTTATATTTTCCATGCTGTTTTTAGCAACAGGAACCAAAGAGGCTAACGGCACTGGCTTAATATATACAGTAGGTTATTTGTATATACACTATCATACCCACAAATATTGAAAACCAACTTGGAGTTCATGGAAAAGTCCTTTTTTGGAATATTTCTTTGGGTTTTACACAAACTTTGCATTATGTTTGCAGTGGAAGAAATGGTTTCAGTAATTGTGGTACAGTGATTCATTGTAGGAAGTCGGTGTAGCTACTGTACTTCTTTATGGCAAGCATGCAGGCTTATCATGTGAGATTCACACTGTACTAATAATAGGCACACAGGAGATATAGGTGAATGGATTTATAATAGGATAGTATATAGGTTGGTGAATGAATGCTTCTTAAATGGTGAATTATTTTAGGATCGACTAAATAAAGTAATTTACTGCTTCTTACTGTTACCCGATATGATTCCATAGGATCAAATCATATTCTTGTGTGCACCAGTGTTTCCTGCATTGCTTTTTCTGATTCATGAACTAATGAGCCACTTCTTTTTTAGTGAATCAAAAACATTCAAATTCAGTTCTTTTAATGAATTGCTCAAAAACAAGTTTTTGGAGTTGGATTTAGACAATCTGACAGATTTTCCATTGAATTGAATCAAACAGTTATTGAATCAGCATCTGACTCACTTACTGAACTGCAAGTCATCAACTTGGAAGGTTTTTCTTAAAAGAAATACTTTTACACAGCAAGGGCACATTAAATTGATCAAAAGTGACAGTTAAGGCATTTATATTGTTAAAAAATGTCAATTTCAAAGAAATACTGTTCTTTTGAACCTTCTGTTCATAAAAGAAATCAAATTCAGCTTTACCATCACAGGAATAAATGGCATTTCTATTGAAATTTGTTGAAACAGAAATAGTTATTTTAAATTATAATAATATTTCACAATATTAATGGTTTTACTGTATTTCCAAATGCCAAATGCAGCCTTGTTGAGCATTACAGACATGTATCAAAAACATTAAAAACTCTTACAGACTTCAAACTGTGTACACTGTAAAAAACAAAAAACACAATTTGTTGAGTCAGCTTAAAATAATTTGTTACCCTCCTGCCTTAAAATTTTAAGTTCAGTCAAATCAAATAAGATTAGTCAACTTGAAATGTTAAGTTATACTAAGTGACAACTTAGATATTTGTGTTTGTTAAACTTAAAAGCTGGATTAGTAACCCAGCTGCCTTAAAATTTTAAGTTGAATCAACTCAAATATCTAAGTTGTCACTTAGTACAACTTAACATTTCAAGTTGAATAAACTTTTTTTGAGTTGACTGAACTTAAAATTTTAAGGCAGCCGGGTAACAAATTATTTTAAGTTGTCTTAACAAATAATTTTTTACAGTGTATATTAATTTTTAGAACACTGCTGTACACTGGAAAAAACATTTTAAAATTAGTACTGTCAAATGATTAATCGTGATTAATCACATCCAAAATAAAAGTTTTTGTTTACATGTGTGTATACTGTGTATATTTATTATGGATATATACATACACACACATACACTATCTATTTTGAAAATATTTACATGTATATATTTTTATTTATATAATTAATATATATAAATATATTTAACATATAAACATATTTTTAAATATATCCATGCATGTGTGTGTATTTATGTATGCATAATAAATATACACAGTACACACACATATGAAGAGTTCAGATGCAAAAGCCTCTAAGTCCATCTGAAATTTTTCTTTAAAATAAGCATTTTTATCAAGTTCCTATGTATAGGTTTCTTCTGATTGGGCTAAGGCTAGGATTTAGCGAGTTTGAAGTAAAAGTATTTGATTGACGTATACCATGCGTCGAGAGCATTCACTCAGTACCATTATCTCATTTTTGACCAAGGTTTTTTTTAGAGGGTTTTGCATCTGAACTCTTCATATATTATGTAAATTAAAGTAATCGTGATTAACCGTTTGAAAGCACTTCCTGTATTTTCACAACACTCTCAGTGCATTCTACATACTTCATTAGTATCAACCTTATTTAAGTCTAATTGTCAGCAACATACCAAACCTCTGACCTAAAGGCAAATTCTTTAAAATGTTCACTGACTAAAGGAACAACCAGAATTTTTCCAAAGAATTGCCTGAGATGCCACACGCCTGAAACATCTCAGTTTCGAAATTTATGGTTGATGCTTGACAGCAGAATGTAATGAAATAGCTGAGATGCCAGTTTGCATTCCGCTACCTGTGAATGGCTGTAAACAGAAGAAACCCAACCTGCTTCAGTTGATGCAAATTACAGCCCGATGCAAGCTACATAGTGTAATTATCCACTTTAAATCACATCGGGCATGGCAGAGCGGCCAAAACATTTTTGTAATGTTTGAAACCTTACGCTGGTAACATGTTGTAATGTCAAGCTCTTCAAAAGTTGCTTTAATAGGCTCATTAGGCTATTTTACACTTCTAGACCTCACATACTGTACTTGGGCTGTGGCAAAATGAATGAAGCAGCCAGAGCTCCTTCTCGGCCTTCCCCATACAGCCAATGGCGATTTGAGCCAGTGTGGGCGCGAGTGTGATTTAACGGGCAGAAGTGGGTCATGTGTGGTGGGCTATAGCTGTGGATGACTAAACTAATGACATCACACTGCATTTAATTGCTTGGATATCTTTCACTCGCAGCGTTGAAAAACGCCTCAACTTCGTGACTCAGCCTTCAAACGCAGTCGAAGTAGGAGTGAGTGATGTAATAAGTGTAGGTGTAGCCTCAGAAAAATAATGAGACACCTAGAATATTAAAATCAATATCAGTCGATGGTCATTTTCAGGCCCTTTTTAATTTAACAGATCAGATGAAATCTTATTCAATTAATTGTGCGTTTGAGTGTCTGTGTAGGCTGAATCGAAGGATACTAATGCTTGCTTTGATCAAAGACCAAAGCTTTATTTGAGACATGTTACTATGACAACAGAGGACTATACCTGTACCGCACTATGCAGTTTGTGACTCAGTCTACAAGAATTACCATAGCTTTAACCAGCATTGTCCCGCTGTCAAGGAGAATCACGCTCGGCCATGAAGCCTTCACCTGCGTGACAATAATGACTTCTGTTCTTCTCTAAAAATTTCTTTCGCACGGTGTGCGAGTGGGTGTTTGGACACAGAAAAATCGTGACTAGCTAGTCAGGAGGAAGCACACAAAAACATCACTTCATGGTGGAATCAACACAACTTCAACTGCACTGCTGAATGCACTGAAAGAGTTTTAACTTTATGAAAGCAAAGCCATCTAGTTCATTTAGAAAGTGTTATAAAACCTTTTGCATGCAAATTTTTGGCATTGAGTTGCCTTTATACAACAGGTTAATAAGGGGAAGGCTGAGCTCAGTGAAGACATCATAATTAGCCGGAAAATGTCAGGGACACCCAGGATTAAAAAGGCTTAGATTAGGGGAAAAATGCATTTGCATCATGAATGCAACATTGCATGAAGAATATATGATGTAAAATTGCATCTATAGAGACAAAGCAAGAGGATCTTGGTTATTTGCTGTAAAACTAAACTAACTTGTAAAAGTTAGTTTGTAGGATAGATGGCAGAAATGAGCACTTTTATCTCTTTTTGTGTATATATATGACGTTATAGTCAGATATGACAGCGCTAATGCTAAAGCAAGCTGACATGCAAACTGCCGCAAATGAAACTGAAAGTCGCTCAATACACATTCATCCTCATTAAAGAATTCGAATTTCCTGATAATTTACTCACCCCTATGTAATTTAAGATGTTCATGTCTTTCCTTCTTCAGTCGAAAAGTAATTTAGGTTTCTGAGGAAAACATTCCAGGAATTTTCTTCATATAGCTAACTTAAATGAAGGTCCAAATTGCAGTTTCAATGCAACTTTAAAGGGCTCTACATTATCCCATTCGAGGAATAAGGATCTTACCTATTAAAATGACTGGTCATTTTCGAAAAAAAAAAAAATTGATTAGGTCTGCCCTCAAATAAAGATTTTTTTGGTCTGCTAGTAGTGGGTCGGATTAGTCGACTATTAGTTGAACGTTTAATAAACCATATAAATCATAATAATGAGCCTTTAATTGCCTATATAGTCTAATAAGTGCTCAAGCGCATACAAGAAAAGCTTGCCACAGTGCACCGGCAGATATAATAATTATGAATGTTTCAGAGGAAAACAGCAAAGAGACTGCATTAACGTTTTAATAATTTATTGATAAACTAGTGCTTTCTTTGTTTTCAGCTTTTGAGAAGACGGCGACACTGACTCTTCATCTCCTCAGTACTGGATGCGCCTACATGTTTCATATGGATTATATAATCTGAGAATATTTGTTTTCTATTTAAATTGGTTCATTTAAAAGTAGACATTTCACTTTCTATAGATAGCCTGAGATGGCAGAAAGCGCATCCTGTTTGCTTTCATTATTTTACAAAAGCACAACGTTTTGTTGTTATTCTGAGTGCACACAAATAAACGTAGAGTCTTTACAGATTCCGACCCTTTGATCCCCATTGAAGTCCACTATATGGAGAAAAATCCTGGAATGTTTTCCTCAAAAACCTTAATTTCGACGGAAGAAAGAAAGACATGATCATTTTGGATGGCATGGGAATTTTTAACTCAGGAGTGTACTAATCCTTTAAAAGTATAGTGATATTAAATTATCTTATGATAATGCTGTCTCCTGTTGCGGCTTTTGATCTTAACATTACCTGATGATGAATAAAATGCTTTGCATATCTGTTTCTTTCATTGACGTGAATTCCATTAAGTTTGCATATAGCACAGGAATTGAAGATTGGATTTACAACCGTTTTGCAGAGACACATTTATGTGGCCAAATGTAAATGGGACAATTTTAACAAATCAGATAGATATCTGATCACTAAAAACACATAAGGTGGCCAGGTGTAAAAAGGCCCTGAGAGAGAGAGAGAGAGTCAAATACATGTCAAACACACAGTTGTTCACATATGTTACATCAGTGTGTCTTTAAGCCTATTGTTTTTGTATTCAAACTCTTTAGTTAACAGTCAAGTCCATGATCTGACCTTGATGAAGGGCACACTCTCTCTGTCCTCCTTCTGTTCTGGAATCTCTCCGCTAAGGCAGTGGAGTGTGTTCATCATACTAAATCGTCATACTTCTCTTATCGGCTCACTCCAGCTTTGCAAATGTTTTCATAACTTCTTGATCTCATAATCTTATAGCCAGACATTTAAGGTAATCTAATAGCCAAAGCTTGGCCTTTAAATGTGATGTTCAACCAATCTAAATAGACAGTGAGAACAGCGTCCAGCTGTTATGTTTTACAAATACAGAAGTGTTTGTGTACAGTGTGTTTATAGTGATGCTTCACCTGTGATGTTTACAGTATGCAGAAGTTTTAGTTTGCTTAATTGCTTGTTTGTTTGTTTTTTCATTTTGGGTCATGTCATGCGATCTTTACTTCCCATTCAGTTTTCACTTTAAATCTGATGGCATATTTGTGCCATGATGGCAAGTATGTCATGCTTTGTTCTGTGATCTTTTCCCTGCCAGGAAACATTAGTGACATTCTTTCTTGATTCAAATCGCTGATGTGTCAGCGTATGCCAGGTAATGATCATGGGAATATTTATTTAAAATATTTGAGATGAAAAACAAGTCCTTAACTCTTTAACTGTCACTCCCTATCTTGAACAAAGACATAAAAAATGCACTATCCAAAGTTAAATTTTTATAATTCATGAATGAAAACATTTTGTAATATGATTTTGATGTTCAATTTCCATGGTAATGCAATGTCTGAATTTTGAGATTTTAAGTTTTCAGTTAATATATAATTTCTTCTGCGTGATAGGGAAAAAGGCAACGAAGAAAGTCTTTTTGTGACAAAGGTCAGAACTCATGTTATGATGTAGGTTTTTGAGGTGCACTCTTGTCATATATTGATCTATTACTTTTCCTACCTAATTTGTAACTCAAAAGAGTGGCAAAGTATCTATTTAGAACTCTTAGACCTTCCCAACGATATATAGTTTGTCATGATTAGATTCAAATTTATTTGGAATATGGACGGTGGACGATGACAGTTAAAGGATTAAATGGTTAAGCGGCTGTGTGGTGTTAAAGAAGGAACCATTGAACCACAGTTTTGTTTTGGTTTCAGCTTAACACACCTGACTATAATTTTCACTGGACAATGACTGAGTCAGGTGCATTGAAGGTATGCTGGTATTGCACTTCTAACGAAACAGGGCTGGCCACTCTTAGTCAGAAATTTTCAGTATGTCACACTTATTCCAGGAAATGCAGGTTGGTATAGTGTTTAATGTAAAAAAAAAAAAAAAAAAAAAAATATATATATATATATATATATATATATATATACAATGTCCAAAAATTAAACGGCAGTGTACATTAATGTAATGTGAAGCATTTTTGGTTTTAATTTCTTAGAAAATCTTAGCACTGTACTATTAACTGTAAACTATTTGCTGTAATACATCTGAAGCCACAGAACAATCGGACACAGGGAATTATGCGTGTCGGATCCATTCATTCTTCAGCGTGCTCAGACAAATGACAGTCTATGGACTTTGCAGGTGCGGAGAGACAGATGCTGAGGAAGTGACATTAAACAGGAAACTGTCTGACGTCTGTGTATATTTGCGTACGTGGATGGTTGAATACCTGCATGTGTCTTTTCTTATTGTGTGTTCACAATCTGCAAAGGCCTCAATAGAATATGAGAGGATGTTGAGTTGTTTGAGAGTAAAACGACAGCGCAATGAATCAAGCCAGAGCAAACAGATAAAAGTATAGTGGAAGCTAAACAAAGAGATTCAAAGCTCAGCTTTTCATGAAGGATATAATAACACAGTAAACAGAGGTCACCTCATGTATACTGTGTGTTAATATAACAAGATAAATGGTTCTGAAAACTCAGCATTAAAACACTGAAATGCAATACATCACATTGGGGGGAAAAAACGATAGGTAGTTTATATTAGCTTCTGCGGTAAAAGTAGAAAATAAGTCTGTCTTTAAAACAGCTGATACTTCTAATCCTGCAACTTACATAACTGTTTAGCCACTGAAAGATTTATGCAAAAATACACCATCCGCTATCACTTCTCATACACTTCTGTCAATGTTTAGTGCTAGCAGCAAGGAAAACGGATGCGTCACAGCTGCCATGATGGAAAGCTTTCAAGTGACTATTACTCTGTTTTGTTCAAAACTGTTTAAAAAGGCTGATGACAAATGCTTAGCCATTAGCTCAGGGGCAGCCTGTCCATGAATTAGCTGCCCACAATCCATCCCTCCGCTTCCTCATACACAGAGAAATAAGGTTCCATAAAGACTTTTTTCCATCCCTCATTAGAAATGTGCTTGACCGAAGCGGACTTTAATAGAGCTGTGTTTAAAACGTGGTTAAATGGACGGTTATATCACAATAAGGCTGAAGTGGCGACAATTTTCAATTCAGTTAAATGTCACAAGGCTGTAGAACTCTTTATTGTGGCATTCGCAAGGCTACAGTTTTGTTTAAATGAACATGCAACGTGTTTTATAAGACAGCTGGAAGTTTTCAGAAAGATAAAATGAGAATGACATTGAGCACTGAATGAAAAATAACAAAAAGCACTTTCATGTGGTTTACAGCACGCAGTGTCATTTGAATTGGAGTGTGCTGTTTTGTTTCTGCACACCCATGCTAACTGCACTTTTTATGTGAAAGTGGTTAGAAACAAAAATGTGTGTCTGCGTTGGTTTGTGGGAGGGAGAGCGGGAACAGTTCATGGATTAGTGCTGGTAAATGAGGCTGAGCTGTCCCGGGTCATTTTTAGATACAAAAATGGCAAATTAGTAATTGGCAAAAATACCAAAAGGTAAAAGAAACAAACAAACAAAAAGCTAAAATGCTAATGAGAGTTATGATTACATGGGCCATTCTACAAAATTTGGTCCAAAGTCAGAGTTGGAAATGTCTTCCAACATGGAAATGTTGGAAATTTTCAAAAAAGTTGTGTGTATGCAAATTGTGTAATATCCAAGGTACACATTTCTAGTAATTGTGCAGTTAATTCTCATATTGTATTTTTAGAAAGTTTTCAAATATTTGTCCTCTCCTCAAATTTGTCACTGCTTTTGCTTACATCTAGATTGTAAATATTTTTTTTTCCTATTTTTATATGTAAAGCCATAACAATTACATTTTTGACAATATTTCAAGTGTAATTTATGAGATTTGTTGTATTTTGAAAGCAGTTTTTCTTTGTAAAAGGCAAAAAGTTGTTCATACTGTTAAGTTTCAATATACATAGAACCACAAACTATCATAACATCTTAGTTGGTAATTCAGTATACTTTATTTTTGACAAAACATCCTATGTTTATGTAGTGACTGTAATGCTTTGGTAGCGACCAATCACATTACAGAATTTTAACTCATACTAAAACACACTTAAATACAAAAAAAAATTGCATAACTGTACTAAAAAAAGGATTGTTCCCTTTTTCTCACTAACAAAACAATGATGACATGTTTCGGTAGTGACTGTTTCAGCAGTGACAATTTTAGATACTTTTAAACCTAGCTCAAATATGCTAATCAGCTGAACAGTGGTATACATATAAAAACTAAATGTTATGGAATAACTCCCAAAAAAGTGTGCTTAATTGTAGAAAAAAAGGCATTTGGTAGTGACGTTCCTTAAAGTCACACTCAAATTTTTTTCTGACTTTTAAACACATTTACCTCAAAATGATTGGACCTATCTAATCACATTTTGTAGCTATGAAAGAGGGGGACACAGGAATATTTCCTGATCATAAATTTATGGGTTTAGTTAGATTAAAGTAGACTAAAACATACACTGTTTCGGTATTGACATAAAAATGCGGGCACATTTTTACATAAAGTTTCATAATTTACAAAGAAAATATAAAATAAATATTCTTTTGAACAGCCACCCAATTGAAAGTTACCTACTAAATGATGATTTTATATATTTTAAGTTTACTAATATTTCAATAGATAATAGAATGATCTTAATAAACATCTAAGATCTGAATACTTAAATGCTTTTTAAATGTGTTTTTTGGTTGTGGGACAGCAATTTGAACCAGTTCTGTAGAATGGCCCATATAGGTCCAGCACAGGATAAAGATGATGATGATGATGTTAATGGAGTGGAACTCTTATATGGTTTTAATAGTTATAATGGTTATAATAGTTTTCCGGTCTCCATAATAACAATGAGAACGCAGACAGAATGTACTTATAAAGCAAAACCTAGCTAGTCAAACAATCTCAGAGTCAGAATGCTCTGAATGACGCTCTAAATGATGATGTATCAAAACTATGCAAGGCACTCTCTAAATCTGCTTCAGAACAATATCTCTTGCGAAAAGTGTTATTGCAACTGACAACTCAATTTTAAATCATGCAGTGACTAAGCTTGACAGCCAAAAACATATTCACATCACACATTTGCACACCTCTGCTGAAAGAGAACACGACAAAAGTATGAAAAATATTCCAGTTTTCTGTCAAGATTCCCCTCTTTACTGTAACACTGTCAGTGAGGTGTAATACATTCTCTTCTCAGTGTAGAATTACCACAAGAGTTCCCCTTAAAATTATGTAACATTTTAAAGTAAAATTTAATGCTTTGCCTTTTAAAGGAGACTTGTGTGGCTTAATATAACATAAATCATGTCTCTTACTGAAATATGTAGCAGAAAACCCATGAAGGATTTTCATTATTTGCATTTTTGACTATGGAGGGTGCCATTACTTTTGGTGCAAAGCGCATTTTGTGTTGATGACATCAAATGGCTACTGGTGCTTCCTGTTGCTATTTTTACCGCCGTACAACTCGGAAAATAAAATACTGGTACAGTTCCACATTGATTTTTAGTTTAGGGGCAACAAGAGAAGCAATTTATTTATTGTATCAGAATATCTACCGATGTACTGTGCCTGATGGAAATGCTAATTAATTCCTAAAATGTTGAAAGTGTCACAGGCCATTCTTGTAGCGTTAGTTATATTTTTGCATTGACAACTGGCATCCAGACAAAGCCGCTGTCATGTCTATGACGGATGTATCTGTGCGTCTACCTAGAGACTCCACCTTTGGATTTTTCTCACCTAACACACTCATGCATACCTCTGTCAGAATTCCCCCTCAGTGAAGGGTTTAGCTGACGCTTTCGCCACAACACAAACACACAGGGCTGGCTACCCGCTGAACATCACCCGCATTCCTCTCGTTTACTTCATTGCAAACCATTTCAAAGAAACTATTTCAGGCTTCAGTAGTCTTGGCTTACCGGTGGGTGTGTTTGATTTATGTATGTGAGAGCGCATATGTTTCTTGGCCTATTATATGTAAGTTGTTGGGTAAAGCTTCCCTGAAATAGGCCACACGGTTTGTAGCTTACCAGAATGTACCAATGACTTTTTTTTTTTTTGAAACACCACGATCGGGGCTGCCAAGGATCTGGGGTGAACCCTTGCGATTGTGTGGCCCGCATGTGGAAGTGGTGGTAAATGGTGTTAGGTTGTTACGCTTTTCACCACTCACTATTAGCTCTCAGCTGCACTCGTGCCTTTCAACAGATCTGAGAGGGAGGAGAAGAGCACTGCTGATAAAAGGGGAGATCAACTCAACACTTTCCAGTTGAATAGTATTAGCAGAGAGAGTGTGTGTGGGACATTTACATGGTGTGTAGGCACACATTATGCACAGGAACACACTTCTTTGAAGAAACGCAGTTGCACTTTTACAACCTTCCACACATAGACTAACAGCACCACGGCCTAGATGTTGTAAATGTCCACTGGAGGTTTTAAATTGAATCCAGATGAAAATTTATGTTCTGAATTTTCATCAATTTGGTACAGAGAAACTGTGTTGGAGAAGCTATTTTGAAGCTAGCTTCCCAAGACATTCATAATTTTAAGTACTGTTATTCATTTTGAACGGTTTTGTTTTCAATTTCTAATTAACTAGAATCTTTTGATTCTTTTCACCTAAATGATTCATTCATTTTTTCCATAATTGTCATTAAATGGAACAAATAAACACTCAAATTTATGTAAAAAAAAAAAATACAATGACAAATGCCAATATTCACCTATTTCACTAAATAAAATGTCATTCAACGACTTTGAAATGATGAAATAAAGCAGTGAATAATTTCTTTGAACAGATTTTTTTGAATGAAATGTTTGAACAAACAGATTAATGGTTTCTTTGAACAGTTTTTTAATGAATGAATGAACTGTCCAAACTAACTGATTACTAAAATGAATCATGTGAACCAGTGAATTGTTTTTGTTTGGACAGGTTCTTCTGAATGAACTGTATGATCAAGTGATTTACTAAAAATTAATCATGTGAAGCATTGAATTGTTTTCTTTGGATAGGTTCTTTTGAGTGAACTGTACGAACAAAGTGATTTGCTGAAATGAATCCTGTGAAGCAGTTGGTTCTTTGGACATTTTTTTAATGAGTGAATTTAAATTAATTAATTAATGAACGGTTCAAAGTTATATTATTGTGTAAAGAGCTGAGCCACTGTCACGCTGCAAACAAAATGTTATCAAACTGGCTGCATCACTACTCGTAGTGAGTTATTTCCCACTAGTCCTCAGGAAATATGTTCTGACGCTAAAATACTTTCACTATGGACATTAAAGGTAAAAGAAGTCAGCCGTTTATGGGAAATGTAGCTTTAACTGTATTTTTACAGTACCGGCCTTGCTTAAAAACCAGAATTGAGTCGAGAAAAGATAATATCCTGTAATTTCCTTGCTTACGGCTGGTTAGACTCCGTGTTATAGCTGGAAGCTGGTGTGCGAGAAGCGTGGGATATGGGCTTTTTTAAAGTGGGTGTGGAGTTTTCCTCTCCAGCCCAGAGCTGTACATCTAATGATAGGCCAGCATTCAAATGACAGAGCGTGTAAATGTGTGTGTGTCTATGTCTAAAGCTGTTTAAACCAATGTGACGAATTTACTCACGTTGGTAAGTGCAAATGCACACAAACCCTCATGTACACACATAATATATCAAAGGATCACACCCATGTTCCCTCTCCCTGAATGAACTGTAATAAACGGTTTGACCTTGAGAGATGTATTGTGTGTGGATGGGTGGTTGAGTCCACAGGGGACAGAGAACAGACCCTCGCCTTGTATTGATTTGCGCATGTCTTCATCATACAAGAAAATACTCAAGGTTTTGTGCAACGCCTAATCTAACTCTAACGTCTTTTGGGTCAGTCAAAAATGCTTTGTTGTGTTGAACACTGAAAGAGCTTTAGGACAGAAATGATTGGGTCCGATGATATGATTTGTTCTGTTTGTTCCTGTATTACATTTTTAGAGGGAAACTGTCAAGACTCTTTAAATAAAAGAGAGGATGCCTTTGTGAATTTCACTTGAGGCTGGCCATTCCCTGACTTTGGGGCTAATGCTTGCTCTGATTGGCTGTGGGGTATATATATGAATTTTGGAGAAAAATGAGTTTAATTCTCATGGAAATTATGCATGTCAAAATACTATTTATTTTAAATTGTGTGAAAATTGTGCAATTCACCCATAAAGCTGATCTAAAGCAGATTCAAGCTCTAAGACCTCCATATCTATTCATAGCATGTGCAAAGATGTGGATTTGCTGTATTGATTGCTCATTACCCAGTGTCAGAGCCAGGCTGATGGAGAGAGAAATTGGTTTTTATTTTTTCCCTCCGTTTTCACATTGACACGGGCTGTGGATCATTACATCTCTCTGCCATTGACTATGGGAATGATGAGCAGGTGCTGCGCTTTCCCTCTTTTATTTCCATCCCTCTCGCTTAGTCTACGTCCGTCTCCTTCGAGCACGTCTCCTGCTGTCTCTTTCCTGCTGTGGAATCCATTTATTCATTTTTTTAGACGCCAGTCAAATTGACAGTGCAGCAAAAACAGCTACAGAGCAATGTCTTGTGAGAAACCTAATGATACCGAGAGATGAATAACAGAGGGATATCATAGTACAGCTGTGGTCGGAGTGTGAACAGCTGATAATACACAGATACAGTAGCTCCACGCTGTCCAGGCCAAAGAAATCAGAAACTGTAAGATCCACCATTAAAACGAAAGCTGAGAAGGGGACAATTGTGGCAGTGTAAACATACAGTGGAAGTACAGTACTACAGGAGGCCTGTGTGTCTGTGGTTGACATCTCAACGTCTTTTAATGGCTCATGGCTATGTAAGCCAATATCCTGACGGTCACAATCCACAGAAATTTCTTCTCAGTATAGCGCATTCTTTGTCTGGGTGGATGTAGTTGAACACCTGGGTCGCAGTCTTTCATTCACAGACCGACCGGCCATGCAGCTATATACAACACATGCCCCAGACAGAGCGACTAGACGAAGGCACAGGCTCAGCGGAGTCGTGTCAGGATTCAAAAGCAGCCTTCGCTCCTGCAGTGACAGATGGGATTGGAGGAAACGGCAGACACACACCTCACATGCAGACAAGAGCTGCCATCTTTGACCAAAGGGCACCGACCTTTTGACCTTTAGAGCAATACAGTCTAATTAGAGTCTCTACGGTGTCGTCAGAGAAGTGAAACATAGTGTATCATATTTTCGTCATTCTAAATAAGATTATTTACTATTGCTCATACTCAAAACACATAACCTTCAGTATTCAAGTTTGGTAACACAGCTTTTGTGCTATGGACATGAATAATACATCAAATCATGCATCTGGTTGAGATGTTTGCTATTACTTTTCTAAGAAATGTGACTTTTTAACCTAGCAGACAAAAAAATGACGGACAAAACTTTTTATTGAAATTTATTTATTGATTTAAAAAAAAAATAATTTATTCAAATCTGAAAAATATGTGGACGCATATATCACTGATATTTGAGGCGGGCATTTTTGACTTAGGCCTGTAGGCAAGACATTACTAATTACTTTGAACTAGGACTGCATAGTCAAAATATATCAAAATAAAATCATAATATGGCACCAACCATCTTTCTAAATTTGTCATGAGAAATCATAAATCTATGGAAGCCTGTTTCCGCCACTGAATAAGAAGTAAAGAGTTTTTTATCTCAGAATTGTGATACAATCTCACAGTTCTGGCTTTTTTCTCATAATTGTGAGATATAAATTCGCAATTGAAAGTTATAAAGTCATAAGTGTGAGATATAAACTCACAATTGCCAGAAATAAAGTTAGAATTGCGAGATAACCTTGAAATTCTGACTTTTTTCTAGCAAATACGAGTTTATATCTAACAATTTTAAGGAAAAAAGTCAGAATTGGGAGTTTGTGTCACACAATTTTGAGAAAAAAGTAAAAATTGTGAGAGAAAAAGTCACCTTTTTTTTATTATTCAGTGGCGGAAATGGGCTTCCATATAAACCTGCTGTTGTCATCAAAAGAGAAGCTTTTAAAGGTTCCTTGTGGTTTACTGCCAACATAAATGCTTGATGGTTTAATGTGTAAAATAATACATTTTGATATTGTAATTTTATTGCTTTGATATAAAAACATTTCTTGTTTTGATATTTTCACTTAACTATTATTAGTAATAGTAGTAGTAGTAGTATTTTATAGTCATATTAATATATGATCACAAAATATTTGGCCAAATTATGCAACCCTACAAACAGGCACAGCAAACCTAATATTTATTTATAGTATTTAACTTGCAATCACAATATTTACAAACACTCAGTTTGCATTTTTCCCCCCCAAAATCATGCAGCCCTACTCTGAATCCCTTTAGCAACTGCATAGAAGTTGATTATTGTGGTGGCATATTTTGCACTGTCAAGCAAGCACATTTTTGTGAGGGAAATTATTTAGTTTCTAATTATTTCTGTCAAAACAACCGCAAACCTTTTTAGGATTAAAAATGAGTCCAGGTTTTAGGTTGCATAAGTCTAAAGACCACCTAGTAAACCGACCCGCAGACCACAGGAAATTTTAACATTCACCTGTCTAAAGCTCATCCTCATCTATCCATCTTCAGCAAATATTTCTCTTTTAGACACAGAGAGGCCGTCCAGATTCCCCACACCCATCCTTAAAATGCCGATGTCACCTACCAAACAAAAGAGCAAGGAAGAGGCCCTCGGGACAGTAATAGCATCCAACTTAACCATCTCTTCTTTCCTCATTCCATCTTCATTATTTCCATTTTCTATCATTTTCTAGACGTCCAGGACCGCCTGCAGGTGTTGTGGCTAGCAAACAGTCAATTCTTGTCCTTTGTCAATAATAATTGCTCTTTCCCGCTAATCTGAAATTAATATCTCTTAGTCTGCTGGTTAAAACTCAGCTGGGGGTAAAGAAATGAAGCATGAGAGAGCATTGTGTGTGGGATCAGATCTATAAGCTTTATCTTTGTGGACATGAGGGTGATTGACAGGTATGACAGCCACAGGCAAAAGCGCATCGCGTAAAGTCAATATTGCTCTCATAAGGTTACACGAGAGAGGTCTGTGTGTCAATATCAAGTATAAACACGCATTTGTCTGGGAATATGACACTGGGCATCAGTTGAAGGACACGAAGCAGATATGTATCGTATAACCGATATTTTACATATGTAAAATATTTTTCCAGGAACTGAATCTTTCATCTACTCGACTTTGTTAATATGAGTGTTTTGGTACTCACTGCATTAAATCAGTGATGCATAAGGCCTAAATGACACTGTGTTGAGGTAGCGGTATGACCTCATCTCTGTGATACTTGATACTCCAGTATTCCCACAGCCCATCATTCACTAATTTACTGTATATTTACTTCCTTTTGTTACGACAATGACACACTGTTGTGACAAATCGACTTTCAAAAAAGGCCTGTGATTTTAATTATATTATGAAAAGCTTCCTCCTCCCAAGCTGTCACTATATTTCACCTCCTGTTTAATGGTACACTGCCTTAGTCAGCTATTCCTCAAGACATTCCTTAAGACATTAATCTCAACATCTCTCCTTGCCATGTGCATTTTTAAAATATCCTGCCACAGTCTGTAGATTTTGGAAACCCAGCTCTGTCAAACTAGCAGATGTGTGTGCAAAAACAAACAAAAAAAAGCATTCATTTGTGAGTTAAACTCAGACAAATCAGGATATGTCACAACATGACAGACTCCGGTTGATCTCATGCCATCCCTTCAACCAACTTTTCACACTGAGGTTCTCAGCCAGTGGCCAGAGCATCTGAAATTTCGTTGCGCTGTGTGAAGACTGAGGTCAGACTGGGAGCAGAGGCCAAACTAAACCTGCCACAGACTCTTTCTCTACACTCAAAGCACTGACCACATGCACTGCTTAACAAAGGGACTTTACGCTGCTCATGTTTTTCTAGGTGGTTCAGGATGCGGTTTGCTTTGATATTTTGTATAGCACAATTTTATTAGTGCAAAGACAGTCATATTTTATATGTAAGCTGCTAAAACAAGAATAAGAAATCTCAACTTCTTCACTCCATTCCATCTCCTCCTTGCTCCAGTCCAGATTTTGTTGGTGTTTTTTTCCATCTAAATTTAGCAAATGTGCTAGAAAACCTATAAAACGTACGGTACATGTATTTGTTTGTATTACTGGGGCCGTATCTTGCCAGATTTTAAGGCGTCCCACCTCAAACACCCCAATTCAACCCCTAGTTAGAGTGAATCTCTTGACAGATTCACAGCGTGAGAGGTGCCATCCCTCTTGTAGCATATAGACTAATAATTGGCTGCCATGCTGTCAAAGCACCAATTCTCTGCTGAGAATCAACCTATAGAAAGTTTCCAGCCAGTCATTCACTATGGTTAACCTGAGCCAAGCAGAACTGTAATGTTTATTTGCTTCCAATTACGGACTAATCAAAAACACATTTTCTTCAGTGAGTGACAGGACAGTTTCTGCAGTCTAAATTGGTCAGCTAAGCAAAAACAGGAAGAACTCTTTCTTACAGCCTGACAGAATGAAAGTTTTGTTTTTACATCTCACTCATCTCTGCAGTGAGTTATATAATATAATTGAGTTGAATTGAATTTGATGTCTCACTTTAAAACTTTTGAATGGTGGTATATATACATAATAATATACATACAATTATATTATATTTATTTTCTCTACACCATTGGCAAATTGGCATTTTTTTTCTGTCTTAGTGCTTAATGCTAGTTTGTATTATACAATTCTTTTTTTTTTCTTGTAATTCTGACTTTCTTTTCTCAGAATTGCGATATAAACTCAAATTACGTGATATAAAACATTTGCAAGTTATAAAATCAGAATAGCAGGATATAAACTCGCAATTGCGAGAAATTAAGTCAGAATTGATAAAAACTCGCAATTCTGAACTCTTTTTCTCACAGATGTGAGTATGTAATTCAGAGGTTTTTTGTAATTCTGACTTTTTTTCTGAGAATTGAGATATAAACTTGCAATGGTGATTCATAAACTCTGAATTGTGTGATATAAACACATTTGCTAGTTATAAAGTCAGAAGAGCAGGATAAAAACTCGCAATTCTGACCTTTTTTCTCACAAATGTGAGTTTGTATCATGCAATTCTGAGTTTTTTTCTCGTAATTCTGACTTTTTTTTTCTCAGAATTGTGATATAAACTCACAATTGCAAGAAATAAAGTCCGAATTACATGATATAAACATTTGCGAGTTATAAAATCAGAATAGCAGGATATAAACTTGCAATTTCAAGAAATAAAATGAGAACTGCAAGATAAAAACTCTTCTAATTCTGACTCTTTTCGGAGAATTGAGATATAAACTTTCAATGGTAAGTTATTAAGTCTGAATTGTGTGATATAAACACATTTGCGAGTTATAAAGTCAGAATAGCAGAATATAAACTCGTAATTGATGTAAACTCGCAATTGCGAGATTGTGAGATAAAAAGTTGCAATTACCTTTTTTAATTTTTAATTAGTGGTGGCAACGGGCTTCCATAGATTTATCCTGTTTTAAGAAGTGTAGATTTTTCTATTTACTTCACCCTTTTCACCCAGAATTAAAAGATCCCACTCTTAAATACTGAAAGGTTTATGTGCAGAGGTCTCCATGGGCCAGTTATTCTAATATTTTCAAACCAAATGAATAGGGCCAATAGATAAACATTGCGTTGGATCTAATTCCTAGACATCCCCGTCTGTGCAACTGCTCAATGAGCCTCTGTATGTGAGCGTGTGCTTGTTGTATATATTCTTGCCTCAGCGTATGACGGTGTCTCTGTTTGCACACGTAAGTATGTGTGTGAACACGCACACAGGTACAATTTGTGTGTGCCAGTGTTTATAGGGCTGCTAAGCTCTCCAATAGGACCTCAACATAGTAACTCTCCTTCACAAAAGCCACTTGACGTGGACCCAGCCCGGTTCAGGAAGCCCAACCTAGCAGCCTCCAAAACCCCCCACCTGACCCAGCGCAAGCCAGCCGTTCGAACACTGAACCCTCTCATTCACCTCCCTCTGTACACATTCACACTGATTCCTCACCCACCACAAATAACCTTTAATGATGTCATAATGTGTTACACTTCACTGTCATCTGCATATAATGAGTGGACAATCATTAGTCATTTTTTAATTTTAGACATTATAAACGTTAGCAACAAAGACCGCAAGCATCGCTGAGCTAACAAGAGCTCTGTGTGTTTTCCAGAATAAACTAGTCTTTTCCTCCCATTAAAAGGAACTCACAGTGTTGGGCATCCACTGCAGTACTATTACAGTTTCCTGTAACAACCAGACTGAAAAAAAAACATTTATAGCTTCCCATGTACCTCACTGGAGTTTTACTGCACCATACTGTGGTCTTTTTCCTTAATAGAAATATTGGAAAATGTATGTAATGCCCATGCACTGTTGAATAATAGACAGATCACAGTGGAGGGTGGGTCTCCATCCAATCCAAACAACTGTGGCAGTCCTCTGTTTTTTTTAAACCCAAACAAGTGCTTCAAGCACAGTCAATTACACTGGCTTTGGGGAGAAGAGAGGTGGAGCTGGAGCACCTCATCCACAGCTTTTTTTCCTCCTTTGTTATCCCTGTCATTCCGGCTGCAGGGAGCTTAATGGATTTTACTCTGCTCTTCCACCTCATGTCAGTGATATAAGTCAGTGAGTCTGTGTGCACACACTGCATGATTGCAAAACCACGTAATTATGGGATTATGACAGACTTACCTGTTTGCAACAAGCCCGCTCCGCTGTCACCAACCTCGAAATGTTTCTGTATGTCAAGAAGGACACCTGAGAAACAGAGACAGGGAGACATTAGTATTTGTTCTCTGACGTAAATTTTGGCCTTTAAGCGCAACAATTAGTGTTAAGACTATTTGAGTCTCTTTTTAAAGACAGACATCATATGTGCTAAACATTTTAAAGAATTAAAAATATTGACAGGTGTTTCTTATTGTCCTTTGTGATCCTCAATAACAACAATTAAAGGCTTCTGTGGGATCCTGTGGATGAACACACACACACATACCTCAACTCTGGGCTGTTCGAGTTTGAAGTCAGCATGTTTTTAATTGACTTTCTTAATAAATATTCCTGGTCTTATTTTGTATGATTTATTGATGCACATTATTAACAGTAATTGTGTTCTTTAATCAAAATTGGTGGTGCATTGATATAAAAATTCTGACTATAACAATAAACTGTTATTTTTTTTCCAGGTTAGTGTCTTCACTATTTGAAATACATGAAAAATAAAAGCCTAAAAACAAACAATAAAGATTTTTTTAAATAAAGATCATTATTTGAAAAAAAAAATGCAACAAGTAAATTTAGGAATATAAACATTATAATTTTTGGTGTGCAAAAATGGATATTTATTTTGAGGTTTGATAAAGATTATATTTAAGAGTAAATAAAAAAAAAAAATCAGTAAGTAATTAACTAATACACACTACCAGTCAAAAGTTTTTGAATAGTAGGATTTTTGTTTGTTTGTTTTTTTGTTTTTTTAAAAGTCTCACCAAGCCTGCATTTATTTGATCCGAAGTACAGAAAAAACAGTAAAAATTCAAAATATTTTTACTATTCAAAGTAACTGTTGTCTATTTGAATATATTTTAAAATGTAATTTATTCCTGTGATTTCAAAGCTGAATTTTTAGCATCATCATCAAAAAAAAACAAACAAAAAAAAAAAAAAACCTAACTCTAAGCTTTTTAATGGTATAGTATATAATGTAACAAAAGCTTTTTATTTTAGATAAATGCTTATCTTTGGATCTTTGTAGTCATCAAAGAATACTGAAAAAGTGTACTCAACTGTTTTAACTGTTTTAATAATAATAATAATAATAATAAATGTTTCTTAAACAGCAAATCAGCATATTAAAATGATTTCTGAAGAATCATATGATACTGAAGACTGAAGTAATGATACTGTAAAAATGTTGCTTTGATCACAGGAATAAATTACACTGTAAAATATATTCAAATAGAAAGCAGTTATTTTAAATAGTAAAAATAATTCTATTTGCTGTATTTTGGATCAAATAATTTCAGGTGAGCAGAAAATTCTTTAAACAAACATTAAAATCTTACTGTTCAAAAACTTTTGACTGGTAGTGTAATTTAATGAAATATTGAAAAAAACAAAGATAATTTAATAAAAATAAATCAAAAATATAAAATATATATAAAAATATATATAAAATGCAAATGTCCTGTTGTGCTGAAGCATAGCAAAGGCATTTGTATGTCCTCCGAATAAAAAAAAAAAAAGAAGGAAAGGCACTTTTAATGTACCTTGAGTTGCAGACAGTCAGAAAAGATACTGGCTACGCTGGAATGCGAGCAGGTGGCGTGACTCGTGTGACAAGAATGTTGCATTTGTCACTGTGTGCGGACAAGCCTGCACCTGCCAAAGTGCTTCTTCTCAGTACGTCTTTGCTACAACGTGCCAGTGACAAGTCAAAACGGGTGGCGATGGGAAACCGCAAAGCGATCGAGGCGAAACTCGAAGATGACTAAAGCCACTGCGGCAACAGAAACAAATTGCTATTTTTATTTCTCACAGCCACTCCTGTGTTATGTGTCTGTGTTTGTACAAGACCTTAAAAAGCATGACGTAATTAGCCAAAGACGGTCAATTAAGAGACGCTTCGACGGCATTAGGTGTTTGATCTGGGTGCGTGAAGCCTGTGAAGCGGGTGCCTCTCTCTCTCTCGTACAAGACTGTTCAGTGTTTTAGAGAGATGTAACATCAGAGATAACATCAAGCATGTTGGATCTCTATCGCTCTTGTCTAATTTCATTGGCTGTCAATCACAGACCCTGTTTACAGCCTCTCCTGCATTTAGAAGTGTCTGAATGCTGTGTGCTTTTCACAAATGGAAGATCAAAGCATGTATGTCTGAGAAGAGTTAGACAGTTAAAGAGCTCCAGAGGCTTAATTTCTCACTTTAAAGCGATCAGAAAGAAGGAATGCGGAGATGAGAGGACTGATGATTTAAAGGCAGCAACACAAAAGCTGCAATTACACTAAAAAGGGAGTAATGCCCTGATCAAGAGCTTTTTACACCCCTGGCCAAAACACACACAAATACAGCAACAAACCATACAGCAACATGATATGGTCAGATAGTCACCAGAGTACATCTTCTAAAAATGATTACTAATGAACTGATTAAAATGAGACATTTAGATCACGTTTGCCATCACGTAACACTCACAGTTAGTCTTTGAAAAACCGGTAACACTTTACAATAAGGACCCATTAGTTAATGTTAGGTAATGCATTAACAAACATTAACTAACAATGAGCAATACATTTGTTACAGTATTTATTCATCTTTGTTAACATTAATGAATAAAAATACAACAGTTCATTGTTAGTTCATTTAAATAATTCAAGTTTATTTAAATACTGTTAACATGTGTAATGTGGGTTAGGGTTAGGGTTAACATTTACTAAGATGAATAAATGGCTTAAAAACAGGCTGTTACCTAAAGTGTTAATGATAGTGTTAAGTGTAATTTTTAGCAAAGTATATGAACTCCTGAAGGTTTGTGGATTTATGAAAAGCTAATAATTCATTAAATAATAAAAATATGCAATTAAAAAAAATTATATATATATATATATATATATATATATATATATATATATATATATAAAATTATAATTATAATTAAAATTTGTTCAGTTGCCTGTCATGAAAAAAATTAATTAATTATGGAAAGATTAAAAGTAATGGTTCACCCCAAAATGTATTTATTTTTTGTTTTTCAGATTCCATCAAAAATATCTTAATTTGTTTTCTGAAGATGAATGAAGGTCTTACAGGTTTGAAACAACATGAGAGTAATTAATGACAGAATTTTCATTTTTGGATGAACCTTTCCTTTAACTTAATACTTCAAGGGGTACTTCAGGTAAAATATTTTAGGTGAAATATGTTCAGAAAAAATTTTCAAAATGTACATCCATTCATCATCCTGTACATTATAACACTGAGATTTCTAAATTCACATGTAGCACTTAAAATGAATGATTTTTTATATCCGTGCATCCCTAATTCTAAAGTATAAATTCCTGTCTTGCTATTTAAAATGCTGCTGATAAACTTGAAGTACTTGACGGATTTATATTTTCAGTTCCATGCGAAATGTCTTGATTTGGATATGGGGCAAATACGGGGGCGTTGGCTTTCCGCAATCCTCCTCTGTGCTCAGGAGCGGATGGTCCCGCCCTTCTTCCATCCATCTAATCTGAGGCAGTGTACTAATTACCTTGGTCACACTCCTCCATTGCCCCCCATCCCTCAATCTCTCGGTCTCTCCCTCTCCTCCCACTGGGAGGGGGATCCCTGTGCCAGATGGTGCTGCGTTTCTCCTCTTTCAACCGAGACTGCACCTGCCCACCCTCACGCCTGCCAAAGACACAACCTCAACCACCACCACGCTCTTCCCACCAAAACTTCCACAGGCACAGCTGATGCAAACCACTTGATAATATGATTTAGTATGTCGTTATTTAACATGATAAAGTAACGACTCTTAACTGGAAGAGACTGGTACTAATAGGTCAGTGCGTGCACAGCGCAACACCAGGCCATGAGAGCAACTGTCTTATTAGTGAATTATGTTCTGTGTTTGGCAGGCGATACTGCCCGTATGTGATCTGCCCTAAATTCTTCTCTCTCTGGTTCTTCTGATAAAGATACACTGTTTAGGGAAAACATGGCAACACCTTGAAACTTTTCAGAGACAGCTGTCATAAAGCATTTGAGGTGCAGCCGCTCTGACTACATGTTGCATCATACTGTAGACAATGTGGGCGATGCCACACAAGGTGATGCAAATGCCCCAAATGGCACCAGTAGAATCATCGACCTTCTAGTGTCCGCCTCGATGCCACCAGCCCTGAGGTGTTGCCATAGTAACACGGCACGGGCACACGCACACACACACATAGAGGAGGGAAAGGTCGGCTGGCGATTGGTCAAGTCAGCCTGATCAGGACAGGGAGGTAAAAAGATACTCTGCAACGATAAAAAAATGTTTTTTTTTTTCTTTGCTTAGCAAAAACTTTATCTAATTCTTACATGGAAAGATCAGTCAGGTTTGGTGGATACGGTCACCTGCTTTGCACTTTGTTGCAGCCTATTTTAGAGCTGCTTACTGAAAAGAAGAAACCGCAACAGATACTGAAGGTAAAAGAATGCTGCCCTGCCTGTTGTGACTGATCTATTGCATACAAAACACATCACTGAATGACTCCGAGAACCAACAACCATTGAACAGAGTGTAAAATTACAGCATAACTCTGCGTGAGATACAATCAGTTTTCTTCAAAAATTTATCTGCTCTGATAATCTAAAATAAACTTGTTTTACCTGATAACAGATAAACGCACTTAAGGAAGCAGTGTGGATAGACACAAAACTTTCAAACCTACACACTACCACTCAAAAGTTTTTGAACAGTAAGATTTTTAATGTTTTTTAAAGAAGCTCACCAAGCCTGCATTTATTTGATCCAAAGTACAGCAAAAACAGTGAAATTTTTAAATATTTTTACTATTTAAAATGACTGTTTTCTATTTGAAAATTTTTTAAAATTAGATTAGATTTCAAAGCTGACTTTTTAGCATCATTACTCGAGTCACACGATTAGAAATCATTCTAATATTCTGATTTGCTGCTCAAAAAACATTTATTATTATTATGTTGAAAACAGTAGAATTTTTTCAGGTTTCCTTGATGAATGGAAAGTTCAGAAGAACAGCATTTATCTGAAACAGAAATCTTTGTAACATTATAAATGTCCTTATCATCACTTTTGATCAGTTTAAAGCATCTTTTTTAATTAAAAGTATTAATTTCTATAATTTCTTTGATCACATGAATAAATTACATTTTAAAATAAATTCAAATAGAAAACAGTTATTTTAAATAGTAAAAATATTTCAAAATTGTACTGTTTTTGCTGTACTTTGGATCAAATAAATGCAGGCTTGGTGAGCAGATGTCCTTTAAAAAAACATTAAAAATCTCACTGTTCAAAAACTTTTGACTGGTAGTGTATATATACTTTATGATGCCATTTATTGTTATTTTACCCATGCTTAACAAATAATTCATGCAAAAAGCCTCTAATGCTCATTTTGCAAATTCCATGCAATGTTAATGAAGTCATGGATTAGTAACAAAATAAATGAAACCCGCTAATTTAGGTTAAAATAAACATTTGCTTACAAATCACGCAGTAAAACTGCAATGCAAACAGATTGTGGTGTGAAAAAGGGTGCCTTTTGTTTTCTTGCACACTAGTTTCATTATCCTAAATGCTAATGAAACATTGACCCACTGATGTGGGCCTCCATCTTATCAGCTGATTGGTGCAGTTAAATGGCGATATGCTAATACTGAGGCAACTGCGTAAGATGCAGCGCATATGAATGATGCTTTCTGATATAACGCTTTCACTAGAGTGCCGTCCCCAGGAGACTCATTGGACATTGACCGGTGGACTGACCAATAGCAATAGCGGGTCAGGATGAGCAAATCAGTTGTGTTAATGCGTCTAGTGCTATTTCAAGTCTCAAGGGATTTCATTGGATTGAAGCTGTTTAATGGATCCTGGAAGCTGGATGTGCAGCCCTCCTGCATTTTAGTTACACAAGCCGGCGTGATACTATCTTATATATATACATTGTTTGGACCCACAGTTGTCTGATCTGATAAGAGGAAGTCAGGCTGTAAGTTTAAGTGCTTGTTTGGATCAAGAGTTTTTTTTAAAGAGCATGAGCTCATCCATGAGGTTTGATATACTAACCTACTCTTAAGGTGAACTGGCGATATGTCAACAAGTTTTTGTGTGTGAGAAACGTCTAAGTTTATAAACCATCTATTCACTTCAAACAGGAAGTGGTTCACTGGCTGAAATTCCAATACAGTCTAATCCTGAAACGCAAACATCATCTATTCAACTGTCAGAAGCTTTAACAATGGCAAACATTTTTCTCAGAATCCAGACAAAAGCTCATTAACATGGGAAGACTGCATTAATACGTACTACACCCAGTTGTTTTTATAAACACACAGACACATCACAGTGTGGACCCAGAGGACTGTCTAGTCGTCTGGGGAGAGAGAACGAAAACGAGAATCATTGAGTGATAGGACAGACCTCATTTTACAATCCCCAAAAGAGAGACGATAGACCTGAGCAACCCCCGGTGCTATTTCAGGTCCGGGAGAAGTAGGTTAGGATAAAGGCATAGCAACAGTGAGGCTGGCCGCCCTATATACTGTAACTGAGAAGATGAGGAGAGGTGAGAGGAAAGGCAACTGGGAGAAAAGCGTAGCTCGATATAGGCAAAACTCTGTGAGGGGATTTTACAGAGAATGAATTGCATCTGCTGTAGCTGCTGTGTTGGTTATTAGCACGCTTCACCGCTACAACCCAATAGTATAAAAAAGCTTCGTAATAATGCTCTCCTCTATCATTAGATCATCATTTGATAAATAACCCACCTGATCTCATGACGAAAACGTACCTGCGGGAATTTTTTTCGCAAGGCGTGAAATACGTACAGCCATGTACGTTTTGTGACATATTCAATGTGAAATGTCCACTGAGTGGTGCTAAAACAGTGTTCGTTTTTTTCCCCAGAACAGATGGTACGTTTTATGTGACATTGGTTTTGTATGTGTCACAGCAGAAGTTAAGATAACATACTATCTGCACTACACCTAAACCTACGTGATAGTATGAACAAAAGCAAATGTGACGTAAAAAGCGCAACTGCAAGCAGCTGTTTTAGCTTGTTTTTTGTTCTCTCATCTTTCAGCTCTTTCATCCTGAGTTATGTTTTTCACTCGATTCGTACCCAAGGATTCCGCATCCGAAGTCCAATTCTGTGCCGCCTGAGCTACCGAGCAAACTTGTTACGTTTGGAAAGTTAAACATATGGAGCTGTAATTATAACTGTGTACAAAAACGATTACAAGTGCTTGCTGTTTTACCGCCTCTAGTGTTAATTTCTATTGGAAACTGCAGTGATATGTACTTATTGGTACGTATTACACGTCTTGCGCAAAAGTTCCTACACACTGTAAAAAACAATTTGTTGAGTCAACTTAAAATAATTTGTAACCTGGCTGCCTTAAAACTTTGAGTTCAGTCAACTTAAAAAAAGTTTATTCAACTTGAAATGTTAAATTATACTAAGTGACAACTTAGATATTTGAGCAGCTGGGTTACTTACCCATCTGTTAAGTTTAACAAACACAAATATCTAAGTTGTTACTTAGTATAATTTAACATTTCAAGTTGAATAAACTTATTTTAGTTGACTGAACTTAAAATTTGAAGGCAGCAGGGTAACAAATTATGTTAAGCTGACTCAACAAATTGTGTTTTTTATTTTTTACAGTGTACTACTTGAGCTTTCAAGTGTGCGGTTGCCAGATATCAAGAGTTCACCCCCTGATATTGCTCTATTTCAGTGCTCGGTGCATATTGTCATCCATCATTTGATCACTAGTTGATGAATTACTGCAGTCATAGCAGTGTACACAAACATGTCTTTTAAATGAAATTCAATTCAGTGCGATATGGGGAAAAAAGCTCAAACTATAAACATACAGTAACTAGTTTATATACAAACTGAGCTGTATTTGTGCTAAAAAAAAAAAAAGGGGTAGCACTTGGTTAAACTGGAATGCAGGTGGTTAGTAAATAAGATGTAGGATTTCGTACTGCAGTACTGCATTCAAAAGTGGCACAACTGTTTCGAATTTGCCCTTTGTGTGTGGTAGGTCAAACTGCAGTACAAACGTACATTTCCATATCCTGTGTAATGCTACTCTTTGCGGTAAGAGAATGTTTCCTCTCTGCTCTGTTATGAAGTTCTTTCCCTCATTCTTTTCATTCTAGCAAACCACGGGTACACTATACTGCTGCTGACACATCCTGAAGCTCTCTTCCTCCTATTTTCCTTTCCTCCTTTCCCATCCCCTGCTTCTCTGCTTTTCTCATCAGCTAAGGGTGATCCTTCTTAAAAGTGTCACAGGGATTGATATAACAACACCTCAGCTCACAGAAGTTACATATGTGCGAAAGCGAAAAACGACTGTTCCCATGTTAACCCTTCATAGTTTCCCTGCAAAGCGTCTGCTCTCTTACACCAAGCCAAACCTACGAGAGTGCAGAGGCAGGGTAAGAGCTGACCACAAGCATGCTTGTCTGTTCTCTGGCGAGCTCCTGACCGCCGGGTCCATACATATCCCGCGAAGCGACGGATGCTTTTTCCACTCAGCCTTTAACCACCACACAGTCCATATAAACACAATGCAGATGTCAGAGGAGCGGGGGTGTGTTTTAGCGGGCGTTTGCGGGTGTGGGTGTTTTGGAATTCCCTCACCATTTTATACCAGTAGTTCCTCATTACTGCCTCACCCTCAGGCAGGCTGCCAACGCTGCTTGTCGGTGTATTGTGTTGTATGCTGCACTGCTAATCCGAGACTAGTTTTAAGATGCGTGTGTGTGCATAAAAAAATAAACTATTTATGCATATTAAATCACAAATGCACAGAAAATATATTCCCTTTATACCAAAAGCATGCCTGGATAGTGTAAATAAGGTGTGCACTGCAAGGCTTCTTCACAAAACGTAGCTAGTCTAGACCACATCACTTGCTTTTAAATATTGCATAAAAAGAAAAAAAAAGGAAGAGGTTTTCTCTTGCAGAGGTGCTATGCAGAAACAGCATATAGTATTTGTTCATTAATAATTCATAAGAGAATTATCCTCTGGAGTGTAAGCCAATGTGTCAGACGTATAGCTGTGCAGTGGTCAGAAGGCACTGGAGCGCAAATAAAAAAAATCCCCAGGCTGCCTGGTTTCTCCTTAGATACTCACCATCACTGTAGGAGTATGTATGGTCAGTAAATGTATGGTTGCAGACGAATCAGTATACTTGCTCCTTATACACTGGTACAAAAATAAAGATTGTTTTTCTAGTTACAGATACTGAGATGCATGATTACAGATGTTAGCAACAGTAAACATTGGCAGTAATGTTCACTATACATTTATATAGGGGATATTTCACACCGAGGCTCTAAATGAGCTGCTTGTTTCATTAAATGAGCTACTGACTACACTGAGCAATTTAGCAGGAGAGAAAGCAGCTGACAGACACTGGAGTGCAATTACGGCTGCCCTTACTATCAGACTGATCTGATAGCATTCTTTTGTTATGTGCTAATGTTAACTGCCAACCAAAAGCTTCAATTACCTTGCCTACCCTCAGATTCTGATGCTAAAGACTGCATAAAATCACTTGACAAGCTGTTTTCTTTTCTTTGTTGATGTATTTCCAGTTGAATCTGATTTAGAGCTATATTGAAGGTATTTAGAGATATATTTGAGTTATATTAAAGGGCTGGTCCATTTATGTATAGCCAGTTTTTTTTAAGTTACAGCCATTTGAAGATCAGGGTAAATTTAACTTTTGTCTTCTGTAGCATTTGAAGGGCAGTACTAAATGAAAAAATATGATATTTAGGCAAAATAAGAAAAATCTCCATTTTGTTCAAAAGTTTTCACCCCCAGCTCTTAATGCATCATTTTTCCTTCTGGAGCATCAGTGAGCATTTGAACCCTCTGTAATAGTTGCATATGATTCCCTCAGTTGTCCTCAGTGTGAAAAGATGGATCTTAAAATCATACAGTCATTGTTGAAAAGGGTTCAAATACACAAAAATGCTGGAAAACCAAAGAAATTGTGGGACCTGAAGGATTTTTCTGAAGAACAACGGGCAGTTTAACTGTTCAGGACAACAACAACAAAAAAAAAAAAACACAGCTATGGATCATTCAGGTAACAACAGAATTAAGAATCAACCGTATGTAAACATTTGAACAGGGTCGTTTTTATAAATTCAACTATTATTTTCTGGACTGTATGTAAACATCCTTTATGTGAAATGACTTATTCAGGTCAGTACTACATAAACAATAACATGCATTTTGTATGATCCCTCTTATTTTGGTAAAATAATTAACATTTTGCAGATTCTGAAAGGGGGTGTAAACTTTTGACTTCAACTGTAACAGCACCAGGTTTATGAGAATGCGGACAGGAACAGAATTATTATTTAATTTATTTAAAACTAATTATTAGTTACTTAAAAACTAGAGAACGAATTAGTCATTTGTGCACGTAATTTAGTAAACGAAGGGAACAAATTAGTAAAGTTTGTGCACGTAGTAAAAAAATATATAATGATTAAAAAAATAATAATCAGAAAAAAAATTCTATTCATTAAAGAATTCTGAAAAAAAAACATCATCACAGGCTACATCACAGGTATAAATTATATTTAGAAATAAATTACAATAGAATTATCTATAATAACATGGTACAATATTACAATTTTTACTTTATGTTTGTTCAAATGCAGCCTTGGTGAGCATAGGAATTTTCAAAAAAAAATAAAATTCTAACTTTTTAATGGTAGTGTAGATAGGATAAAATGTAAGACATGATTAAAAGCCACAGTACAAGTTTGATTTTATGGGATCCTTAACATCTGCCTGTTAGCGTTCATGCTACCTTAATGCTAATCTCATCACCATACATTTTTGCACCAACAGTTGCAACATCGTCTGATGACGTCAAGCTATTAACTGGCTTAGCGTTTTGCTAACTGACATTAGACGTGCTTCGTTTGTAGCCTAATCCTGATGCTTTGCTTTTATTTTTTTATTTTTACATAACACAGAAAGGGATTACTGTAATTATGAGGGCTTTTTGTTGTTTGCCTGTAATGAGATTTAATTTGGCTTTTCTCGCTCACTATGCCTCTTTGCTTATTCTCGTTGTCTTCTCTTTGTTCTGTAAGAGCTGTGTAGGAGTGGGGTGGGTCTCACCCAGGGGGGCGTCAACAGTGCCCGCTTCTGTGAATAATAATTAGTCCTGAATAAAACTGCTGAAGTGCTTGATTATCTTTCTTAATCACTGCCGTTCCCATTCGTGTGTAAACCTACAGTGAAGCATCATTAATTAGCCCATATCCTTCTGACAAACATGTTCAGATGGTAAACTGAATTTCTTTATATTATTTTTATTGTGCATTAATCACATCAGTTATAGAAGAATAATTTGGACACTTAAAATACAACCTGAAAGCGTCGACGGACAGTGTTTGAATACTAAAATACAAACTTTACATTCTATGAGCTCTTCGATTCTGAAAATGTCTAAGGAGAAGAGCTTAATCAATGAAGCTTCAAACGGAATAGCGAGCCAAGCCATTCTCAATGCAGTAATTGACAGCGTTGAGCAACAAACAGAGAGAACAGAGTCAAGAGGTGTCACGAGAGTAAATGAAAGCTGGGAAAAGAGGAGAAGGAAAAAAAAGGAGTGTGCTAAATTGGATGAGGCATTTCAGCACACTTAGGGCTGAAAAAGCCTATGTTGAGAGCTGGTCTTTCAAGCTCAATTTAACATTAGACTGTAGCTGTAGTGCTCTGTGTGAGTGGCTATGAGCTTCAGACAGCTGACAGCTGAGGGTGATGGAAGTAGGAGAAATGTGTGTGAAAAAAAAAAAAAAAATATATATATATTTATATATAGTTTAGGCTGGCCAGTTATAATGACCAGCTGAGTGAAAACTACACATATAAATGTCACGGTTTTCTCTTTTGATTGCTGTATAGGCCATTAATAGCTATATTTTAAAGAAATTTGACTCCTTGAATAAAGAATTCTTTATTCAACTTAATACCTAAGGGTCAAAAGTGGGTTTAGAGAAGATAAAGCATTCATAACCCCAGCGAACCCCAGCATTCTCAGTTCAATTCTGAATGTCGCACAGCCCTGCGATGAACACAAGCACCAGAACTGGGTTGCCTGAAATCAATATCTACAGGAGAACCACATGTGGCATGTATTCAAGGGATACTGTAGTCTGAGTAATTGACTGTAGCCCCATAAACCTCTATTCTATCCAATCAATACACAGACACACACCCACACAAACCTCCTGATCATTTTTATCTGTCCCAGTGTCTTTTATTACATCTATGTTCTTGCTATGCAAAGTACTATTTTCATCCACTCTCATTGAGAACAGCTGAAACTCTCCAGCGCAGTGATCCATCTCACTTTCTCCTTCATGAATTAGAGATAAATCTAATTTCTTCCTGGTCTAGTTTAATGCAGAACAGTGCAAGACACTCTCGAGAGACAGTATGTCTTAGATTTGTATTTGGTCCTGAAGGCAAATGAAAAAGGCCCACCAAAATGTTCCGCCATCGAAACCCAAGAGAATCCTTTAAGACAGAAAGAGGGTGTGAGATAATAAAAGCCATAAAGAAACCTTTTTGGCTTGGATGTTTTGTATTGATTTATGTATTGTTAAGCACCTTTCTGTAGCGTGGGCTGGTGACTGGTAACTATAGATCGAAGGTAAAGTAACTGTGGGAAAACAAAACAACCGCATCACTGGAATTCCAGCTCTACCTCTACATTCCAAATCACTGAGGTGGAGACACACACCTCACATACACACGCAGGTATTTTAGGCGTTAGTTGTGGGTAATTATTATGTTCTGGTGTGGCTAAATAACTCAATCTATTGTGGCTTACCTGGCAAGAATACCAAATGAATCCTTAAAGGAAACTAAGATCTTTAAGTATTTGTCATATAGCACGGGTGCCTAAAAACATACCTATATCAGTCTAAAACTATAGCCTGTTGTATTATGTAGTTCATATATAGTAGTTTTTTTTTCTCTCTGTTGATGAATGAAGTGGCGGAGGCACAGCAGTGACTTATCCTGACTAATCTGCAATTTAAAATAACTCTTCTCTTTTTTTAATACAGTTTAAATGTAATTTATTCCTGTGATGCAAAGCTCAATTTTCAGTAGCCATTACTCCAGTTTTCAGTGTCACATGATCCTTCAGAAATCCAATATACTGATTAGAAACATTTCCTATTATTATGTTTGTGGAAACTGTGCTACTTTTTTCACGATTCTTTAATGAATAGAACGACAGTCTGTCTGTGCGTACTGTTCAGAATACATAAAGGCATACTTGTCTCTATAGTATGCAAGGGGTTATTTTTAGGAGTGGTAAATGAATAGCTTTGAGAACTGAATGAGTCTAGTTAAAGAATCACTGTAACGTCCATCTCTCTTAGTTTGTCATCTGTATATTATTTTTCAAGTAAGTACGGCTGGGCAAAAAATTCTAAATCATCCTCTCTGTCGAAATCTTAAGTCAAAAACTGACACGGAAGAGAAGAAATTTTTGAATAAAGTCGTTATTTTTGTTTTCTTTGTGGCCTTAAAGCATTCTCTTAGCTTCATAAAACTACAGTTGAACCAGTAATGTCACATGGACTATTTTATTGAAGTCCTTACTACCTTTCTGGGCCTTGAACGTGGTAGTTGCATTGCTGTCTATGCAGGGTCAAAAAGTTCTGAGATCTCAGATAAAAATGTGAGTTCTGAAGATGAACGCAGGTCTTACAGGTTTGGAATGACATGACAGTGAGCAGTGTTGTGATAAGTTACTTTTAAAAGTAATGCATTACAATATTGCATTACTCCCTAAAAAAAGTAACTAATTACATTACTTAGTTACGTTTTATGGAAAGTAGTGTGTTATATTACTTTTGTGTTACTTTTTAAATCTGGGAAGGGTTTGCTTGTTTGTTTCTGATATAAGAAGTTCTATTTTTAGAAAATGGAAAAGCCTGTTTACACCAAAAGTGAAATTAAAAAACCTCAGGCTGAAGGAAAAGTAAATTCGCGTCTGTATAGTAGAACGCAGGAGAATACATGGTTCAGCGCTCTTCAGCAATAAAAAAAACAATGAAGCAGAAATGTTAGTTTATCTAAAGTCATTTTTAGTTATTAGTATGGTTGCATCATATTCTGAGTTTGCATTTCACTGTTTTAATTTATTTTGATGAATACTGAGATTAATTCATGCTTATACACATTTAGTCTAGGACTACAGTAACACTTTTTTTACACAGCGCACACAATGCCTCTGTATTTCCGATTTCTCTCAACATGGGGACGGGAGACTTGTCAGTCAATAAATGAGAAAACATATTCTCAAATATATACTCAAATATTCTCGTAAATTAAAAAGTAATGCATTACTTTACTAGTTACTTGAAAAAAGTAAGCTGATTACGTATTTGTAATGTGTTATCCCCAACACTGAGAGTTAGTAATTAATGACAGAATTTTTGGGTGAACTATCCCTTTAAATGTACAGAGCAGTATGTTGACATGAGACTGTCCGTCCTAAGGTTTTGAGAAAGCACAGCCTGTTTCTCTTTGCACACCTGAGCCTTTAAACCCTAGACATCTACTCTTCACACACACTGAAACAACAGAGCTAGATTTCCCACTGAAAGGCGAAAGTGTTTTTGACATGTAATGCGTAAAGGAGACAAACAAAACCAGATGGCATACAATGACAGGAATACACAACAAAAACAACAGGCAAACATTGGCTTGATGAGATGATATTTCACTATGCCTGTCTTCTGGCCCGTGCATTATTAGCTACTGTATATCACAAAACAGACTGAACCTATTTACCTACTGACACTAACACTGTGTTGCACAGTGTAGTCAGACACATACACGCTTAAGCTGCTGGGAAATAACATGTTATGTAATACCGGTGGCTGATTATTTACTCAATCACTATTGAATAGAAGGAAAGATGACATATTTTCCTGCTTAATAAGACTCTGCAAATACAGACATGCAGTAAAGTTCAGTTTAAATATTTGTCCTGGCAATGCGGAGAACTTCTGAAGGCTTAGTTTAAGGACAAAGCTGAGCTTTAGTAGAGTAGTTTACCCGACTGACCCTTCTTTTGATTTGATTTGGTCAATATTTACACAGAAGTCTTATCTGAAAACAGAACAGATTATCAGACTTATCTATGAATATTATCCACACTCATAAAACTAGAGTAACTACTCAAATATGATTTCACGTCATTCATATTTAGAGATTATCTCTGTAGTATTTCTATAGCACCTATGGGGATTTGCTATGCTTTCAGAAAGATTAAGCCACTGTTACATTGCATCCGGAAACAAGTGAAGGTCACTGAGTTTGTGTGTGGATATATGGAGGACAAAAAATGTCCATCTTTTTAATGGAAATTGAATAAGAAACGCTACAGTAAAAATGTTGTAAATTTGGTAGTCTGTCAATTAACATGTAAAAATTGCATTAGAATAAGTGGTTGAAGTATCTTTGGCCTTTTGAGGTCATGATAGGATCAGAGGTCAAGCCTGAGGATGTCTCCCACACTACATTTCTGCACAGTCCTGATCTAATACACAGTGACATACCTGAGACTTCAAAACTCACAGGTGCGCTCCCCCCTCAGGCACCCCTCCCCCCGCTTCCTTCACCATCCTGTACAGCTGTCTGTCAAACTCTCCGCCCTTAATCCCTTAGACACACTCCATCAAAAAGACACACGTTGAGGTTGAGAATCACAGCAAATCCCCCTTTTTTAAATAGATAAACACCCACACATAGTACGCATCTGTTTGGACATGCAGTGAGCTAAAAGTGGGCCACCAATTATATTAACAGGGTCAATGCCATTTAAACAAGCACGGCAGCCATGCTCTGGTACAAAAACATAACAAACACTCTCTGCCTTGTTTGGGTCATCCATGCTACATTAAATGAACATCACATGGGCCGAATGAAAGACAAGCCCGTTAAAAAATAAACCGGGAAAATCGCATCCCGGTTCTCAGAGGCTGTTAGTGGACTTGATTGTGTCGGTGATTATTTTGAGAGTCGTCAGGCTGCCCAATACAGCCTCTCCGGAGCAAGATGAGAACTTGTACCGCTGAGCGCAACTCGTGTCTCTATATATTTATACACTGACCTTATTGTTGAGGTCAGAAAGGCGGTCATGGTTGTGCGCTCTTCATAAGAAAACAGCTGAGGCAGATGAATGAAAATAAACGATTCGGGAAGGCTAGAAGCTCTTTCCGCTCACTTTCTTCCCTAACTTCTAGGGCTAGGTTAGGTTTAAGCAGCCAAGCTGTCACAGTAATAGCTTTTCGTGCTTGCGTAATGGATGCTGTGACCACATGAAAAGCACCGTGTCGAAAAAAGGAAGAGGTGCTGTCTAATTCCAACCACTTCTGTCACAAGCAGCACATACATCAGCTAAATACAACCCCATATAAACACACACACACACACACATATCAAGAAGAGATCCTAATATGGGAGAACTTTTATATGAGGTCAAAATTTGTTCAATTAAAACCAAACACCCATTAAAGTACGCCAATCTTTTTGCAAACACTAATATTGTATTGCGCTGTTACGGGGGATATTAAATACACTGCATCTTCATCAATACACTCCAGCATTAAGAGCTAACTTGTAATCGTCTTTTAACAGGTTTACTTTAATGGATTTATATTTGAGGTTTGAGGGAGACATAAGTAAGCACAACAGCTCTATAACTGCCTCTATGAGAAACAATTACAGTACGTATGGGAATCAACTTTAGAAGAAATGGAAGCCGTTTGTTCTGCATCAGGGTTTCAGAAGAGTGAGACATACTTGTAAACTCAGTTACTGAGAGTGTTTTCATTACTTTCATGTTTTTGTTGTTGAGACTCCTTTAATATGAGAATAGTAAAACGAGCGAGTATGAGAGAGAGATGACAGCCAAACCTTCATTGGCATCAATGGTTGCATGAAGAATCTTTAACATCCACAGAATCTTTCCATTGCACACTGATTCTTTATGGTGGAAGAAGGTTCTTCAGGTTATTAAAATGTTCATAAAAATGGTTCTTTGACAAACCGTTCCCTGAACAGAACCAAAAATGGTTCTTCTCTATGACATTTCTGTGAGAAAGCCATTTTTTGAACATTTTTTCTAAAGTACAGAAATGTCAGCAAAATTTCTTAGCTAGAAATGATCCATTGTCTATTGTCAATAGTTTTGTCTATTGTCTCAGAGTTCACATAAAAGCCACTTTCAAATCAAGCATCTTTCTGTTGGTCAATGCAGTGAATTTGTGTGACCAACTTGAACCTGTTTTGAAATCTGTGCAGGAATATCTTTTGCCCTCATGTGAAATTCCCAAATGTGTGGATTTCAATCTAATCTCATGACAAAAACGTACCTGTAGGAACTTTGATGCAAGACGCAAAATACGTACCGCCATGTACGTTTCGTGACATATTCGATGTGAAATGTCCACTGTGTGGCACTAAAAGAGTATTTGTTTTTTTTTTATAACGTACCATCTGCACTACACCTAAACCTACCCGATAGTACAAAGCGAATGTGACGTAAAAATGCAATCACAAGCATGCCATTTTAGCTTGTTTTTCGATCTCTCATCTTTCAGCTTTCTCATCACGAGTCATGTTTTTCACTCAATTCGTACCCAAGGATTTCGCATACTAAGTCCAATTCCATGCCAAGCTAAAAAAAAAAGCGAAACATATGGAGCTGTGATCATAACTGTGTACGAAAGCGATTACAAGTGCTCGCTGTTTTACCGCCTCTGTTTGAAACTGCAGTGATATGTACCTACTACGTATTTTGCGTCTTGCGGAAAAGTTCACACAGGTACATTTTCGTCATGAGATCAGGTAGGTGGATTCCTATTAATGTGGATTTCACTTCAAGAAGATTTGCTGAACAGTATTAAATGTGACAGCACCTTAATGCTTCCTTAAAAGCGATTAGTCTACTAGTCGTTCAAGTCATACTCACCTACTGAGTAGTAAATGTAAAAAATAAATGAATAAACATATAGGAGCTTTAAACATGATGTAATGCTTTTGCTGGTGTCATTACTGTATGTGCTGCTCATGTGCTACGTGCTACTGCTGCTGACCTCCTCCAGTACAGCACACTGTTTTGTTGCTGATAGGCCTTATCACACCTTCAGTTCGCACCACAAGGGGCACAAATGGAAATGACAGTGTGCAAGTGTGTGTATGTGTGTGTGTTACAGAAGAGACTGCCAAAGAGTGTGTCCAGGCAGAACTTGAGCTGAGCCAGCTAGACTGGACCATCTAATGCAGAAAAGCAATGCAGCAAAACATACACTACTGTAGTCTCCACTTCCCTCATAAACTGTGAGTCTGTGTATTTGAATGTGCAGACATGCTCATTTTACCTCAGGGAGCTCCTCTGGGCTGCTGGATTACCCATCACACTTAATTAAGCACTTGTTTTGAGATTAAACATCCTCATACCTCAGATGCCTTAAGGAAAAAAACTGCACCTTTCAGTACCTGCTGCACCTCATAATCCAGATTACCAGTCGAACTGCCTTCATTAGAGCAGGCGTCAGGCCGGTGGCTCAATGGAGGATCTTAGATCAAATAATGTTAAGTGGCCTCCGTCTGCACGTCCCTGTGGTATTCCCCGTGCCTCCTAATCCCTGTCTTAACCGTAATCTGTTGTTGAGCTCAGCCTGTCTGCTGGAGGGACTGTTGCCAGCCAGCCAGCCTCCCTGGGTCGGAGCCATCACAGCCAAACCACAAATTTAATCAAACTAAATGGTTCACAACCTCAGTCCCATCAATCTGATCTCTCTGTCCCACTGGAGGCTATGTTGGAGACGGAAAGAGACAGATATAGATAGTGGACAAATATAATGGGCCAACAGGGAGTGAAAGAAGTGGGCAAATGTTGCAGAAATGCACCTCGGGCTAAACATAAAGAGGGATAAAATCATTCCTATGACTTTGACTAGTCAGATATGAGTTTTAGTAGATAGTCTAGCCTGTAGTGACCATATTACATCCTTAGTACACCCTGTCAGGTGATAAGCAGTTTTTTTCCACCAAGCTTCAGTACACATTCACATACTAGCATGGTTTTCCTCTATGCTTCAGTCTGTTTTGTGGTTCCTCATGAGGGATTGGTTGTTTCTCCTCAGCTATAAAACTGCACACCCACTAGTTTTGTTTAGGTGGAGAAAACAGCCAAATTAGAGCTTTGCTGTTCCCTTTCACACACATAAATATCAATCAATTAAACATAAGGCTGACAAGGCTAAAATGACACGCTGCTTTTCCCCCTTCTTTTTTGAGAATTAACATTTGGTTCTGGCTAACAGCGATTTTGGTTGATGCTAAAAGATTCCAAGACGACCACAGCCTACTGCTTGTAAAAAGTTGAACTGGCAGTAAATGAATATGACTAAAACAGCAAGAAAACTCAAATTAAGAGTTTTCACAGCGACAGCATTTATTAGACCCAATTTCAGTCATTGCAACTGCATTAATTATATTTTTGCAGTGCAAAGTTGTTTGATGTTACAAGCAGCAACTGCATGCACATTTGATTTTATTTTGTTTGTGCATGGGTTTATGTGTGCAACTTAAAGTGCTCTGCTGCACTAAAACATTTACCATTTTATACTACATCGCTGCAAATCTTAAAACATCATGCTTCAGGAATTACGTCTCGATGATGGCTTAACCTCTCTTTTAGCCCTAAAGAAATAGTTCGCCCAAAAACAAAAAGCTGTCATCTTTAGTTGCAAAACCTGTAGAACTTTCTATTTTTAGATGTTTTGAAATTCCAAGCAACACTAACCTCCGACTTTCAATGTCTGAAAAACATCTTTTGTGTTTTAAATATGAAATAAGACGTCATGCTGAATTTTTGTTTTGGAGTGAACTGTCCCAATGAAACCTCAGACACACAAACCCACAAACAAGCCACTGCTGAAAGTCATTAATATGTTGCCTGTGTCAGTCTGACTGCAGTACAAATGACTGAACAGCAGTGGTAAGGACAATCATTTCTGTCTCAGCAACCATGTGGATAATTCTCTTGCTCTTTCTCTCTCTCTCATACTAAAGAGTGGTCGCTGCCACTGCAGGATGGCTGCGTCAGCTCTACCCTCTCCTCTTTGCCTAAGAAGGGGGCTTCACCCTTACATAAACACACATCCCATAATGCATGATCAATCAGGAACTGAGGTGTAGAAGAGATGCTACACACAACAAGGTGCAGTTTGCTGCTGCAACAATCACAGATTAACACACACTTAGACACAACTCTCTTGAGAATTGACCAATTTGCTGCAATCTCCCTGCAGTCATCATCTCACACATATTCTCCATTTTACTCTCTTCATTCAACTAAACTTTTCAGATGCAACTCATTGTTTGAAAGCTAAGACGTTGATTAACTGTGTACCTCACTTGAGTAAAAATGGATGGAATTTAGCTCACATTGATACTTTTATCTATGAAAGAAGAAAGGTAAATCTATTTAGGAAAGGGGATTGATTTTGGAGATTGCGAGATTAGATGAGATACCCCACGTAAACACATCTTTTTCATAATGTTATCACAGCTCGGTTAGCTTATGCAATGCTGCTGAACCCTGTCGTAGCCCATACAATCCACCGCCACGGGTGATAACGTTGCCTTTGCTAATTTTCTTCTTTTAAGCCCTCGCAAATTTAATTCCGTGAATTACTGACTTACATATTTAATTATTCGTGTTCAACGCGCGAGCATCTGGCAACGCACCTTTGCATGTTTAAAAGCATGAGAGAATACTTTGATAGAGCGGATCCTGCATTCATATCTCTTTATGCATGCTGAATAACTACAGCCCCCCATTACAATAAAGTACATGCTGCAGCGGCGCGCCATTCAAGCATCTTGCTCTGTCAAAAGTCTCTGAAGCGCGCTAGAGGGAACACGCTGTTCAGCGCGGCAAGAACAGGCACTGCGAATATTTCCATTTCATTTATGCAGTCGTCGTAATGTGAAAATACCGTTTTTCTTCTGACAATTAATATTTTTTTATAATTTAGTAAAAAATCTTTTCAAGTAGGCTACACAATATGTTAGGCGTATTTAATTAAATACAAATAACACTACTCATTTTTCATTTACAAGCTCCACCAAATAATTGTGTATCAAATACCTGGTTTGTATTTCTGAGTATGCAACTTAAGAAGAAAACTACAAAGTGACTAATTTTGTCAAGAAACACTCACAGAAAGTTATATAGCCTATGACAAGTAAAGCAGAGCGAAATGGATTAAGTACCATGTCCAGTACTGACGGTTATCCTAAATCCCGCGTTTCAAAAATCCCTAGCTAACAGCGCACTCTTGCCTTGTTCCAAATCTCTAATCGCTTATCATTAGTTATTTATGAAAATTACCCCTCTCAAAGTGTGCTGGAGCAAATGGCAGCTGACATGTCGTCTCACATCACCAAGTACCCAGCCAATAAGCGAATTAATCCACACTTTCTGAGGGATGCTAAGTTTGACACAACATAAAAACTAGTAGATTAAATCTGTTCTAGTTTCTATGGAAACATGTCAGACCGCGGCTGCGCTCTGCCTTTTATTCCTGAATAACTTGATTCCTGATACCAAGGGCATCTTGTGTGTAGCGCTAGTGAGGTTACTATTTATAAAACCACGGATATAAGATGTGTCCCTCGAGAAGTTTGCTCTAAATTACTTTACACTGTAATGTCGTCGGGTATATCGCTAGTGCTGAGGTCTGCGTATGTATGTGTAAGCGTATTATATTCGGGCAGTGTACATTATGTCCATATTCATCAGATGGGTTAATAAATCGGCTACGTTACGTGATTTTAGGTCGCTTTGTACATTTAGACACAATACTAAGAACGCTAATATTATTTACGTACTTATTGTGTGGAGCTGCTGTGTGTGTACATTGTCACTAGTAGCTAATTGATTATAGGAGCCTATGTGCAACGTGGAGGAAAAGGTTCATAAATAGATATAACATTATACATGGGACCACTTGTCATTTGGATTTGGATTTTCAGTCATTTGGGTGGCATAGGGTCAGATTAGATTGATCTAAGATCACTCACAATAGTAATCAATATCATGTTAGCACAATGGGGTAACCTCTCAATCCGGATGGTTTGATTAAATCACACAGAATAAGACCGTCATAGCCTGCTCAATAAAACTCAGCACGTGTGCAGCGAGATGTAAGTGTATGTAAATGATCACTTGACTTATGTTAATGTTTAAATGTGATTTCCCGGTCGGTGTTTTGAACTGAAACCACTCTGTAAGTGAAACATTAAACAATACAAATGATGACTAGCGCGGTTTTCTCTCTCCCGAGCCAGATAGTAAAACGAGCGTCCATGCGCCAATAAAATACTGGTCTTACCTGCCACGGTGTATCTGTCCATGTAATTGAGCACATTTCCAAAACTCAGAATCACGGCGGCAACGAGCGGAGACCGGCATCGGAGTAATGCGGCACGGAATTTCTGCCCAGGTTTGCAGGGATGCAGGTCTGGACTGGATTTAAGAGCCGGACTCATGCTTCCAGACAGTGTGTGCACCTCATCCGAACTGCTGCACCCCTCGATTTCACATCCATCGCTTTCCACGCACATCTTCTGGCACGACAGATCCAGCGCAAACGATTGAACGATTTCGGAACGGAGACAGGACGGCTAGGACGGAAAAAGTGCAGCACCTTGGAGCGGAAAAGAAAAACTAAGTGTTAATCGCGAAGAATATATTTCATTGATTTGATTATTGCTCGCTGAGCTCGGTTCATGTCTGTGCAGTGACAGGATTGAGCGCTCGGGAAGCGCTTTTCTCTCACTCTGTACTGTGTTGTGTGAGGGAGGTGTGGCTGCGTGTTAAACCCCGCCCCTGGCACTCTGAAGGAGCCAGTGTGCACGGAATGCTCATGTGAAAGAAGGGAATGTCACCGAAATTCATCAGTGACAGAGCGCGCCCAAGGCGCTCGTCCGAAGTTGCTTTGTCTCTGTTGTTTTATTTTTTTCTCTGAGTGAAATGACGTGGAATATCCTTTTGTCATTTAAGGTGTTAATGAAAAGAAAGCGTGCGAGCCGTGGTGAAACATTACGCTTGGAAGCAGTTCATGGTAAATTTGTAGACTCGAGACGAGTTGCGAATTAGGCTTTTGGGGGGTCTGACCCTCCCTACTAAGCTTTAAGCCCCCCCAAAGAATGACAAAACAGATTTGAAAAGTACACTAACTAGGTTTAATTCTATAATTGTACACAAACGCATTTCAGTAAGCAGAGCTCTCAGTTTCACCTGTCGCAAAATAAAGAAATGTTGTTCGCCTGAGGAAGGTAACCATGGCAACAAAACGCCGCTAGAGGACTTTTCGTTATGGATAATAAAAGTACCGTAATTTGTATCGCTTTATTGTAGATTTACATAGCCTACAACACGTTTAGCACGTGAGATGTATAATTCATTGTATAATTCGTGATTTTGTAGACATCAAATAATAGTAGTAGCATACTGTATGCCGATGAAAATGAGAATAGTGATGCTGACATTAGTGATATGACACTTACTATTCATAAAACATCATTAAAGACTGAAAAAGTACCTGGTTCGTACACTTGAAATGGCCTCTTTAAATACTTTGTAGTACAAAACGTACTGAAATGCCCGTTAGTTCGAGTGCATTGAAGTTAGGCTACCTCTGTCAAATCCCACGTTGTTCGAAATATTTAGAATACAACATTTTATTAATCCGAGTGAAAGAGTTTGCGTGGTTTACCGCTGTAAATATAGGTTACCTCATCTGAAAGCGATACGTGGTCTTCAGCACTCTGGACAGCTCATTATCACTATCTGCAGCCACACAGAATTATAGATTAAACACTGTTTCACCTCAGACTTCTTGCATTCATTGCATTTACTGATTCATATTTTGCTAATTTTTGTTACTGGGAAACATCAATCTGACGTTACAATTTGTGGTTTGGTAATATTTGATTAAGGTACACTTGCGGTTACTGTTACTCGTTTTGTTTACTTCCTTCATATGTGTTGGATTAATTGATTAAGGATATTATTGATCACTCTTTGGCTCATCTTATTGTCCGCTTTTTCACCGAAACCCATCAATTAGTGAAGATTAGATCAAATCATGTTATTAAGTACATCTTAGTTTTCCCCTCCTGTTGTTAATGCGATAATCATTTGTATTTGACAGCGCGAAATTCGTAACAGGTTGAAACTCTGGAGGACAGACAGCAAACGTGCCTAACCCCTGTTGTAACGACCATCTTTAAGATAAACAGTTTTCAGAAGACTCTGAATGCCCTTTGGGAAATGTCAAATGTGAGGGGGATTTTACTGTAGTTAAGATTTATCTCGAGCCCAGAAAAGTCTTTTAGGAAGTGCGCGGGTCATCCTCATGAGAGAAGGCTGAAAGACGCTAGACAAATTATTGTCGGAAAAGAGGGAAGTTCTTCGTTTGTTGTTCCAAGAATTGTTGTTCCTTAATTCCTAGAGGGCATGATACTTGTCAGAACAAATCAGACTACACGGGGTAACGGTAGCTCAACATGATGATTTCTGCCCTGCCACTTGAGTGCTTTTCGACATGAGCTCTTAATACTATAACAGAATTAGTGAAGGTAAGAAAATAGTTTCTGAAAACGTTTTAAAAATGAATTCCTATAAAATGATGTTCATTTACAATGACTTGGAGGTGTTCATAGAGCTTTAAAAAATAAGTCAAAAATATTTTTGCTTTTCTGAGCTGAATTAATCCACATAATTATTCTAAGTAAATATATCCACTCTCAGAAGGAGTGATATGTGCACTTTATTCAGCAGTATGTACTTTTAAAGTACTATTATGTCCCTTTAAGGTACTACAATACCATTTAGGGGTAAATATAGTACAAAGGTGACAGCTTTTGTACCTTTTTTCTTAAAAGTGGTCATGGCTGCAAGAAAACTGGCATAATTGTATCAACTTTCTTAAAAATGAAATATTCTGTTTGAATTTACACTACCAGTGAAAAGTTTTTGAACAGTAAGTTTTTTAAGTTTTTATAAAAGTCTCTTCTGCTCACCAAGCCTGCATTTATTCGATTCAAAGTACAGCAAAAACAGTAAAAAAAAAAAAAAATAAATAAATATTTGTACTATTATAATAACTGTTTTCTATTTGAATATATTTTAAAATGTCATTTATTCCTGTGATTTCAATGCTGAATTTTTAATATGATTCTCCAGTCACATGATCCTTTAGAAATCATTATAATATTCTGATTTGCTGCTCAAAAAAACATTTTTTTTTATCGTTATTATGTTGAAATCAGCTTAGTAGATTTTTTTAGGTTCCTTTGATGAATAGAAATTTCATAAGAACAGCATTTATCTGAAATAGAAATCTTTTGTAACATTATAAATCATTTTTTAACAGCAAATCAGAATATTAGAATGCTTTCTGAAGGATAATGTGACTGGAGTAATGATTCTGAAAATTTAGCTTTGATCACAGAAATAAATTACATTTTAAAATATATTCAAATAGAAAGCAGTTATTTTAAATAGTAAAAATATTTCACAGAATTACTGATTTTGCTGTATTTTGGATCAAATAAATGCAGGCATGGTATGCAGAAGACAATTATTAAAAAAAAAAAAAAAAAAAAATCTTACTGTTCAAAAACTTTTGACTGGTAGTGTACATGGTTTTAATCAGATCAGACTGGTCAAATCATAACACCATGACATAAGTTACAAAATGTGACAACAAAAGCAACAGAAAAATAAATAAAATCACTGAAAGGTTGATGGATGTGAGCATAATCACTTCTAATGTATATGTTTGTGATACTTTCTTAGTGCAGTTTAATGCAGAGTCAGTACACTGCCTACAGTTTAAATGACCTTGTGGTCTTCAGTAACCTTCCTGAGTGATCTGCATGCCAGCAAATCTCACATCCTATTTACTGGTCACAGGCTGTGCAATAAGGAACCAATCTTTTTATCTGTCTTCTGCTGTATATCAGCTGCTGTCTAGCAAAGGCTGGATCACAGATAACTAAAACAAACCAAATACCTAAAATTACCTTTGTCATCCACAAATCTTGAATTCCTTCTGATTGGCTTCATTTTGCACTGCATAGACTATCAGTATCAGTATACGTATGCCTAAACTGATAAATCAAAGAAACACGCACTCAGAGGAAAATAATAGGTTATTTGTGTGCATTTGTATTCTGTTTTTGTGGTTCATATCATTTACTATCAATAAAGGAAGCCTCCGTAACTCCTGTTCCTCAAATAATGACATGATAAGTCCTATGAGACGAAAGGGGAAAGGGGCTAGTCCTGTTTGACTTCCACAATATCATTTATCTTCCTTCACATTCCTCACTGTTAAGCAGCTGAACTTCTGCCTAATGGATCAAAGTACAGAGAAAAGTGTGTGTGCTTGAAAAACATATTTAAAGACATTTCTTACATAATGCACTAAATATTTCACTGAATCGCTGTTTAAATAAAGATGAAAGAAGCAAGCTGTTGCAAACTGATTTCATCAAAACCAAAGACAAAGTCTTGTTAGGCAAGCTTGTTTGAAAGCAATGAACCCACTTTTTTTCTAGGTTTTGCATAGTATGCTTAAGGACGGAATGAGTATCATTCTCGTCAAACTGAGGGGATCACACTTCACTGTTTAGTTTGAATTTCCATAACACGGGAACAAACAGAACATGCTTGATAGCAGCTGCTGCATGCAATGCTATGATCAACTGCAGAAAAAGAGAGAACAAAAACTGATTATGGAGTAGAATAGAATATAAAGCAAAAGCACTTAAGAGTGATGCATAAAATAACAGTGCACTGGCAAGCAGTCGGACAGTTAAAAAATAAATAAATAAGTGAAAATAAAGAGAACATTGAGGCATGGGGACATGGATAAAGAGGAGGACACTGAGACAGTGGGACTAAGTGAGACGGATGGGAAAGTGTTATGACCTGCTGGTCTATGCTATAGGAATGCTGTTAGGAACCAAGTAAGAAGGACAGATAGAGAAGATGTGGGGACAGAGCAGTGAGGTTAAAACAATAGTTTTAATGAATGGACTCTGGTCAATGTGTAAATGCAACCCCCCTAAACAAACAGTGTTGAATAAAGTTAAATAAATTGCTATGATCATTACAAATTTATAAAACAACATATACACTAAATTCAAACTGAATGCAAACTACAACAAATATGTGGAAAATTCAGAATAAAAGTGCTTTTTGCCTGTCTGGGTGTCTTGAAACAAAATATAGAGGCAGTGCTTCATCACTTTTGTCAGCATGTTGATTTTAAGTTGTCATGAAAAAATAACAATGACAGGTAAAGTCAGTCATATGAAATTATGGCTTTTAAAATGGCTTTTAAGGAACTATTCATAGCATACTGAAAACTGACAATTTGCATTGATCTATTCCTCATGGACGAACAGCCAGAGCATAATTTGTATTTGTTACGGGCTTGGCTTACGTTTTAGAAGGTTCAGTTCCAAAATGAAAATTTCCTGATAATTTACTCATCCCCATGTCATCCAAGATGTTCATGTCTTTCTTTCTTCAGTCAAAAAGAAAAAAAGATCTTTGTGGAAAACATTCTAGGATTTTTCTCTGTATAGTGGATAATGGTGGCCAACGAGTTGAAAGTACCGGAGTTTCAATACAGCTTCAAAGGGCTCTACATGATCCCAGCCAAGGAATAAGGGTCTTATCTAGCTAAACGATTGGTCATTTTCTAAAAATGTATATACTTTTCAACACAAATGCTCAACTAGCACTAGCTCTACGATGGTCATTCGCATTTTCATGCATTGCATAATCATGTTCGAAAATTTGAAATTACATAATCTCCTCCAGCTTCAAAATCATCCGACATCGTTGTTTTACCTTTTTTTGTAAAGGGCGTTTGACTTTCTTAGCACGTTCCGTTTATAAACAGTGGGTTGGTACTTCCTATGAAATGCATGAGGTTGAGCTATTACAGGTTGAGCATTTGTTGGGTAAAAAGTATATAATTTTTTTTTGGTTTTTTGTTTTTTAGAAAATGGATGATCATTTCACTAGAAAAGTTTCAATGCAGCTTCAAAGAGCTTTACATGATCCCAGCCAAAGAATAAGGGTGTTATCTAGTGAAACCCACAAAAACCCACAAATTTCTAACCAGAAATGCTCATCTTGCACTAGCTCAACCTCACACATTTCGTATTTAAAGGTACACTGTAAAAAAACAACTTAAAAAAGTAAGTGTTCATGCTGCCTTAGAATTTTACGCTTACTCAACTCAAATATCCATGTTTTCATGTAGTACAACTTAACATTTCATGTTGACTAAACTTTAAATTTTAAGGCAGCATGAACACTTTTTTAAGTTGAAACAACTTTTTTTTTTACAGTGTAAAACAATGATGTCGGACGATTTTGAAGTTGTAGGAAATTGCACAATTTGAGATTTTTTTAAACATGATTCCTCAATGCGTAAAGACACGAATGTGCATCTCAGAGCTAGTGCTAGACGAGCATTTGTTGGTTAAAAAGTATAAATATATCTTTTTTTTTTTTTTTTATAAAATCGCAGATCGTTTCACTAGATAAGTTTCAGTGTAGCTTTAAAGGGCTCTACACGATCCCAGCTGAAGAATAAGTGTCTTATCTAGTGAAACAGTCGGCTATTTTCTAAAAAAAAACACATATTTATACTTTTTGACCACAAATGCTCGTCTTGCACTAGCTTGACCTCACGCATTTTGTAATCATGCACGCATGACATAGGCGGAAGTACCAACCCAGTGTTTACAAAGCAAATGTGCAAAGAAGGTTAAACGGCCTTTACAAAAAAGGTAAAACAACAAGGTAAGAAGATTCTGAAGTTATAGGAGATTAGAGATTTGAGATTTGAGATTTTCAAACATGATTAAGCAATGATTACGCAAATGTGCATCGCAGAGCTAGTGCTAGATAAGCATTTGTTGGTTAAGAAGTATATCAATTTGTGGGTTTTTTAGAAAATGGCCAATCGTTGCACTACATAAGTTTCAATGCAACTTCAAAGGGCTCTACACGATCCCAGCCGAAGAATAAGAGTCTTGTCTAGTGAAACGATTGGCCATTAAAAAAAAAAGTATATACTTTTTAACCAGAAATGCTCGTTTTGCACTAGCTCAACCTCACGCATTTCGTAATCACGCACGCATGACGTAGGCTCAAGTACCGAACCAGTGTTTACAAAGCGAACGTGCAAAGAAAGTCAAACGCCCTTTACAAAAAAAAAAGAAAAGGTAAAACAACGATGTCAGATGATTGTGAAGTTGTAGGAGATTACACAGTTTGAGACAATGCGTGAAGACGCAATTGCGCATCACAGAGCTACCGTTACATGAGCATTTGTGGCTAAAAAGTATATAAATTCTCATTTTTTTAGAAAATGGCCAATCGTTTCGCTAGGTAAGACCCTTGTTTTTCATCTGGGATCGTGTAGAGTCCTTTGAAGCTGCATTGAAACTACGATTTGGACCTTCAACCCGGCCACCACTGAAGTCCATTATATGGAGAAAAATCCGTGGCAATTTTCCTCAAAAACCTTCATTTTCTGCAGCTAAAGAAAGAAAGACATGAACATCTTGAATGACATGGGGTTGAGTAAATTATCAGGAAATTTTCATTCTGGAAGGAACTTCTCCTTTAATACAAATCCCATAATATTCCAATTGGTCACAGTGAATCAAATTATTATTTTATGCTTGTATCAGTATGTTAAATGTGACATGCTCCTTACAGCAATCATCAAAAAACTGCAAAATGGCCCAAAGCCAGTTTGTGGTTTTTATGGTGTATATCTACATCTGCCAGAACCACAAAATGCTTTGTGTCATTGTACAGGAAGTATATACACAATCAAACCTCCCTGAACTTACAGTGGTTCCTGATACTGGTGCTTTCACCATCTGAACAAAAGCATTTAAATTTCATATAGCAGAAACAATAGTAGTAGTAGTAATACAAATAGCTGTATAGCACTAAAGTCCTACTAAGTAATTTATGATCATTTATGACAAAATGAAAAAAGAAAAAAGTTTAACTTGTGAAATACTAATATAAGCATTAGTATAAGATTTAAATTAGCCTCAAAGGAAATGAGCTAAATGTTCTCCCCATTAAATTGCACACCAAGTTAAATTGCACAATTACTGCTGTGAGAAGATAAATGGGCCCCTGATAGCAATTCATACTACTCAACCTCATGTCTCATTTTTTCCAGCACAGAGATTTGGCCTTTGGTACATCAATCATTTAAGGGATAATGTCAGATTTGCATCAGCACTGTATTTTTAACATGGAATGGATGAAAGTTAATAGTGCTCATCTGCAGCGCTGGGTCAAGTCGTGCAAAGCTCTGGCCGATGATGCTTGTTGGTGACTGTAGCCATGGAGAGAGCAGGAGAGCGACGGGGTCACACCAATGCAGTGAATAAGAGGATTCTGGCAGCCTGGAGACTACAGGCTTTTTAGCTGTCACAGGGCGTTATGGACCCAAGTGGTGAATGGCCTCTGACTCAGCTAAAAGGGCCTGTGCATAAAACCAGGAAGAGAGAGAGAGACTGATTAACAGAAAAGGGAAATAAAAGGAATAGGTCACACCAGTGAAGGCACAATGTGTTTACTTAAATCCAAGACTTTGCAAAGACCAAAAGCTTTTATTCTACATGATCATGAGATCTGGCCCCCTCATGTACAATTCTCTTTTGTTTTCATATGCATTATATTACGTATTCATCATGTCATGTTTATTTGTTTGATCTTCTCACTTTCTGTATCTTTTTCTCTCATTGGCCGTGTTTTCCCTCCTCTACTCTGGTTCTGTTTATTCTTTTCATTCTGATACCGTGTTGGCAGATCAAACTCAAGATCACAGAAAAGTATCTAGTTTTCCTAGTCTGTTTTATCTCTTTGGTTGTTTTCACTTACGTTCCCCCTTTCTTACCCATTAAACTTTTATTCATTCTCCAACTTGCTTTATTGTTAGCTGTTTTGCATTATGAAACAGGCCAAGTCACAGCAGTAGATAATTCTATTGTTTTTTTCCACACACCAAACACTTACGTGTTACATTTAGTTCAAATGTTAGTTCAGAAGTTTTCAGCATACAAAGAGTTCTAGTTTCACTTATTATTGGATTCTAAATAAATATGTAGTCCTAAAATAATATTTTACTATTCACGTAATTTAATTATTATTGACGCATTACGTAGTCACATTGGAAAGGTCTGACAAATGAAGAACTAACCACATGTGACCTTTCCTTAATTTATTTATTTTTTTTAAATAAAATGACCGATTGTTTTGCTATAAGATCCTTATTCCTTGGCTGGGATCATGTAAAGCCCTTTGAAGCTGCATTGAAACTGCAATTTGGACCTTCAACCCATTGAGTCCCATTGAAGCCCACTATATAGAGAAAAATCCTGGAATGTTTTCCTCAAAAACCTTCATTTCTTTAAGAAAGAAAGAAATTAATGTCTTGGATAACATGGGGGTGAGTAAATTATCAGAATTTTTATTCTGGAAGTAAACAGCTGTTTAAGTGCTGTCTTTCTGAGAAATTAGATGTTCATTGGCACACACAAAAAAAAAAGGTTACCACTATTGTATTAATAAACAGAGACTTTAAAGCATGTCTTTCTGGCTCCATACTGTCTCTGTGGACATTCTTTGCTTAGCTGGCCGGCCTATTGATGCCTTCCTTCCTGTGTGGCGGAGCCACAGAGCTGTATGGCAGATAATACATTATCATTTCTCTGGCCACAATGTGTTTTGAATGATAAATTGGGGCTCCTTTTAAACACATCCATGTATGAACCTGATAATGAGGCCCCTGGTGTGTTCCATCTACCATGTTTTAGTTGGAAAAGCTCACTTGTGGGCAAATAAAATTACATTACAATTAACAGCATTTTTAGCAGTTCTGATAACACTCTCACAAGTGATAACTGTTTATACACATTTTTTTTGATTCTCACGTTATGTACAGTCTCGAGTTTACTGTCCCACAGATGATCTTCAATTAGGAGCACATGTATTGGCTGAGGTTTCGGGAAGCACCTGCTCTGGGGAAAAGCATTCCATGAATTACAGTTTGAAGATATATGAGTCATATATGAGAACATCCCTTTCAAAGCCAGTTGCGAATGGTTCATTCCAACATGATGGAAATTCAGTCTCATTAGCCAATTTATTTAGTACTTGCCACGACACCTTGAAATTAGGTTCTGCAAAGCTGAAGCCCACGCTTTATCTCTGGCTTTGCTGGCTCTGTGCTGTTACATTCCGTCCAAAAGCTCACACTGCTATGAAAGAGAAGAAAATCTTGCACCAACTGGAGTTAGGGAAGAGAGTTTGTATAGCCCAGTATTAGGTTAAAACAAATGGGTGCAAACGAGATCAAGTGGACTCTAATTGGATTTAATACAATTCACGAAAAATGGGTTAAGACTGATATTAATACCTTTTACACTATAAAAAAATAAAATAAATGTAAGAACATGTGATAAAGGGATAGTTCACCCAAAAATTTAAATCCTGTCATTAGTTACTCACCCTCATTTTGTTCCAATCCTGATCTTTATTCATCTTTGGAACACAAAATAAGATATTTTTGATGAAATCCAAGAGCTTTCTGTCCCTGCGTAGGCAGCAGTGTAATTACCACATTCAAGGGCCAGAAAGGTATGCTCCGTGACACTCTTGTGAACATGCGTTGACTGACATGGAAGTGAAGAATGGAAGTTTTTCTTTAAAAAAAAAAGTTTTCTTTGCTTCATAAAATTAAGGTTGAACCACTGATGTCACACGGAGTATTTTAAAGATGTCCTTACTACATTTCTGAATTACAGTTTGGGCCCTGATTCTAAATAAATATGTAGTCCTAAAATAATATTTTACTATTCACTTAATTTAATTATTATTGACGCATTACGTAGTCACATTGGAAAGGTCTGACAAATGAAGAACTAACCACATGTGACCTTTCCTTAATTTATTTATTTTTTTTAAATAATATGACCGATTGTTTTGCTATAAGAGCCTTATTCCTTGGCTGGGATCGTGTAAAGCCCTTTGAAGCTGCATTGAAACTGCAATTTGGACCTTCAACCCATTGAGTCCCATTGAAGTCCACTATATAGAGAAAAATCCTGGAATGTTTTCCTCAAAAACCTTCATTTCTTTAAGAAAGAAAGAAATGAATGTCTTGGAATTACAGTTTGGGCCCTTTCTGGGCCCTGAACGTGGTAGTTGCGTCAGAAATATCATCAAAAATATCTTAATTTGTGTTCTGAAGATGAACGAAGGTCTTACAGGTTTTTCTCCATATAATGGACTTCATTGGTGCCCCAATTTTGAACTTCTAAAATGTAGTTTAAATGCAGCTTCAAAGGGCTCTAAACAATCTCAGCCGAAGAAGCAGGGTCTTATCCAGCGAAACGATCTGTCAATTTTTTCGGAAAATAAAAATTTGTAGACTTTTTAAGCACAAAAGCTCATATAGCTCAGGCTCTGGGATGCGCGTCCACGATGCTACGAATTAGTGATGGGTCCTTCTTGAATACTGATTTTGCTAAAATGAACGAAATTAACGGAATGAGTCGAAAAAAGATTCGTTCATCTTGCTGAACGAGACTCAAAGGTCCAAGTCAGTAAAATGATCCGAACTTCCCATCACTACTACGAATCACATCTAAGTTCATTGTCTATGTACTCCGGCTCAAAAAGGTAGAGTATGGTGAAAAACTCCATTTTATTTTCTCCTACAACTTCAGAATCGTCAGCGTTTGACTTACTTGCGCTTCCTTAGTCTTTGCACGTTCGCTTTGTAAACACTGGGTCTGTGATTCCACCTACGTTCTGCGTGACCTTTCGACATGATTCAATAGTACGTAGCATCGTGAACGCACATCCCAGAGCCTGTGCTACACGAGCTTTTGTGCTTAAAAAGTATACAAATTTTTATTTTCCAGAAAAAATGAACGATTGTTTCGCTAGATAATACCCTTCTTCCTCGGCTGGGATCATTTAGAGCCCTTTGAAGCTGCATTTAAACTACATTAAACTACACATAATTTCTTCACAACTGAAGACAGAAAGACATGAACATCTTGGATGACAAGGGGGTAAGTAAATTATTTGTGAATTGTTGTTCTCGAAGTGGACTTCTCCAACAACTAAACAACTTAACAATTTTGTTTTCAGAAACTGGATATTATAAACAGTACTGTAACAATTTTTTTAAGCAGAGGAAGTATGGAAAAACAGGAAGGTTAAACAGTAGAGAATGGCACTAACAATGCCAAGGTCACAGGCTTGATTCCCGGCAAACTGAACATACATGATAAACTGACAAACTGATAAAAACTGTATACCTTTTGATAAAACCATCTGTCCAAAGCATGAATGTAAACACCCTCAGAGGGTACCTGGGAAACTGAAATAACAAAATACATCCAAAAAACTGTTTATATATTGTGTCTGTGAAGCTGCCTTTAATCATGAAAACCGTTCAAGTCAAACTGACCAGCAAACATCATAACTGACCCTTCGCAAACTGCTTGATTGACAGGCGATCTGACCAATCATAACGCAGAATCTGCCATTCTATCAGACAAACAAATCAGACAGGAGAGTAGATTAACCTTGTGGACTTAAACTTGAAACACTCTGTGCGTTAACGTCTTTCCACGGTTGAAATAAAATACGTTCTGATGTTCATTCATGTTTTTTTTTGGCGCTTTAAGTAAAGAAGACATAGGTTCACGTGTCATTGATCTAATAAGGCAATACATTGATCTGACACACTGAAGAGCCATAAAATGGTATTTATTGTTTGAATTTCTTAAAGAAATTACAACAAAAAGCTGAGACCTTGTTTCATACCAGAAGTAACCTGCTCTGTCTTGTCTGTCGGCGTGTTGTCAGTTTACTCTTTGCTGCGCAATGTATTTTTTACTGCGTGAGAACACGATGTGTAGTGTGAGAGCGGCATTGTTTGTCAAACATAGCAACTAAGGAGGGCAGGTTTTTGTGAAGGGTCAATTGCAATAGAAATAACGTACACTCAAAAACATAAGTACGTTGACACTTTGCAGGCATGTTCATGACCCTAAATAAGAAAAAGGAATCAAAACTTAAAGAAGATCATCACAGGTTACCCATTTCAGACAACTCTTCATATCAAAATGAGTCAAATTGACCAGCTATCAAAAAACGAGGGCTAGAAACACATATTAAGTCCCAGTTATATCTCGTCTATACTAATAATTTAAACAGACACTGGCTTCTCTGTGAATTGCTATGTCTTGGTGGTTCTAAAATGGTTAAAAAACATCAAGAAATGTTGAAAAAAAATTTGGTTTTGTATATATGGAGACTAAACCAGTCTAAGATGACTTAAGCTGCTCAGACAGTTAGAACCTGTCCTGTTTATGGCCTAATAGAGGTCAGGATCATTACTGAGGCAGCTGATCTTCAATGAGGTGACTCCTTGTTGCTGTAGCTCCGTCCTCAACCGCTTCCTGTTTGTCATTCTGAGTGTCTTCAGGACACGCAAACACAAGAAACCCCAAGCTTCTTTTCCATTCCCACTACATTCGTCACATTGTGGAGAGTTATTCTTGCTTTTGACCATACAGATGAACGCGGTCACACAGATAAGTGACTGAATACAATCCTTCTGGCTAGCCTGGTCATTTTGAGACCTCAAGGACGCAGAGTGGCAAATGGAAATAGAACTTTTGGCTGTAGGCTTCACAATGTCAGTGTGATGTGGATTGAATCTGCTCGGTCCCTTTGTCTGTTTTGCTTTCTTTGGCCTGATCTCTTTTCAAGGGTTAGTTCATGCAAAAAAAAGAAAATTCTGTCATTATTTAGTCATCCTTGTGTAGGTCCAAATATGTGAGAGGTTCTTTCTTTTTTGTGGAACATGTATTTTGAAGAATGTTTCAAACGTTTTTTTCCCCCAAAACATCCACATTGACTTTCATTTGACAAAAATAAATAAATAAATAAATAAATAAATAAATAGAAACTTTTTTTTCTTAGAATTGTGATATGAACTCGCAATTCTGAGAAATTAAGTCAGTATTGTATGATATAAACGCGCAATTGCAAATTTTAAAGTCAGAATTGTGAGATATAAACTTGTAATTCTGAGAACATACCAGTCTTTTTTCCCCCTCAAAACCGAATTTTATAACTCACAATTGTGAGCTTACATCTCACAATTAGACTAAAAAAGAATTGCAAGAAAAAAGTCAGAATTGCAAGATACAAACTCGCAATTCTGACTTTATTTCTTGCAATTGTGAGTTTGTTTCACGCAATTCTGACCTTATAACTTGCAGTTGAGAGTTTATACCTCACAATTCTGAGAAAAGTCAGAAATGCAAGTTTGTATCATGCAATTCTGAGAAAAAGAGTCAGAATTGTGAGATAAGAAGTCGCAATAAGCTTTTTCTATTTTTTATTTAGTGGCGGAAATTGGCTTCCATACTTCAGTTAGCATATTTGAAGTCTGCTGAGTAGCTGTAACTGTTTCTGCCTTTAAAGCTGAAATATATAGAGCATACATATACGGTCATGTCATTTGCAAGCTTCAGACAAAGGCCGGCATGAACACACACATATGCACACATGCACATTTTTGTTATTGTTTTTGGAGCCAAGGAGACGTCTGGAGTGTGCCGTGCAGGAAGGTAAAGACCCTGTCACTGCTGACCTCCATGACCTTTGACCCCCTCATCTCTGCTGGTTTAGGATGTAAGTGTGACCACATCAAGGGGGCACAATAGGCAAGAACGTCAAACCACCTACATGCGTCACAAAACAGCAGGATACTCACATAAAACATGTTCATGGTCAAAGCAAACATGGACACACACATACAAAAATGCATAAAAATGTAAAGATTTACACTCGCATATACATACACAACTATTCCAATGTTTGAGGTCAGTAAGATTTTTTGTTTGATGTTTTTTGTTTTGTTTTGTTTTTGGAAAGAATATCTGCCCATATCTCATTTAATCATTATTAGTTAACCTTGCATCATCTGTGTCTTAATTAAGTTAATCGTAATCACCAGTCCTTATAAGTTGCATTCAGTTCAGTGTTTGTCGTCCGGTCTCGTCAATGAATATGTGTGTTTTTACCCTTCTGCTGTGGATTTACCTGTTTTGGAATCACCTGTGGATTATAATAAAGACTTTATCTTTGACTTTCGTCTTCGTTCGCCCCTTCTTCACACAATACACGACAGAAGACCGGACCATTTGAGATGACTGCTGAGGACAAGCTTTGGGGTTTGCGGCAGGCCGGTCGGAGGTTGGAGCGGTATGTGGAGGAATTCCTCGAGCTTGCTAACCAGCTGAGCTGGCACAACGCTGCTTTAGGTGCGTGTTTTCAGCTGGGGCTAGACCACAAGACAATACGTTGCGATCTTCCCATGTGTGAGTATCCCCTGATTGAACTGATTAATCTCATCCTTTATTTAAACGGTTCTTATTTCAAAGTTATAAAGGAAGAAATAAAGGAAGATTATAAGTCTTGTCGTCCAGCCCCCTCTAAAGCATGCCGCGTCATGCCAGCTCCCTCCTCACTGGGAACCCCCACATATTGCACCAACGGCTCGGACCGCATGCCCAACTCCAAATACCCCGGAAACATCCTGAGCACCGCACTCATCCTCAGCCCAGAGCCGTCCGTCTCGCAGCAAGACCCAGAGCCCAGCCAATCCCCACCCCGACTCGTGAACCCAGAGCCTGGGCCCACCGCGGACGGAGAGCCAGAGCCAAGAGCGACAGAGCTATCGTCAATGGGAGCGACAGCGCGAGAGATCGCTACGGAGCCTGAGCCTATCGAGTCCGACCAGGTGCGAGAGCCGGCCACAATGTCCGCGACAGTGGATATTCCAGTGGGGCGTGAGGGTGCTGAGGACAGCTGAGTCCTGGACTCCGCCTCGGCCCTCCGACCAAGTGGCTCCACCCTGCCTCTCAGCTCCCTCGTCTCCATCGTCTCCCGTCGGCCCACTAGCTCCACTGTGCTCCCTCGTCCCTCCGGCTCCACCTTGGTTGGTCGTCGTCCCGCCATCGCCTCAGGACTCCACTCCTCCAGCTGCACTTCGTTGCTCTGTCCCACTGGCTTTGTTGGGCTCCTCCCTCCCTCCGGCTCCACCTCAGTCTTCTGTCGCTCCGGCTCCGCCGCAGACCTCCGGATCTCCGCCTCGGTCACCTTGGGTTCCGCCTTGGGCCTCCGGATCCTCTGTGTCGCCCGGGATCATCGGCTCTCCACCTCCACCTCGGGCTCCACCTCCACTTGCTCCGCCTCCATCGGTCGGCCCCCTGGAGTCGTCAGCCCTTCCTCCACTATGGTTCCTCTCTCCGTCGGCTCTGCCATGGGCTGCCATCATGGCGGCGGCCTGGGTCTCGCCTGGCTCCTCCTGCTCCGGGTCCCTTCTGTCTCCTCCCTGGCTCCTCCCTCCGTCTAAACCGCCTTGGACCCTTCTGTCTCCTCCATGGATCCTCCCTCCATCTGATCCGCCTTGGACAATGTTGCTCGTCCTCCTCCCGGGTATCCATCCTCCACCGAAGCCACCACCAGTACAGACTTCCTGTGTCCATCCCTTCTTTTCTACGGCGCGAGGTTATGCCTTCCGGGAGGGGGGAGTAATGTCACACCTCTGTGGACTGTTTATGTTGGTTTCGCCGTCTTGTGCCCATATTTGGTTGTTCCTGTTTCCTGTCCTCGTTTAATCATTATTAGTTAACCTTATATCATCTGTGTCTTAATTAAGTTAATCGTAATCACCAGTCCTTATAAGTTGCATTCAGTTCAGTGTTTGTCATCCAGTCTCATCAATGTATGCATGTTTTTACCCTCCGGCTGTGAATTTAGAAGTTTTGGAATTACCTGTGGATTATAATAAAGACTTTATATTTGACTTTCATCTTCGTTCACCCCTTCCTCACACGATACATGACAGGAATGATGTGTTAACCAAAAGTGACAGTAAATACATTTATAATGTTTTGAAAGATTTATATTTCAAATGCTGTTCTTTTGAACTTTCAGTTCATCAAAGAAACCGAGGGGAGACTTTTTATCTCACAAATTCTGACATTTTTTATTCAGAGTTATAGTCAGAATTGCGAGATATAAATTCACAAATTAACAGTTTTCCTCACATGCAGTTGTGACTTTTTTTAGCTTTGCAATTGTGAGTTAAGTTAAAATTGTGGAGGATAAGCTTACAATTCTGACAACATATCTTTTTCTCCTCAAAACTGGACTCTTACAGTTCTGAGAAAAAAAGTCAGAACTGTGAGTTTATATCTCGCAATTCTGACTTTATAGCTCGCAATTGCGAGTTTAAATCTCAGTTCTGAAAAAAAAGTCAGAATTGTGAGATATAAACTCGCTTTTCAGAGAAAAAATGTCAGAATTGCACGTTTTTATCTCAAAATTCTGACTTTATTTCTCTCAATTATGAGTTTATGTCATGCAATTATGACTTTATAGCTCGCAATTGCAAATTTATATCACACAATTCTGAGAAAAAAGTCAGAATTGTGAGTTTATATCTCGCAATTCAGACTTTATAGCTCGCAATTGCAAGTTTTTGACTCAGTTCTAAAGGCAAAGTCAGAATTGCAAGATTTTATATCATGCAATTCTGAGAAAAAAAGTTGCAATATCTTTTTGTTTTTTTGAAACAGGCTTTCATAAACACATCTTACATCTTTATGATAATAAAAATTTTTATCTCACAATTATGACTCTTTTTTTTCAGAATTGCAAGTTTATATCTCACAATTGTGACTTTTTTTAGCTTCGCAATTGCGAGCTATTAGGTCAGAATTGTTAGGTATATACTCGCAATTCTGAGAACATATCTATTTTTTTCCCCTTAAAAATTAGACTTCATAACTCGCAATTGCAAGTTTATATCTCACAGTTCTGAAAAAAGACTGATTTACGCAACATAAACTCACATTTCCAAGAAAAAAAGTCATTATTATTCTCTCAATCTTTATTTCTCTCAATTATGAGTTTATATCACACAATTCTGACTTTATAACTTGCAATTTATATCACGTAATTCTGAGAAAAAAGTCATAATTGTGACTTAATATCTAGGAAATCTGACTATATAATTCGCAATTGCAAGTTTATATCTCACAATGCTAAAAAAAAAAGTCAGAATTGCAAGTTTGTATCACGCAATTCTGAGAAAAATGTCTCAAGAAGTTTTTTAAAACAGTGGTGGAAATGGGCTTTCATAATAAACACATCTTACAACTTACTGATAATAAAAAACATTCTAGTGCCCCCTCAAAAATTGTTTATGTTGGGTACTGCCTGTTTTTTCTATCCTTTCTTACTCACTACCATTACATTCTGCTGTAAACACAAACCCACATGAAAAACATGCAAACATTTACTCTCATTGACTGTTTTCTCTGCTGCAAAGCTGCTTAGTTCAGATATATCAGAGCTGACATCTCTCTCCCCAGACTCTCGTCTGGAGTATCCGCATTTTGTGCTTGAACAAAGACACTAAATTTAGCCTGCAGAAGGAGCGAGAGTTGCATAGATGATAGGAATAGAGAGTCTTTTATCACCGAGTTTAATAATGCATCAAGCATCTCTGTCCTAGACAAGTCTCATTCCAGTGAGGCTGCTCAGTCATGGTAATGTGTCCGTCATTCCTTCCAGACTGCTTCAGCCTTCGTTTGTAGACAGAGACAATGTGACTGTCCTCCTCTAACCCTGATCCAGTCTCAGAGTCAGTCACCTCCACAATCACACTCACAGCCTGCGTGCTGAATTCTAATGTCTACCTCCGTATTTCTCCATATATCTAACCATAGATAGAAAGATAGGTAGATAGATAGATAGATAGATAGATAGATAGATAGATAGATCCATTGTGCGACAAGCATTCCTTTAGATTCGCTGTCTGTCTCCTCGTACTTTCCTCTCACGGTCTTTGTTTCATAGTGTCTAGTAGAGGCACTGAGGGGAGCTATTTGAAGTCATAATCCCTTGGACGAACAAGAGGGGGATGATCGATAAGGCTGTAATGAAAGTGTGTGCGCGCACAGTAAGTGTTTTGTGTGTGTTTGGGAGAGGATATTTCTAGATGCGCACATGCCGACAGTGTGTGTGTGTGTGTGTGTGTGTGTGTGTGTGAGAGAGTGCAAGTCCCCATTGTGTGACAAAGGCTGCAGACACTGATTTAAAAAGTGAAACAAATTGAGTCAGCGACTTAGTTCAGCATAAAACTACTTCAGTGTGATATATAGTAAACTTTTCAAGTTATTGTGTATTTCAGCCACTGTAGTGCACACTTCAGCCCTGCAGTTAGTTATGGAATGAGGGCCCAGTGTAACCAGATCTCAGTGCATCTCTTTGCAGTGCAGTTGTGGTCAATATTTTTAGTCGCTGAGCTCTTTGTAATTACCCTCCTGCATTTATGTGTTTGCTTTCTGGATGGTGGCAGAAACTCACAGGAAAAGAGAAGAGGAACACAGAAAAGAGAAAGGCAACTTGCATGCAGGAATGCTAAATACATGGGAGAGCACACACCACAGATATACTGTGTGATTAAGAGCCTGACCTCAGTTCTGGTCTCATTCTTTTGGGTTTAAGATTTTTTTTATGTGCTTTCAGCTAAATGTGAGTGAGACTGGCATTTGAAAAACTGAAGACTGACAGTTGAAAGAAATGAAAACAAGATGCAGCGTTTACACAAAATGTAAATACACTATAAACTCACGTTGTAGCTGTTAGCTAATTAAACGTATCGGCGGCATCTTAAAGATCAGTTAGTAGATCTTAAGAGGAGGTTGGGTTGGAGGTTGGCAGGTTTTGAGGCAAACAATTATTGTTTCCAGTATTGTTTGATGATGCTTAACTTCAAAGAAGAGGAAGAGTACACAAAAACAAACATGACACCATCACCATAGAGTTTTCACGACACATCGTCAATCGGTCATTTTGGTGGCACTGAATGTAAACAGTGCCACTGAACGGAACGGAACTTGCATATTTTGCTGATTATTCCTGCTGAAAATGGTAAATTATTGTCATGTTTTGGGCTGTACTAATCAGTCAGACCGGGAAAAACATTTGGAGTACTATAGACTGCCAAAAGTTATAACAAATCTAGGAGAAGAGTGCAAAAAACTGAGGAACAAAAGGCGATTGTGGTTGGCCAAACTGAACCAGGATTTCCAGGGCAAGAATCTTAACAACATAAGTATTTGTTCATATCATTTCCGGTCAGGTAGGTGAAATATTAGGGCTAATATCTTAATGAATACTGCTTGTACGTATCTTTACCACCTAATAACTTTAGTTTGTCAAAATATTGTGCCCTTCCCTGCTTATTAAGTCCTTCTCTTTATGATTTAGCAGCTTCCACACATTTTTTTTCCATGGTTTAGACAGCATAAATTAGCAGAACAACGTATTCAGTAGTACATTAGTGAGGTGAAGTTCACTTCCAGAACAAAAATATACAGATAATTTACTCACCCCCTTGTCTTTCAAGATGTTCATGCCTTTCTTTCTTCACTTGTAAAGAAAGTATGTTTTTTGAGGAAAACATTTCAGGATTTCTCTCCATATAGTGGACTTCTATGGCGTCCCTGAGTTTGAACCAAAATGGCTTCAAAGGGCTCTAAATGATCCCAGACGAGGAAAAAGGGTCTTATCTACTGAAATGATTGGTTATTTTAAAAAAAAGACAATTTATATACTTTTTAACCTTAACTGCTCTGCTCTTCTTGCATGAACTCTGTGTATTCCGGTTCAAGACAGTTAGGGTATGTCAAAAAACTCCCATCTCATTTTCTACTCCAACTTCAAAATCGCCCTACATTGCGGCAGAAGTACCGACCCAGTGTTTACTAAGTGAAGGTGCAAGGAAGATCAAACGCCCTTTAAAAAAGTTAAAACAGCGATGTACACTCTTAAAAATAAAGGTGCTTTAAAAGGTTCTTCACAGCGAACTATTTTTGGTTCCACAATGAACTATTCAGTCAAAGGTTCTTTAAAGAACCATCTTTTTCTTACCTTTTTATAATCTGAAGAACCTTCTTTCACCACAAACAACCTAATGTGAAACAGAAAAGTTCTTTATGGAACCATTTAAACAAAAAAGGTTTTTCTATAGCACAAAAAGCCCCTTTATTTTTAAGAGTGTAGGACGATTTTGAAGTTGGAGAAGAAAATGAGATGGGAGTTTTTCAACATACCCTAACTGTCATGAACCGGAATACACAGTGTCACGCAGAGCTAGACAAGACGAGTGTTTGAGGTTAAAAAGTATTAAATTGTAAATTAAGAAAATAACTGATCGTTTTGCTATATAAGACTCTTCTTCCTCAGCTGGGATCATTTAGAGCCCTTTGAAGCTGCATTTAAACTGCATTTTGGAAGTTCAAACTCGGGGGCACCATAGAAGTTCATTATATGGATAAAAATCCTGAAATGTATTCCTCAAAAAACATAATTTCTTTACCACTGAAGAAAGAAAGACATTTTGGATGACAAGGGGGTGAGTAAATTATCTGTAAATTTTTGCTCTGGAAGTGAACTTCTCTTTTAACTATGCAACCATGCTGTTGTTTACATCTGAGTATCTCCAATATGGACGCACATCCAGGTAACTGACCAAACTGTGACGTAAGTGCAAACCCTCTACAGTCCGAATGACGATTAAACGACTCCGGATCAAAAACTTTGCAACCAGTGTAGTCTGATTCACAAAAAAATTACTCATTATGATCTTTTTAGCAAATCAAAACCGTACGGAGCAACCAATGATGTCTGAATTTCAGACAGATTACTCTTTTGAGCAGGTTAGTTAATGAATAGTTTAAATGGTGAGTAACCGGTTTGGAGTCCCTAACTAAAGTCAGTCGATTAGAGTACTTACTGAATCAACATCTGACTCACTTACTGAACTACAGGTCATCATTATTTTCAGTGACATCCGTATCGAAATTAAGCATGTTTTGTGTCAGTAAACTTACTAATTGATTATGATTATGACATTTATTATTTTTACATTTACATTTATTCATTCGGCAGATGCTTTTATCTAAAATGACTTACAGTTAAGGAAAAAAAACAAGGAAGGCAATTCATTATAAGATGGTAATAAACAGGAAATGTCCCCGTTATGCATTTTTAATGATAAGTGGAAATATATTCCTTCCTTTCATATATAGACTGTTTCTCATTTATAAAGTAAAGTTTTTTCTGCCAACCTCTGTATTTGTTTCTAAGATATTTAAACAAATATATAATTAAATCCTGTATACCCCAAAAAGTTGGGAAGTGATTTACTTTTGCATGTTTTGCCAAAGCAATCAGTAATGTAAACCAGAACAACCCTTCATTCTGAGAACAGTTTTTAAGCTGCTTCATTGCAGCGGTAATAGGAATCCATGTGCTGAAGGCTGATCTCAGAGCAGTGCTCTTAAGTGAATCCTGGTAGGAATATTAATGATCTGTAGTTCCTTAACAGACTGTAAGCAACCCAATCAACACATTCACAACAGGTCCTAGAGTAGCAGAAGAGAAACTAACACATGCATGCAGCAGAGGTAAAAAATAGCTCACTACAAAATACTGAATATATCCTGCTGACTGGACTATTCATATCTATATAGTAAAACTATAATCAAGCCACAAATATTTTTTTTGCACCAGTGAATCACTCAAAATAAAACCACAAACATTTTTTAGGGTCAACAAGTTAAAAAGGTCAGTTTCATTTTATGTTGGCCATTTAAATTTGTGTAATACTTCTCTTTTATTGCATGTGTCAAGGAAATTTTTCTCATGTGTCAGCCCATGTGTGGCCTGTACGATTTGCACAAGTTATAAAAATAGATACTGAAATTAGCATTGGCATAAATCCATCCATGTCCTCTGTTCTGACCAGACAGGACAGTGCGATGAGTCAGTATTATGAAGACTCATTAGTGATCAAATGCGTGTAGGGGCCCTCTGTGATGTCATGGACCCTCCGGCTGAGAGTGATAAGACAGGGAGTGGCCTCTTCCTCCCTGACACAAGAGACACTGATAACAAGTCTTTCATCTTGTGCCATCTGGGGCCTGTATAGCTGGACACTGTGGCTTTAAACGGGTCTGAGACAATTAGTGAAGGTCGACCTATGATTCATTGCTGGGGAAGCTACTTTATTTACTTTTTTTTTTTTTTTTTTTAAAGTAATAGCTACAATATTTGTCATGTAATTTGTAATCACTAACTACTCTATAACAAGGGGTGGAAATAATTTTTTAGGTCTAGTTCTCATGAGAGCACCTGAAGATTTGGTTTTGGTGCTTACACTGCACATAGCGTGACCCATTAAATATAAGAAAAAAATAATAAATTAATACTAGTAATAATAGTATTACTGCACTTTATTTAGTTCATTTTTAAAATAAATGAATAAACTAAATAATGATAATACTATCATATTTCAAAATAAAAATGTGTATTAAATAAAAATACAATTATTTTACAGTACACTTAAAATGTGTTACTGTCGCCAAATGTGCTGCTGGTTTTAGTGTTGCTGAGTGAAGCGCGTCTATTAATGTTTTGTGTTTCTCTCTGAAACCAGCAGTGCGTAGCCTATGTTTATGGTTTAATTTCGAATGGAAATCTTATACACTATTTTAGTTAGTCAATCTAAAATGGTCATTGTGCATTAATAGCTGTCAACCATGTCTATTACGACAGCATTTTAGTGCCACTTTGAAAAAATTAAAAAATGTAAGATTACAAGAATAAAGTCAAAATATTTTGAGAATAATGTCAAAATTACGGTCAGTCAGAATTAATTCGTAGCAATTACTAGATTAAAATTATAATATTTTGAGATATTCTAGCCTATTGCAGATGAAAATTGCCCAGATTAGGAGCACCAGAAGATATCCCAAAATCTCGGCTTTTAAAATCTGTCAGTTTTCTAGTGAAATACAAACAATATGTCTATTGCAATAATGTGTTTTTCTTGCTCTTTAATGTGGCTTGACAGATTGCTGTATTTTTATTTTTTTTTAAGGAGAAGTCCACTTCCAGAACAAAAATTTACAGATAATGTACTCACCCCCTTGTCATCCAAGATGTTTGTGTCTTTCTTTCTTCAGTCGTAAAGAAATTGTTTTCTGAGGAAAACATTTCAGCATTTTTCTCTATATAATGGACTGATATGGTGCCCCAAGTTTGAACTTCCAAAATGCAGGCTTCAAATGATCCCAAATGCGGTTGTAAACAATCTCAGCCATGGAAGAAGGGTCTTATCTCACCAAACGATCAGTTATTTTCATTTAAAAAATACAATTTAAAATACTTTTTAATCTCAAATGCTTTTTAATGCTCAAATGAGAGGAAGTCTTGTCTTGCTCTCGTTGAACTCTGTGTATTCTGCCTCAAGACTCCAATCGTATTTTCTCCCTCAACTTCAAAAATCATTTCAAAATCATCCTACATCACTGCAGAAATATCGACCCAGTCTTTGCAAAGTGAACATGCAAAGAAGATCAAACACCCTTAACAAAAAAGGTAAAACAGCGATATAAGACAACAGAGTTCAGGCAGAGTAAGACAAGATGAGTGTTTGACATTAAAAAGTACATAAATTGTATTAATTTTATGAAAATAACTGATAAGATAAGACCCTTCTTCCTTGGCTGGGATTGTTTACAACCGCATTTGGGATCGTTTGAAGCCGCATTTAAACTGCATTTTGGAAGTTCAAACTCAGGGCACCATAGCAGTCCATTATATGGAGAAAAATCGTGAAATGTTTTCCTCAAAAAACATAATTTCTTAAGACATGAACATCTTGGATGACAAGGGGGTGAGTACATTATCTGTAAATCTTTGTTCTGGAAGTGGACTTCTCCTTTCAGTCATCTTTCCGATTACAATGTTTCATTAAATTTGGCTATACTGATTTTTTTTATTCCTTCTGATGTTCCTTCATGTTTATATCTTGCTATAAACTTGAAATAAAGAGGAAAAACACATTTATAATTTGTATTTTGTAATAAAATTGACAGAGAGCTAAGCTGTGTTATATTAAAAACAGCAAATCACAAAATTATTGCATTTACTAGGTGGCTGGCACGCTACAAATGATGAATCAAAGAATATATATATCGTGTCCAATCATTTACTGTATTATACTCTGAATAAAATAGCTTGTGAACTGTCACTTATATACCTCAAAAAAACAACAATATTACTTATGTTAATGAGTTGAAGTCACTTGTTTTTAATTAAATACATGTGAGGAATAAAAGATTGGACGCCACATACTTTTTTGCAGAGTTGGTGGTGGAATTTTCACAAAGAAAACAGTATAATTTAATTAAACAAATGTCTCGTTGTAATCAAAAAGACGATTGATTTATGTGAATACAGCGATCAGTCCTGCCACATTAAAGAGCATGAAAAACACATTATTGCAAGACACATCATTTGTATTTCGCTATAACAGATTTTGAAAGCTGAGGCTTTGTTTTATATTAAAAGTGCCAAAAGCACAAAGCATATTGCTATTATTGGATGGCTGGCACACTACAAATAGGCCTAAAGAACGCAATTGAAAACATCAAATATTATTTCCAAGCATACTGTGCCTAAGGAGTATAACACATGGCATGATTTATGCTAATAATCCCACATATTTTCAAATAAAATTCCGGTGGCCTGGCAACATCTCCCGGTTCTCCCAGACCTGGCCATTTTACTGCACAGGCTATACTCTTAAAATATTAGAACTTTAATTGCTACAATTCTCGTAATTTCGACTTTATTCTCAAAACATTTTGATTTAATTCTCAAAACATCGACTTTACTCTCATAATTTCAACTTTATTCTCAAAACATTTAGACTTTACTCTCGTAATTTCGACTTTATTCTAAAAATATTTCGACTTTAACCTCGTAATTTTAGATTTTATTATTTTTTAATGTGGCACTTAAATGCCGTCGCCTGTCTATAATTTACATAAACAAGTAGGAAATATGGTAGGTCCTACACAGTACAGGGAGTCAAATCGGTGAATCATCGTTTGAAACATTGATTTACATAAACTGTCTGAAAAAAACGATTCACTAGAATCAGTCTGGAATAACCAATGAAACATATGAGAGAGGACCATTTAGGATCAACCTTAGAATGAATCACACTTTTTAACACTATCCACCTTATTTTTCCCATAAGAGCGGGCTCTGCCATTTGTACATTTTATGGGTCTGGCTTCCGGTCTCATCCGTGTCCAGCTATTTTTAGCTGTACAAAATAGCTCATTTTGCTGCTTGATATTGCAAAATGGTGTCTTACCATATTATTTTAATGTGTTATCTTAAATATGAGCACACTGGTTCGTAGTGCAAACAGTTTTACCGTTTACAGCACGTTGTTATTCTTCTCGTTATTTCTCTATAGCGGCTGAAGAATAAGGTGGATAAGAAAAAAGGAATGATGATTCACTGGAATGACTTAAAATTTATAACATTACTAATGAGACAGAGGACCGTTTAGTACAAAGCAATCCACTAGAATGAATCCTTATTGATAATGCCAAGAGAAAGAGAGAGAAAGTAAACAAAAAAACAACAACATAAGATTAGTATATATATAGCATAAAGACATAAGTGACCCTGGACCACGAAACCAGTCATAAGTGTAAATATACATCATATATGAATAAGTAAGGTTTCCACTGATGTATGGTTTGTTAGGAAATGACAATATTTGGTCGAGATACAACTATTTGAAAATCTGGAATCTGAGCGTGCAAAAAAATAAAAAAATTGAGAAAATCGCCTTTAAAGTTGTCCAAATAAAGTTCATAGCAATGCATAATATTAATCAAAAATTAAGTTTTGATACATTTATGGTAGAAAATTTACAAAATATCTTCATGGAACATGATCTCTACATAATATCCTAATAATTTTTGGAATAAAAAATAAAAATCGATAAATTTGACCCATCCACTGTATTTTTGGCTATTGCTACAAATATACCCGTGCAACATAAGACTGGTTTTGTGGTCCAGGGTCACATATAGAGTTTTATTCCCTCAGCTTAGACACTTAAAAGAGTGAGAGAACAGCTACACTGCTACTCTTTTATGGAAAAGTGGAAAAAGAAGCTGAGCTACGCTCACGTTTACTGAGAAACATCACTCATTTTAGTTATTAGTTATTTCCTCACACCAGTATGACCTAGCATGAAGCTGGAAAGCAGCACAGCAAAACACAATTCAACAATAATTACAGCACTGTAAAGCAGAACTTGAGTTAGGAAGGCCGTAGCATCATTATAATTCGACATACGCAAAGCTAAGGTCATTTTAATAAACAGCACAGCAAATTACTAAAATACAGCACATCTCAAGTTCACCCAGAGAGTTACTGTTTTGTTTTTCTTAGGTATTGTTTGGATGCTATAAAGCAAAGCGCATCAATAATTTACTGTTTATAGAAGTATGAGTCTGTTTGTGCACAGAATATTGTGTGTGCTTAAACTGCATGCCCTTTATTTATGGTGATGAAATGCACACCAGGCCTAAGTAAACACTATCCATGTATATTTTCTCTCTGTCTCTCCTCTTGGCTCGCCATAACTCTTTTTATTGATCGCCCCGTAAATTTACTAGCTATTGTGACAGCTTCCTGCCAGGTTCAGCAGGCGATCAGGGGAAACACACAACTGCTCAGATAAAGGGAGGGCACACAATACCTATTGTGTCCTAATTGCAGGTCAAACTATTACTCGCATGGAATGTTTTTCAGGTATGCGTGTCTATATACGTGTGTCTGTGTTTTCTTAGCGTGGTTATGCATGTACCTCCTCATTCAAGCTAAAGAATGAAGACTGACGCTAAAACGGCTTACAAATTCCGACCGCAAGGTCAGAAAAACAAGAGAGCGCGGATGAGAAGAACAAAACAGGCTAGAGAAAATGGATTCTAGCCAAAGGCAAACAAACGAGCGACAATGGCTTTAAATGAATTACCTTGACCTTCTGCGGTCAATAGCACTTCGAGTTTAAGTTCAGTGTTATGAGGAAAGTATTTGAAAGGGTGTTCACTGGACTACTGGTTACATAAATGGAAAACAATATTATCTGTCCTTCCAGTACTGCCAAACAGCACCGTTACAGGAATATCTTGACATCTATTAAGCACACGACTAATTTTAAACCTTGGGAATGAGCTTTGAATAGAGTTTGTCCCAGGTCTATTTGTATAAGTGATGACAAAATAACTAAGCAAGTGTCTCAGTTTATGTTTGGAGGTCTGTGTTCGAGTGCACTGTTTTTATATATTTTTTTTATGGTTTATATGATATGCGTCAGAGGGTTTTGGGGTGTTAGGGCTTGTCTGTATTTGAGTTTGTGTGTAATGACACTGATACTTGGCAAATAACAGTGTTTAGCTGGATGATTGACAGCCCTCTGTTTCAAAACAGGCAGTGTGTCTTAAAGGCATCGAATACACAGATACACACACTGAGACCAAAATAGGACTAGCTGATTTATTTCCTAGCCCTAACCCTAAGGGACAGCAAATGCTGAGACTCATGTAAACGGTATGCATCTTATCAAATATCAGTAACAGTTATTCAGCCCTCTAAAGCAATAATCAATAAATGAACATTCTGGACTGTACTGATATAAAATGACAAGACAAGCCTTGTACAGATAGCTCATAACATTGCTAAACACACACTACAGGACTTTGCTAATACATGCAATAGATTTTTAATTACCTTCATCAGGTGTGCTAATGAGCCTTGGGTTCTCTTAGGACCACCAAGGCAATTATCACAGGTTCAGCAGCACTGGCACATCATGGACTTTTGTGTCTCTTGGCACAGATGCAATGTTTTTTTGGTATGACACCTATTAGATATGTTTAATAAACTGTTTTCATTCAACTCGCATAAAAAGAAGCTAGCTTAAACAGATCAAATTGGAGATTTTGGCTTGTCCCACCTCAGAGGTCCTGACTTTCTCTTGATTTTCATTTACACTACCAGTCAAAAGTTTTTGAACAGTAAGATTTTTAATGTTTTTTAAAGAAGTCTCTTCTGCTCAACAAGCCTGCATTTATTTGATTCAAAGTACAACAAAAAACTGTGCAATTTGGAAATAGTTTTACTATTTAAAATAACTGTTTTCTATTTGAATATGTTTTAAAATGTAATTTATTCCTGTGATCAAAGCTACATTTTTAGCATCATTACTGCAGTCTTCAGTGTCACATGATCCCTCAGAAATCATTCTTATCTGCTGATTTGCTGTTCAAGAAACATTATTATTATTATTATTAATGATGCTAAAAATTCAGCTTTGAAATCACAGGAATAAATTACATTTTAAAATATATTCAAGTAGAAAACAGTTATTTTAAATAGAAAAAAAGTTTTTGCTGTATTTTGGATCAAATAAATGCAGCCTTGGTGAGGAGAAGAGACCTCTTTAAAAAAAAAAAAAAAAAACATTAAAAATCTTACTGTTCAAAAACTTTTGACTAGTAGTGTAAGTGTAGTAAAACCTTTTAATTATTAACTAAATATAATTACAAAAAGCAATCAACTGTGTCCTTCAATTATGCAACCCCATTACTGCATGATTACAAAAATGAAGTTTTTAAGAAGTAGGGTTATTTTTTTAATTGTAAAAAAAAAAAAAAATGTATGTAGATATATTAAAAAGTTAGAATTTTGAACAGGTTTTCAAAATTGAAAAGCAATAGGAAATGAATATAAAACAGCTCATATAATTTGCTCAACCTAAGGTTTATCCTGAGGTGCCTTATCCAACATTGAAAACAGAAATAACCATATTTAGAAATTCTAACTACCACATATGACACTTATTCCTCAGTTACCGATGATTCAGCATAAGGCTCAGTAATACTCGGTATGTTTAGGTCATGAATGTTTTGCGGTGTTATAAACATAAGTATATTCTGCCACCTAGTGTTACTTAGGGGTATGACAGAATGTAACAGCTAATGTGTATGCAAATTCTACTGCAGGCAAACGCTGAAAATAGAAAGCATATGCATTTATCTAAAAGGTTTGTACAAAAAAGTAAAAGGATAAACAGTACAATACAATAAAACAGTGCAATAAAAATAATAATGACATTTAAATAGCCTATTAATTTGCTACAGATTTATAGTCTCAGTCTGTACACTGGAAGACTAATTTGGTACATACATTTCAAGCTTTCAGTTTTAGTCCAGAAGGGGATGTTCTCTCCCTTGTTCCCCTGAGGCTTTCATTAGTAGCACACAGCTGCCGAGAGAAGAAAGCAGGCCTAATGACAAGTACGTGGTACAGTATGCCGGGCTTTGTCTGTCAACTTTTTGTTGAACATAAATGGCTAAAAATGACAAAAATATATGTATAATATCATAGCAGGCAGTTAATTTTCTTACAAGGAAAATGTGTAAGCAAGACAACAAATTCACACAATTCAAAAATGTTTAAAACATAAAAATGCAGCCTTTTTCTTGGTAAGACTGCAGTTCAGTGCTTATGTGATGTAAACATGTACATGTTACTCACATTCTGTTACAATGTTCCTAAAAAAGAATACTCAAAGATTCTACAAATCTGTCCATTAATCCAAGTCTCATCTCATTCACAAGTGTCTGCTTGATGCAGCAAAGCCCAGCCAAGGTGTTGGTTGGTGTTTAAAAGGTCACACTGAAGCTGTGGTTGTCTCTTGTGGTTCAGGAGCTTGTCCTGAATTGAAGAAGACAGAAAGGAAGAAAAATATTCAAATATATGTATTTATGTACCGCTATGGAGTTACACACCCAAACCAGCTCCAAGAATGCTTTCTTGACAGCCTTTCACATTTCAAAACGGACGCTTTGGACTGTGATATTATTAGATTTCGGCCCTCAATAAATCAGAAATGTTGACAAGTACAGAAAAAGCTGCAGTAAACAGTATCTTCTGCTTTATCTAAACAAAGAACCATCAGATATGGACACAGAGGAAGCCACTGGCTACCAGATTACAGCTAATCTCATAGTTAATGCACTCTTTATAGATATAAGAGAGGAAATCTTCATACTCCGTATTTATAATCTTAAAACAAAGAAACATGCCATAAAATGAAAAAGAAATAGTTCAGATTCTACACACAATCTGAAATCATTTGTGCAGCATAGGTGCTACTGTCATTAGTACTGCTATTAATATTTTTCAATGTCAAAGAAATTCTTCATTTTTCATGCAAATTGTTAATATCTTTAACCCTCTGGTATTGTTCATTTGGAAGTCACACTTGCGTTGTTCACTGTCAAAACTGACTGGAAACCTGAAGTGTAACTTTTTTATTTTCAGTAAAATCAGTGTAATACATTTTTGTTTCATAATATTTTTTATTTTGTATTTTTAGAGAATGTTATGGTACTAATTAATAATTATCCAATAATTATGATCAATTTTTTTCCCAATGAAAATAATAATACTTTTTTTTTCTAAGATTTATATTACTTTTCAATTATGGCAGTATTTCATGTTAAAATAGAGGCAATGCCTTTAAAATCCAATTTTTGAAGTCAGATCAGTGCCATCTGGTTGGAGTGAAAAAAAGAAAAACATCTGCAATTCCATGGTTTAGCCACTAGATTCCTATATAGCTCTATATAAAATGCTTATAAATTCTCTAGTTGTTTTAAGACATAAAAACTTCTTTTTGTTAAGTTGTGGATTTAGATATATATTTTTGATAATATTTGATTATATATATATATATATATATATATATATATATATATATATATATATATATATATATATATATATATATTTTGTTAAGGTTTAGATTTTTTTTTTTTTTTTTGGAAATGTCAGTTTTGCATTAATTTTACTACAATCAAACCTGAATACAGAGAAAATTGTTACACATAACACCAAAATTCAACAAAAATGTAACAAAAATGAAGGAATGCTTTATCAGAGGTTAATCAGTCTGATTTCAACCTCTTATTTGAGTCTTCTGGCTTAATTTTGCCATATTGTTACAGCCACACCAGTTAATTTGTATGTGTATAATAGTGTATTGTGTGTGTGTGTGTGTGTGTGTGTGTGTGTGTGTGTGTCTGTGTGTGTCTGTGAGTGTGTGTTAGTAAGTGTGTGTTTGAGTGTGTGTGTCTGTTTTTTACTCTTGATGTTTTAGAGTGTAACCCCATCATTGGTGTCTGTGTTTTTACTGCATTTTGGCTGAATTATTGATTTTATTTCACCCATTTGCAGAAACATGCTTTGTGTTACAGTCACACCAGTTCATGTATGTTTGTCTGTGGGGGGTGGGCGGAGTGTGTCTATTTTGCACTCTTGATATTTTGGAGTGTCACCCCTTCATTGCTGTGCACTTTTTCTGCATCATGAATGATTGTACCACCAAAAATTTCCAGTATTTTTTCATTTCCAATGGTGGTCACTTTTGACTGCGAACAACACAAGTGTGACTATTTTTTTCTTTTACTACCATTTAGCTTTTTCAAATCAAGTCCACAATTTGTTTTTGTGGTCACATAGTGACTCCCATAAAAGTCATCGAGTTTTGTAACATTCCAATGAAGTAGCAATTTTTAAAATTTCGAAAGAGGGTTAATATTCTGTACACTGATTTTTAAAATATTTTTAAAAGATGTCTCTTATGCTCACCAAAGCTGCATTTATTTGTTTAAAAATACAGTAAAAACAGCAATATTGTCAATTATTACTACAGTTTAAATGTATTATGTATTATCCGAAAAATAACTGTTTTCTATTGTAATATATTTTTATAAATAACAATTCAGAATTTCTACTAATTTACTAAAAATATTCATTTCTTAAAAAGTATTAAAGGAGAAGAAAACTTTCAAATTTACTCACCCCCTTGTCATCCAAGATGTTCATGTCTTTGTCTTCAATCATAAAGAAATTATGTTTTTTGAGAAGAACATTTCAGGAATGTTCTTCATATAGTGGAATTCTATTACGCCCGTGAGTTTGAACTTCCAAAATGCAGTTTAAATGCAGCTTCAAAGGGCTCTAAATGATCCCAGCCAAGGAAGAAGCGTCTTATCTAGCAAAATGATCAGTTATTTTCTAAAAACAATTTATATACTTTTTAACCTCAAATGCTCATCTTGTCTAGCTCTGCGTGAACTCTGTGTATTACGGTTCATGACAGTAACAGGGTATGTCGAAAAACTCCTATCTCATTTTCTCCACCAACTTCAAAATCGTCCTACATCAATGTCCACTATATGGAGAAAATCCTGAAATGTTTTCCTCAAAAAACATAATTTCTTACAACTGAAGAAAAAAAGACATGAACATCTTGGATGACAAGAGGGTGAGTAAATAATCTGTAAATTTTTGTTCTGGACAAGAACTCCTTTAATTTCTAGTTAATCTAGTTTAATAATAAGGTCCAGCAGGACAAGAGACCTTTGTCCCAGACTCAACTTTGAGCTTTGTGTAAAAATCCCATCACATTGTTGCGCCACAGATTTGGTCACAGTGTAATCTTTTATACTTTGTCACTAGCTAGTAGACGATATTATCTGTGCCAAGTATGTAAGCTAATAGAGGTCATAAGGTGTGTTTAGAATAAACAAACAACGGCAACATTGCAAACTTAATTAAAATTTCACATTTTAATCAAATTTTTTACTAATTTAATCATTTAATAGCTTGACGTACCTGCTCTTGTGGTCAACAGTTAATCAGTAACTATAAAGTTCTATATTAAAGTTAATGTCCTTTAATATTGTTATGTGTTTTTCAAATCTGCCTTCTACTAGATTTGTCTCGTGCATTTATTAAATGTTTATATTTATTCTTTTTTAAACATACATAAAATCAAACCAGTTGATTATGTCCACCTGGAACTACTATAGCCTGTTATTACCTGAAGCAAGCAGTTCTGCTGCCTTCCTGTCCTCTTTGATATACAGAGAGGTCATCAGGAAAAACAGGCCTCCCAGGACCCCAACGAAGGGACACAGAAGAACGCTATATTCCAGTCTACGGAAATCCCAGCGGGGAGATTCTGGATTGTACTTAAGCAGAGCATCTGAGATCTGAACAAAACACACAAAAAGTCCTTTTGTTTTTTTTTAATTACACTGTGAAGAAAATGCAACTATGCTGTTACACAAGGTGCAATTTTGTATCCAGTAGTCTTGTGTTCCAAAGCACTTCTGGATAGTGACAGCACAGCCTTTGACCCCACTGCTATTTTATAGGAAAGTTTAAAAATATGCTTACCGCACCAATAAGGTATGGACTTCCTGCATCTCCAAGGAGATGACAGACCATAATCTGTAAGGCCTCAGCGGTCGCTCTTCTAGTAGGTACAACAACATACTAAAAAAAAGAATAAGATTTAAAAGATGCCTTTATTAACATAATTTTTTTCAACTGTTGTAATATAATAATCACAGACTTGAAAACGATGAACAATTAATTAAACAATACACCATTGTTCTCAGCACTTAAAGTTCTTAAGCATAATGGTATTACTTTTTAATTTTGTACTATTCGCTTTATTGAATTACTCAGCAGGTCTCCACACGCTCCTAACCGTGTGCAAATTTAAAAGAGAGTATGTTTCATTTCAGCACTTTTTATGTTGTATTTAGAAGCGTAAAGCTCTCACCAGCAGAATGTCCGCCAGAATAGCCCAGTTGAGGGACAGCAAAGTTTCGCCAATAGCAATGAATGTCTGTATTATGGCACAAAAATCAAACAAAGATATGTTTTTAGAAACCATATCGCACCCTGCTGGTCACATTGCGCTATGACAGCAAATAATTTGTGTTGTACTGTACATTTTCGATCTGTATCTAAATAAGTTGTTTACGTTTACGTCAGTTAAAGGAGTATATTACTTTAAAAGAATCGTTTACCCAAATAGTACACTACCAGTCAAAAGTTTTTTAAGTTTTTTTTTAAAGAAGTCTCTTCTGCTCACCATTCTATTTCCGCTATTTCTACTTCTGCTGCCTGCATTTATTTGATTTAAGGTACAGCAAAAACAGTAAAATTTTGAAATATTTTTACTATTTAAAATAACTGTTTTCTTTTTTAATACATTTTAAAATGTAATTTATTACTGTACTCAAATCTAAATTTTCAGCATCATTACTCTAGTCTTCAGTGTCATATGATCCTTCAGAAATCATTCTAATATGCTTAATTGCTTTTCAAGAAACTTTATTATTATTATTATTATTATTATTATTATTATTATTATCAATATTTAAAACAGTTGAGACCATCTTTTAAAGATTTTTTGATGAATAAAAAGATCCAAAGATCAGCATTTATCTGAAATAAACTTATGTAACATTATACACTATACCATTCAAAAGCTTGGAGTCAGTATAATTTTTAATTATAGAAATAAATACTTTTATTTTATTATTAAATTGATCAAAAGTGATAATAAAGACATTTATGTTACAAAAGGTTTTATTTGAGATAAATGCTGTTTTTCTGAACTTTCTATTCATCAAAGAAACCTGAGAAAAATTCTACTCAGCTGTTTTCAACATAATAATAATAGTAAATGTTTTTGTTGAGCAGTAAATCAGAATATTAAAATGATTTCTCAAGGATCATGTGACACTGAAGACTGGCGTAATGATGCTAAAAATTTAGCTTTGAAATCACAGGAATAAATTACATTTTAAAATATATTCAAATAGAAAACAGTTATTTTAAATAGTAATAATATTTAAAAATTTTACTGTTTTTGCTGAACCTTGGATCAAATAAATTCAGGTTTGGTGAGCAGAACAGATTAAAAAAAAAAAAAAAAAAAAATTACAAAAGCTTCTTTAAAAAACTGTTTGAAGTTACTGTTCAAAGATTTTTGACTGGTAGTGTACATTCTGTTTTCGTTTAATCACCCTCATGACATTCGAAACCTGTATGACTTTCTTCTTTGTGTGTGTATGTGTGTGTACCTGGTTTTCTATCCTGGTGGAGACTAAATAATACATAAATACATAAATCATACAGAATGAGTTTTTGAGAATGTAAAAATGCATAAAGTTTTGTGTGAGGGGTAGGTTTAGGTGTAGGGCTGGTGTAGGGCAATAAAATACATGGTTTGTACAGTATAAAAACCATTACACCTACGCAGAGTCCCCACAAGGATCGTAAACCAGATGTGTGTGTGTGTGTGTCTGTGTGTGTGTCCATACAATTAAAGTCAGTAGAGTGCAGTGTTGTTTTAAACATACTTCACTTTCATTGTATGGACTAAAACAGTTAGAACGTCCAGATGAACTTCTTATTTTTTGTTTTCCACAGATGCAAGTCAGTCATACAGGTTTGAAATATTTCTTTAATTTTAATACAAATACTAAATGTCACAAACTAATCCAACTGTAAGAAATGTGGCTGATCTTTGCTTACGTATGTCGCTGGGATGCTGGTGGCCGCCAGGATGACGGCAATGAAAAAGCAGGGGGAGGAACTGAGCATGCCTACAGCACATATGAGAGGGTCTGCGTTGGGCACTCTGTCCCTCAGCTGCTTTGATATCCAGGTGCCCAGAAACACTCCCACAATCCCTGTCACTACTGTGATTGCTCCAAAGATGTAACTTTCACAAGAGAAAGAGGAAACAGTGTTATGATATTCAGTTTTAGTCTCACAATCTCTGTTTTCTTCCTCACAGGACCTACCAGACCAGTCTGACTAGTCAAGCTCATGAATATTCTCTGTATGTAGATCAGGTGCACAGGCATTTCCTCCGAGGGGGCAAGGGAGGCAGTACCTCCTCGAAATATTGGATAAAAAAAAAACAATTCGTAGTACAAAATAAAACAACACCAGTATTTCAAAATATAACGTTAAAAAGTTATTCGTTTTTCTAAATAAACATTGTCCAACAGCGACACCAGCAAGTAAAGTTACAGTGGGAGTCCGCGTCTCTCGCCTCCCCTGAGCCCATTTAGTTTTAACAGATCCCTTACAGCATGTGGTGAGTATGCGGAGGGGTAATTAAAATAGAATGGGGGAAATTTTTTATGTTTATGACTGTTATAGCGTCAGCTGTGGTCCGATCCCCTTAAAACTTTGGATACTTGTTGAGAATCACCTGTCACATGTGCTCAGCAGATTTTGTGAAGTTTTGAGTTTTTCTTTAGGCTTTAAAGGATTAGGGGGAAATTTGGACAGGCCCCTTTTCTAAACGACCCCGCTATAGCTTCCGAAAGGGTGAATTTACATTTTTTTTTAGATAATTATTGGCCTAGAGAGTCCAGAGAATTGTACTGCAGTGTTTTTTCCAGATTAAGCGAAAAACCTAGGACTAGTTCGCAAAAGTATTTTTTTTTTTAAATCTTCTATCATCAATCATTTAACAAACGATTTTATTGACAGCAGTGGCTCTAGGGGCAAAGTTGTCCGGAATGAGGAGTTCTATCGTATGATACGTATATCGTGCGTATGTGCGAAAAAATGCACAACGTACAATCGTTTACGTCCTTGAAAAATGCGATATTGCTTCCCAGTGGCCAGTTTCTTTCAAATTTCTCTCAGACCTTCAGCCCATAAATCGAACAGGCCCACAAGTTTCGTTCCGATCGGCCTCCATTAACCTTGTCTAACAGGTGCTCAAACTTCATCGCCCAGTGGCGGCCATGTTTTTTTGAGATACGCAAATGTCCTTGTAGACATTTGTGGCACTTCTGACCAAGACCGTCCACACAGATTTTCACATTGATTGAGTTTGGTGAGGATATCTCACTCCGTTAGGAGTTATAGACATTTTACTAAAAGTGGCCCTGTCCCTTTCGAAAGTTTTGGCATCCCTTTGCGACGGTGAGTCGAAAGTTCAACTTTTTTTTACTAATTATTGATACTCTCCAGAGAATCTTTCTGCACTAGTTTGGTTCCGATCGGGCAAAAAACCTAGGACTAGTTTGCAAAAGTAGGCTTTTCAAATACCCGAAAATTTTGCCAGGCTCACGATCAAATCTGAGGCGTGTGTTTTGTCCGGCCGAGGATTCCAATGACATAAGACACGTGAGCCTGCGTCTGACAGTTTAGGAGTTATGGGCGATTTCGTACTTTTGATCGCCGTAGCAACCACGTCAGGCCGATTGGAACGAGCCTTGGTCACGTTGTAGGCGGTGTGAGTACTACCATCCCTCCAAGTTTCAAGTCTCTACGACTTGCGGTTTGGTCTGCACGATCAGTTTTATATGGAAAATCGCTGATCCATGACCATCTAACAACAGGATTCAGCGCTGCACGCTTGAGTTTACTTGAGCTGACTTTGCATCCTCATTTCAAACAACCACCGCACATCACTGGTTTGAAGGTAAAAATATCAGAGGAACATCATATATATATATATAGACAGGATATATAAAGACAGGATAGCAAGAGCAAACACAGTATCTGTGAGTATCTAACCAAGGAACAACCTGATATAAACACTATCACAGAGGAAGTCTCTGCTGTTTAACCAATCTTTGGCTCATCTCACATATACTAGTCTACTGCTAACCTCACTGCTTTCCTCTATGATCTTTCCATTTATTAAAGGCAGAAGAGACTTGTGGTACCTGTCTAAAGGGTTACAGGGCTCTTTTTCACAAGGTGGCCTGAGGCCCTGTGTAACCTGTGCACGAGACAGAAAGGTGGGGGTCCAGAAGGCCAGAGCTCCTGTGACAAAAGCCATAGCAGTCACACCAAAAGAAGACCAGACAAAACTCCGACTGGAAAAGAAGCAGATTCAAAACACAATAAACAATCATTTTGCTTTGGCACTACCTGTACTACTACATGAAAACCTAAAGATTTAGCATTTTAATATATATATATATATATACAAAAGTGTTATGAGCACATGGCGGATTGAATGACATGTATAGTTAATGTAACTTGAATCTCTACAATGACTTACTTCTTCAGAAGGTACTTGATGTCCTCAATATAAGAGGTGCTTTCCATGGTTCCTGTTCCTTGGGTGTCAGAGGCTCCACGAGGAGGATTAGGAATCAGAAACACCAGTAACAGCAGACCAAGGGCTCCTAGAGCTGGACTGACCTACATCACAACCAAACAACCAGCTCAGATTTCTTTTTTAAATGTGGAAAGTAATTGTCTTGATTAAATCAATAAATGCTTACCTTGCAAAGCCACTGAAATAATCATTAATGATGTACAGAATCTTGTAAATTGCATTTTAATTTTAACTTAATTAAATTATTCATCTTCAACTTTGATTTATGTAAACTTTGTTTAATACATTTCATTTTTTGATGTGCGAGATCAAACAAACTAGACCCTCTGCAATACTGCTGTGAACACGTTTAAGAGCAATGTTTTAGTAAGAACAGAGCTTATAAACTGCTTTAACACTTTTTTTAGCTTGAAAGGAGTACAGTTATGCAATAGGAGTCCAAGGAAATTCAATTAGACCTAAAATATATTGCAGTACAGTGTTTTTTTCTTTTTCTTTTTTTTTTTTTTAGCTCAGCTACATTTAAGTTTACTTCATTATAATAAGATTAACCAAATATTAAATCTAACACAGTAAAGCTGTAACCATGCTTCTTTGAAATAATGTCACTCTCTATATATTTATAAAATATATATTCTCTTACCCTCAGGGCCCAACGCCAATCCCCTGTTGCATTAGCTATAGTTGCCCCCATAATATATCCAAGACCACTGTATGAAGATTTAAAGGAACAGTCATAAAAAGAAAAAAGAATCAACAAAAGTCTTGCCAATATGTAACACTGCATACAATACCACACAAGCTGTGACTGTGAATTTTTACAACAGAAACAAGAGGTTACTATAGACCAATTCAGTGTTTGCACACAGTGATGCCATGTTTTTTATGGGCGGAGCTTATCTGGTTGCAGAAAATGATGGTTTTCAAGTAACAGTCTATTGAGCCATGGAATAAAAGAATAAAAAATGGTACATTTGAGTTTATATTTTAAAATTCTGACTTTATTCTTGCAATTCTGAGATTAAATCTCCAATTCTGATAAGAAAAAACAACTGGTCATTCACTCTTTTTCCCTCAGCGCTGGCTTTTTTCCCCTGAGAATGACAAACTCACTATTGTTGAGTTAAATCGACTTATAAAGTCCGAACTAGAAGCTATAATCTTGCATTTGCAAGAAAAAAGTCAGAATTGTAAGATATAATAAAGAAATGTTATGTAAAATGTTAATAGTAAGAGTTTTAAATACTGTCATGCTGTAACTGTAGGGCTAATACAATGTGTCCCGTTCAAAGAGCATATGTGAATATTATAAACATATTGTTTAAATCAAATTTATGCTTTAAAGTAGAGTAATCATAGTTTTCATCCATAGTCTGTCCATTTAAGTGTCTGCGTTTAACTTCAAATGGCATCTATAAAAATTATTTGCATTCCGATTCTGGCATCAAAAGGCACAAAAATGTTTTTTTTTTTCTCTTATTCCATGGATTTTACCTATTTCCCTCCACTAGTTATCAGTGTTTTTCCACCACTATGCGTGTGTAGCTGCAAGTGTCGTAACTGTGACGTCTGCTACAAATTGGTCTATTAAGTAAGCTACAATGACGGACTTCTGCAATTTACTTTTTTTGCTACAGCAAAGAAATTAGTTCCGAACAAACGTTCCATGTCTCAGAGTATTTTGAAGTAATCAGTTAAGTAAATGACTCATGAAAAATTACTCATGAAACATCAAAGAAGTTTCATTTCTGAATTGATGGTTTGAATAAATGAGTCAATGGCACACTCATAAAGATGTTCATCTAAAAAATTCTCACCACTAAAGCACAGACTCACAGTCTGAAACACAAATAAACAGGGTCATACAGACAGTGGAAAGTCTGTATAAGCATTTATATCTTTTTGCAGAAAGGCCTTCACCTTCCAACTGGTATGAAGATGTAGAAGAAGGAGATCATAAGAGTTCTCTGGGTGCCAGTGAACAAGTCACCTATGATGGTAGGTGCTATGGTGGAGTAACTGGCTTCCCCCGTCCCAACCAAGGCCCTCGTCAGGACCAGAATCCAGAAGTCCTGTGGTAAGAGTAAAGACATTTACATATTATTAACTTTGTGAGACTTCACAAAGATTGCACTGGAATTCTAGATTTCCTCAGAAAGACTTTATACTGTACCGATTTTTTGACGAAAGAGCTGCCTAGTGTTGTGACGATCCACACAATCAGTCCAGCAATCATGATAAGCTTCCTGTCATAGCGATCTCCGAGGTAACCAAAAACTGGCGCCAAGAACATAAAGCTACAGATAAAAACTGTAAATATGTTAATACAGGGTTGATGGCAAAGATAGACTACAGTTCAAAGGTTTCGTGCTGCAAGATTTTTTAAATGTTTTTGAAAGACGATGTTCATCAAGGTCATCAGTAATAGGATGAAATATTATTGCATTTTAAAGTAACTGATTTCTATTCGAATGTATTTTAACATGTAATTTATTCATGTGATGGCAAAGTTGAATCAGCAGCCATTACTCCAGTCCAGAAATCATTGTAATATGCTGATTTGGTGCTCGAGAAACATTTTTACTATTATTAGTATTTTTTTTCTACATATTCCCTACTTACTTACAGCATCCTTGCTGAAAAAATCCAGTTGAGATCAAAAATGTACATACACCTTGCAGAATCTGCAAAATGTTAATTATTTTACCAAAATAAAAGGGATCATACAAAATGTATGTTATTTATTTTTTAATTTATTTTTTCTAGTACTGACCTTATTAAGATATTAATAAGAAAAAATAATAGTTCAGTTTATACTGTCCTCAGTGTGAAAACATGAATCTCAAAATCATACAGTCATTGTTGGAAAGGGTTCAAATACACAAAAATGCTGAAAAACCAAAGAATTTGTGAGACCTAAAGGATTTTTCTGAAGAACAGTGGGCAGTTTAACTGTTCAGGACAAGGGACTCATAAACAGCTATCACTAAAAAAAACAAAACACACACACAGCTGTGGATCATTGAGGTAACAACACAGTATTAAGAATCAAGTGTATGTAAACTTTTGAACGGGGTCATTTTTATAAATTCAACTATTATTTTTTCTTGTGGACTATATGTAAACGTATTTTATGTGAAATATGTTATTCAGGTCAGTACTAAACAAAAAGTAACATGCATTTTGTATGATCTCTCTTATTTAAAATAATTAACATTTTGCAGATTTTGCAAAGTGTGTATACACTTTTGACTTCAACTGTATACACATTTATGAATTATGCAAATCCATATAACAAACTGTGTATTATTTTAATGGCTGTCAGTAAGAAGAACAGTCAACCAACTAGCGGTTTAGAGATTAGAGCATGAAACTGCAAATATGAAACTACAAAACAGATCACTGTTAGATTAGATGATTTAAACTTATTGATTCTTTTGACTAATGCATGCTTCAAGAACGATTGCATCATTTACTTAAAAAAATCTACTTGTTTTGTGCAATGCTGGGCTTGTTACAGTAAAAGACCTATTAGCTCATCCCCAACAAGGAAACACTCTTTCAAAACCCAGTTCTGCAATATTCTTCTTTTTACTATATTGTCAGTGCAATGTACTACAAACTCAAACTGATACCTGTCTGTAGGAGGCCGGATGTGCTGTCAGGGATTCCAAAGTAATTCTGGATGCTAAGCAGCACACCTGAAATAAAACGAGAACAACATCTGTATCTTTTTATAGTGCCTTTCTGTGAATAATCCCACCTGATATGGCTTTGATGACAGTGTGCTCACCCGCTATAGTATAACGGTCCATATAGTTAAGGAGATTGACGTAGCAGAGCACTGCCACTGCAAGGTAGGCGCGTTTCTTAGAAATGGTGGTTGTTTGCGTGGAAGATGCATCACTGTCTGGTTGCTCAGAGCTCATTGAGCCGTAACGTATTGTCGTGTTTGAGCGGAGGCTCAAGCGGGCTCTTGGTTTGTGTTGGTTGGAAGCCATGATGCCTACTGTCTCTATGACTGCTGAATGACTTTTCTGTCTCTATAAAAAAGCACAGAAGGTAAAGTGCCAAAACATTGTGATTTTCAAGCCCCAATAAAGGCTTTATGAACAGTGGCAAAAACCTCACATGGCTTTCATGTGATTCCAAGACACTGGACAATGTTTAAGTAACCACAGCAACAAGGAAAAGCACAGGAGTGCAGTCATAATAACTGAACACAGCTAGCGACAAATGCCTTATATGGAGATAAACACTCAACAGTATTTTATCAGGGAATTTGTTTTGCTGGACTGGGACAATGTCAATTTTTGTGTAAATGATGTAGAGCCGTGTTGGCCTAGATTGCTACCATTTTAAATCTGTTTAAAGTAATGCCAGTGTGCTTATTTGTCATTACCAAGTTTTGGTTTGACTAAATTGGACTGGTTTGTAGGCCATATTGTGCAGTTGTGTGCAAAGTAAAACTGTGGTTAGACTTCCTGAATAAATGGGCCAGGAAACCAAGCCCCGATGAAAAATTTTGATTTAGAGTTATAATGGATAATGGTGAACAGAATAATGGTGACTTATATGTCAGGATTTGACATGTAAAACCACACTGCAAAAAGTTTTCACCATTTTCAAATTAAAATCTTAAGTTTAGCTAAACTTAAAACTACAAGTCATTTTAACTCATTACAATAAAATGAGTTGTACTTTTAAGTTGATTTAACTTGTGAATTGAAATTACTTGTACTTTTAAGTTGATTCAACTTAAAATTTGAAGGTAGCTGCTAAACTTAAGTTTTTAAGTTGAAACTGGTGAAAACTTTTTACAGTGCAGAGGGAAAAAATATGGAATTCTTAATCTGTTTCCTTTCTGTGAAAATACTATAAAAAGCATCAGTGTTAATGGGGATGCCACAACATTTTCTGTGGATATGGTATTAGCTACTTATCATGAGCAAATTTAGATTTCTCCAGTATCTCACTAACAAATTTGGCCTTTTAATTCTAACACTTAAGTACATTTGACTAAAACTAGATTTTTCTGTATTATAGAAGAGGAGAGCATTTTGTGAGAATGGAAGGTAGACTTGTTATCTCACAGTTGGTTGTGATCTTACTAGTTGCACATAGCAGTCTGTTACCATCCTAAACCACAAGCTGATGCTGTTTCTCGCACCTATTTATGACATGACTTTTACCACAGGAAGATAATCTTGTGTCTTATATATTTTTATGGGCAACATCTTTAACCTAATATAATTAATATACTCTATCGTCTTCTATTAAGAAGTTATATTGTGTATAAAGAAAGATTTAATAGATTAAGCTTTATTTTTAGTGGTATGGGCATAATTGGGTATAATTTATACCCATATGGGTATAATTTATAAGTTCAGGTCAGGACTGAGTTATTCAGTGGACTGCCAACAATGCCACTTTTGTGGTGATTGGCTGCTTGACCACAACAGGACAATGCCATATGATTGTTCAGCTTTGAATGCAAGCAGTCTTTTAGACATTGAGCTTATGCTACATTTCAGTTTTCAAGTTAGCATTTTTGTACAAGAACATTTCAGTAGATCATTTACCTTGACAGTTTCAATAGTTGAAGCATAAAGTTACTTACACTTTAGTTGATGTTCACAGATGCCTCAGTGCCACTCTAATCCATGTTTTCTTTCTATTTTTCAAGCTTCTTCATCCTTTCCTTTTCTTTTTGCTGTGTTCGTTGAGATGTCACTTGTAGAAACAGACAGACATTCCTCTGTGAATACAGCCCACTGCAGGGTTATCAAGTTAGAATCAAGCCCTGCCCCTTTTTCTCTGGTCATACACAGCAGTTCCTCTTGCGTTGCATTACAGACCACAAACTGAAGATTTTCATCTCCATGTTTACTTCATGCTTTTTGCTTCACACAGATCTGTTACCCAGATCTGCTAGGGCTTTTGGCATTATGTTTCACAGTAATGTTCTGAACACCAGGACAAAGGTCTGACAAACAAAGCTGCCAGAAAATAATGCTGTGAGGGACTTCAAATGTAACCTAATCTTGTATTGGGTGTTTAAAGTTTATGGCCTTTGCTTTTATAAAGTAAGGAGTTCATATTCTTGCATAGGTGGATGAACAGATAAATCTAGATAAGCCATAATCATGTTTACTGGCGATATCTTGGCAGTGAGAGTCTCTGTTCAGTTCATAGTGAGTCAGTCTCATCTTTGCTTGGACTCTTGAATTTGTCGTTTTGTTAAAGGAGAAGTCCACTTCCAAAACAAAGATTCACATATAATGTACTCACCCGCTTGTCATCCAAGATGTTCATGTCTTTCTTTCTTCAGTCGTAAAGAAATTCTGTTTTTTAAGGAAAACATTTCAGCATTTTCTCTATATAATGGACTGCTGTAAATGAAAATGTCACATTCTGCTGTCCAGATTATGCATACGTTTGTCATTCTTGTGAAATTATCTGCCTAACAACTTCTCTAAAAACAGCCACATGCATTGTACCATATGTAACATAATACGTACGTCTTAGAGAATACGCCTACGTATTCTCTAAGACCACTTACTGAGAGTCATCAGATGTATTTGTGTACAGTGAGCCAGTGACCTGTCACCACATTTTTCCTGCATTGCTGATTTCAATGAATGATTTACTGATATCATGTAAAAAGTAGGTTGTGGTATGCATTATAATTTAGCAGTGCGATTACCAATATAATAAAACAGGGTGTGTTTTACATATAGGCCAATCAATAATTCACCAACACTGAGCTGAAAGCAAACTGAAAAAAACAGTCATTATTCAGAACATCTTGTAATTTGTAATAAATGTCACTTAGCACATCATGCCTGTAAGCAGAGCTGGGTAGATTACTTACAAATTATAATCCGTTACTGATTCCAAATTACATGACAAAAAAACATTTTTAATGTATTTTTTTTTTTTTTAAGAAATCTCTTCTGCTCAAGCCTGCATTTAATTGATCCAAAGTACAGCAAAAACTATGTTTTTTTTTTACTATTTAAAATAACTGTTTTCTATTTGAATATATTTTAAAATGTAATTTTTTCCTGTGATTTCAATGCTAAATTTTTAGCATATTTTTTCCAGTCACATGATCCTTCAGAAATCATTCTAATATTTAAATATTGATAATAATAATAATAATATTAATAATCATAATGTTTCTTGAACAGCAAATCAGCATATTAAAATGATTTTTGAAGGATCATGTGATACTGTAGACTGGAGTAATGATGCAGAAATTTTTGCTTTGATCACAGGAACAAATTAGATTTTAAAATATTTCCAAATAGAAAGCAGTTATTTTAAACAGTAAAAATATTTCTAAATTTGACTGTTTTTGCTCTAAACTCAAATAAATGCAGGCTGGGTGAGCAGAAAAGACGTCTTTAAAAAATATTACAAATATTTTAGGGATGCACCGATACCGATACTGGTACCGATACTGAGCTCCTGTACTCGTACTCGTTAAAATGCCCCGATACCAAACGCCGATACCACACTGCATGTGACAAGTGCGTATTCAGGCAAAGAAACACCGACAACAGAACAACAGACAGCAGAATGGAGTCATTAGAGATTAAGAATGTCTGCAAAGTATATGTATGTAAGTAATATAATGTTAAACATTCAGTATTAATGCCTGTATAGCTGGTGCGCGCGAGCTGATGCACGCAGAGTGGATTGAGCGCGCGGAGGCGAAGACGTGCGGGCTTGTCGAGATAAGATCCCGCCTTGACATCACTTTAAAGTTTGTAGTTCGGTTGGATATGTCAAAAACAAGTGAGTAAAGCAATGCACAAGTTATTTAACGGGAGAGAGCGAGAGAGAGCGAGAGAGAGCGAGCGAGCGAGCGAGCGCCAAAGAGAAAGAGAGAAAGCGCGCACTTTTGTTGCGTGATCTTTATTGACGTTCACTCACTTAGCACACGCATCATTTGGATTAAAACAAATTCGTAAATATAAAACAACATTTATAGGGGTATTCACTATAAAAGATTATGTGAAACCTTAAGCATACACGACTGTACGGCGAAAGTGAAACTAGCAGTCTGTGTGAAATGCGCTACGCTGTCCTGTACTTGAGCGCTTTGCGCTTGTTTTGCTTGCTTCATGAGTGTTTCTGCATTTGAGTCTCTTTAGATTAAAGCCCAAATAGCAGCATGTTTCAGATGAAAAAAACGCTACTTATATTTCTGAAAATATCAGAGTTATGAGATTCATGACGACTGCATTATTACAACAAAACGCGTGATTAAAGTACTGAGTCGCTGCAGCGGAGCAGTTTAATGCTATTAAATTAAAGATGTACCAGCAAAAAATAAATAAATAAATACATAAATAATAATAATTGAACAGTGAAAGTAACAAAACACATTTAATGGGGATAATTAAGTGTAAAAATAAAAATAACTAAGGGATATATAGTCAAACAAAAAAATATTCAGACACCAGATATACACCAGCTAATGTTTGATTTATTTATTTTTTAATAGTTGGTGCAGGACACAGTTTATGATAATGTGATAATGTGAAAAATGTTGTCTGATAATGTGAGAAAAGGTATCTGAATAAATTTTGGTTTGACTGTTTCTATTTAATAAAAGAAGTTAACCAACTAACATTATACATATTATTTTAGTTTCTGTACCCAATATTTTACAAATTTACTGGTTAAATTAAAAGAATATCGGTATCGGTACTCAGAATCGGCAAGTACCAAAAATAAAAGTATCGGTATCGGGCGAGTACTGAAAAAAGTGGTATCGGTGCATCCCTAAAATATTTGTTCAGAAACTTTTGACTGGTAGTGTATAAACATAATCCATGACATTGCACATTTTAGGTAATATAATCAGACTACTTTTAGATTCCTTTTGAACTCTTTTATCACATTAATTTAAATAGGATAATCTTGTACCATAATGATGCAGAAATACAAAGAGTAAGAAAGTAATATCTTTGTTGTTATCAACAACATGAAGTGCATTCAACATTATATTACGTCAAGGTTTCCCAAATCGGAGCTTGTGAACTGCGGTAGGGTTGATGAGTTTAATTAAATTAAATAATAAAAAAATGTTGAATTAACGTAAATCATTTTAAAATCAATCAAAAAAAAAAAAAAAAGTACAAAAAATTAAATATGTTATTGGCTTACTTGCATGTCATCTAACCAAAACCAACATCAGAGAAGCAATGAATGTGCAAATGTGATACTTAATTATTAAAATACTTAATAATTTAAAAAATATATATACATATATATATATATATATATATATATATATATATATATATATATATATATATTTTTTTTTTTTTTTTTTTTTTTTTTTTTAATTATATATTTTAAAATCTCAGGGTTACTTCAAGTGCAAATATTAGGTGAAAGAGGTTCATTTTAATGTGTTTGAAAGACTTAAGCCTTCTAAAGACACAGAAATACATGGTTAAATAACAATGGATGTGTGTATGGATGTGTGTTCATCAATAGTTGATGCAGTGTTGAAACACTTCTTTAACCTGAAATGATTTTTATAAATCAGAGGTCAAATGCTGTGTCGCCACTCGAACAATGACTGATCTTTGTGTGAATGCCCACAAAACTTGAGGACTTTCTGAATGTATATAAGCAGTAGGCTACTTTAGAGAGGAAAATTTAAAAGAGGAATTAGGTTGAACAAATAGCAATAATTTATTGCTAATGTGTAAGTTATATGTAATCATGTGTAAAAAAAATGTATAATGTTTTTAAAATGTACATAATCTGATTATGTAATCCAGATTACATGTAATCAGTTACTACCCACCTCTGCCTGTAAGACATTAAACTAGGTTTATTACTCTTTACTGTCACCTAGTGGTCGAATAACACTGTGTTCTTGACATAAAATTAAAAACTTTTCACTGAAACTGGACCTTGCAAAAACTAACAAATAATAAATGCCTAAACATAAACTAATCACAACATTAAGCAATAATGGCAAACACATGCACACGCTTGATGATTTTTATTTGATCGTTTCTGCGTGAACTTGACAACAGTGTTGTTGTTGTTGTTGTTGTTGACTCAACAACAGCACTAGAGTGCTAACATGTAATCTCGCACTCAAAGACATTACTGTTTGTTATAAGTAAGTGTATGTGTTTGAGACATGCGCGAATCCTCCGCCCATAAGTACCCCTGGAGCGCTCTCTCCTCGCGGCCTCACGGAGTACAGAGCGCATGCGCACATTGGATCAGAATGTTGAGCAAAACGGACTAGAGCAGAGACGGAAAGACGAGCAAGCAAATTCAAACATATTTTCTCCTTAGTGAAGTGAACGACTGTCGTCCTAGAATTTAACTTATAAAAACATGACGGAGCCCCAGTCAGCACTGTTACTCAGGAGACAGCTAGCAGGTAATTTTTCCAAAGGCTGTTGGCAAAACCAGGCTAACCGGTGAACATGTAGCCTGCCAATGCAGTCGAGACGGGGGTGTTAGCCGATAGCCGCTAGTTTAGCTGCTAACGGGCGCTTTATTTATCGTAAAGCACTCGTTAGCGAGTTAGCAGCTAAAGCACTCGGCTAAAGGCTAACTCTGCCGTCTTTTGTTATTTTTAAATGGTATTTTGAAAGGGCTAACGACTGAATATGAAATCTGGGAGACGTTAAGATACAATTAAAATAACAACACGTCCGCGTTATTTTGAATTTATTCAGTTTGTTGGTGTAAGTGTATGTAAATGGCAAGCACTTTCGTCCGTGTCACACCGGCGGGGCCGTTCGCAGTCGGCTAGCCCGTGTTTTGACATCTGTGTCCGGACACAGTTTAGTTACACAGGCGCACCAGCAGTGGCTAGATCGTCTCATTAACGTAGAGAAACTCTGTCATTAGCTCCGTTTCTGTTCACCATCTTATCATGATCCGTTGAACCAAAATCGTTATCACAAGGCGCAAAGGTGAGATTTTCAAGCCGTACATTGTGTGCCATGTACCCGCAGCGGGGTGATCAAATCCCTTTGTTTTTCTAGGCTGGCTAACAGGCTAAGCTAACAAATTGATGGCTGCTGTTTGAACACCAGCTCACCGGTGCAGCGAGAACTACAGACCCCCATTCCAACTATACTGTTGTAATACGTGTACATAAGCAAATAACGCCAACCTCGCTCTTTATTTGTATTTATTTCTTTTAACAGAGTCGTTATTAGTTTGTTTCTCCCATTCTTTGTCCAGTGAGCAATATGATCCGTGAGTGTCAGCTTTACTCAGCTCAACCCAGAGGAGGATTTCTCCTCCGGGCCCCATTTGCGCAGTGCAGCCAGTGAAGTGAATTAGTTCTAAAGGGGTCAAGCTAAGCAGATTATGTGAGTTCTTGGTTTAAACCTAATGTACATATCAAACCATGTTGAAAAATGTTAGATCAGGTTCATGACAGCTGTCTCTTTGCGGCATAGACAGCTCAAGCAACCCCATCCCCCCCAAATTACTCATCTTACACAGGCATAGAGGCAACTTGCCTATTTCTTTCCAAGGGTCGACAGGGTGAACGGCACCCTGGGCCTGTCATGGCGTCAGGTTCTGCGGTGGCCTTGTGGCTGATTGACTGATTTGGGGGATCAGGGCTGTTTTGCTTGTCTCCTTTCAGCAGGACCAGCATGGTGAACTCATCGGCCTTGTTCTAAACTCAGTGAACCCTCTAAGGGAACAAAAGCCTCAAAACATCCATTTACACTAGATTGTAAAGATACGGGCCAGGAAAATGTGGGTATAACTTGTGAGATCCTACCTTCTTAAGTCAAAGGCCTGTTTACACCAAGAACAATAACTACATAGTTTTGTATATTACAAGTGCACACTTTAAATGCTTGAGCTCTTTAAATTCGGGTGGATTCTGATTGGTTGTCAATGTTTTCATCATTTATCAGCAGAAAAAAAATTGTTTTGGAAGTGATTCCAATGATATCGTTTCTCTGTATCGATGATGTGGATTCATTCTCATAAAAGTGCAATGTTTGTTAAAGCTTTATAATTATTGTCTTTTATGTGAAGGGCCATTTAGAGTAATTGTGTGGTGTTGCTATGCAATAAAAACATGAATCTTTGCTTTCGTATTGAAGTTAGGTTTGTTGTAATGTGATTTACATTGAGTCATTTATTAAGAGTCAAACAGCAGGAAAAGACTGTCTGTGTTGGTGCTTAGTGAGAATACCAGACTGTCTTAATGATTCATGTGCTCATAAAAATGACACATCTACATGACTGGATTACCCAACTGTCAGCTTGTTTTTGTCAACACGGTGGTCCAGTGATTTTTGTTTTGCTCTCTCTTGTAAGAACACAGAAGTTCAGACAGTGTCTGAGACCACAGGCACCGATAGGCCAATGTTCTTTGGCTTCAGGCTCAGTCACTTGATCTGATAACAGAAAGGCAAACTGGTCATTTTCTTGTCTGAAATGCTGCACAGATGTGAAAACAGTTTTGGTTTTGCAACCGTGGTTGGCTATATTGTCAACACCCATGTGAAACCACAAATGCCCCTTTTGACCTGAAGTGTTAGATTTGTTTTTCCCTCTGTTATTTAAATGGCTAATCAGTATCTTCATGTCCTATTTTCCTGACAGAACTGAATAAAAATCCTGTGGAAGGTTTCTCAGCCGGTTTGATAGATGATAATGACCTCTACAGATGGGAAGTGCTAATAATCGGCCCCCCTGATACACTTTAGTAAGTCTTTTTGCTGTCTTATTAACTGCTGTGTCACATAATTCCTTACTGAACTTAAGCTGTTATGAGTTATGAGTTAAAGGATGAATTAAAGCACAAATGGAAATTGTGTCATTAATTACTCACAAAAAGTAAGTACAGTTATTCAAATGTCAAACTGGTTTGCAGCAACATGCAGGAGGAATTATGGCAGAATTTATTTCACTTCAATATGATAGAATTAATATCAGCATTATATCTTATATGCGACATAATTCAATGAATGTACAACCACAATATTACAGCTGAATAACACTTTAAGCCTGCTATGTTTATTTCCCCCTGGTTTTTAGTGAGGGTGGTGTCTTTAAAGCCCATCTTACGTTTCCCAAAGACTATCCTCTCAGGCCTCCGAAAATGAAGTTCATAACAGAAATTTGGCATCCAAATGGTAAGTATGGGTTCATCCCACTGGGCCTTTTGTATATATGTGTGTATGTGTGTGTGTGTGTATATATATATATATATATATATATATATATATATATATATATATATATATATATATATATATATATATATAGTGAATTGATTTGTACCTGAATTTTAAAGGGGACTCAACCATCTTTTTAGTTGTGATATTAGAAAACTAAAGAAATTAAAATTTAATAACAGCAATTTTATATTATTATATTTTATTAATTTATATTATATCTTTTATATAGTTTTTCCTATGACAGCAATAGCCACGTATTGTAAAACGACTGCATTGTAAAATAAATCAAAATGAATATTTCATAGGTATTATATTTTGCTTTACACTACAGCAGGGAAATTACAATACGTCTTTCCTAATTTCTACACTTGAAAGATATTTTGAATTTGTACTGCGGTAATGTTACCCATTTAAACCGCTAGTTGTCAGCAATTCATACTGCACTTTTAGGCTTTTATTTTGATGGAAACGACAGTAGAGCTTTTATTTTGAAGAAAAACTCCAGCTTCAGTGAAAACAGGCTTACAAAAACACGTCTCACTAAAATCTAGGCGAAATGCCGTAATCATCTGCCACGAAAATAAAGCTTAACTGGTGGCCGTTGCGTTCCCAAACACGTACTAAACTCACAAGCAATAAATAAGTTCACTGCATTCATTCACAGTGAACTGATCCATTCTGAAGCGTGGAAAACACTGGATCATGAGCTGATCGCCTGAACGAAGTGCACGCTTCGCTTTGAAACGTGCAGCAAAAACAGACTTGAAGGAATTAAGCTATATTGTGCTTTCGGTTTTAGTTCGTTTGACAGATACTGTACCAAAAGCATAATGGCTGTTTTAAGACCTTTTATGTTAGAATAAGAAGTTTAAATGTATTTTAAAAACTACACTTTTTGCCTGGAATATCTTTCGTTTTATATCGTCATGTGATCACGATAATATCCAGACAGTTTTGCTTTCGCAATATCACAACATTGATAATATCGTTACATCCCTGCTAATTGATAATGCAGCTCTCTTGGACTTTCACCAGCACCTAGCATTGTGAATTCAGCCTCATAAAACTATGGAATAAACCTTTAAAGCTACACTCATTCCCTGCAACTTAGCATTTATTGTGGTAATTTAAGAATGCTTTCAGCCATCATGTTTTGATTTATGGTGGTCTGATAAAGTGGTTAACTGTAAGGCTCTGAATACATGACATCGAATCTCATGTCTTCTTTTTGTATTGTTTGCAGTTGACAAGAATGGTGATGTTTGTATTTCGATATTGCATGAACCGGGGGAAGATAAATATGGCTATGAGAAACCAGAGGAGCGCTGGCTCCCCATCCACACCGTAGAGACCATCATGATTAGCGTCATCTCTATGCTAGCTGACCCCAATGGAGATTCCCCTGCCAATGTTGATGCAGCAGTAAGTCTGATGCTCACTCGTTGGACCTACTGAACTTGACTGACTATAGATGTTTATCAGTAAATATTTAATGAATAATATATGCTTCACGATCCATTGTGTGCATGTTAGCTGAATGTGATACTATACTTTTCACCTTAGTCATAAATAAGAGAAATTACATTTCATCAGAAAATCTTTATTTTTATGTGTATGAATTTTTTTTATGTTTAATATTTCAGAAAGAGTGGAGGGAAGACAGACATGGTGAATTCAAAAGAAAAGTTGCCCGCTGTGTAAGAAAGAGCCAAGAGACTGCCTTCGAGTGATATTCATCTAGCAGCTTGTAGCTTCACTATTTTCAGGGTAAGCAAGTGGACTTTTACCATTTCATTTTACTGCTGAAGTCTTGTGATCGTTTTTTTTTTCTCCCAACTGACTGATTGACATCTCACAATAACATAGCCAGAAAATGCAAAGAACAATTATTGTTAGTTTTAAAGCTACACTGTAGCACCACCTTCAGACTTTATGTAGATCTACAGACTTTTTGTTAGCATGTTGATTTACACTGGACTATTTTTACCTGTGGTATTTTTATTTTTATTTTTCAGATAATTTCAAATAAAAGGTTAATGATGCATTAAAATTTTAACTCCTAGAAAAGTCAGGAAAATGTTACTGACATTTGTACAGGATTAAAATTGTACACTTCATACATTGCCTTACCTCCCCATACAGGGCTAATCCCCTCAGAATAGAGCTTTTGTCAGTCTGAGTAGAGTTCTCTCATAGTAATGTTGTGAGCTAACCTGTTAGAACAGGTTCAAAATAGAGGTTCAATGCTAAAGATTGTAAGACTCTGTTGTCTGCATAGACTGTCTTAGGTAAGCTATAGGCCCTATAGAATTCTTAGGGTCTGCAAAATGTTTGCACTGTTTACCTCTTATTCACGCAGTGGCAGTTTCCTTTGAAACAGTATACATATAGATTGGGGTTGGTAGGAAAAGATGTCTCTTATGCTTGCCAAGGCTGCATTTATTTGATTGAAAATACAGTAAAAAGAGTAAAATTACAAAATATTACAATTTCTATTTCATTATATTTTTAAATCTAATTTATAAGCTGAATTTTCATCAGCCATTATTCCAGTCTGCAGTGTCACATGATCCTTCAGAGATCATTCTAATATGCTGGTTTGGTAATCAAGAAATATTTATTATCATTTACTCACTTATATTTACAATATTTATTATTATATAATGCTTCTTTGCTATAGAGGGGTATTAAAGGGATAGTTCACTTAAAAAAATCAAAATTCTGTCATTAATTACTCACCTTCATGTCGTTCCAAACTCGTAAGACCTTCGTTCATCATCAGAACACAAATTAAGATATTTTTGATGAAATATGAGAGCTTTCTGACCCTCCATAGATGGCAAGGGTACTAACACAGTCAAGGCACAGAAACATAGTAAGGACATTTTTAAAATGGTACATGTGACATCAGTGATTCAACCGTAATTTTTTTTGAAGCTATGAGAATACTTTTCGTCCTTACTACATTTCTTGGCCTCGAGCGTGGTAGTACCCTGCTGTCTATGGAAGGTCAGAAAGCTCTCGGATTTCATCAAAAATATCTTAATTTGTGTTCCAATGATGAACAAAGGTCTTGTGGGTTTGGAACAACATGAGGGTGAGGAATTAATGACAGAATTCTCATTGTTTGGGTGAACTGTACCTTTAATTTAAAAAAAAAAAACAAAAAAACATGGTAGTGTATGTTTAAAATTGGCTTCAAAAGATTGAAATTGCTAATTTTTATTTATTTATTTATTTTTTAGCCTTGAAGGCTTTACTTGTCTAAAGGTCTAGTTAGTCTTGCATTTGGTTAATGACATTGTGACATTTGTTGAGTGTCTCTGATATCTCTGACTGTGTCTTTCACAGGTCTCCAGTTGAGAAACAACATGGCACTGTTTTCTTGCACTCTACCACCCTATTGCTGGACTGGTTTTCATTGAATGTTGGCAGTAACAGACTGGCATTAATAGGCTGCAATAGAACATAAGGCCATCACAGATGCTGACAGAACACGCCAAGCAAGTGCCAACAAAAAAGAGAAAAAAACCTAAACAATTATGCTTTTTTCATTGTTTTTTTTTTTTTTTTTTTTTTTTTTCTCTCCAAGTCTATGAACTGATACAACTTTTCAGGAAGAGATTGTAAAGATGTGTACATAGCACAGACATAAAAACCGGATAATATATAATAACTTGTTCCTATCCATCCAGCAAGACTTAGTACCAAATAAAATAGCAGTTCTGTAGTTAGAGTGTGACATCATGTAAAGTTTTCTCGAAGACTATAGTTCATCTCCCACCCTCCCCCTCCTGCTGCCTCACATCTAGTGTGCATCAGATCTGTTACAGGTGCAAGTGGCCTCACATACCCGCTTGCCAGATTGAACAAAAGTCTGCTTTGGCATTTCTCACTCAGACTCGATCCAGTTTTAGGGTGGGGAAGGCAGGGGTAAGCTGTCGTTAGGATTCAAAGCATGCTTGTCATGTTGGAAAGCTTTCTCAATCGGGACACTTCAGGTAAAATAGCTGTAAAGCACGGTCATTTTCTTATTAATTAGGGGTCATGAAGGTATTTCTCTGATTTGGTTTTTAAACGGGGTGGGCGGGGGGGGGGAAGGGGACCGCTCTTATTTCAGCTAAAAGGATGACTGCATTCTGAGTGTCATGTTCTCATCTTTTCTCTCGGTTTTTCCATTTGAGGCGGGGAGGCAATGGCAAGGAAACCCATCAGATGTGATTTTTCTTTTTTCTGCATGTTTTAAGTTCTCTTGTTTTCAAAAGTGCCTCCAATTTAAATCGCTTGGCTTGTTACGTGCTCTGCATCAAACAGGAGCTAAAAGGAGAAGCATGTTTAAGAACTGCTCAACATCCTTTCAAGCTTGTGTGAATGTGAGGTTTTTTTCATAACCCTTGTACCAGCATTCTGAATTACTTTGGTGTAGCAATAACTCTGCTTTGCCCACAATATGTGCAGACATCTTAAAATTGGATATTGGTATACGATTTCTAGTAAAGATCTCCCTTGTATCAGAGCAATTTTTTTTTTTTTTTTTTTGGGGCTTGACATCTCTTTTGTGTGGTTTCTTTGATAGGTTTCTTAGCCATGCTTTAAATGTAGATTTCTTGCAAACAGTTTTTGGGATTTCAGATGAGGTGTGTGTGTGTGTGTGTGTGTGTGTGTGTGTGTGTGTAAGGACGATTGAACGTACGTGTGTGTGTGTGTGTGTGTGTGTGTGTGCGCATGCCTGTATCCCACTCTCTCTTCTCCCACAGTCTTTAATTCTCTGGTTAATTTTATTCTGGCTCTGACAGACTACTGCAGTTCTTTTGCCTAATGTACAAAGACAAAATACCGATGTATATTTTTCATGTTATGAAAATTGTCACCTCTAGTGAGTTCTTCTAAAATATAATTTTTTTTCCAATACTTGTTTGTGTGTGCTGCCTGTGTTCAGTTAAAAGTGTTGCCATAAACTTGAATGTCTTACAACACTCATCCATTCATCAATACCAGCATAACTACAAATGAATGTGCTTTTTATTAAGGTTATCCTTCTCAAAACATGGCAATTTTACATAAACCATTGACTAAAAAGTGTATCTACTGTTCTGTAGTTTTTTTTAAAACACATTTTGTCTATCCACCTTCCCATTTGTAAATGTCATGGGTCTGGCTTCCGGTCTCATCCGTGTTCATCTATTTTTTAGCTGAACAAAGCAGCTTGTTTTGCTGCTTGATATTGCAAATTGGTGTGTGTTACCAAATTATTTCAATGTATTATCTTAATTATGAACACTGGTTTGTGGTGCAGTTTTACCGTTTACTGCACGCTGTTATTCTTCTAGTTGGCTTGCTTCTACGATGAAGAAAAAGGTGGATTAGGGTTGCCAAGTCCGCGGTTTTCCCGCGGAATTGAGCTACTTGTACGCTGTTGCCCCGGGTAGTTTTTTTTTTTATTTATGTCCGCGTGTTGAAGCAACCCCAATAACGTCATATTTATCCCCTGAAATGCGAATTTACCAGGGGAACTCCGACAAAAAACGTGTATTGTATTCACAGGAACGCGATTTTTAACGGGGGATCCCTTCGAAACGCAATTGGGCTAGTTTTAAGTAGCAATTGTAAAAACCTGGCAACCCTGAGGTGAATATAGCTTAAGTACTTCAAGTTTTTTGAGTTAGATGCCAAGACAACTGTTGTAATTTTTATTTTAAGTCTTTTATCTAATATTCAATTCAATTTCAATGTTCCAAAAAAGTTTTAATACTTTTAAATAACAATATAACTGTCTAGGACGATAGAACATATTGTTGGGCGTCATAGGGACAATTAAATTTAACAGAATGTGCAACAGATGCCATGCTCAATGGTGTGAATGCCTTGAAGGTCTACTGAGACTTTTATACAACAGACTAGGCCCTATTTTTAGAAAGGTTTGGGACGTGCGCCAAAGAGGGCATTTGTCTAAATGTAATTCCTTATCCCTAATATCTCTACAATCCGGAGGAGTACGTTGGCTTTTGGTCAAAATTAAAGTTAAATAAGAGTGCATATTAAAGAACCCATTTTCAGTTGGTTTACCTGGCACACAGACTTACACGTTATTTAATCTGTCATTGATAATGCACTTCACAAATGTAATGTTTTTTGGCTCAGTGCTTACACACACACACACACACACATACATACATGCTCCTCCCAAATCAAAACCTTCCTCCCGCGGTCTCTCGCGGTATTAGGCGACCAGCCACGGATCCAACATGGCGGAAGGTATGAGAATGGTTTCTTTCTTATATTTCACGCCCTTTCTGTTTAACACATGCAGCGGTTTACTTTTACACGATGTAATGACCTAATAATGCATGTAACTGATATGAGCGCAGCCTGTTGGTAATAAATACTGCATAATTCTGAAACGAACCACGTTATTGCTTAGCTTGTTTTTTCCAGCTAGCTGGTGGCAAGTCAGGTGGTGGGCTGGGCGGTGGTAGTAATAATTTGCCGGGTGATTTGAGCCCTCATGTAAAGAAATATCAGATAAATGCTTTTCTAAAAGATGTCTTCAGTTGTGTTTATCGCGGGACAGCCAACGTCATGATTTTAAAATGGAAATTGTTGATTTTAGAAACATTGTCGTCATGTATACTGATTTTCCGCTTGGTTTCCATTTCATATCTTTTCAGAATTTCCCCTTTCAGTCTTTAATTCTGCTCTTCGTAATCTTAAATGAGATTTTCACCTCGGTGTACAAATCTGTCAGTGTATTACATTATGTATTTGAAGTACTGGATTATATATCATTTCACTGGTATATGATACCAGTAGAAAAGAAATAAATATATGTATATCTCTGCCATGTTGTTTATATGGATATTTTGCACATATCTTGACTGCATATATAAGGCGGTTGCAACCGTTACTTTTATCAGCTCATATGTGACATCTCCCTTCTTTATCTTTCCACAACATGCTGCAAAATTATATTGAATTTAAACGCCATCTCCTTCAAAACAAATTAAGAACGCTTTCAGAATCTGTCATTCTGAAAATTCTGTTTAAAAGACGGCGTGGCCAGTTATAACAGTCTAGTGCAGTTGTATTGTAATAATGCAACCATGTAGTGACGTGAATGTTGGATGAAGCCATACCTGGTGATTTTTGTAACTATTTCTGAATACAGATTACTATATTTATTTATTTAGCATACTATACTATAGCATACTGTACTATATTTATATTTAGCAATTTATTGTGTACTAATTACACAATTTCTAGATAATCGAGAATGATTTATTCTTCATCTGAATTCATTATGTAATTCCTGCGGTGTAATTCATGTAAATGCTTGTTGTAATTGCAAAAGCAGGTTATTGCATCACAAGGTTTCCTGTCATCTGATTGGCTGATGAGCTTTTTAAATACTTTATGGGACCTATTTGGACACCTCCGAGTTGTTGATTGCTTAGAACACTGGATTTTTGAATCTAGGCTGAAGGCAAATGGCTGACATATTAAACTGAAAACATGTTAATCCTATGCTTACACTGCACACAGATTTAATAGGTTGCAATGGCTATGGTAGACATTTCTTTTCACAAAACTTGTAGCTTTCGTGCAGTGCATTTATATCACGTGCTGCTTGCTGTTTTTAGCAACTTTGGGCGATTTTCTTAGATGTCAAACGATAACACATTATTAGACTGGCTTTCTCAGCACCTGAGCTTATGTGTTGCAATGGCAAAGTGTAGATTCAGCATTCTGGAGAGATACGCAGAAATAAATTCAAGGAAAGAGGAAGGAAGTGGGCCGTGTTGGAATGTAGGTTAAGCTGTAAAATCCTCTAGTTACGGATCCAAGGCAATTACCACACTGATGATGGCAAGTTTATAGTTATTTTGTGGTATGAGTGGAATGAGACGGATCCTGATGGTGTTTCTAAACTCTTGTGTTTGTTGTTCATGAATTAGATCATGTTGAAAGTGTTTTTACTTCTCAAAATGCAGAAAGACATATCGTTGGTCCATTTCTCCTCCCTTGAGCGTGCTTGGGAAGTATGTCTGTGTCAGCAGTTTCATATGAAATACGTGTTTATGTGTCCCCCTCTCTCTCTTCTTCATGGCATTCCCACTTCCCTTTTGCATTACCCATCACGTTTCTTTTCACTTTAACTGTTTGTTCTTATTCATTCGCCCTTATTTTCTCTTTGTATCTATGTGCTTATTCCTTGTGTTCTACTACTGTAATCTGTCCACTTCCTGCTCCTCATTCCCTCATAATTTCCGTCATGCCTGCAGAGGAGGTGCAGAAATTGCAGAAGCACCTTGCTCTGCTGAGGCAGGAGTATGTGAAGATGCAGCAGAAGCTGGTGGAGACGGAGAGGCGGTGCTCTGTCTTGGCCGCCCAAGCCTCTCTCCCCGGGTCCATCTCCCAGGCCAATGACTCCTTCATCAGCCGCCTGCTGGCCATCGTGGCTGACCTTTATCAGCAAGAGCAGTACAGGTAAGCGCTGGATGTGAACTGTCACATACTGTTAAATGAGGTCTCATTTAACCTCAGAGGCTAAGGAAATAAAAAATTAAAAGATGCACAGGATTAAACATATTTTTATCTCTGTTTTGTTTTTTTGCATTTTGCTATTAGATATTATATTATATATATATAATAATATATATGCATGGCCATTCAAAAGTCTGGGATCTGTACGATTTTTAATGTCTTTTTTAAAGATGTTTTCTTCTGCTCATCAAGGATGCATTTATTTGATAAAAAAAAAAAATACAGAAAAAAACGTAATATTGTGAAATGTTATTACAACTGAAAATAACTTTTTTCTATTTTAATATACTGTAAAATATAATTTTTTCATGTGATGGCAAAGCTGAATTTTCATCATCCTTTACTCCAGTCTTCAGTGTCACATGATCCTTCAGAAATCATTCTGATATAATAAATCAGCATATTGTTAATATCAGTTTTTTTGCAATCTGTGATACTTTTTTTCAGGAATCCTTGATGAATAAAAAGTTACAAAGAACAATATATATTCTGTTAATAATCATCATGTCATATACAATCAGAAACTTAAAGGAACCCATCAAAATAAAGTTAGGTTTACTTGAAGAAACTGTGACAGAAATATATTACTTAATGTAATTTTAGTACTACTAAAAATAAAATTATTACTAAAACATTTTAAGGAATGTTTACCAAAAAAGTGTAAATACACAACACAATTTTTCTGAAAAAAAAAAGAAAAGAAATGGCAATAAATAATTTTTTTGTTATAAAATCAGTTAAAATAAGTTAAAAAAAGTGTATTTCATAAGGCCTTAAAAATGTCCTTTTTGTTGAACTTTGCATAAATTACTGTTAAGCTGTGTAAGTTTCATTTGTTTGATTGAAACAAATGCTGCTTAATATTTTTTTTGGAACCTGTGATGCTGTTTTCCTGGTTCTTTGATAAATAAAAAGTTACATAGAACAGTAGTTATTCAAAATAGAAATATTTTCTAACAATGTAAGTCTTTACTGTCACTTTTTATTAATTTCACATCCTTGCTGAAAAAAAAAAAAGAATATTTACAGACCCCAAGCATTTGGACAGTAGTGTATATTATTACAAACATGTTTTTTTGTTTTGTTTTTTGTTTTTAAAAATGCTGTTCTTTTTTACTTTTTGTTCATCAGCGAATCCTGAAGAAAGTGTCACAGGTCCCAAATAAATTCAAGCAGCAAAACTGTTTCCAATATTGACAATAATACAGCATATTAGAATGACTTCTGAAGGATCACGTGACACTGAAGACTGGAGTAATGATGCTAAAAATTTAGCTTTGCATCACAGGAAAAAATTATATTTTAAAGTATATTAACGTAGTAAACCATTATTTGAAATAGCAATGATATTTCATAATATTAATGTTTTTTTTCTGTATTTTTGACCAATAAATGCGACTTTGATGAGCATAAGAGACTTCTTTAAAAAAACATAAAAAATCTTTCTCATCCCAAACTTTTGAATGGTAGTATATATAGTTTATAGACGTTCTCTCTCTCTATATAAATACCTTTTTTTTTGGTTGCTGTAATGAAAATGTGAGGGAAGTTTGTCTTTATCTTTTTTTATTCTTAAAGACAGGCTTTATTATATTGTGCAACATATTTTTTTCTGTGGTTTTTCTTGGTGAAATATGGCCTAGAAATCTTTGTTCAACTCTTGACAGTTTTTATAAGATTCACAGAGTTATTGAAATATGTAGGTTTGTCTGTGGTTTTGGCTTGATTTGATTTTTTTTTTTTTTTTTTTTTTTTTTTTTTGCAACCACTAGGGTGTTAAAGTTTTGATTTGCAGTTTCATTTAGCTTCTAAGTACATTAAATTTTCCTGAAAGCGTTTTATTATGTCTGCTGGGTCTGTGAAGTTAGGATGTTGTAATACAGTTGTATTTCTTTATATTGCACCATGTTCTTACGAAGTTACAGAATGATCCGTCTGAGATTTGAGTCTCAGATCTGACCTCACTGGGACCAATGCATAATACATAAGCTCTAATGCATCAAATGTGGTAGCTGATGTCTGCATATTTCACAGGGATGATGTGTAAAATCAGTATGACAGTATAAATGGGTTTTTTTTCTCCTAGTGATCTGAAGGTGAAGATTGGAGAGCAGAGGCTCAGTGCTCATAAATTCGTGCTGGCTGCTCGGAGTGAAATCTGGAGCTTTGCCAACCTGGCTTCCACCTCAGAACTGGACCTCTCAGGTAACAACAGCTTCTCTGTTTCCTACAACCTGCACTTGAAAAGTAGAATGTCTAGATTTTGTTTGTTTAGCTGTTTTGTTTTCTTTATTGTTCTAATGCAAGCAGTGTCAAATCCTTCAACACTGAACCTGTTGTTGAATTCTTTCCTGTGCTTCCCCATGTGATTTTCTAGATGCTAAACCAGAGGTTGCCATGGCAATGCTGCGCTGGGCGTACACAGATGATCTGGAGTTGAGTGGAGACGATGGCTTTCTCATCGACCTGATGAAGCTGGCCAACCGCTTCCAGCTCCATCTTCTGCGAGAAAGGTGGGAACTTTAGAATAATTTGACTGGATAGATTTATGATCATTATGATTCACCAGCAAAAGCACCTCTAATCATGGATTGATGTGAAACACAAAGGCTTTTGGTGATGAATGTTGCACTTGATTAATAAAGCATTTCCATATGCATCACACCATCATTTTTAGTCACTCTGGTCCTTCACTGAGTAATATTCATCTCCCTGAAAGCATGTGCTCTTTTACCCCATTTGCCTGAAAGAGGCTTATAGTTTAACTTGAGAGTTACAGTGATGCCCCCATCATCAAAGTGCCCTTGAGTCAAGTATGTAATCCTTTCCCGTCAGTGGGTATGCTTTAAGTCACATTGGATAAAAGCAGTTGCTAAATGGCAAGCAAACAGCCTATATGCTTTGTGGTTTCATGCAAATGATTAGCTTTTATTCCTGAGTACTGGGACTACAGAACAACCTTGATTCTTTCAATACATACTTGCTGAATAAATGTATTAAATTCTTAATATAAAGCATAGCGTATATAAAAATGTGAGATTTTAAAATCAGAAGGTAAAATATGGAAAGAGGACCTAACATATTAACCTATATAAAGTATTAAGTTCATGGTCTCAGGTTAAATAATAAATGATTTCCGCCATGTGAAAATCATGGAATCCAGTCATAAAAATGGAATTTACTGTAAAATGCGGAATGTCACAGAATTTGCCAAAGTTTGGATGAATAAATCAAATGTCAGTACATTTAAATAAAAACACGATATTGACTAGTTTCTGTGAATATTAAACATCAAAAGGATTTTCAACTATGAATCCTGCAAGTTCTGAGTACATGAACGCATAAACAGTCTCTAGAACTGCTCTGAGAGTCACTTCATGACCATTTTACCGTTTCTTGTGAGGAAAACCAAAACTGTCATAATGTCATATATACAATTAGAAACTTGCACCCGTCAAAAAAAAATTTGGTTTAACTTGAAGAAACTGTGACAGAAATATATTAAAGGGGTCATCGGATGCTAAGTTCACTTTTTCATGTTGTTTGAACATTAATGTGTGTTGGCAGTGCATGTACAAATCTACCCTATAATGATAAAAATCCATGCAGTGGTTTTTAATTAATCTGTAAAAATAATATCCCCTTTTTCAAATTGAGGCGTTCTCAGATGCCTGTCGTTGTGGCGTCACGCCGACAGAGGCCGCTCCCACGATAGTTGATTGACATGAGCTCTTACCTCAGACCAGCTGTCACAGTCCAGTAACTTTCCTTGTTTGGACGCCGAAGCAGTAAGTTAGATTGAGTGATTGAGGTGTTGTGTTGCTGGATGTAATAATGAACACAGTGGTCGTCATTTACTCCCGACATCTGAGCCGCTGAAGATGCAGTGGATTACGTTTGTTTGTGAAGGGAATGCGCCTCCCGATCTACATATATCTGTCTATGTTCGTGCGAATCATTCGCGATCCAGCTTCACTTACAGCAGAAGTGTATATAAGGGTTTTTTATGAATCTTTGCGATCGCCTTTCCTTATAACGTGGTAGTTAGAAAGTTTAGCGGCTAAATGCGGCTAAAGTAAACAGACTGGTCATTCCACAGAGAGAAGAGAGGGGCGGGGCGAGCAGAGCTCATTTGCATTTAAAGGAACAACCCCTTTGAATGAGATGATTTTTGCAGAGCTCATTTTGACAAGGTAAAAAGGGTGGTGTTTTACAAAACCATTGAGAATTTTTAATCAAAGTATATTAGAGACTTTTCATTAAGACCCTAATGAATCATATCAACTTGTGGAAAATGGGCATCCGATGACCCCTTTAATTAATGTAATGGTAGAACTACTACTAATACAATTATTATTAAAACATTTTAAGGAATATTTACCAGAAAAATGTAAATACACAACACAAATTTTTTTGAAAAAAATGAAATAGCAATACATTTTTTTTATTATCAAATCAATTATTCAGATATGATTTTCACTATTAAAATTTAATGAAACCATTAAAATGGAATCCATAAAATTATTTGGAAAACACAGAATTTGGTAAAAATAAAACTAAATGTGAGGAAAAAATAAAATGTATTTCATGGAGCCTTAAAAATGCCTTTTCTGTTAAACTTTTAAAAAAATTGCTGTTAAATTGTGTAAGTCATGATTTCAATTAATTAGGCATGCTTTTTTTTATTAATGACATTTAATTAAAAAAAATAATAAAACAGAGTCTAGAAAAATTTAAAAAATAAAAACAGAGAAAAAAAACGAATCCAGAAACTGAATAAAAAATAGAACTGATTTCATAGGGCCTTATAAATAGGGGTAGTTAAGTCATTATTTATTTATTCATTTATTTATTTATTTATTTTAAATAAAGAGAAAATAAATTGAAATGTTACGTTTAATGATCATATCTAATGAATTTCAAAATTGAATTGTTGGTTTTAAAGTTGAAGTTTTTTGGCTTTTAGTATGAATGTGTTAGCCTTAATGTTATATATAAGCTAGTGTAAATTCACATTTACAAGATATAAGCATTCAAAACTTACAGTTTCTCACTACCGCCAATATGAATCAACGATTTTCATGACATCACCCTGCACTTCAGCTTCTTATCAAACTTATTGTCCAATCAAATGCTCTCTAGAATCCAAAGCGTCCCACCCCCTACACTATAAATAGACACTAAAGCTGTGGCTGAAATTGGTCACTTGTTCACAGAATTAAAATTCTTTATGGTAAATGGCACGTAATGCACTAGATAGGGGCTAGGAAACAATTCAGTGTAAATATGCTTTCCATTGGGGTAAAACCCTGTTTTTTTGCTGTTTCACATGAACCGCTGCAGCACGCACAAACTGCTCCGGTCCAGAGACGCAATAGTACGAATCGGATCATATGCGCTAGCCGGCGCTGACCATGAAACATATCAAATCCATTTGAATTCTACACAGAATGCTATATTTTGTAGCGATATGGATGAAATTGCGGTTGTCATACGCTGTCAAATGGAGCTTTACTGAGCTCAACGTCTCTGGTCCATGCTGTGATATAAGCGAAACACTATTGCCTATTTTAAAAAGGGTGCAGGACTGCTGGATATGTTCTGCCCTGTCTTCCTGTTTCAGTTGAAATTACATCAACACATAGAATAACACTGCGTTTCAAACCACTTCAGTGGACATTTAAAGAATTAACAGTGAGCTCTAAACGCTTGTTTTTTAAATGCAGATGTGAGAAAGGAGTGATGTCATCAGTGAATGTGAGGAACTGCATCAGGTTTTACCAGACAGCAGAAGAGCTGGATGCCACAACACTGATGAACTATTGTGGAGAAATCATTGCCAGTCACTGGGTGAGTCAGAAGAATAGAGTAATCATCCTCGTTGGTTCTATAGATGCACACATCCTTGACGTTCATTTAATTTTCAAGTAACACACTACAGTTCTAGGCATCATTTAATCAGCATTAATAAAATAAATATTGATTAATAACCTGACAGATTTACTGTGAAAAATGTTTGGAGTCTCCTTTATGACTCCTTGTAAATCCCTACAAGGCATAATGATTGATTCTCAAGGTTATGTTTATGACCAGGATGGTAAAGGAAACATTGTGGTGGGTTTAAAGATGCTCTCCCCACTGGGTAAAACCAAACAAATCGATATGGGCTTAGCAGACCTTGAATAAGACCTTGATATATACCAGAGGGAGAATGAGATTTGCATAATTATTAAATAAAGTCGCCTGCTGTTTTGAGGGAGAAAATTATTGTGGGGTGATTTTTGTGTTGTTGTTTTTGTTTTGAGAGTATATTAATGTAGAAGGGAGGGTTTCCTAATGAATAGGTATTTAAATATCTTTAATATTTACGTTTTCTTTATCCTCTCACACAGGATGATCTTCGGAAAGAGGACTTCAGTACCATGGATGCTCAGCTGCTCTATAAGATGATCAAATCCAAGACCGAGTACCCCCTTCACAAAGCAATTAAAGTGGAACGAGAAGATGTGGTCTTCCTTTATCTAATAGAGATGGATGCCCAGGTAAAAAGCCAGCACTGAATCAAAGATGTGTTACTGCTATATATACAGCAACTGAAAATAAACCATATCAGGTGATGTTTTTTGTCGGATTAATGTTTTACTTCTGGTTGGATAACTAGTGGTCAAACAACATGATCCAAAACATGATATTTGAATAATCTAGTATAAAATAATTTGCAAATGACTGATTACATTTGGAATTACATGCATAGGTCCAACAATTTGCGAAATTATTATGCATACTTCTTTTTAAGGTCCAATTCTCACTATTAACAAACTATTAACTATGACTTTTGCCTCAATAAACTCCTAATTTGCTGCTTATTAAAGGAGAAGTCCACTTCCAGAACAACACACCCCTTTGTCATCCAAGATGTCCATGTCTTTCTTTCTTCAGTTGTAAAGAAATTGTGTTTTTTGAGGAAAACATTTCAGGATTTTTCTCCATATAATGCACTGATATGGTGGCCCGAGTTTGAACTTCCAAAATGCAGTTTAAATGCGGCTTCAAACGATCCCAAATGCGGTTGTAAACGATCCCAGCCAAGGAAGAATGGTCTTATCTTGCGAAAAGATCGCTTATTTGACATTAAAAAGTATATAAATTGTGTTATTTTTATGAAAATAACCGATTGTTTTGCTAGATAAGACCCTTCTTCCTCGTCTGGGATCGTTTACAAGCGCATTTGGGATCGTTTGAAGCCGCATTTAAACTGCATTTTGGAAGTTCAAACTCGGGGCACCATATCAGTCCATTATATGGAGAAAAATCCTGAAATGTTTTCCTCAAAAAACATAATTTCTTTATGACTGAAGAAAGAAAGACAAACATCTTGGATGACAAGGGGGTGAGTACATTATCTGTAAATTTTTGTTCTGGAAGTGGACTTCTCCTTTAATAGTTAGTAAGGTAGTAAGGTTGTTAAAGGATTAGTTCACTTCCAGAATAAAAATGTCTTGATAATTTACTGACCCACATGTCATCCAAGATTTTTATGTCTTTCTTTCTCCAGTCGAAAAGAAACTAAGTTTTTTGTGGAAAACATTCCAGGATTTTTTCTCTGTATAGGTGACTTCAGTGGTGGACAATGGATTGAAAGTCCAAATTGCAGTTTCAATGCAGCTTCAAAGGGCTCTACATGATCCAAACTCTGCGATGCGCATGTGTGTCTTCATGCATTACGTTATTACATTGGAAAGGTCTCATGTGGTTAGTTCTTCGTCTGTGTACTTTGGGTAAAAAAAGGGTAGGGTAGGGTGAAAAGCTCCATCTCATTTTTCTTCTCCAACTTCAAAATCGCCCAACATCATTGTTTTAGCTTTTTTACCTTTTTTTATGCGTTTGACTTTCTTTGCACATTTGCTTTGTAAACAATTCCACCTACATCACATGTGTGTAATTACATAGTGCGTGAAGTTGAGCTAGTATTTTTTTTACAAAAAAAATTTTTTTACATTTTTTTAGAAAATCGTTTTGGTAGATAAGACCCTTATTCAGCTGGGTTCGTGTAGAGCCATTTGAAGCTGCATTTGAAATGGCAATTCAGACCTTCAACCCATTGATCTCCAATGAAGTCCACTATATAGAGAAAAGTGTTTTCCTCAAAAACCTTAAAGAAAGGAAGACATGAACATCTTGGATGATGTAGGGTTAAGCAAATTATCAGGAAATTTTATTCTGAAGTGAGCTAATTCTTTAAGTTTAGGTATAGTTTAGGAAAAAATAATCTAAATACGGTCATGCAGAATAATATGCATTTAATAAGTACCAATAAACAGCCAAAATGCTAGTAATATACATGCTAGTTAATTTTGAGAATTAGTCCTTAAAATAAAGTGTTACTGTGTTTTTTTAAAATTTAATTCCCAAGTTACCAGGAAAGCTGAATGAGCTGGACAATAATGGAGACTTGGCGCTGGATCTGGCTCTGTCCAAGAAGCTGGAGAGCATCGCCACCACACTAGTCAACAACAAGGCAGATGTAGACATGGTGGACCAGAGTGGCTGGAGTCTCCTACACAAGGCCATCCAGAGAGGTGATGAGTGCTTGTATTTGGAGAAAGGGAATAGTCAAATGTGGCACTTTTCCAACAAAGCCACCTTCGCTTACAAAAGACTGCTGCTGAAACTTTGGAATCCATCAAGAATCTTTGGGATTTTTTTTTTCTTTTGATGGTCTAAGTACTCTCCCTGTCTTGTGTGTTTCTCTCTCTGTCTTTCTAGGAGATGAGTTTGCCTCCACTTTTCTGATCCGTCACTCCGCACAGGTGAACGCTGCCACAGTGGGGGCAGTGGAGACGCCTCTGCACCTGGTCTGCTCGTTCAGCCCTAAGAAACACAGTGGCGAGGTTATGGCTGGCATGGCCCACATCGCTGAGGCTCTGCTTAAAGCTGGTGCCAACCCGAACATGCAAAACAGCAAAGGAAGGTGGGTAACCTTAAGTTTTCCTGCAATAATGACTATGTTTATGGGGGTACGACTTATTCATTGTATTAACTTGGTCATTTTTCTTGTCATCATTCTTAGGACGCCATTACATGAGGCTGTGGTGTCAGGAAATGAACCAGTCTTTAACCAACTGCTGCAATGCAAACAGTAAGCTTGAACAGTTAGTTAATAGACAAGTATACTACTTGCACTGTTTCAGCAGTATGTGAAATATCTGTATGCATGTAATACACACAACTTGTTTTAAAATGTACAGATGCAACAGGGTATAGTGTGGAATAGTTTATCCCATGATCCATTATTTGACCTTCCATTGTGACAAAGCAACTTGACTTTGGACTGCCAAATGTTTGATTTAAGCATTATTTGATACTGGTGTAACACTGTAATTCCTCCCCTTCCTGTTTAGATTGGACCTGGAGCTGAAAGACCATGAAGGCAGCACTGCACTGTGGCTGGCTCTGCAGTACATCACTGTGGCCTCTGACCCCTCGGTCAACCCCTTTGATGATGAAGCTCCTGTTGTGAATGGAACCTCATTCGACGAGAACAGTTTTGCAGCACGGCTTATACAGAGAGGGAGCAATCCTGATGCACCAGACTCCAACGGTAACAGACATCTTGCACTTTATAAAAAGCTTTACTGTGTCTGTTTAGACATTAACCCTTTCATATCTGTTAATCACATCATCTCCTCCTCAGGGAACTGCCTCATGCAGAGAGCAGCTATCGCAGGAAGTGAAGCAGCCGCTATCTTCCTGGCCACACATGGAGCTAAAGTCAATCACACCAACAAATGGGTTAGTCTGTCAGCTTTGATTAGAAATAGACTGCCAGTCACATGTTTGAACATGCATGTCATTCCAAACCTGTAAGGCCTGCATTCATCTTCATATTTTTGAGGAAATCTAAGAGCTTTCGGACCCATAGACAGCAATACAACTGACATGTTAAAGGCTCATTTCTATGTGCACAAAAAGTATTCTCGTACCTTCATAACATTACGATTGAACCACTGATGTCACATGGACTGTTTTAATGATGTCCTTACTACCTTCCTGGGCCTTGAACATGGTAGTTGCGTTGCTGTCTGTGCAAGGTCAGAATACTCTCAAATTTCAAGTAGTAGCAAATGAGTGGATTCCTAAATTTCTACTTCTGACATTTTATTATCAAATTTTCTTTTTTTAGGGTGAGACTCCCCTTCATACGGCTTGTCGTTGTGGCTTGGCAGCGTTAACGGCAGAGTTGCTCCAGCAGGGGGCAAATCCTAACCTTCAGACTGACAGCGCCCTGCCTGACGGTGTCGAGAAAAGCCAAGGAGTATCCCTGCAGAGTCCACTCCACCTGGCCATCATTCACAACCATCCAGATGTGGTGTCTGTCATACTTGAGCAGAAAGGTGAGAGATGAGAGAGGATGTTTGATTTGAGTGCTGACCTATGCAGCTGCACCGTTTCGTGTCACTCATAACATTATTTTTGCTCTGTCTATCAAAGCCAATGCACTACATGCCACCAACAACCTGCAGATCATCCCCGACTTCAGTTTGAAAGACTCTATGGATCAGACCGTTCTGGGTCTCGCACTCTGGACCGGTGGGTTCTGTTAAAAACTCCTCCTGTGAGTTCACTGCTCATGCAGATCATTTAGTTTTTCATGTTTTTTTTTTCTTATTTACATCACTAGGTATGCACACTATTGCTGCGCAGCTGCTTGGTTCTGGAGCGGCCATTAATGACACCATGTCTGATGGACAGACACTACTGCACATGGCCATAAAAAGACAGGACAGCAAGAGCGCCCTCTTCCTGCTAGAGCACCAGGCCGACATTAACGTCAGGTACTACACCTACCTGTTAGAGCTCTAACAACATTGGTTAACACACATCCCACACATGTTGAGCTGTGGTGTTCATATGAACATTCAGGGTTCCAGTCCTGCCTGCAGCGTGTCTCAATTCCATCCCCCCACTGTTTCCCCAAAAATAGCCATTGCTGAAAGAGCTGATATATACATTAGCTGATAATTCATGAAAGCAGGAAAACAAACTACAAATCATGCATCGTTTCAGGACCCAGGAGGGGCAGACGGCTTTACAGTTGGCCATCAGTAATCAGCTTCCTTTAGTAGTAGACGCCATCTGCACAAGAGGAGCCGACATGTCAGTGGTGGATGAGAAGGGTGATCCTCCACTCTGGCTGGCTCTAGAGAACGGTTTGGAGGACATCGCTTCCACATTGGTGAGAACTTTTTCCCCATTTACCAGTTTGCATCATTAAAGTACGACTGCTTAAATTTCTATTATTTTTAACTTTGTTTATATGTTATTGATCTTTAAACATTTAGCTTTCCAGAGTTTTGTTAAAATAATGCTTATGCATAAACAATGCTTGTTTATGATGAGTTGATTTGTTTTTTGGATTAGGTCAGGCACGGGTGTGATGCGACCTGTTGGAGTTCAGGGCCTGGAGGATGTCAGCAGACTCTTCTCCACAGAGCCATCGATGAGAACAACGAGATGACTGCCTGCTTCCTTATACGCAGGTTTGCAAAACCTCTCCTTATTTTATCTTGCTTCTGAGCAGAATTTGATTGGTGGTGCTTCATTAAAGGGATGGTTCACCAAAAAATAAAAATTCTGTCATTAATTACTTACACTCATGTCATTCCAAGCGCATAAGACCTTGGTTCATCAAGAACGTCCATCTCTCTTAGTTCATTGTCTGTATAGTCTGGTTCAAATAAGTAAGGCTGGGCAAAAATTGCAAGACATCTTTGTGGAAATCTTCAGATATGTTTATGAAAGCACAGCACATCTGGGTTCACAGATGCATTGTGGTACTTTCATGAATGTGCGGTGGAGACTGACACAGAAGAGAAGAAATTGTTGAATAAAGCCGTTATTTTTGTTTTCTTTGCGCACAAAAAGTATTCTCATAGCTTCAAAGTGTTGAACCACTGATGTCAAATGGACTATTTTTATGACGTCTTTACTACCTTTCTGGGCCTTGAACGTGTCAGTTGCGTTGCTGTCTATGCAGGGTCAGAAAACTCTCAGATTTCATCAAAAATATCTTCATTTGTGTTCCAAAGATGAACAAAGGTCTTACAGTTTTGGAATGACATGAGGGTGAATAATTAATGACAGAATTTTCTTTTTTGGGTGAACTATTTTCTTGAACTTCATTTCTATAGAGTGCTGCTGGGTTGGCATATTTTTGTAGGCCAAAACCCAGAAATGATTTAGCATTTTTTTAAATTGTTCCTTGGTGAAAAGCCTTGGTTGTTTATTACCAAAAAAGTTGCTGGATGCTTAGTGATTGTTGAAGTCATGTGACTGTGGTGTAGTTTGTTTATACTTTAACCTTTTACTTCAGGTGATTGCATTTAGACTTCAGAATCCATCCAAGCTGTTCATTTGTCAAGACTGTCATGATGAACAAAAAATATAAGAATCAAATCTTTGTTGGTCACAGAACTTATTTTCTGCAGTAATCCAATGAAAGCCAATGAAAAAAACCTATTGGGTTTTTGTCAAGGAAAGCAGGGTGATGTTAACTTCCACTTTGTCCAACAAAAATGTCATCACTGCAGTGCTCTATTTAGGCTGAGACTAAGACTGGCCTATTACACAATGGCCTGGTTTCATAGACAGGGCTTAGCCTAAGCCCGAATTAGACCACAGTTCAAATAAGACATTTAAGTAATTTTTATAAATGTGCTTTAGAAAAACGTTTAAAAGTTTAATTTCCATATCATTGATCTCAACTTGTGTTTTCAGTGGCTGTGATGTGAACAGCCCAAGAAGGCCTGGTGCTAACGGTGAGGGAGATGAGGAGGCAAGGGATGGTCAGAGCCCACTGCATTTGGCTTCATCCTGGGGTCTGGAGGAGGTGGCGCAGTGCCTTTTGGAGTTTGGAGCCAATGTGAACGCACAGGTTCATACAGATGAATACGTTCTCTCTTTTTCCTTTAGATGATAGAACAAATTTAACAGGTGCTTTACGCAGATATGTTCCATGTACGCACAGATAATTACAGTATCCATTTCTCTGTATGCAGGATTCAGAGGGTCGTGCTCCCATCCACGTCGCCATCAGCAACCAGCAAAGCATTATCATCCAGCTGCTCATCTCCCACCCAGAAATCCGGCTGAATATTCGAGACAGACAAGGCATGACGCCGTTTGCCTGTGCTATGACCCATAAGAACAATAAAGCTGCCGAAGCCATCCTCAAGAGAGAGCCTGGCGCTGCTGAACAGGTGTGCGGGCCTGATTATACCCACATACAAAGATGAAATTACTCCACATAGTTTTATATGTGTGATGTTCCAAGCCACTGGATAAATGTTTGAGCTCTTTGTCTAGGTGGACAACAAAGGTCGCAACTTTCTGCATGTTGCTGTGCAGAACTCAGACATAGAGAGTGTGCTCTTCCTCATTAGCGTACAGGCCAACGTGAACTCCAGAGTGCAGGACAGTGCCAAACTCTCTCCTCTACACCTGGCCGTGCAAGCGGGCTCAGAGATCATTGTCAGAAATCTGGTAAACGAAAGATTTTATTTTATTTTATGTTATTTTATTTTATTTTATTTTCCAGAACTTACATATTTGTGTTTTCTCTGATGTATGTGTGGATTGCAGCTCTTGGCTGGTGCTAAAGTAAACGAGTTGACCAAGCATCGTCAGACAGCACTGCATCTGGCTGCACAACAGGATCTTTCCACAATCTGCTCTGTCCTGATCGAGAATGGCGTTGATTTCGCTGCAGTAGATGAGAATGGAAACAATGGTAGGCTATTGTGTTAAACTTGCAGTAATAGGCCTCAGTAGTCGGTGTAAATCAGTCAAATATTAGCACAAAAAGTACATTATTATAAAATTCTTGTATGAATTAATTCCATTCTATCATTTCTTTATATTTCCTTCTAATAGCACTTCATCTGGCCGTGATGCAGGGTCGTCTGAATAATGTGCGTGCTCTACTCACCGAGTCTAACATAGATGCAGAGGCCTATAATCTCAGGTTTGACTCTGAATCTCTCACCTCACACTTTACAGGAGTTTTTTTCACTTAAAAATTAAAATTTACTGAAAATGTACTCATCATTGGGCCATTCAAGATAGGGTTGTTTCTTCATCGGAACAGATTTGGAGATATTTAGCATTATATCACTTGCTCGCCAATGGATAGAGTTCAAACAGCTGATAAAAAATAATAACAGTAATTCACAAGTAACCAGCTAAAACCCAAGTCCTCTATCCGTAATGTTGCTTTCTCCAATGAAATGGTCATCTTCAGTCGAAAACAGTTCTGAACAGATATTTGGTGGATTTTGATGTCAGAGGACAACAGAGTTGGGTATTTTTACTATAGGAAGCATTATTATGGATTATGGAGTGGTATTTTTCACCAGAAGTGATGGTTTAAAGATAAAGGAGAAGTCCACTTCCAGAACAACAATTTAGAAATAATATACTCACCCCCTTGTCATTCAAGATGTTCATGTCTTTCGTAAAGTCGTAAAGAAATTGTTTTTTTTTTTAGGAAAACGTTTCAGCATTTTTCTCCATATAATGGACTGATGTGGTGCCCCAATTTTGAACTTCCAAAATGCAGTTTAAATGCGGCTTCAAACGATTCCAAAAGCGGGTGTAAACGATCCCAGACAAGAAAGAAGGGCGTAATGATCGGTTATTCTAAAAAAAATAAACAATTTATATACTTTTTAATGCCAAACGCTCGTCTTGTCTTACTCTGCCTGGACTGTTTTTGTTCTGGTTCATGACAGTTGTATGTTGAAAAACTCCCATCTCATGTTCTCCCTCAACTTCAAAATCACCCTATATCGCTGTTTTACCTTTTTTTTTCAAGGGTGTTTGATGATCTTTGCATGTTTACTTTGCGAAGACTGTGTCAAAACTTCTGCAGTGATGTAGAATGATTTTGAAATGATTTTTGAAGTTGAGGGTACGAAAATACGATTGGAGTTTTTCAACATACCCTAACTGTCTTGAGTCAGAATACACAGAGTTCAGGGAGAGAAAGTCAAGACGAGCGTTTGAGATTGAGAAAAAGTATTTAAATTGTATTTTTTTTTTAATGAAAATAACCGATCGTTTCGCTAGATAACCCTTCTTCCTGGGCTGGGATCGTTTACAACCGCATTTGGAATCGTTTGAAGCCGCATTTAAACTGCATTTTGGAAGCTCAAAATCGGGGTACCATATCAGTCCATTATATGGAGAAAAATGCAGAAATATTTTCCTCAAAAAACAATTTCTTTATGACTGAAGAAAGAAAGACATGAACATCTTGGATGACAAGGGGGTGAGTGCATTATATGTGAATCTTTGTTTTGGAAGTGGACTTTTCCTTTAAAGGGGTCATCCCCCTGCTCTGTTTGAATAGGTATGATGGATTGTAGATGGAAGTAAACTCCCACTGGTATGGAAAACATTTGTCTGTGTTTGACAGCCTACATCCTTTATAGATGGACACTGCTGTGATTTAGGTTAAAAACCGCATAAATACTCAGTACATATCAAGCGATGAGTAATAAAACCAGTTACTCACACTTGTGTGGTGTGACTTTACTGTCAGATCCAATATAGTCAGCACATCATCTTCTTTTAGTTTTAATCTTTCTGAAAATCTTGTTGATTTTTGCCTTGTTTATAAACAAATCTGTGGTAAAATGAAGTGAATAAAGGACAAAGTTCTTACTGATGCGGTCTGGAACTTCATTAAAAGTAAACTTCATTCATTCTTTGCTAATGCTGGGATCAGAAGGAAGGCAATGCAAAGACTGTTTTTCCACAACTTGGCACTGTACGGTATCTGGTTGTTGGAGCCATCTTTATCATTTGGCTTCTGCATAGGACTGCGGTCTTTATTTACACTATATGCGTGAATTGCGGGGGCTAAACGGGTAGTGATGTAGAAGCAGATGTTGATCATCTTCTGTGAAGGTGGTATTTAGCCACACTATTATGTCATGAGGTGGCACGTTCCACAACCTGTCGTTTTGGCAGATTGGGTTCAATATAAGCTGTTTTTAGACTAACAAAGTTTTGAGTTCTGAAACTCACAGGATGGTTTATAGTACAGCAACCTCTTAAATGTCAAAAGATAAAGGGAATTTTGATTTCTCAGTTCATGACCCCTTTAAAACACTGATGGTTTTGTCAAACACTGCTTTATACTTAAGACATTAATTGATGGAGTGGTGTGGATTGCTTTTGGATTATTGTTATGCTTTTATCAGCTGTTTGAACTCTAATTCTGATGGCACCCATTCACTGTAGAGGATCCATTGGTGAGCAGGTGATGTAATACTAAATTTCTGAATATCTGTTCTGATCTTTTGCAAGAACTATTCCTTGTATATTAAAAAATGTGCAGTATTTATTGAGATTTGCCCCATTTTCTTTTCTTTAGAGGTCAATCTCCCATGCATGTCCTTGGCCAGTATGGGAAGGAGAACGCAGCAGCCATCTTTGAGCTGTTTTTGGAATGCATGCCTGAATATCCCCTGGATAAACCCGACAATGAGGGAAACACAGGTTGGTGAAGTACAAAAGTTTGAGTATACTGAATGTGCATTTTTAAATAGGTAAAGTTCCATAATAATAGCTAGGGATGTGCCTGAAAGGAAATTATGTGTACTCCTGAACCCCTAAAAAGAAGAAATATGAGATGGGAGGAAAAAATATTTTTTAATTCTTTCTCACACAGTTATATTGTTGAGTAATTACACTGAATCCACTTTATTCTTCAACACAGATGTAAGCCTATGGGCGAAGAACACAATGTGCTGTAAACTGTAAAACTCTTTGCACTACAAACCAGTGTGTTTATAATTAAGATAATACATTAAAATAATATAGTAAGACACACCAGTTTGCAATATCAAGCAGCAAAATGAGCTGTTTTGTATAGCTTAAAATAGCTGGACGCGGATGAGACCAGAAGCCATAAAATGTACAAATGGTCACGCCCACTCTTACGATAAAAATAAGGTGCCACTATTAATATACGGGACATTGAATGTGCACTCGCTTTTTACTTTCACTTTCGAGATTCGCAATCACACATACTGTGTATACTATGGAGCGGCAGTACTTACCACACATTTTACAAGATTAGATGTTTGTCAGTCGTGGATTTGCAAATCATTCGCTATTGTCCTATCAGTCATCTCTTCCTACACTGTTTATGTGGTAAGTGAAATTTTATGTACTGTAATGTAACAGGCAACCATAGTCAGCGGCTAACCATGTCCCTTTAGTGGCTCCATAGAACGCGTTATTTGTTTTCGGTGCCTTTCCAAATATGGATTCACGATTTGTGAGCATCCCTAATCATAGTAATCATGCCATTTTAGTTTATGCCGTTTTTAGATCAGTGATAGTTGATGTTTTACTCTTTGCAGTGCTTCTGCTGGCATATATGAAAGGAAACGCTAACCTGTGTCGTGCCATTGTGAGGGCTGGAGCCCGACTTGGCGTCAATAACAACCAGGGCATCAACATCTTCAACTATCAAGTTGCCACTAAGCAGCTTCTATTCCGTCTACTAGGTGAGTGATACAGGTTTAGTGTTTCAAATACATTTACAATCCTGGTAGTAGCTATATCTAACTAGTCACATGTATCACATTTTGAACGGTTCAGATATGCTATCCAAAGAGCCCCCATGGTGTGATGGTTCAAACTGCTATGAATGTCTGACCAAATTTGGAGTCACCACCAGGAAACATCACTGGTATGTAATCAACATACAGTGTTAAGTCTGAACTGAATTATATATGATGATGTTCACTTTTTGTCATCTTCCCTCATCCTGCCACCTAATAACTCATTCTTTATTGTTTTTTCTCTCTCTTTTAGCCGCCATTGTGGGCGTCTGCTCTGCCATAAGTGCTCTATAAAGGAGATCCCCATCATCAAATTTGACCTGAACAAACCTGTGCGCGTATGCGACATCTGCTTTGATGTGCTGACATTGGGCGGCGTGTCCTAACACACTGGAGAAACGTGAAGGACGGGCACCAGCTGTGCTGAGCATGAAACCACGGGCTGGGCCTAGAAGGATGAAGAAAAGGAGTAAGACAGGAAGAGCCCTTGAACAAAACCATTCCATTCTTGTCAAAGGACAAAATACAACCATAACAATCTGTGTTTGTTCTAGCAGTACATTTTAGAACCAAACTTGTGTGTCGAGGATCCAGATTAAAACTAGTGGAATGCTGATGCAAATGAAAACTGTAGTTTCGATTTCAGCTTTTGGCAAAACCCAAGTGTGATAGGAGAATGGGAACTGTCATTTACTATTAAAAAAAGAACCATAGGGGTTTTTTTACAGGGCTAATGTGCTATATGATGATTATTATTAGCATTTCATTTTTCATAAGGATGACAAGTCTATACATGATTCAACATGCAATCATGCCGTACTCGAATTAACTTTTTTTTACAGATTGATCAACCCCAGTTTAAAGTAGATACAGCGTCTTGTGAACATTTCAAGTTTGTTTAGGTGTTGAATGCTGCTGGATATGACGGGATCTGTGAAAGGTAGCCATGTTTGAGTAGTGTAAAGCCTTAATTATACTGTGCAGGGTCTTTCAGTTGTTGTATTGAGGTTTTAAACACATTTTAACCTCTGGAAGGAAATTTCTATTCGCCTGGAGTTCAAATCAAACACTAAGAGAGAAGGAGAAATATTCCTTGCTATGTTTATGTTATGTTATTAGTAACATGATCACTTAATCATTTATTAATCTGCATACTCAGTGGACTTTATTTTAACCGATCAATTAGTTTACAACATACTAAAAATTGAGAAACACTTCGGATGTGGAAGTGTTCTGAATCGTTTCTTGTGATTCTATTAAGCCAGACAGATGCAGAAATACAAGTGCAGAATTTGATATGCTTACTATGCATATGCATGACATCATTTTTAGCCTGTTAGTCATCATTGCATCATAATCACACTTTATTCATTTCTGATCACCAAAGGATACATTCCAGTTAACGTTTGCCCTGCAGGCTAGCGGTGGGGGAGCTGCTCACTTGGTTGTTGTTTTCAAAAGTCTTCTTGGTGGCGTAACGCGTCACTTTATGTTGACCTATCATATTTTAAATGCTTTTTCCATGTCCATGCTTAACAGGTGCACTTTATCGAAGTTTTTTCTTTTACTTTTCTGATCATATTTCAAAGGAGATTGAGTTTTTGGTTTGTTTGTTGGGGGGAGGGCCAAGTCCACAGTCTGTTATTGGTATTGTTAAATTGTACAGATAAATGTATGATATTTTTGACCACTACAACTGTTTTGTACTTAATGCAGGTTGTGCTTTTTTTTGTCTATGTGACAAACCTACAATTTGGCCTCTGTTTAATCTTTCTGCACATTGTATGGTATCTGTATGCTCAGATATTTAGCTTGTCGCCGCCTCTAGTATCCTTTTCAAGAAAGGGAGGACAACTTTACATAAAGGACAATTGAAAAAAAAATCTATAAAATTGTCTTTTATTTAACAATCTTGATTCTTATGGCATAAGTAATATAGAGGGTTTTCACAACGCGTCTTCAGTCGGCCATAACGGCAGCACAGAATGTAAACAATGCCACTACACCGAACGAAACGTGGCTAGCATATTTTGCTGATTATTGCTGCTGAAAATGGTCAATTATTGTCATGTTTTGAGCTGTACTAATCGGTCAGACTGGGAAGAACATTTTGAGTACTATAGACTGCCAAAGTTTTAACAAATCAAGGAGAAGAGTGCAAAAAACTCTGAGGAACAAAGGTGTTTGTGGTTGGCCAAACTGAACCAGGATATCCAGTGCAAAAATCTTGACAACATTTGTGTTTGTTCTATTCATTTTCGGTCAGGTAGGTGAACTATTAGGCTAATATCTTAATTAATACTGCTTGTACGTATCTTTACCATATTTACAAAATATTGCACCCTTTCCTGTTTACCCAGTCCTTCTCCATATGATTTAGTAGCTTCCACACATTTTTTCCATGGTTTAGACAGCATAAATTAGCAGAACAATGTATTCAGTAGTACATTAACCATACAATCCATGCTGTTTACATCTGAATATCTCCAATATGGCTGTGCATCTGGGTGGCTGATTAAATCGTGACGTAAGTGCAAACCCTCTATACTTGGCCACAAACTGCAATGAAATTAGAGTTGAAAATGAAATCAGAGGCAATTAAATTAGAAACACAAATAACACAAATACAAATAACGAGCAGGAATGTGCCTGATACAATAAACCCATCAAAAAAACATTTTGTCACACTGAAAAAATAGGTGAAGAGTCTTTGAAATCCGAATGAAATACAGTGATTCTTATAGTGTTGTGAAGACTTGTAGCTCAGTCTTTAGTGATACGGCAGGACTCTGCATGAGGAGCACAGTCTTTGTACTCTCTGAGGTTTCGGTTCTCAGTGTGAACTGGATCTGACAGTTGGATACACACACATCGGGAGTGGCCGGACCCAGGGGTGAAAAGCATTCTGGGTACTCCAACCCAGTCCCTGTGAATGCCACCACTATATATATATAAAAAAAATGAAAGTTGTGTTACATTTCTCTAGAAAATACGTATATCATATTGATAGATTAAAAAGTAAAAAGATTACCTCATTGTAGAACACCATACCCGTCCCCCACTGGCTTCGCTCCACTCCGAGTTACAGGCTGGGTACAGTTGCATCTCACTCTGAGCCTGGGCCTTTTTCTTCAACCCCTCAGACAAGAAAGCCTCAACATGTAACAGAGCGTCAGTGGGCTGCCCGCTTTCTGTGTAGAATCGGCCTATCAGTTTACCTGCAGCACATGGGCCATAAATGCAGAGACCTTAAAGGGACAGTTCACCCTAAAAATGAAAAATCTGTAATTTGCTCACCTACTCATGCCAATTTTCATTTGTGAATGAAATATGATATGATTTATATGCATACAGATAATATACAAAATACTCTACGATAAATTAACTAAAATGCATGATTACAATTAGTTATTTAAATTCAAATACATAACACCTTTCCTGAAAATAAAATGTATTTCCTTTCTAATTTGTTTATGAATGTAAAGTTCTGCAAGAAATAACTCACCAAACGTCATTTGGTACTTACCTACTGGAGTGTAGTCCTTCTGATAAAATGACAGCCAGTCATAAAGAGCCACAATCTGTGAGTCAGTGAAATCCGAGACATCGCTAGTCAAGCCAGCCTCTGTGAAATCGCCTGTAATGAACGCCCTTGATGCGTCTTTCCCTGCAGAAACGCAAATTTTAGCATCACTCCAACTCTGGCCTGCAAATTTCATAATGAACTAACCTGTAAAGAAATGATAACCGCCGCCAGGGCCGTAATGTTTCCGCCCCTTTTCAACGTCAAAAACCTGTCCTAAGATCGCTAGGTACAGTCCTTTACTGTTCTTTTCTCCGTTGTATAAAGACAGCTCATCTTCGGTCAGCATACGACCCGGTGCAGAAGCTGGCACATCACTGACCTGCAGCTGCAGCCACGACTCTAGTACATTCACAACATTGCCGTAGATCGGGAATGTGAGCCACTCCGGGACAGTCCATACGGCCAGGACCATTGAAATAAGAGCTACTAAATATTTTAGCATTGTGCATACAATAAAGACGAGGACTAAACGTCAAGCAGTCAGCATTTAAAATAAGAAGCAATGGCATTCCGTACCAAGCAACACCTCGGTATTATCAATATCACATTTATCAACATGTTTCCGGGTATGGAACTGCGCATGCGCATATCTATTTTATTTTATTATTATTATTTTTTTTTTAAATATATATAGATGAAAGGTGATTTTATTTTATTCAGTGATATGATATGGCTATAAAACTATAAAAGTCTATAAAACTGTCAAAGCCACAAGAACAAGAGGTATTACATAGTCACATTATTAACAACAAAAGTTGCCAGAAAACAAGTTTCAGTTTTTAAAATTTTAGTGCTTTTAAAAATGTTACTTGTTTCCCTGATTTTTTTTTTTATTTGTTTGTTTTCAGTTGGTTCCAGAAGGTTTATGTATGTATTCTTTTTATGCATATGGTATTTTCCTAATAAAATAAGCAATTGCAATGTATTGTCATTGTGATAGTATTATTCTTTATAATCCAAAATGTCATTCTGAATATATATATATATATATATATATATATATATATATATATATATATATATATATATCAAATAAATGCAGGCTTGGTGAACAAATATATATATATATATATATTTGCTCACTAAGCCTGCATTTATTTGATCCAAAATACAGCAAGAGCAGTAATATTGTGAAATATGTTTACTATTTAAAATAACTGCTTTCTATTTGAATATAATTTAAAATGCAGTTTATTCCTGTGATCAAGGCAAAAGTGTCACATGATCCTTCAGAAAGCATTCTAACATGCTGATTTGCTGTTCAAGAAACACTTATTATTATTATTATTATTATTATTATTATTATCATCATCATCATCATCATCATCAATGTTTAAAACAGTTGAGTACATTATTTTTTCAGAATTCTTTTTTGAATAGAAAGATCCAAAGATCACCATTTTTTTTTTTTTTTGGAAAGAAATTAAAGAAATGAATACTTTATTCAGCAAGGATGCTGTAAACTGCTCAAAGTGATGATGAAGACATTTATAATGTTACAAAAGATTTCTATTTCAGATAAATGCTGTTCTTCTGAACTTTCTCTTCATCAAAGAAACCTGAAAAAAATCCACTCAGCTGTTTTTTACATAATAATAATAATAATGATAAATGTTTTTGAGCAGCAAATCAGAATATTAGATTGATTTCTGATTGAAGGATCATGTGACTGGAATATGATGCTAAAAAATAATTAAAACAAAATTAATTTAGTCTTTTTGATATTTGATATAAGAATTAGCTTTCCAGGTGACCTACAAAATGACAGCATCACTGGGCATCAGCTTCTAATATAAGGATTTATTTATTTCATGTCCAACAGTAAAATATTACATAAAAACATATAATTCACAACAATGATGTGCGAATACTGGAGGTAATACGCTAGGGGGCGTGTTTGCAGCGCGCGTCGCTGAGCTCACGGAAGGGATCAAAGTTTTTTTTGCTGACAAACATGACGTCAGCTGGCGGAGCCCGTCAATGCGGTAGTGACAGCGGAGGAACGCACTGACTGGAAAAGCACCCTGGACCAATCAACCCTGACACTAAAACTTAGCTCGAAACCTGGGCTGAAGGCTATCGGAAGAGAGCCCGAGGCCGCAGAACACCATGGGGAACGCGGAGGGAGGCTGTGGCGCTGGGAGCGGCGACGAGGAGGACGTGGAAACGGAGAGTCCCGTGTTCGCTGAGGGCAGCCCGGCCTCTGCGGCCACAGGCACCAGGGCTGGTAGTGGAGGTGCTGGAGGTGGCGGCGGCGGTGGTGGAAGTGGTGGAGGAGGAGCAGCAGCGGCAGGCTCCGGTCCGGGGAGAAGCGGAAGGGGTTCGGCGAACCCGCCGGCCCCGAGCTATGGACTCCCCACTCCTGAAGCTCTGCTGGAGCAGGTGAAGCTGCGAGAGGCAGCGGCCCGTATGAGCGACTCATGGGTCGCCATTTCGGAGTCGGTGCTGGCGCGCAACGAGAGCGCTCTGGTACGCTGGCTGGAGGAGCGGCTGGGCCGCGGAGAGGAGTCCGTCACACTGGAGCAGTTCTGTGAAATGCTGGAGAGTAGAGATGCGCCCAGAGATGAGTGCGAGGAGGTGATGATACATGTCACTCAGATGAGCAATGACCTGCTGTACCCTAGTGCTTCATGCCAAGTCTCGGCTGGCAACTGAGAGTTTGTAGGTTCAAGACCAAAGAAAGGAGATTCAGGAATAGTACACTTCAGCAAAACGTCACTGTCAACTAAATGACTAATTAGTGAATAAGTAGTATTTATCTGTGCCAAACAACTCAAAGTTGTGTAATTGACCACTTGCTCTCTACTCTGTGAGTGGTTATGTTGTGTAATCTCTATCTTTGTATCACACATTTGATAAAGGCTGTATTGACTGTCCCACCTAGTTCACTTCCAATCTTGACAGCATTTCAGCGTATCATGGGACTGTCTAATTAGATTTGCTTTGTCTTCTTTTTGACTGGTAGCTATATTGTTTGATTACACTGATTAATATCGACCGCAGAGTAGTCAGACTCATCTAGTGCCAGTGTAGAATAGGTCTTGCTGTGCTGTACTTCTTGTCAGTACAAAGATTATAAGAACTGCTTTAGCAAATGAATTTTTTCCAATATCATAACTACTTTTTGACACAGATTTCTACAGTTGAGGTTCTGCTTATTGATTGCAGATTTGTATAAGCAAACTAAATGTTTCTCTACATATTTGACCTATATGGTTTGTCAGTAAACAGTCAGAAACTCAGCTGTAGAAATCTGTTTTAAAAGTTTTGTGATTGACATTTAATTTTTGTTAAAGCTGTTTATACATACATAATCGCAGGGCTCAGGATAATGTCCCCATTCCCCCAAACCGTGATTAAATTTAAAGCCTATCTGGATATTGGATGAATGTGACCCTGGACCACAAAGCCAGTCATAAGGGTCAATTTTTAAGGGTCAAACACTGGGATTTGTGTCATCTGAAAGCTGAATATGCTTTCCTTTGATGTATGGTTTGTTAGGATAGGACAATATTTGGTCGAGATACAACTATTTGAAAATCTGGAATGTGAGGGTGCAAACAAATTAAAATATTGAAAAAATCACCTTTGAAGTTGTCCAAATTAAGTTCTTAGCAATGCATATTACTAATCAAAAATTAAGTTTTGATATATTTATGGTAGGAAATTGACAAAATATCTTCATGGAACATGATCTTTACTTAATAGCCTAAGTATTTTTGGTATAAAAGAAAAATCGATAATTTTGACCCATACTATGTATTGTTGGCTATTGCTACAAATATACCCATGCTACTTATGACTTGTTTTGTGGTCCAGGGTCACAAATGAGTTATTCTTCAAGGATTGGCTGACTGCACACTGCACATAGTGTGGTACTTTTATATATATCTTGGTGCTGATTGACAACTTTATTCATGTACCATGTTATTAACATGGTATCTAAAAAACGTTGTACTGTGGTACATTTTGTTAGTTTGGTGCTTTCTGGAAGTGACTATACTGATTTAAACATGGCTTGCTTTCATTTGCTTTACAAATGATTCACATGCTGGCTTGAGTGTGTTTATGTAGGTAAAATGGACAGGTGCTTTGAGAGAGCTAGAGAGACTAGTCATTGTTGTCCTCCTTTTGTTTTCTGTTTGCTTTCTCTTTTGTGTGATACCTCAACCTAATATAATAGAAAAAAAAAAAACTCTCGTCCATTTGTGCTCTTTAGGCCTTCGGTCAGTTTGATGCGGAGGGTGATGGGATTGTTGATGTGGAGAACATGCTCATGGCACTGAAAAACTCCAATGGAGCCAACCTGCAGGGAGAACTCAGTCATGTGATCAGGCAGCTTCAGGCGTGCTCTTTGACTCCAGGTGGGGAAGCAGACGTGAACGTGCTTATTTATTTGAATGCAATGGCAACGGGAGCTCAGATGTGACTATGCAAATGATTTTCAATGTTTGACCCAGTCGTTGTCCTCTTTTACCCTTCATGCTTATCCAGGATTTGTGGATATCTTCTCCAAGTCCAAGGACCGTCTCAAAGCACATGCCTCCAAAATACTGAAATTCTTGCACCGGAATCGCATACCCAGCAGCGCCATCCCGTTCCCTGTGCTGGAAGGCTATAACAGCATCTGCACCATGAGGTCATCTGTAGTGCAAGACTTCTTGGATTATCTGTTACAGAAGGAGAAAGGTAAATGGCAGAGTGGTAACAACAATTATTGTATAGTGCTGTGGTGATGACATATTTTTGAAGTATTTTTTATCCTTGGAACCATTTGCTAGCTTACTCCTGCAGCACTCTGTTGGAAAGAATTATTAATTTAGCTCTTTCCATTTTGTGTTGCTAGAGCAGCAGTGGATAAAATGTGAGAACAACATCTCCTTTGCTCTTCATCTTCATATTCTGCTGACTCTTTCCTCTCAGATCTAGACATCCAGTACAGAGCGGAGCTCAATCATGACCCGGATGTAGATAAGGTTAAAGTGGTCACCCAGTGCTACAGCTTCATTGAGGCTTCGTCCAATAGTGCAGATATCAGCAAGCTGACAAATGGTGAGACCGTGTCTTTCTGGCAGTCTGATGGTAGCGCTCGCTCACACTGGATAAGGTAAGTTGTCCATTTCATTGGAGTGGATTTAAATTCTAGCTGATGATGTAACACATTCCATTACCTTCGCTAAATAAGTAGTTAAATATTACCACTTCCTCTGACTCACTTTCACAGGTTAAAACTGAAGCCAGACATAGTTTTGAGACGGCTGGCCATTGCAGTAGCATCTAATGATCACAGCTACATGCCACAGCTGGTGTCTATAGCTGTAGGAAAGAACCGGAGATCCCTGCAGGAGATCAGAGATGTGAGGATCCCCAGTAACGTCACGGGTTACGTACCATTACTGGATAACGCCAACATCAGCCATCCTTGTGAGCATACACTTGTATAGCAGAATCTTCTGTTTGAAGTTGCATGCTAGTATTAAAAAGTTTGGGGTTTTTGAAGAAAGTCTCTTACTTTAATATACCTAAGAAGTTTACTTCACCCTTTCAGAATCTCCAAAATGTTAATTATTTTACCTAAATTAGAGGGGTCATACAAAATACATGTTATTGTTTATTTAGTACTGACCTGAATAAGATATTTCACATTAAAAAAAAAAACATTTACATATAGTGCACAAGAGAAAATAATAGGTGAATTTATAAAAATTACCCCAAATTGTCCAAAAATTTACATACACTTGATTCTTAATACTGTGTTGTTGCCTGAATGATCCACAGCTGTGTTTTATTGTTTAGAGTTGTTCATGAGTCCTTTGTTTGTCCTGAACAGTTAAACTGCCCGCTGTTCTTCATAAAAATCTTTCAGGCCCCACAAATTATTTGGTTTTTCAATTTTTTTTTTGGCATTTTTGTGTATTTGAACCCTTTCTAACAATGACTGTGTGATTTTGAGATCCATCTTTTTACACTGAGGGACTCATATGCAACTATTACAGAAGGTTCAAATGCTCACTGATGCTTCAGAAGAAAACACAATGCATTATGAGCCAGGGGTGAAAACTTTTGAACAGAATAAAGACGTGTGCATTTTTCTTATTTTGCCTAGATATCCTATATATATATTTTTTTCTTCATTTAGTACTGCCATTCAGAAGCTACAGAAGATACTTACATGTTTCCCAGAAGACAAAATAAATTAAATTTACCCTGATCTTCAAATTCAAAAAGTTTTCACCCCCCAGAGCTTTATGCATCGTGTTTTCTTCTGGAGCATCAGTGAGCGTTTGAACCTTCTGTAATAGTTGCATATGAGTCCCTCAGTTTTCCTCAGTGTGAAAAGATGGATCTCAAAATCATGCAGTCATTGTTGGAAAGGGTTCAAATACACAAAAATGCTGAAAGCCTGAAGCATTTGTGGGACCTCAAAGAAAGGTTAAACAGCTGGTAGTTTAACTGTTCAGGACAAACAAGGGACTCATGAACAACTATAACTAAAAAAAATTCTTGTGGACTATATGTAAACATCTTTTTTGAGAAATAACTTCTGTGCTAAATAAAAAATAACATGCATTTTGTATGATCCCTCTAATTTTGCTGAAATAATTAACATTTTGCAAACTCTGCAAGGTGTATGTAAACTTTTGACCTCAACTGTACGTACTTTGAATGCACACAGAATTTGCATACTGTGAGTGAAGTGTAAAGAGTGCCTGGGATTTTTGTTTATTCCTAGTATATACTACTATAGTCTTATCCACATGAATATTAGGAGTCAGAAAGCCCTTGTAAACTTACACTGATCTTCCTTTTGTCTCTCAGATATTCAGATAAATATTAAGCGCTGCCTTAGTGATGGCTGTGACACACGTATTCATGGACTGAAGACAATGGGCTACCAGATCACCAAGAGTAAAGAGGTTTCGGTATCCGACGCCTCGGCTATATGGTATCTGTCGCTCCTCACATCTCTGGTCACCGCTTCCATGGAAACCAACCCTGTGCTTGCGCAGACCGTCCTACAGAGCACACAGTAAGTCAGGAGAAATGACTAATGAATATTGCTTCTCACGAAAACATGGCAGTAATGGCGCTATATTTGTTGTGTTATGGTCACATGCTGCACAAGTCCTGATTTTGATTCCTATGGTGTATTCTGGATGATAGCTATGATAGCATGTTTCTGTCTCTGTTTTGCATAGTGCATTTTGATTTTTAAAATTGAATTTTAGTTTGTTGACACATGTAAACCACTGTTCGGAAGTTTTGCGGTCAGTAAGATTTTTTTTAAAAAGTGAATTGATACTTTTATTCACCAGGGATGCATTAAATTGATCAAAGGTGACAGAAGTGACAGTAAAGTCTTTTATAATGTTACAAAAGCTTCCATTTTAAACTTCAGGGTTTTTTTTGGTGAATCCCTTCATTTCAAAGCAGTTTATTTTACTGTGTTTTTTACGTTTTTTTGTTTTCTAGGAAAGCCTTACAGCACATGCCGCCCCTGTCCCTAACGCCATCTTCAATGGAGTTCCCCAAATTCCTCTCTGCAAACATTCTGGAAGAGGTGGACGGCTTTTTACTGCGCATAGCAGAGTAAGAATCAAACTCGGCCCAACTCGGCACATTTAAATCTGTTATTAATAGGTCAAAACAATGCTGACGTGGAGGGCGATAGCGGCAAGCCCCTTTCGGTTTTAATTATACAATATGAGTCAGTCTGATAATAATGGAAAACTGTTTTCTATCATTGAATAATTACAGCTGTTTCATCTGAAAGTAATTGGACACTCTGCCCTTCTTTGCTTAGAAAGCTAATCAGAAGTGCTTTGCTTTTAACCCTCCTGTCTCTCTCTAGCTGCTGTGTGTCTCCTGAGGCTGAGCTGACTTTGTTAGCGTTTGCTCTGGCTCGAGGCAGCGTGGCTAAAGTCCTCATCTCTCTGTCTGGTATCTGTGAGCATCTGGATTCAGAGTACAGAGCTTCTTCACTGCTGGCCTCTATGGCGTCGGTCCGGTTAAGACTGCTCTACCGTAACGGTAATGCACTTTAGTTCCAAAGGATTTTCAACATTTTTAATGCAATCCCCCAGATATGATAATCCTAATGACTATTCTAATGACTAATGACTATCGATTTTTGTATTAAAGGTTTAGTTTACTCTAATATTAAAATTCTGTCATTAATTACTCACCCTCATGTCGTTCCAAACCCGTAAGACCTTCGTTCATCTTCGGAACACAAATTAAGATATTTTTGATGAAATCCGAGAGCTTTCTGACCCTGCATAGACAGCAATGCTTCGTAAAATTCATATTGTCACAATTCACATAGTCACATTGACTATTTTAACGATGTCCTTACTGCTTTTCTGGGCCTTGAACGTGGTAGTTGCATTGCTGTCTATGCAGGTTCAGAAAGCTTTCATATTTCATCAAAAATATCCTAATTTGTGAACATAGGTCTTGCAGGTTTTGGACGACATGAGGGTGAGTAATTAATGACAGAATTTTCAGTTTTTTTGGGTGATCTAACCCCTTTAATTATATGCTGTTACAACAGTATATTACTGTATACTATTTCAGTTACACTACCAGTCAAAAGTTTTTGAACAGTAAGATTTTATTTTTTTTTGTTTGTTTGTTGATCTCCAAGAATTCTCTTCTGCTCACCAAGCCTGCATTTATTTGATCCAAAATACAGCAAAAGCATAAATTATAGAAATCAATAATTTTATTTAGCAAGGATGCTTTAAATTGATCAGAAGTGATGATAAAGACATTTATAATGTTACAAAATAAATGCTGTTATTGTTAGCTTTCTATTCATCAAAGAAACCTGAAAAAAATCTACTCAGCTGTTTTCAACATAATAATAATAATAAATGTTTTTTTTTGAACAACAAATCTGAATATTGGAATGATTTCTGAAGGATCATGTGACTGGAGTAATGATGCTAAAAATTCAGCTTTGAAATCACAGGAATAGATTGCATTTTAAAATGTATGCAAATAAAAAATTGTACTGTTTTTACTGTACTTCGGATCAAATAAATGCAGGCTTGGTGAGCAGAAGAGACTTCAACAAACATTACAAATCTTATTGTTCAAAAACTTTTGACTGGTAGTGTAGTTGTAGAGACAATTTTTGTTTACGTTTTTCATCTAATATTTATTTCAGCATTTTTTGAGCACTAATAAAAAATATATTTTTAATATTTTAATAACACTGATCTAGATGTGTTTTTTTTTTTTTTTTTATTTATTACTGTTCATGAAAATCTTGTAAAATATTTAGCTTTTTCATACATTTTCCATGGACCCTTTGCAGTCCAGTTTGGAAAATCTGCCATAGATCATCTTTACATTTGTTTTGTTTTATTTGCTTTTATGATTTTAGTGCAAATTGCTTTGCAAATTTTGTATTTGTAGCTTCACATGTGAATATGGATGAGGAGAGATTGGTCATTACTGCATAGAATCTTGCCATCAGTGAACAAAAAAAAAAAACGTAAAGATAAAAAGACTCAAAACTTAACCGGTTGCACCTGTTTAGGAAAGGTTTATATTTTCATTTGTTTAGAAATATAGGGATTAATTGCATTTATGTTACAGCATTTTAATACTTTTAATCTTTGTGTGTGTGTGTGTGTGTGTGTGTGTGTGTGTGTGTGTGTGTGTGTGTGTGTGTGTGTGTGTTTGTGTGTGTGTGTAGGTAAACCCATCCAGCTCCATCTTCAGGCATGTGATGTGAAAAGTAAAGAGGAGAAGTCTGGCCCAGAAAACATGCTGACGGAGCCCAACACTGGAGATGGTATGCAAATAATACATAACATTCCACCCGACCCAGACCTGGTTTTATTTGGAGTAGAGATGGGTATTTTGGTTGAGTGCTTTACAGATAAATCACTAGAAAACTGGGGTGAATAGCAGTGTCTTTTAAAACAGATATGTGCTTTTAAAGGAGTAGTTCACTTCCAGAACAAAAGTTTACAGATAATGAACTCACCCCCTTGTCATCCAAGACGTTCATGTCTTTTTTCATCAGTTGTAAAGAAATTGTTTTGTTTTTTTTTTTGAAGAAAACATTTCAGGATTTCTCACCATATAATGGTGCCAGTGAGTTTGAACTTCCAAAAAGCAGTTTATTTGCAGCTTCAAAGGGCTCTAAACGATCCCAGCTGATGAAGAAGGGTTTTGTCTAGTGAAACGGTTATTTTCTTAAAAAAAAAAAAAAAAAAAAATTACAATTTAAATACTTTTTCACCGCAAATGGTCATCTTGGTCTAGCTCTCTGTGAACTGTGGGTATTCCTGTTCATGACAGTTAGGGTATGTTGAAAATCTCCCATCTCATTTTCTCCTCCAACTTCAAAATCATTCTACATCGCTGTTTTATCTTTTTTTTTTTTTTGTAAAGGGTGTTTGATCTTCTTTTGCATGTTCACTTTGTAAACACTGGGTCAGTACTTCAACAGTGATTTAAGACTATTTTGAAGTTGGAGGAGAAAATGAGATGGGAGTTTTTTTGACATATCCTAACTGTCATAAACAGGAATAAACACATTTAAAAAGTATATAAATTGTAATTTTTTTTTTAGAAAATAAGTAATCATTTCACAAGATAAGACCCTTGGCTGGGATCGTTTAGAGCCCTTTGAAGCTGCATTGAAACCGCATTTTGGAAGTTCAAACTCGCAGGCACCATAGATATCCATTATATGGAGAGAAATCCTAAAATGTTTTTCTCAAAAAACTATTTCTTTACGACTAAAGAAAGAAAGAAATTAATATCTTGGATGACAAGGGGGTGAGTACATTATCTGTAAATTTTTGTTCTGGAAGTGAGCTACACCTTTAAAGAACTTTCTCTGTGAAGAAAAGCAATATGGTTGAGCTGGTTTATTAGGTCGTCTGTAACGCTTAGAAAAAAACTAAAGCAAAGTTGACACTATTTGCTTCATTTGTACCCGCAGGTTTTCTGACAGAAAATGGAAAGAGGAAAGCCAGTGTGATTCTCTCCACTGAAAACCAGAGCTGTTTCCAGGTCACACAGATCATGATAAAAGTGAGAGAAGCTTTACACTTGAGTATTTGTGCTTCAAACCTTTTAAACATGAAATTAAAGTAAATTCTGTTAAAATGGCAGTCAATAAATGTTCAGTTGGAAACTGATTTAAAGCCCTGCTGTGTTCCTACGCTTCAGGTGCGTAAAGGAGCGATCGGTGCTAAATGTGGCTTGGTGTTTGCCTACAATGACAGTGAAGCATTTGATGCAGAAAAACACTTCAAAAGATTCAAAAAGTACGACAGCTGGGACTACAAAGACTATAAAGAATTTGTCCAAGACAGGTATGTCACATTCTTAGTCTGTAACATGATTAGTTGTTGATTTATTTATCTGTGTCATAAGACAGCCAATATTGATCACTTAAACTTTAAATGGTGCTTGTTTAGGAGTGTGTGTGAGAGAGCAGCTTGTTTGAGTGTTTGAATTATAGCGTGAGAATGCATTGTCTTGCCCAGTACATGTGAGAGTGTATTTTGGTCTGTGCACGTGTGCACACAGCCAAGATGGCTGTAAATTCAGTGGGAATGTTTCTGAGTCAATTGACCTCCCGCTGTTATCTGCTTCTGTACCCCACACACTGTCACGTGTATTACATTCACAAACAAACACACACACTCCAGCACAAGGATGCCAGACACCAGTGAGGACGAGCCCATTGGCTGGTTTGAGGTGGAAGAAGACTGGAACGACGTGGAGATCAAGCTGCAACAATGCAGAGTGTCAAAAGTATGGCTTCTTTGCTTCTTTGTTTGTTTCTTTGATAGTTTGCTCTTGACATTGGCAGAATAAAATTAGACTTTTAAAAGCAAAAATCGTGGTTATGGTAATGCACAGTGAACAATAACATGCAGACTGTTTAAACACTGACGTGAGACAATCTTTTAGCTTTTTTTGTCATGACAAAATAACACACAGTAGCTTTCCCACAATAAGTGCAAAGATACCAGAAAGGCAAGTGACGTAAATGAGCAAAAAAATCCCTAAACCCACAGGAATTACAGTATGTTATTAACTCTGGGAGTTTGTCCACCTACTGAAGTTCTCCCACCTCAGACTGAAGTCTTAGACATTATTAAAGTTCAAATAATAAACAGTTTTTACTGAATGATTTTCTTAAATGATTTAAAGGCACTTTGAAATGGAAGTAGATCTTAATGTGAACTTGCAATTGATCATTTTTAAGTGCAAGTCTGTCATTTTGACATTTTAATTAAAAATGATGAATTGTTAACACACACTTAATTAACATCCACTCTTTCTGTGTCTCTCTGTGTAGTTTCTGATGGTGAAGTTCCTGTGTGCTAGACAGGACACAGCAGAGCGGTTGGGGGTTCAGCAGATGAGTTTCAGTGGTTATTTGTGTCCAGACTCAGAACGGATGGAAGATGTGGAGGATCTGAGCGCTCAGGCTGAGGGGAGCGTTTCAGGCCTTGTTACGGGTCTTGCGCTCATGAAGAAAACCCTTTATTTCATCCAGCAGCTCACCAGAGAAATGGTACACCCACCAAATGTCCTCTTGCAAGTGACCTGATTTATTTAAACACGACACTGAAATTAATAACACGTTTTTTCAGTGAACTTTGCATGCATCTCTAAAGAGAACTGTAAAAACCCTAAGCCTATGTTACAGGATGTGTCTCTGTCCAAGCAGAAGTCCCTGCTGGACTTCAGTGACCTCAACCTGCTGCTGTTCTGGGACTTCTACCGCAAACTCAAATCTATGTGAGTAAAACTGTAATGTGAATTTGTTTATATTATATATCCTTCAGGTCCCACAAATTCTTTGGTTTTTCAGCATTTTTGTGTATTGGAAGCCTTTCCAACAATGTATGATTTTGAGATCCATCTTTTCACACTGAGGACAAATGAGGGACGCGTATGCAAAACTTTTGAAAACTTTCTGAATTTGAAGATCAGGGTAAATTTAATTTATTTTGTCTTCTGGGAAACATGTACATATCTTCTGTAGCTTCTGAAGGGCAGTACTAAATGGAAAAAATATCATATTTAGGCAAAAATGTACACATGTTCAAAAGTTTACGCCCTTGGCCTTAATGCATAGTGATTTATACCTTCTGGAGCATCAGTGAGTGTTTGAACCTTTTGTTATAGTTGCATATGAGTCCCTAAGTTGTCCTCAGTGTGAAAAAATGGATCTCAAAATCATAAAGTCATTGTTAAAAATGGTTCAAATACACAAACCTGTTGAAAAACCAAAGAGTTCCTGGGACCTGAAGGATTTTTATGAAGAACAGCGGGCAGTTTAATTGTTCAGGGCACTGAACATCACTAAACAAAAACAAAACAGAACAAACAAAAAAAACAACACTGCTGTGGATCATTCAGGTAACAACTCAGTATTAAGAATCAAGTGTATGTAAACTTTTGAACAGGGTCATTTTATAAATTCAACTATTGTTTTCTCTTGTGGACTTAATGTAAACGTCTTTTATGTGACATATCTTGTTCAGGTCAGTACTTAAAAAATAACATGCGTTTTGTATGACACCTCTTATTTTGGTAAAATAATTAACATTTAGCAGATTCTGCAAGGTGTATGTAAACTTTTGACCTCAACTGTAATTTTAAATGCTCATACAGTGGAGTTACAGAGAGTAAATCTTGAAAAATCAGTGATTCATTTACATTATTACATAAAAAATTTCTGCACTATTTCTAGGCCCCTAATCAGATAAGTACATTTGTGACTCTCTCTACAGATGGTCACATTTTTTTTGCTTTCTGTAGATTATGATTTCTCTGAAGTCCACGTGACATAAAATTTTCCAATATGATGATTTGGTGCTCAAGAAACATTTACAAACTTTTGCAGTAATGAAGGAAGAAAGTGTTTAAAAATAACATTTTCCAATGTCTGCTGTGTATGTGCATATACACTTTCAGTGAGGGAGAGGAGGCCATAAAGACAAGAGTTCTCCTGCTTCAGCTGCTCCAGAACTGCTTTCCAATGCTGCCCAGCCTGACAGAATCCCAGTCGTCAGACATCACAGCTTCAGCTTCAGCATCAGCATCAGCCTCAGCCTCAGCCTCAGCTTCAGCTTCAGCATCAGCTTCACCCTCAGCCAGCACAGACATGGACCCTGCAGAAGCTGTCAGTCAGCTCTACAGTCACTTGTGTCAAGGTAAGACTCGCACACTGCTCTGTATGAGTCAACAGCGTGGCTGTGACAAATCGAGACACACTGCAGTACTTTGTTTGTAATGCCTTGCTGCTGTGTAGATGCATGTACAGTTTGATTTGTGTTCGTCGAGCACTACTGGAAACAAGCTGTGAGAACAAGCAGTGCAGTACAGAACATTAAACATAAATAATGATCTGTTGGGACGGCGTTGAAGCTGAAGTAGAAGTCTCTTAGGTTTACCAAAGTTGCATTTATTTGATCAAAAATACAGTAGAAGCTGTAATATTACTACAATTTAAAATAGCTTTTTTTGTTTTCTTTTGTTTTGTTTTAATATATTTTAAAATATAATTTATTATTTTTTTTTTTTTCAAAAATCATGCTCAAAACATTTTTTTTTTATTAATTTTGAAAACAGTTGTACTGTTTTTTTTTGTTTGTTTGTTTGTTTTTTTCTTTTCAAGACTGATGAATAGAAAGTTCAAAAGAACAGAATTTATTTGAAGCATAAATCTTTTGTTACATTATAAATTTGTGACCCTGGACCACAAAACCAGTCATTAGAGTCAATTTTTTTGAAATTAAGATTTTTATACACCATCTGAAAGCTGAATAAATAAGCTTCATTGATGCATGGTTTGTTATGATAGGACAATATTAGGCTGAGATATAACTATTTGAAAATCTGGAATCTGAGGGTGCAAAAAAAAAAAATTAAAATATTGAGAAAATCGTTGTCCAAATTAAGTTCTTTCCAATGCATATTACTAACCAAAAATTACGTTTTGATATATTTACAGTAGGAATTTTACAAAATATCTTCATGGAACATGATCTTTACTTAATAACCTAATGATTTTTGGCATAATAAATCATTTTGACCTATACAGTGGATTATTGGCTATGGCTACAAATATACCCATGCTACTTATGACTGATTTTGTGGTCCAGGGTCACATTTTATATTGTCAATTGATCAATTTAATTGGTCTTCTCTAAATAAAAGTATTAATTTAAAAAAAAACAACATACTAACCCCAAACTTAACAGTAGTGTAATTTCAGTTAATGATGGCTGAAAACACACTGTGACGTCTTTAAAACATTCATTTGAATTGGTTAAAAGCCATGTAATAATGCCATTTTGTTTTGCATGGTGGTTGGCAAAATAACCAACTGTTTTTGTGCTGTGCAGTGGTGGACGGCCCTGAAGGAGAGACTGCAGTGGAAAAAGCTCTGAGAAAAGAAGCTGTAAAAGCCATCCTCAATGGAGCCGCCATTTTCTTCCCTGACAAGCAGAGCCGGAGGGACAAACTCTTCCACATGATGGTAGGACCGTGAGGGTGTATTTGCCTTAGCTGAATATTATTGTTGAATTACTTTTGTATGAGCAAGTTTTATGTTGCTGCTTTTCTCAGAAAAACATAACCGAGGAAAATCAGGCAGAGTCTGTGAAACTGACATTTGAGTCTCTCTGCAGTTACTTCAGGTATCAAACTCCTCTCTTTAAACTAGTACTGTTTTCTCTCCCTATTCTGTTTTGAAAAACTGTATAGCTTACTCTCTGCTCTCGCTAATCTCTGTTTGCAGTGATCAGGACCCGAAAGGTCTCCTCTTGCTGCCTCCTAAAGGAGCCCCATCTGACTTTGACATCTCACCTGTCCTGACCGTCATGGACACGCTGCTCATTGTGGCCACTAGAGAGGTATGTCTGGCCCATGCTGACAGTCACTGACCCCTGCACACATATATAAGCTCCTGCAAATAGCTGACACATGCTTTAGATGTTTACATTGTGCATTAGCATCTGTTAGCTGACACCTTGTGTTGTAATATGTTGCATTATATCTCACTAATAGTTTTCCCTAGTCTAGCTTTATAAAGAGCCATGTGATGTTGATCCATGTAAAATGCCCCTCTCCCTTTTATTAGTGTGAGGTGTTGATGTTGGATTCCAGAGGAGGGTCCATTTGGAGGGTCCTGCTGTCTCTGTTCTGGGCTTTACAGGGCAGCCTGCTGTCTTGGTGCTTCCTACAGCTCAAAGGAGGAACGACCACCTCTGCTGATCTGGCCAGGGAAATCCTGCTTAAATGTTAGTGCTCTTTTCTTGGTTTTCCAGTTTTAATCGATTCTCATTTTTACAAAACGATATCGATTCTTAAATCCCAGGAATCAATTAGTCTAACTTTTTTCCATTGATGAACGGAACACTGTAGTGCACCTCCCATCCAATAAATCATAATAAGCTTTGTGCTTTGTTACTTTTGATATGAAACAAAGTGTCAAATTAAAAAATGTATATTTTATTACAATATTAAAACAATAAATGTTTAAAGGGTTATTCCACCCCAAAATGAAAATTGTTATTACTCACTTACCCCCATCTCGTTCCAAACCTGTAAAAATTTCGTTCGTCTTTACAACACAATTTAAGATATTTTAGGTAAAAACCGGGAGGTTTGTGACTGTCCCATTGCCTGCCAGGTAAATACCACTGTCCAGACCCAGGAAAGTATTAAAGACATCGTCGAAATAGTCCATCTGCCATCAGTGCTTCAATCTTTTGTACGCAAATAAAAAAAAAAAAAAAAACGTTTTTATTCAACAATTCCTCTCCTCCGCATCAGCGTAGCGCCATTTTGGATAGTATCCGCTGGACGCAAACTGCGTACGCCGGATACGCTGTTTTCGTTCAAATCAAAGCGTAAATATGTGTGGTGTGACTGACACAGAACGACGTACGCAGTTTGCGTCCAGCGGGTACTCTCCAAAATGGCGCTATGCTGACACGGAGGAGACAAATTGTTGAATAAAAATGTTTTTTGTTTTTTTTCTTTGCATACAAAAAGTATTCTCGTCGCTTCATAAAATTCAGACTGAACCACTGATGGCAGATGGACTATTTTGACGATGTCTTTCATACTTTTCTGGGTCTTGACGGTGGTATTTACCTGGCAGTCAATGGGGCAGTCACAAGCCTCCCGGTTTTCATCCAAAATATCTTGAATTGTGTTCTGAAGACGAACGAAGCTTTTACGGGTTTGGAACGACATGGGGTAAGTGATTAATGGCAAAATGTTCATTTTGGGGTGGAGTAGCCCTTTAATGTTCATCGGCTGTTTAAAGTGACAGATCGCTGTAGCGCCTCAGTTCAAGAGAAGCGACAGCGCGAACCGCACATAAACTGATCATCTCCTTCACTTTAATACCAGTTTCAGCACAAAATAAACATTAATAAACATTCAAAGGTATGTTAAAAGAAAGAGTACAATTTACCAAAATCTGTATCCTGTCTCATGTAATCGCTTAATCAGTGTTTCAACCATGCAAAAATGTCAGTATAACAGCTTGTAAACAATGTCACGTAACGCCACATTTACCTCAGGAAAAATAATTTTCGGTGATCATAAACTCATTAGTCGGCTAGATAAATTAACTTGAGAGGAGAATTTGCTAAATATATGAACTATATAACATATTCGTTGTCTTTTTTTTTATTGTTCTTCAATGGTTAATTTAAGGTTGAATAAATCCATTTAAATGTTAATATCTCAAAAATGATTTGGGGCAGAAATATAATATAATATGTAACTGTAAAACCTAATTGAGTGTAATTTAAGTGTTCGTAAACAAATCAGTTTGTTTTAACCTTCAATATTATATATTTAACCTTTTATTTATTTATAACCTTCATCTTTTACAGCATTAGTTGAGAGAGGTTTTTGCTTGAGAAAATTAGGCATGTACTGTACCTGATATATATCAAGAATAATCTATATCAAATTGAAAATCAAATCGAATCGCAAGCTTGTGAATCAGAATCGAATTGAATCGTGAAATTTGTGTCAAAACCCAGCCCTGTTTTCCAGTCTGCTTTTTAGAGCCATTGGAAATACAGTAGGGTTGAAAAATCTGAGACCACTTGTGAAAATGCTGATACTGTGGTAAATGTATATTAAATATCTACGTTTTAATGCCTTTTTCATTACAGATTTTATTACAACTGTATTAGTAACAAAACTGAACTGAAGATTTGCCATCAGGCTCTCAAGTGACATGGTTGTGTAAAATCTGATAATTAGAATGTTTGAAAGAGCGTTTTTAAATTCTTTATTTAGATATTTCTGTATGTCAGAGAATCCTGAAAACAATTTCCACAAAATATTAAGCAGCACAACTCCCTTTCAGCATTGAAAATCATCAGAAATGTGACCTGAGCACTAAACCAGCATGTTAGAATGATTACTGAAGGATCATGTGACGTTAAAGACCAGAGTAATGGCTGCTGAAATTTCAGCTATGCCATCACAAAAATAAATTACATTTTAAAATATATTAAAATGCAAAACATATTGTTTAGTTTTATTTCTTTATTTTTTAGTTTTTTTTAAATCAGAAAAATTACAGCCTTATCTTAAAAAGCGATTATTTGCAGTAGTGTGAATACATTTGTGTTGTTTCTCTTGGATATTAGATGTGGAACAGTTCCTGTCAGGTACCAGAGGCCTACTGAGTCCTCTTATTAAGCGCTTCTCTGGGGCTGACATCATGGAGAAACTCAGTGGATCCATTCTCGCCATGGCAACAAGACAGCTGGTAGCAGACCACCTTATCCCACTATATCTGTTCGTTTATTTATGCTTCTGTTTGTATTTTTGCATATATTAAATGTGGATTGTGTGCTGTTGTAGACCATCTTCCTGCTGGAGCTGTGCGCTCTGGATATTCCTCACTGTGTGCTGCTCAAGAGATTCTACCCTCTGGCAGACCTGCTCAAGAAGCTGTCTAGTGACACAGAGGACATCTTCTCCAAGGTCAGTTCACTCTGTGTCTTAAAGCATTTTGACACATTCTTGTTCAATTAAAATAACTGAAAATGCCTGTGTGTTTGTAGGGTGATATGGAGGGCTGTCAGCAGACTCAGCAGCCTGTTGTATTAAGGACGTGGCATATGGAGTCACCTCACAACTATGAGAACAGCAGACACGAGACCACCGTCTTTGTCTGTCCTGGTGCCACGTCCTTCGAGGTGGAGTTTGATGATCGTTGTGAAACAGAGAAAAGGTGTGGAGAGCTTATTCTACAAGTCTAGTGCCACCTTCTGGTGAAAACAGGAGTCAAACTCACACTTTTCCTGTTAAAGATAAAGTGGCTTGAGTTTGAGTACGCATTATATTTACACTAATTGAGTGTTGTTGTTTTTTTTCTAGGTATGACTATCTGGAATTTACTGATGCTAGGGGTGGAAAGGTGCGATATGATATGAAGGTCGGCACGGAGAAATGGCCAAAGGTACAAAAATGTTTTTATTGGAGTATTTTAACTGTAGTTGTCAACCGAATATGTTAATTGTGCGATTTTAATTATATTAAAAATAATTTGTTAAAATAAAATTTTAAAATGAAAGCCATTAATTATATCCTTTGCTAAAAATACATTTTATGTCTAATTATTCATGCTTTTTTTTTCTTCAGAAAGTGACGTTTAAAGCGGGTCCCCAGCTACAGTTTCTGTTCCACTCAGACAGCAGTAATAATGAATGGGGTTACAAGTTCACGGTGACAGCATATGGCCTGCCAGACGTCACCGTGTCCTGGACCTCAGACCTGCAGCTCCTCGTGTCCAGGCTAATGGGCCGTCTGGCTTCCCGCACCATGGCTTTGAAATCACCTTATGGTATGATAATCGATTATTTCTGTTTAATAATTTTAAAAAGGCTAATTCTGTCCCTTGTATTTAATCTATAAATGTGTGTGAACACACATGTGTTCTCCTTCAAATAAATAAACTGTTAAAAGGTTGTAAACAAAGTAAATGCATAAACCAACGTTGCATTTAAAAACAGGTTAAAATCTAAATTGCAGATAGTTGAAAAAGTGTGAAGATACACTGACTTACATGGTTTTGCATTATGTCTGCCTTCCTCTTGAAGAGATCCGTGGTGTAAAAGAGTTACCTGCGAGTTTGATGAACCACGTCCTGTCCTGTCCTCTATGGAAGCCTATGTTTAGACATGGCTTGAGTGGACTTCCTGGTGATAAAAAGTTAGCCCTGGCCAGCCCAGACACCGACAAGGTGAGAGTACTTGGATTATGACTTTATGTGTGTGTTTCAGTCCAAAAAGAAGTGTAATCATGTTTGTGCATTGTGTGCATTTTTGTTTTGCAGGAAGTGCCAGCTCCTTTGGGAGATGAATTGGTGGATTTCCTGAAAGAGTTTGCCTGCTGGGATCCTTTGCAGGATTCTTCTGATAACAGGACGGAGCTCATGAGGGCCCTTTTGGTGACCTGCAAGAAGCAGCCAATCAGGAACGAGATTGCTGCAGGCTCAAAAGTGGACCAGGCTGTGAACGCCACCTGGGCGGCCATGGTGTATCACACACCAGCACTTCACAACAGTCTTAGGAGCTTTGGTAATTAAAGATATTTTAACACTGTCATACAGGTTCAAGAGAGCAAACGCTAAAGAGAGATGTTGCAGACACACTGTTGAAGATTATATATGTGTATATATATATATATATATATATATATATATATATATGTGTATATATACACACTGCCTTTCAAAAGTTTGGGATCAGTACAATTTTTGTATATTTCTTAAAGATGTCTCTTATGCTCATCAAAGTTCCTTTTATTTGATCGGAAATATTATTGCTATTATGAAATATTATTGCTATTTAAAATATCAGTTTTCTATTTGAACATACTTTAAAATATAATTTATTTCTGTGATGCAGAGCTGAATTTTCGTGAGCCATTACTCCAGTCTTCAGTGTCACATGATCCTATAGAAATCATTCTAATATGCTGATTTATTATCAATGTTGGAAACAGTTGTGCTGCTTAATATTTTTTTTGGAAACTTTGATACTTTTTTTTCAAGATTCTTGGAATAAAAAGTTAAAAAGAACAACATTTATTCAAAGTAGAAATCATTTCTAACAATACAAGTCTTTACTATCACTTTTTATCAATTTAACACATCCTTGCTGAATAAAAGTTTTAATGTCTTTCAAAGAAAAAAAAAAAAAACATTTACTAACTCCAAACTTTGAATGGTAATTACAAAATGTTATAACAGTATTATTATTAAAATCTTTTTAATGTTTTATTCATCAAAGAATCCTGAAAAAGTATCACAGGTTCCAAAAAAACATTGATAATAAATCAACATATTAGAATGATTTCTGAATCATGTCACACTTTGCATCAGAGGAATAAATTCTATTTTAAAGTATATTAAAATAGAAAACCACTATTTTAAATTGCAATAATATCTCACAATATTACTGTTTTCTCTGTATTTTTAATCAAATAAACAGAGCCTTGATGAGCAGAAAAGATTTGTTTAAAAAAAATGCAAAATCTTAGTAATCCCAGACTGAGCAGAGCAGGAAAAAAGAGCAGTCTTATGTTGCACGGTTATATTTGTAGCGATAGCCAAAAATACATCAGATGGATCAAATTTATTCGATTTTTCTTTTATGCCAAAAATCATTAGGACATTAAGTAAAGATCATGTTCCATGAAGATATTTTGTAAATTTCCCATCGTAAATATATCAAAACTTAATTTTTGATTAGTAAAATGCATTGCCATGAACTTCATTTGGACAACTTTAAATTTTGATATTTTGATTTTTTTTTTTTGCACCATCAGATTCCAGATTTTCAAATAGTTGTATCTCGGCCAAATATTGTCCTTTCCTAAAAAAAAAAAAAACGTACATGAACGGAAAGCTTATTTATTCAGCTTTAAGAAGATGTATAAATCTCAATTTCGAGAAATTTACACTTATGACTGGTTTTGTGGTCCAGGGTCACATTTGGTCAATGCCACAAATTTGATTATTGGCCTGAAAACAGGGTAGAATCTTATATTTCTTGTTAATTTTGTTTCATAATGCTTAATGTCAAACTTCAAGGCAATGTTAAACCATCAAAACCTTGATCCCCTGGGACAAACAGTATTTGTTCTGTTTCTGTAAGATGTTTGTATGAACAGGACAATTTGGGAGTCATACATGTCAATCCCAGTCCTAATGTCCTTTTAATCATGCTTGCTTTTCTTATCTCCTCCACATTAGTTGCTAAAAACGGTCAGAGCAGTCTTAGCGAGGACCTTCTGCAGGTCTACGCCCTTGCCGATGGCATCAGAACATGGATGGTTAGTATGGCTTATGATATTTGGTTTTAAAATAACAATATTTCTTTTTATCTACTTCTAACCTTTGATCTGTTTCTGTAGTTGGAGATGAAGCAGCGCTACCTCATGGGTAAAATGAATGGAGTAGACGAAAAAGAAGATGGACAAAATGAGGTTACAATGGAGTCACTTGGTAAATATTGATGATAATGTGCCTTTGATACATTTTTTTTAAACAATGTTGCTGTGTTCTCACTGTCTCTTTTTCTCACTCTCTTAACAGCTGAAATTTGCATCAGTAGAAGTTTGTTCCTCTTCCGATTCAGTCCGAGTGGAGGGACCTCTGCGCTTCCGGAACAAGAGCCTTCCAGACCAGAAGATGGTGCTTGTGCTGCTCCACTTCTTCGATCTGTTTCCACCTCAGAGGGAGACTTCCAGCCCAGCCCCTCTGCTCCCTCTATCTCCCACACTCCTGAGGGAGCAGAAGCAGCGACGCCCCTAGGGGCACCAGTGGATGCTGGACCCTCCAGCAACATCAGTTCTCAGGGTGCCACGGGCTCCTCAGAAAGTCTTCAGTCCCAAACAGGAGAGCCTCTGTCCCCGTTAGTCTTCCCACGTAAAGCACCTTTCAGTCGTGGACGCTTGAGGCTGCTTTCCTTACGATCCATGGAGGAGCCTCGCATGGCACCACCTGTTAAAGAGCGCTTCCCGATCCTCAAACACATCCTTAGCTTTATGAAGGACATGGTCATTAATGAGAGCAGGTATTTTAGTTCACTATCATGTTGTTCCATTCATTTTTTTTCTACTGTTTTCTTCTGCTTATTTCTAGGTTTAGTTGTTTAGTTGTTTATTTCCAGAGTTCCAGTGTGTACTTTTGGATATATATTGTAACATGTTTCTGAACAGCAGTGATGAAATGTGTTTGTGTGTGTCTTCAGTGTTATTCATACTCTGGCTCTGAAGAAGGCCCAGGCTCTGAGTGTGTGTGAAGTGCTGGAGCTCGTGCAGCAGTGTATACTCACCCTGGGGAAACCGCACCTCTTCCAGGCGCCATGTATTTTGTTTCTTCAGGAACTTTTGGCATGTCAGAAAGATTTCACCAAGTATGTTATCTAAAAAATGTCACTTTCCACTGCTGATGGTACTAATATCAGACTACTGTCCTAATATCATTATTTTAACTCAAGTCTTTATTTTTCAGTTACTTTTCTCAGTTGGCAGGCAGCGGGCAGGAGATGAGGGAGCTGGTCAGGCACTCGTATCATCTGCTGGTTCTCATGCTAGTAGAGGCCGTGCAGGGCTTCAGTGCACTAAACGAGAAGTGGGTTTTCTCAACGCTGTTTCTAAATACTGAATTGTGTGCTTTAAAAGTTACTAATAATAAATATGCTATACAAGGACTGCAAATGCATTCTTGATGAAGACAACTGCTTTAGTCCTCATTTACAACTCTTTTTTTTCTTTTCTTTATGTCCTTCATGTCTTATGTCTGTTGTATCTTCTTTGTAGGGTCCTGCTGCCTGCCCTGTCATGTGTGCAGACATGTCTGCTGCATTTGCTGGATATGAGCTGGGAAGCAGAAGATTTGTCACTGTTTCTGGATATAAAACTACCTGATCTTTTGCTCACCATGTCCCAAGAAAACATCAGTGTGCATGATATTGCCATCAGGTATGAGACAGGGATCAGAGCACAAACTTTCCATACACCTTGCAGAATCTGCAAAATGTGAATTATTTGACCAAAATAGGAGGGATCATACAAAATGCATGTTATTATTTATTTTTATTTACATATAGCCCACAGGAGAAAATAATAGTTGAATTTATAAAAATGACTTCGTTCAAAAGTTTACATATGCTTGGTTCTCAGTACTTTGTTGTTACCTGAATGATCCACATCTGTGTTTTTTTTGTTTAGTAATAGTTGTTCATGAGTCCCTTGTTTGTCCTGAACAGATAAGCTGCACGCTGTTCTTCAGAAAAATCCTTCAGGTGCTACAAATACTTTGGTTTTTCAACATTTTTGTGTGTTTGAACCCTTTCCAGCAATTACTGTAGGATTTTGAAATCCATCTTTTCACACTGAGGACAACTGAGGGACTCATATGCAACTATCACAGAAGGTTCAAATGCTCACTGATACTTCAGAAGGAAACGCAATGCATTAGGAGTCAGGGGTGTAAACTTTTGAACAGAATTAGGATGTGCACATTTTTCTTGTTTTGCCTAAATATCATATTTTTTTAATTTAGTACTTACCTTCAGAAGCTACAGAAGATCCATGTTACATGTTTCCCAAAAGTCTAAATAAGTTAAATTTACCCTAATCTTCAAATTCGAAATGTTTTCACCCCCGCCCAGTCTTAATGCATTGTGTTTTCTTTTGGAGCATCAGTGAGCATTTAAACCTTCTGTAATAGTTGCATATGAGTCCCTCAGTTGTCCTCAGTGTGAAAAGATGGATCTCAAAATCATACAGTCATTGTTGAAAAGGGTTCAAATACACAAAAATGCTTAAAAAACAAACGATTTGTGGGACCTGAAGGATTTTTTAAAGAACATCAGGCAGTTTAACTGTTCAGTACAAACAAGGGACTCATGAACAACTATCACTAAACAAAAAACACAGCTGTGGATCATTCAGGTAACAACACAGTATTATGTAAACTTTTGAATGGGGTCAATTTTATAAATGTAACTATTATTTTCTCTTGTGGACTATATGTTAATGTATTTTTGTATGTGAAATATCGTATTCAGGTCAGTACTACATAAATTACATGCATTTTGTATGATCCCTCTTATTTTGGTATAATAATTACATTTTTGCAGATTCTGCAAGGTGTATGTAAACTTTTGACAACTATATGCTGTGTTAGGGATGTAGGGACTTTAGCCTTTGTGGCCGTTAAAAAAAAAACAACCCTCTGGTTGAGAAACATTGTTTTAGAGTTCACATTATGATTATTAAAATTGAATGTTATTACAAAAAAGACACATGAAGTGCTGCAGCTGGCCTCCGTTACACATGGGCGTTATTAAAACAATGTATTTATATAGCCACATTGTTTTTGAGATGCTCATGTTGACTGTAACAGACAGTGTGCCAAGATAAATGTAAGGAAAGGTCTGCTGTAATCTAAATTTTATTTCACTTTGTATCATAAATGTGAAATATCATAAAGACTTCAGCACGAAAGAAGGGTTAAAATGAGGAGTAAGGATTATTCAGTAACTATGTATGATTGGATGTCTAAATTAATCATCAGTTGACTGTTAATGTTAAATTGCTGAAGATATATTGAGGGCATAGTTGGTGAGCTTTGTTGTGATTCTTGTGTTACTGACACTGTTAATCTGCACTTAATTCTGATCTCGCAAGCTAGGCTTAAATGTATCCTGTGTTTTATTTGGCTTCTCATCTGTCCTGTGTAGTCAGTGGACGGAGGAGGATGAGATCGCTGACTACGAGAGGAACTGTGAATGGATGGATGAGTGCTTGGATGGCATGTTTGAGAAATGGTTTGACAAGATCAGCCAGGCCTCAGTGGAAGACAAGAGAAAGGTACAGATATCAAATCAAATAAATGCTTTCCTGTGCAATAAAGCAGTAGCTCACGAAAGACTAATTAATTTTTTTTCAATAAAGGAGACAGTTTAATAAGAAGGCAGCTGAATTAACACAAAAATTAACCTTTGGGTGGAGATATAGCATTATTATTTATACAATGTTAATGTTTATTGAATGCATTCCTGCAAACCTTACGTTAGTCTTTGCAAACACAAGCAAATGTCAGCACCCATCAGTGCGTGTTCATAAGACAGTCACTTTATTCAGGCAGAACAAATATTTGGATTGAGTTTAGTTTTAGAAAATGAAATGGAGATGTCGCCTAAGTCTTTTTTGGTCAGGCTAGTTTAACTATGAACAAAAGCACAGATAGATTTTACATATTTAGACAGAAATTACTGCAAACTGCCCTGAAAATAATGTTATTAGCAAAGAACCCCATATGAAACTAAACATATTGTAAATTTTCCAATGACTTTTGACGTTTGCAGATGCACATGTTCATTGCACGCTATTGCGACCTGCTGAACGTGGAGATTTCATGTGACGGCTGCGAGCGGATCGCACCGTGGCATCGCTACCGCTGCCTGCAGTGCACAGACATGGACCTGTGCAAGACCTGCTTCCTCAGTGAGTCACACCATCACAGTCAACAATGGCTTACACTATAATGAAGGAAAAAGTAATCTTAATGATTAATACTATTAATTAATACTTACATTAATACTATTTATTTATTGCATTCACATAAATTTAGACACTACACCGATTATGTTTTGCAGCAGTAATTTTCTTGCACGCTTGATCAGTTGGAATGCATATATTGAACAGCTCTGTTCTTGTTCAGGTGGTGCTAAACCAGAAGGCCATGAGGATGACCATGAGATGGTAAACATGGAGTATGCCTGTGACCATTGCCAGGGTCTTATTGTGGGCAGCAGGATTAACTGTAATGTCTGTGAGGACTTCGATCTCTGCTTTGGCTGTTACAATGCCAAAAAATACCCAGACAGGTAATGCATGTGAAAAAACCACTAAAGGCAATTAAACAATGAACTTAAAAATATAAAATATTTGCAGTTTTTCCAAACTACATCAAGTCATACAAAATTTTTATATATATATATATATATATATATTAGGGATGTGACGAGATTTCGTGACGGTATCCTCATAAAACATTTTGCAGTGTTTACATTAGAGCTGCACGAATAATCGTTAAAATATCCAGATCTTGATTCAAACACCCACGCGATTTTATTCCTGAATAAGCTATGTCTATTAGGACTGTTTTACATCGCGAGTGTCAGTGGAGCATGAGAGCAAGTTTTGTCGCTGCCCATGTTAATGAATCAGAGGGTCGGGGTAAATAAGAACGCAGAAAGAGCAAACAGTCTTTTCAACCACATTATAATCATTATTTCTGTGTTACAGACATTTAAATAACTGAAGTACTGGGATAAAAGTTTATAGTTTGGGTATAAACGCTTATTGTCTAGAGTAGTGATCAAAAAACGAAAGTATCTTTACACTGGTATGTATAGCAACGCTTATCCTCTTCCGCCAGGAGGTGGCGACAACTGCCCGTTTAAAAAAAAAAAGTATGTCATTGAATCATTCATTCAGGAGATTTCAATGGTCAAACAAGTCTTAATGAAGTGAGACACTGACTTTGTTTTGAGTTTGTTTAAATGAATATATGTTTTTAAAAGACTTAAGCAATGAACAGTTTGTCAGAACCACTAGTAAATTACGTTATTTTATTTAGTTTTCTAATCTTTTTTCTCCAGAATCGTGAGAGAATCATGGTCTCCAATTTATTAAAAACAACTGGGATTCTCAGTTTATCCAGAATCATGAAGCTCTTGTTTACATGTTGTTTATTACTGCATGTAATTAATTAAAATAGAAGTTTATTTTCATAAAGTTGAAAATGCACCTACATTCTTTTAAATTTTGTCTTTTTCAGTTGAATAAAAGACTATTTTCCCTATATATTTCATCATTGAGGATTCCTTAAGAAAAATCTCATCTCGTCTCGTTCTCGTGAACCCAGTCTCGTGTCTTGTCTCGTCTCGTGGGATAAGTGTCTCGTCACACCCCTAATATATATATATATATATATATTCCGAGTATAGGGTCACCATGGCCACATGCCACGTGCTATATATAATATATATAATATATATATAATATATATATATATATAATATATATATATATATATGTATGAAGAGTTTATTTGGGGAAACATGAAGAGTTTATTTTGAGGAAACGCTTCCCCGCTTATATTTGAAAAAGCAACACACGCAGAGCATCTTCCATTATAATGGCATGCAATGATAAGCCTTTCTAAACCTGTTGTCCAACAAAAGCGTTATAAAAACAAAAGTTACAAAAAAACATTATAACTTGTTTTTAATTCATAACATCAGTCGGGGGTTTGAAATAACTTCCTTATGTGATCTGATGTGGATTCTTATCACAGAATGAGGCAGACCATAAATTCTATACTCATATTCTATGTATGTCGATTAGCAAAGGCTTAATACCCGAGATGGCTTGAAGAACACAGATAAACCATATATTATTGCAGACGTATGTTTATTGTCCTCACATTTCGTCATTCAAAACGTTTAACGTTATATCTTGTTTTTATTCAGTTACAGCAATAATGTAATCAGTGCTACTTCTTTGACGCATATGTTGTTTTTTTTTGCATTATGAATGAAACCCATTCTATTTTGCGTAAAAAATGAAAAAAATAATACCTCTCTCTAAAGAAAAATTAAACAGACATATACTAAACCACACTTTTTCTAGTGTACAGAGGTTTACGGGAGTATTTTGTTAATTTGTTACAAAAAAACCCCACACTGAAGTGGCAAGATATCAGAACCGAACCGAACCAAAAATCGTCGTTAAAAACCGAGGTACGTATTGAACCGTGGACTAACTGTATTGCTGCATCCCTAATTATATATATATATATGTATATGTATATGTATGTGTGTGTGTGTATATATATATATATATATATATATATATATATATATATATATATATATATATATATTTATTTTCTGAAATTAATCGTGATTATTCGCATTTAGTCCCACCTGACATTAAAGTTTTTAGTTATACTTTTATATTGCAATAATTTTGCATTCAATCTTCAAATGAATGTAGAAACAACATAAAGAATGTATATTTTTTCATATTTGTTTAATGCCATCTTTTTTTATGACTGAAGGCAAGTATCACTGATACCAGCTGATGTCTCTAATTTTTTTCCTATTATTTACCGCTGATTATAGCCATTCAATGTTACAGCATAATTGAGAGCTGTCACTTTAACATTTATTAGACTTTAAAAAAATAACTTCTAATTTAAGTTAACAATCTTCGCATAAACCCATTATAATAAATGTCAAATAGCTACCTGTGCCTTTCAGAAGAAAGGAAGATTGGTTTTTGACTCAGATGAGGTGTTGTCATGCCATATGTCAGTAAAAGATGACCGCAGTTCACTGTTGTTCTACCAAAGATCCGCGTCACCGGTGTGGTTTCCACGCTCGTTTGACTCTCGCATGCCGCTGAAGTAAAGCGTGCGTCTTTATCATCTCCCATTTGATGTGCTTGTAAAGACTTTCCCCGTCTAAATAAGCGCAATTCCTTAGCAATTGTGAGTGGGATAGTAAACTTAGCCCCGCCCCTGCATTAATTACATTAAATGTTTTTAACGTGTTAAACTGAAAAAATTAATCACCTGCATTAACGTGCTAATTTTGACACCACTAGATTATATGTTTTTATTAATATTATTGTAATTATGTATTTTTTCCTCTCTACAGCCATCTGCCCACCCACCGTATCACAGTGTACCCTATGGTCACCATCCGCATCAGTGACCGCCACAGACTCATTCAGCCCTACATACATAACTACTCCTGGCTCCTTTTTGCCGCACTCGCCCTGTTCACATCCGAGCTGGTCAGTGAGAAAGCGCAGGATGGAGAGCCTCTGGATGATGTCATCCTCGGTTACGCCAGGGCTCTGCAGACTCACTGCTCTGACATCATCAATGAGTGCCTGCTGAAGGGACAAACAGGAAAAGGTAATCAGTATATCTGAATGTTCATGATCTATTAAGAATTGTGTGTAAATTAGAAATGGAAATCTTTTTTAATGTGTCTGTATAGTCAAGTTTGCTGTTGTTTCCTGTAGGTTTGCGAGCCTCTGCCCTGCTGTCCCTACTTTCTTCAAATGAATCGGCCACAGAGAGTGAACTGTGTCCTGCAATGGCTGGCTCTTGTCAGGACATCAGCAGCACAGACACTTCCTCGCTTCCCAGCAGCACTACAGCTATTTGCTCTCCACCGCTACCTAGAGACAAAGTCAGTCACTGGACATAAATTGCTTAAGCTATAAGCGTTATAGTTAAGAACAGTGTGATAAACATACTGTTTAACTTTTTTAAACAAGTTCTCATGATCTTGTTTTTATTCCTCTTCTCAAGAAACCACAAAAGCAGGAGCCGAATACAGAAGGGGATGAGAAGAGAAGAAGGAAGCTCGTCTCTCAGGATACATCAGACTCATCCAGTGCAAGTCAGACACCTTCTGTGTCTAGTGAAGACACACTGTCCCCTGGAGTCAGAGGTGAGCCTCTGGGAGTTTTTGTTGTCTCTTAGTAAACTTCAATAATTAAGGAGGTCTATAATATGTGACCCTGGACCACAAAACCAGTCATAAGTAGCATGGGTACATTTGTAGCAATAGCCAACAGTACATTGTATGGGTCAAAATTAGCGATTTTTCTTTTATGCCAAAATTCATTAGGATATTATGTAAAGATCATGTTCCATGAAGGTATTTTGTAAATTTCCTACCATAAATATATCAAAACTTAATTTTTGATTAGCAGTATGCATTGTTAAGAACTTCATTTGGACAATTTTAAAGGCAATTTTCTCAATATTTTGTTTTTGTTTTTTTGCACCCTCAGATTCCAGATTTTCATGTCCTATCCTAATAAGCCATATATCAATGGAAAGCTTTTAGATGATGTATACATGTCATTTTTGAAAAATTGACCCTTGTGACTGGTTTTGTGGACCAGGGTCACATATTTTAATGTAGTCAAACTTTAGTCTGCATTAAGTGTAAATATGTTGCTTTTGAATGTCTTGAGGGATTTAATTGACAACAGGACAACAGGACATAGAAGATGTAAATGGGGACAAAAATGGCAAAGTACAGATGTTGTTAAATGGATAGTTCAACCAAAAATGAAAATTCTGTCATGAATTACTCACCCCCATGTCGTTCGAAACCCGTAAGACCTTCATTTATCTTTGGAACACAAATTAAGATGAAAATCATCAATTAAGATGAAATCTGAGAGTCCGATCCAGTGTCTTTACCATGTTTCTGGGCCTTGAATGTGGTAGTACCGTTGCTGTCTATACAGGGTCCAAAAGCTCTCGGATTTCTTCAAAATACCTTAATTTGTGTTGCGAAGATGAACAAAGGTCTTACAGATTTAATAAGGTCGAGTAACTAACGACAGAATGTTCAGTTTTGGGTGAACTGTCCCTTTAAAATTTCTGTATGCAAATTTTATTTCCTTTTTTTTGTGCCTCAGTTTCAGAGTCAAGTGGAGACACTATCACATCTCCTACCTCAGAGAATATGGACGCATACAAAGACCAGGAGGAAAAGACAGCCCGGGGACCGCTACAGGAACACGTGTTTGCCGAATGCTCCAGAGAGAGAATTCTGGGATTGTTGGCAGCCATGTTGCCTGCAAACAAACAGGTAACAACAAAGATTCCAGTTTAATTTGTAATTGTAGGCTTTTGGTTTTAGAAATGACTTGGAAAATGTTTAATTTGTAACCTGCAGTGAAGCCATTTTTGTCTCACATTCACATCCAAGAAACAAAGAAAATGCTAATATAAACATTTAATCCTCTATAGGGCAGCTTGCTGTCTTTGTCCAGCCTGAGTCCCATCCTGCCACTGCTCTTCAGAGTGGTCATCTCGAACGCTGGCTGTCTGAATGAAACATACCACCTCACACTAGGGCTTCTGGGACAGCTTCTGTTAAGGATCTCTCCTGCGGAGGCTGATGCAGCTGTGGCAGAGGCACTGACAGACAAATTCGAGTTACTTGCCTTCGGAGATGGAGCAGCACTTGATGTTCCCGGCTGGAAGACCACTCAATTGCTCTTCAGTCTGGGAGCAGTGTGTCTGGACAGGTAGTGTGATGTAATGTGTAACATATGGTTAAATATAATGTGTATTAGAGACAATTTAAATAATCTTTATCTTTATTAATAATCTATATACACTACCGTTCAAAAGTTTGGGATATATAGTTTTTACATAAGTTTTTAAAAAGAAATTAATACTTTTTTTTTGACAAGGATTCATACTTTTTTTTTAATATGACAGTAAAGACATTTATAAATGTATCATAGCTTCTACAAAAAATGTTAAAAAGCACAACTGTTTTCAACTTTGATAATGATGTTACTGGAACATAAAATCATCATATTAGAATGATTTTTTTTTTTGTTGGACCATGTGACACTAAAGACAAAAATATTTAAAGGGGTCATCGGATGCAAAGTTCAATTTTACATGTTGTTTGAACATTAATGTGTGTTGGCAGTGTATGTACAAATCTACCCTATAATGATAAAAATTCATGCACTGGTTTTTTAAATTAATCTGTAAAAATAATATCCGCTTTTTCAAATCGAGCCATTCTCAGATGCCTGTCGGTGTGGCGTCACGCCGACAGAGGCCACTCCCATGATAGTTGATTGACATGAGCGTCTTGTCGCAGACCCGCTTTAAATCAGCTGTAACAGTCCAGTAACCTCCATTGTTTCAATGCCGGAGCAGGGATTTAAATCAGACAAGAATATCTCCGATTGAGCGATTGAGGTGTTGTGTTGCTGGATGTAATAACATAGTGGTCATCATTTACTCCTGACATCTGAGCCGCTGTAGATGCAGTGGATTACGTTTGTTTGTGATCTACATATATCCATCTATGTTCGTGCGAATCATTTCGTGATCCAGCTTCACTTTTTTCACAGAAAGTAAGTATAAGGGTTTTTTTAATGATTCTTTGCGATCACCTTTCCTAATAACGTGCTAGTTAGCAAGTTTAGCAGCTAAAGGCGGCTAAACGTGGCTAAAGTCAACAAGCTTGTCACTCCACTAAGAGAAGAGAATTTAAAGCAACCTCGACCAGAACAGGATCATTTTTGCAGAGCTGATTTTGGCATGGTAAAAAAAGGTGTTGTTTTACACTACCATTGAAAATTTTTAATCAAAGTATTTTATAGTCTTCTCATTAAGACCCTAAAGAATCATATCAACTTGTGGAAAATGGGCATCCGATGATCTCTTTAAAAATTGTACCATTGACGTCAATAGCCTTGTAGGCAGCATGGCCAACTTTAAACTTGTGTACAGTAGTGTATATGAAACATTTTTCTTTTAATGCATTTTAATGTGTGAGGGACAATCAAACATTTAGCTTGTTAGAAGTTTTTTGTATTTTAATTCATACATTTAGAGTTTTTCACAAAACGATGTCCATCACCTGTTTTACAACAGTCGTATCGGTCTGGATTGGGCGTGCTCTGTGGCAGACATCTTGCGAAACCTGAACATTTCTTCTCAGTGGTGTGCTGTTGTGGCATCTTTCACTGATCACTGCATTCAGCAGTTACCACAGCAACTCAAGAGAACCAATCTCTTCACTTTACTGGTGCTTGTGGGATTCCCTGAGGTATGAACAAAGACTTCACTTGTGCATGCTAACACACATAATATAGGCCTGTATGAAGTTACACTCATTTGAAGCCCTAATGACATTTTGAAAGGGCTGTTTAATGATGAATGCATATTGATGTTTATATTAGGTGCTGTGCATGGGGACTCAGGCTGTCTTCATCGATAACGCCAACGAACAACATAATGTGATTCTGCTCAAACACTTCACTGAAAAGAACAGGGCTGCTGTGGTGGACGTGAAGACTCGTAAGCGGAGAACAGGTGCGAGACGAGCTGTCAACGGGTTCTTCACACTCTTTCAAATTTTCTTTGCTGTTAAAAAGCACATGACTGTCAATGACATTCAAACCCACCTTAATTTGCAAAGGGTGTGTCTGTTTTACTCCCTTGTTTCCCAGTTCTTGGTTTAACACACTGTTTTTGTATGAAGATGCATCCAAAGTAAACCTTCTGGCTTCTAAGGCTTTAAAGATAACACGGCAAATATTTGATGACCACTGTGTTTTTTTTTCTCAGTCATATGCTAAAAAAAAATTGTATTGTAAGTGTTTGTTGTGATCCAACTGGTTTTCGCATTTTAGTTCTTTTAGTCAACCACCAAAGATATTGTGGGTTATAATGGGTAACCCCTTCACAGAAATTTCACTAGACAGGATGTTATGTAAACATTCAATTGGGATTTCCTAGCCTCAGTCAATGGCTGCTTAGAGGAAACACCCATGGACACTCAATAGCAAAAGAGTTCATAATAGGAGTGCATTAATGCAATTCTACTTTCTAAATGTCTACTTTTTCCTCTCAGTGAAAGACTACCAGTTAGTCCAGGCACATGAGAGCAGCAGCAGGAATGATGCAGATTCTCATGAGGCACAAGCTGTTTCCCCGACATCCGCCCACCTGAGCCGCTACCTGAAGAACTTCACCTCCATTGTGAGTCACCTGCTGCAGGTTGGGGTGGAGAGCAGCGCCCAAGATGCTGTGGAGGCCACCTGGGTACTCTCGCTGGCTCTTAAAGGACTCTACAACACTCTCAAGGTAGCAAAAAAGTCATAGAAACAAATGATATAATGTAATTACATTTTGTATAATTGTATAAATATATATAAAATATATAAGTGTGTGTGTGTGTGTGTGTGTGTGTGTGTGTGTGTGTGGTACGTATGTTTTTTGTTTGTTTTTTACTTCTTTTTGTAACATGTTTTGCTTGAAAAATGTGTTGTGTTATCTTGCCTTAAAATGAATGCTTAGTTTTGAAATTTTATTATCTAATGTAATTACATTTTTATATCTTTAATTATGATAATTTCCAAATGTGACCCTGGACCACAGTAGCAAAGATATATTTGTAGAAATAGCCAACAATACATTGTATGGGTCAAAATGATCAATTTTTCTTTTATGCCAAAAATCATTAGGATATCAAGTAAAGATCATGTTCCATTAAGATATTTTGTAAATGTTATTTTTAAATTTCCTGCCATAAATATATCAAAACTTAATTTTGCATTAGTAATATGCATTGTTAAAAACTTAATTTGAACAACTTTAAAGGTGATTTTTTTTTTTTTTTTTTTTTTTTAAATTAAAAAGTTTATTTTTTATTTTTTTTTTTTTGCACCCTCAGATTTCAGATTTTTAAATAGTTGTTTCTCAGCCAAATATTGTCCTATTCTAACAAACCATACATCAATGGAAAGCTTATTTATTTAATAAAATCTCAAAAATATTAGCCTTATAATGGGTTAGTGGTCCAAGGTCACAAATGTGTTTTGGGGCCATTGCATAAATACTCACCATGAGTGTGTTGATTGTCCTCTATTTCTTGCAGAAGCATGGGGTGGATCAAGCCCAGGAGGCCATCCAAGGCTCTGGCCTGATGCAGCTCCTGGTCCGTAAGTGCAGCAAGGGCACAGGCTTCAGCAAGATGTGGCTTTTGCGAGACCTTGAGATCCTTTCCATCATGCTTTATTGCTCCAAGCGAGAGATCCACTCCATGGCGGAGGATGCAGACACTGAGACAGATGGAGAGAAGGAGAGAGAGAAAGAGCATGACTCTGATCACTCCAGCTGCTGCGCCGATGACGCTGATCCAAACAGACCGGATCCACTGGAAGGACTGGATGAAGAGACAAAGATCTGTTTCCAGGTCAGTTTGTATCATTTGGCTGAGTGTTGTAATTGCTCTTCACCAGTTAGGAACTGGAGAAGGAAAGATGATTCACTGTATTCTTACTTTAGATTACTCATGATGCCCTGAATGCACCACTGCACATTTTGAGAGCCATGTATGAGCTCCAGATGAAGAGGACAGATTCTTTCTTCCTTGAGGTGCAGAAGAGGTGGGTTGCACTTCGCATTATAATTTCACCTTTGGTTCTTAAAACCTTATGTTGCTTCATTGTATAACCTACTTATTATATTAAAAAAAATGATATTACATTTAGTATAAAAAATCTGACACTAATTAATAATGTAATATAATAATTTAATATAATATAATTTAGGGCCGAATAAAATCCATTTTCTTTTTCCCAAATTCAGTATTTTTCCATTTTAATTTCACTGAATTTCTTTTTTTTTCCATTTAAATTTTTAATGGTTAAAGGCAATGCTTGTTTAATTCTTTGAAATCATGAAACTTACGCAACGTAACAGCAGTTTATTAATAGTTTAACAGAAATGACATTTTACCCTATGAGATATGTTTTATATTTTTTATTCTCAAATTCAGTTGATTTCCATAAATTATCTGGATTCCATTTTAATGCTTTCATTAAATTTTAATAATGAGCATCTCTAGTTAATTGATTTTATAAAAAATGTATTTATCATTTTATTTATTTATTTATTTGTTTTGAAATACTGTGTTGTGTGCTTACGTTTTTCTGTTAAATAAATTCTGGTTAATAATTTATCTGGAAAATATTCCTTAAAAATAATGTTTTAATAATAATTTCATTATTATTATTATTATTAGTAGTAGTAGTAGTATCATTACATTAAGTAATTTAGTTTCTGTCAAAGTTTCTTCAGGTTAAACCAAACTTTTATTTTGACAGGTTGCTGTGAAGCCCTTTACATTTGACAATAGTTTGTCAAAAGAAATGGTAAAATGCTCATGAAGTGAATCTCAGAGCAGTTCTAGAGATTATGTTTGTGTTCATGTATTCTTATATTAAGGCAGCAAAAACTGAAAAAGTTTTAAAGCATCTTAAAATCTTAAAAAAACATCACCAATTTCAGTTGTTCCATTTTTCTATATTCTGTGTAAACTTGTGATCACAATTGTAAAAAAAATCTTATGTATATTTCAATTGTATAAAATTAATTCAAAGACTTCATCTCAAATAATCCTTTTTTTTTTTTTAAACATGTCATATCTCAGGTTTGACGGTGATGCTATAAAAACCGATGAGACTATTCGTACGCTGGCACAGAAGTGGCAGCCGTCTAAAAGACTTCGTTCTGAGGAAAGAAGCACCAAGGCTGTAGATACCGATATTATCATTGTGCCCTGTGTGGTAAGACTAAGTTTAAAAAAAACACATTAAACACGTTCCATTTTGTGGTCTAAAGTAAATGTTAATTCATTCAATTGTTTTTTCAACGCTCAGTCTAAACCAACCCGTTGCGATCGAGCCACAGAAGAAACAAATGTCGTCACGCAGAAACTCATCACCAACACAGAGAGTGACCTCCAGCTGAGTTATGCTAAACAGCGGCGCACCAAAAGCTCAGCTCTGCTGCATAAAGAGCTGGACGCTCGCAGTAACAAAGCAGTGCGACAGTACCTTTTCAAAGTGAACGAGGCCATTGCTATTCTGTATGCACGTCACGTGTTGGCGACGCTGCTGGCCGACTGGCCCTCTGACACTCCCATCAGAGAGGAAGACCTGGAGCTGAGCGGAGCTTCTCACATGGCCTACATACTAGATATGCTCATGCAACTGGAGGAGAGACCGATGTGGGAGAAGGTGAGAAGGGAAAGGAGTGTTTTTTTGTAGTCAGGATCTAAAGCTGGCTCTTTGCATTTTTTTATGTGTAATAAATATTGAATTTATATGTACTGTATAATAACCATTTATTATGTATGTAAATAAATAAGCAATTCAGTTAGATTTTTGGTATGCATATAATTATTCGTCACATGTTGGATCTCAGATTTTGCAGAAGGTTCTGAGGGGCTGCAGCCAAAGCATGCTGGGTAATCTGTCACTGACAGCATGTCAGTTCATGGAGGAGCCAGGAATGGCCGTGCAGGTCCGCGAATCCAAGCACCCCTATGACAACAACACTAACTTTGAGGTATGAATTCCATTTTCTTTTACTCCAAATCACTGGATCACATTTGAGATTCCCTGCTCCGCTCAGTGTCACTGTTTGCGTTGTCTCAGGATAAGGTGCACATCCCTGGAGCCATCTTCCTGTCTGTGAAGTTCGACTCTCGCTGTCACACGGAAGAAGGATGTGATGAGCTCCTTATGGCCAGCAGTAGTGACTTCCTTCATGACCTGCACACTTTCAGTGGTTCTCACCAGAAATGGACCGACTTTGAGATTCCAGGTGAGAGTTTGAGAAAGTGGCATTTAGGTCAATCTAAAGGGTTCACAAATTCGTAAATGTGACCCTGGACGACAAAACCAGTCTTATGTATATTCATAGCAAAAGCCAACAATACATTGTATGGGTCAAAAATGATCAATTTTTCTTTTATGCTGAAAATCATTAGGATTTTAAGTAAAGATCATATTTCATGAAGATATTTTGTGAATTTCCTACTAATTTTCGATTAGTAATATGCATTGCTAAGAACATCATTTGGACAACTTTCTCAGTATTTTCTTAATATTTTTATTTTATTTATTTTTTGTTTAGATTTCAGATTTTTAAATAGTTGTATCTTGAACAAATATTGTCTTATTCTAACAAACCATACATCAATGGAAAGCTTATTTTTTTATTATGTATAAATCTTATGTACAAATCTTATGAACAATGATAAATTACGGAATATGAGGGTTGCTTTTTTTCTCTTTCTCCTCTAGGGGACACCCTCTACTACAGGTTTATATCAGATATGAGTAACACAGAATGGGGCTACAAGTTTACTGTGACTGGTGGTCATCGAGGACGCTTCCAGACTGGTATGCAATTTCTGCTTATTTAATTATTCACTATTGATGTCTTATTTGATGTCTATCACTAATGTCCTTTAGCCACTCTCTGGTTACTGTGTTCAAGAGTCATGCCATCTAATGAGCCATAAAAGAAATGTCCATCTCATTTATAGACACTCATAGTAATACCATCATTTCATGTGAGACTCACATTCCTGCAGTCTTTTAGGGATGTAATGTAACATTGATGTCCCACTAGTTAATTTTCAGTTGTAAGCTTCATTTACACAGCTGTTTGTCAATCAGAGGGGGTCTGTGTGCACGGCCGTGTCTCTCAGCGTGTGGGAGCATTAACAGCCACAGAAACTCGACTTCCTGCAGAGTCAATGGCCCTGACGACCCTCCGATCATATCTAACGTGTTTAAAATTAATTAAGGCAGTCAGTGGGGTGGACTCTCATGGTTTTGGCAGTGACCTGTGAGCTAACACAAAGCCATTAATCATAAACGCTGACTGTTAAACCATGATGACTGTATGTCTGAGTATTTGTCTAAATATATTAAAAATAAAGCAATAAATATGGAATTTAGGCATTTCAGCATTATATTGTATAGTATAAAATACTGGACCATAAAACGATCAAAAATCTTTTTTTAGTAGTTGTAATAAAGCTAAAATAAAATAAAAGTACAAAATAACCTAAACAAAAATTAGAAAGTACTAAAATTACTGTAACTAAAATTAAAATAAAAATGCATTAAAGTTAAATAGAAATTTAAAAAACTTGACAATAGCACATGACAAAATTAACTTAGCACTAAAATTTAAATTAAATCTGAAAATATAAAAATAAGTTAATTCAAAATATTTATACAGTAAATACATACAGTATATATATGTGTGTTTGTCTGGGTATATATATATATATATATATATATGTAATGCACATTTTAGCAAATATACACTGCAGTTCAAAAGTTTGGGATCAGTTAGATTTTTAATGTTTTTCAAAGAAGTTTCTTCTGCTCATCAAAAAAATGTAATATTGTGAAATATTAATGTAAAATAACAGTTTTCTGATAATTTGTTCCAAAGCTGAATTTTCAGCATCATTACACTCTTATTCAGTGTCACTTAATCCTTCAGAAATCATTCCAATGTGCTGATTTATTATCAGTTCTGGAAACAGTTTTGCTGCTTAATTTTATTTTATTTATTTATTTATTTTTTTTAGGATTCTTTGATGAATAAAAAGTTAAAAAGAACAGATTTATTTAAAATAGATGTCTTTTGTAACGGTATACACTACCATTCAAAAGAAATTAATACTTTTGTTCAGCAAGGATGTGTTAAATTGATAAAAAGTAATAGCAAAGACTTATATTGTTAAAGATTTTTATTTTGAATAAATATTTTGAATAAAGAATGTTGTAATAACATTTCGCAATATTACTGTTTTTTTTTCTGTATTTTTAAATAATAAAAATAAATGTAGTCTTGATGAGCATAAGAGACTTCTTTAAAAAAAAAAAAAACATTACAAATCTTAACGATCCCAAACTTTGGAATGCAGTGTAAATAATACTAAAAGAACACTAAGGTGACATTTAGCAACATATTAAAATATTAGTGCGCATCAGTGTTGTTTTAATATCACTGATATATTATTAAAGGTTTTGTAAATATTTTAAATTAGTTTTTTGTATCTTCTGTTTTCATTTTCATTTTAGTTTTAGTAATTTTGTTGCTTGAGTTTGTCATTTTGATTAGGTTTTTTTATTAATTTTTAGAACTAGAGAAATGTTACCTTGAAAACTGGCTGAAATTAAGTTTGTTATTGTATTTTATTTTCAATGTTTCTTCTATTTCAAGTAATTGTTTTTTTTTTTTTAAATAAGATTTTATTTGGAGTTGGCAATAACCATGTTAGATGATGGCTAAGGTGGTCTAAATGCAGAAATAGGCAAAATAAGCATGAATGATTATACATTGGCTGATACTGGTAAATTAAAAAAAAAATATATATATATATATATATATGATATGGTACTGATACATTGTGCATCTCTACTGTAAAGCTTCTCCATTACAGAATTCTCATCTATAACCCAGTTGTTCTCATTAGGCCATAAACACACGCATTTTATAACACCATTTCACAAGGAAACCAATGGAAAAACAGCTAAGTAGAATACTTAAACACATTCAGTGTGGACGGGCCCTTAGGTTGTAAACTACTGAGAATACTGTATGATTGATCGTGTCTGTCAGTACTGGGTCACGAGTAGCTTTGAACTCTTCTACCGTGTCTCGTCCACCTTTAATCAAAGAATTAATAGACTTGTGTACCTTCTGCTGTTATTATTCTGTAATGGAATATCAAATGGGTTTCTCAGCGCCTCATTTACGAGGTCTGCCAACTCATTTGCTTTTCCACAGATGAGGCTTATAAAGGTAAACAAGAGAAAGAAAGCAGCCCCACATGTGATTTATATTCTTTTCGCTTTTATATTCTTTTCAGTTTGCAAGTTGGCTAATAAATTCACTTGTGTGTTTTTTAACGCGGACAGGTTTTGAGATCCTGAAGCAGATGCTAGCAGACGACCAGGCACTGACTCACCTCCCGCTGGCTGACATCTGGGAGTGGCAGGTGGGCGTGGCCTGTCGGCAAACAGGAAACCAGCGGCTGAAAGCCATTCACCTGCTGCTGCGGCTCCTGCAGTGTCCGTCTCAATGGTGTGTCCCTTCGTATCTTTCTGATAGGTCTTTTTAAAAGCTTTGACAGCATTTATTAAACCCAACAAAGGGTAGTCGGTTTATCCTGCAGTGCTTTAAAGCCGCCCTGCTATTCTAAAGGGATGAGGCAGCAACTTCCTTTCAGAGCCTGGTTCTGTCAGGTCAGTTGTGCACTCTGTAGACGGCAGGTGCAACGTGGCCCAGTTTAACAAGCCTCGAGTATGCTTATCTTCCTTCCACTCTGTAACTTTTCTTGTTTCTGAGTTTAGAAATCCTTGCAAATCCTAAATCAAGCAACCGCCTTTTTTAAGAATGTGAAAATTGGGTATCATCTCACTGGCGGTTTTCCTCAAAGCCACTTCTTGAATGGTTTATATTAACTTCCGCTCATTCATTTGTGCGTTTTGTATTGGCGAGCATTCAGATTTACACGGCGTTTGCATAACACATCTGACAGTGGCTTTCTGCCTTGATTGTTCCCATGGAAACAAGGTCACATGTCAGAGTGATTTGCATGATTTCCATGGGGTTTGGACACAGTTACATCATCATCAGCAGACAGAGAGCTTATATGAGAGAAATGGAGACATGGACCTGTGGTGTCAGATGAGCTGGCGAGGATGAGGAATAACCCATGCAAATGGCCACCTGCTCACCGCAAAGGGAACATTAACCGGGCGAATGAGACAGCCACATAGTTCAAATATAGTTCATGTAATGATAAAGCCAAGATCATTTAGAGTCTAATGACCTCATGTTTTGATTGTTGTTTGTGTTAACACAGGGGTTGTGACCTTACGCTTCTGCGGCCGCTGTGGCAGCTCTTCACTACTATGGAAAGTGGGTTGATTCAGGACCCCACCAGCATCACGGTCCTCCTTCCTCTCCATCGCGCTCTCACTGAGCTCTTTTTCATCGCTGAATCCAAGGCCATGGTGAGTGAGCATCTCTTTTAAAGGCACCACTAGAACAGTGTTATATATTTTGTTGACTTGTGTACTTGCTTTATCCCAAATGTTTCCAAGAATGTTTGAATCCAGAGAAATAAGCAGTTTTAACTAGTGGCCCGTCCCTTGTCATTGCATTCCAATGTCCCAGTGAACGTCACACACCCTCGGAAACACCAAAGACGATTTAATATGTTACATGTTTTAATAGACAGGTGACGGAACGCACAGAGGAGCATTATAACAGAACTTTCAACACACTCAATGTATCTAGTATGATAAAACAGCACTGCTTTACCCCACATACGCATGACGGGAAGGAACAGAAGTGGTTGACTGTGGCATAATAAAAGCTCCGCTGCTTTCAAGCCGTGTGTCACACTCATCTCTCATTAACAAGCGCTCCAGCGTCCTTGTTTCACTTCCACGGCTTTCAGCCCCAGCCTGGTTCACTCTACAGCAGGGGTGGGGAATGTTGATCCTCAAGGGCCGGTGTCCCTGCAGAGTTTAGCTCCAATCCTAATCAAACATACCTGAACAAGCTAAGTCTTCAGGATACAGGTTGGTATTTTTTATTTTTATTTTTTCTTCAGGGTTGGAGCTAAACTATGCAGGGACACCGGCCCTCCAGGATCAAAGTTCCCCACCCCTGCTCTACAGTGACGTTACTAAAACTTTAATACATTAGTTCATCCGTGAACATTTCTGCCTGAGCATTGTCGGATTGCGTCGGCTGTGAGGATGAAGACGACAACTCCCATGAAGCCACACGCACGTTTTGAACATGCACCCTTTAGCAGCGAAAATTATCTTCTGTGCCTTTAAGGACATTAAAGGGGAGGTTCACTTCCAAAATGAAAATTTCCTGATAATTTACTCACCCCATGTCATCCAAGATATTCATTTCTTTCTTTCTTTCCTTAATTGCAAAGGAATTAAGTTTTTTGAGGAAATTATTCCAGGATTTTTCTCCATATAATGGACTTCAATGGGAGCCATTGAGTTGAAGGTCCAAATTGCGGTTTAAATGCAGCTTCAAAGTGCTCTTCATGATCCCAGCTGAGAAATAAGGGTCTCATCTAGCAAAACGCTCTGTCATTTTCTTGAAAAAAAAAAAAAAAAATAAAAAAGCATTTATATACTTTTTTTTATAAGCATTTTATATACTTTTTTCAACTGAAGAAAGAAAGACGAACATCTTGGATGACATGGGGGTGAGTCATTTTTTCTTTTGGAAGTGAACTTCTCCTCTAATGAGAAAACAAAGAATAATGGCACAGGAGATCATTAGGAAGAGCAAATTATTTATTTATTTATTCATTTTCAAAAACATCTAAAAATTAATTAATAATAATGATAATAAATATTAGCGTTTTTAGTAATTTCTTTACACGTCTGCTCATAAATCTAGGGTCTGTAAGATCGAGTTAATACTTTTATTCAGCAAGGACACATTAAATTGATCAAAAGTGGCAGTAAAGACTTTTATAATGTTACACAAATTTCTATTTTAAATAAATGTTGCTTTTTTGAACTTTCTATTTATCAAAGAAACCTGAAAAAAGTATCAGTTTCCAAGATATTAAGCAGCACAACTGTTTTCAACATTGATGATAATAATAAACATTTCTTGAGCACCAAATTAGCATATTAGAATGATTTCTGAAGCATCATGTGACACTGATGGCTGGAGTAATGGCTGTTAAAAATTCAGCTTTGTCATCACAGGAATAAATTACATTTTAAAATATATGAAAATAGAAAACCAATATTTTAAACTGTCTTAATATTACTGTTTTTACTGAATTTTTGGTCACATAAATGCAGCTTTGGTGAGCATACGTGACTTTAAAACATTACCCACCTCAAACTTTTTAATGGTAGTGTAAAATTTTTAATTAATATTTAATTAATACTGTATTTGAACTTCTTCTGTGGACAGTTACGTTTTCATTCATAAGCCATGTTTGCATCTCTGCAACAGAGGTGTTAAATTAGTATTTTGTATTCATAGTTTTATGTAGGATGCATAAATTCCCTGCCTTTTGATTCTTATTCTTTATTTAGAAAGTTTAGGGTTATGCATATGGCTGTGCAACAGATGTGAATTGCTCTGTCCTTCAGACAGCAATGATAAAACAACCAGTCATTTTACATGCATTTACTTTGGGTAAATTGACAAATGTATCCCCCTCAAAAATTCCAGATGCCCCATAAAGTTATCTTAGTTATCTTAAGGCATCGGCTCTGTCTCGACAGTTGCATCTTGTGGCAGCCCTGTATTCATAATAAAATCATTTTGTTCTCAGAAACATCCATTAGCATCTCTAAATGGGAACATTTATATTGAGCCCAGAATTCTAGGAGGCATCCAGGTGACGTACAATAATTATTTTATGCAGTCACAAGGAAATAGATGTGTGATGATATGTGAAAAACTGAACTGGAGAGCGCTAAGGTTTTTATTGTTGTGTTTAATATGAGACTTAATTCACATATGTATGAGTGTCTGTCAGGGGAGCTCCACTAAAGTGAGTGTTCCACTCACACCCGTATGATTTACTGTGTTTCTCATATCCACTTGCATGGCTGTCTATTGAGTGATTTTACACTCACATTCCAAAATAATACACCCACCTAGAAACTTGCCTGACATTAGCCTTAAAGGTGTAGTTCACTTATAGAACAAAAATTTGCAGATAATTTACTCATGTCTTTCTTTCTTCATTCGTAAAGAAATTATGTTTTTTTAAGACAAATATTTTAGGATTTTTCTCCATATAGTGGATTTCAATGGTGCCCACTAGTTTGAACTTTGAAAATGCAGTTTAAATGCAGCTTCGAAGGGCTCTAAATGATCCCAGCCGAGGAAGAAGAGTCTTACCTGGCAAAATGATCGGTTATTTTCTAAAAAATGTACAATGTATATACTTTTTAACCTCAAATACTCTGTGCATTCCGTGTAAATACGGTTAGGGTATGTCGAAAAAACTCCCATTTCATTTTCTCCTTCAACTTCAAAATCGTCCTACATCGCTGCAGAAGTACTGACCCAGTGTTTACAAAGTGAACGCGCAAGGAGTGTCAAACACCCTTTACAAAAAAAGGTAAAACAGCAATGTAGGATGATTTTGAAGTTGGAGGAGAAAATGAGATGGGAGTTTTTCAACATGCCCTAATTGTCATGAACCAGAATACACAGAGTTTACACAGAGCTGGACAAGATGAGCATTTGAAGTTTAAAAAGTATATAAATTGTACTTTTTATTTTTTTATTTTTTTTTTTAATTAACCAATTGTTTCACTAGATAAGACCCTTCTATTTTAGCTGTAATTATCTGTAAATTTTTGTTCTGGAAGTGAACTTCTCTTTTAAGGACAATGTTTAAATGGCATAGCATGCAAGTCCTCAAGACTTCAGAATGATAAATCAGTATGATTCCTATCACTAGTCCTGTTTACTGATGGAGGATCCTTAGCTTACACAAAGTTTACCTAGATAATTCAAATGAATGGGCCTGAGCAAAAATCCAAAAATTGCCCAAAATCCATCACTTTATGAAGTTTATGTTTGAATTCATTCAGTGCAGTGTCCACTTAAAGGGATAGTTCACCCAAAAATGAAAATTCTGTCATTAATTACTCACTCTCATGTCGTTCCAAACCCGTTTAAACTTCGTTCCTCTTCGTAACACAAACTAAGATATGTTTGATGAAATCCGAGAGATTTCTGACCCTGCATTGACAGTAATGCAACTGACACATTCAAGGCCCAGAAATGTATTAAGGACATTGTTACAATAGTCTGGGCCTTGAATGTGGTAGCTGTGTTGCTGTCAAAATATCTTAATTTGTAAAGACGAACAAAGGTCTTGCGGGTTTAAAACGTCATGAGGGTGACCAATCAATGACAGAATTTTCATTTTTGGGTGAACTATCCTTTTAAACAACATATGAAAGACAACACTGAGTCTCTTTTGTGTTGTCTTGTGAATGTCCAATTGCCCCATGGAGCATTTGTACACTTTTCACCTAAAAATGATATAGGTTAACAAAAATCAGTCATTTAAAACACGTCTTTAAGTTGTTGAGCTGTTTTTGCAATGACTTTTAAACAGCTGTAAACAGTGTAATTTTTAAGTGGATGTGTGTGGTCAGTTTCTCTCAAGTTTGCACAAGCGTCATAGCAGAGTAACCAGAGGAGTAGATCTTAACGTTTGACAGCCACAAGGCACAAGGCCACTTCTTTGGGGGGAAATGTTTCACTTGGAAAGTGTGTTTTGCTATATTTCTTTTCTAAAAAAAAAAAAAAAAAGTTTACTTCATTTGGTATTTTGTTATATAATGCAAAGATGTGCATGCATATGTAAGAGTGGCTTTAGTTTCCAAACACTAATTCTTTGCTAGGGAAAAAACGAGCACTAGGGGGCGCTACCACACCTCCTTGTATTCAAAGTAGGCCTAAAATATTCTTAAAAAAACATATTTTAGATTTCAGAGAAACATACACATTATGAACATACGCAGCATGTGATGTGTATATTTTTATAAACAGCTCTGTCATGTAAAACCTGTTCTATCATGCCTGAGTGAATGGCTCTTTCTTTGAGTCTGTGAATGTGAGGAAAAAAATGTTCATCCTTGAGCCATAATCTTTTAACAGCCAAGTTGGACATGAATATGAAGTGGTTTGTCTGCGCGTTTGATTGGGAAATGTTTAAGTGAGCATTAGTCTCAAGGACTGACAGGCAAATGGATGAAGTGAGTGTTCTGTGAGTGTTGAGTGGTTACACCAGTAGATGCTCACCACTGTTTGGCCTCATTATGAAGAGCCTTAATCTCTCCCGCAGCCGCTGCGCTTCTCAGAACTGACCATAAAGATGTCAGACCTCTCAGCCGCCAGATGATCATGACTGATCCATTGTTTAATTTCAGAAAGGCAGCACTAGAAAATGGGATCAGAACACTTACTAATGGGAGATTGTCGGCTCACATTTGCAAGAGAGTTTCAGCATGTCATTGCTCAGCTCTTGCACCATTTGAGTCGGAAATGAGACGGAAAGAAGAAAAAACAGATAAGAAGTTCAGACTCGTTCTGTCTTCCTCTCCTGTAGTGTAGTACGCTCATTTCTGCGGGATGATAAAAGCCCCTCCTTCACAGAGGAAGTGGTTGCGAATGTGTTCTGACATGACAAAAGCTGCAACCTCTCCAACGTCTACAGAAGGTTCTGTCAAGAAGTGTTTTGAGATGTCTAGATGCTGTTTGTTTTTTGCAGAAGTCGAGCGCAATCTGACCAGCTTTTGTTAACTTACAGCATTGACGGCACTCCGTTTATAAAACTCCTCCCACTAAAGTCATCAAAACTGAGCTGAATGTAAAAAAAACACTTTACTTAAATGTAACGTCATTTTATTTAATTACGTCACTTTCTCCCATCCCTGCTTAAGAGAGCAAGTTGTAGGTTCTTGCAAAACTGCTAATTATTGCACAGACTCGCAATAAACACACACACACATACATAAACTACCACTCAAAAGTTTTTGAACACTAAGATTTTTAATGTTTTTAAAGACGTTTCTTCTGCTCACCAATTTAAAGCACCCTTGCAAAGAAAAAGTATTAGTTTGTATAATTTCTTTCCCAAAAATATAGAAATAAATTATACTGACTCCAAGCTTTTGAATGGTATAACGTATAACGTTACAAAAGCTTTTTATTTCAGATAAATGCTGGTCTTTGCCTCTTTCGATTTATCATATAATAATATATATAATAATAATAATAATGACAATAAATGATTCTTGAACAGCAAATCAGCATATTAGAATGATTTCAGAAGGATCATGCGACACTGAAGACTGGAGTAATGATGCTAAAAAAAAAAAAAAAGGTTTAACATTCAATGTATGTATGTGTGTGTGTGTGTATATGTATATGTGTGTGTGTGTGTGTGTGTGTGTGTGTGTGTGTATATATATATATATATATATATATATATATATATATATATATATATATATATATATATATATATGAATGTATATTGTGTGTGTGAAATAACTCTTTTAAAATATTAATAATAAAATAATATAAATAATAATAATAATAAAAATATAGTTACAATTTAAAATAACTGTCTTAAAATTATATTTTAAAATATCTAATTTATTCATTTGATGGCAAAGCTGAATTTTCTGCAGTCATTATTCAAGTCTTCAGTGTCACATGATCCTTCAGAAATCATTATAATATTTTGAATATGTTGTCAATGCTTAAACAGTTGTGCTGCTTAATATTTTTGTGCAAACTTTAATGAATGGAAGTTCAAAACTACAACATTTATTTAAAATAGAAATCTTGTGTAACATAAATGTATCACTTGACACTGTTGATAAATTAATTAAATTTAAGTGTCCTTGCTGATTAAAAGTATTAATTTCTTTTAAAAAAATCATTTGAACAATAGTGTATATCATGTAATTTATTCATATAATTTGTTTGCAGCCTCTTCCTTTTTAGTAGTGCATTTCAACCAGGCAAAACATATAAACTACCTGTATAAACAAAATTAGAAAGGAAAGCAAAATAAAATTTTCCTTTTTTAAGGTTTAAAACAGTTGCACATCTTTTGTGCTGTACTTGTTCAGTTTCCCATTTGTTATTAGCATTCGCATTTCTATCCTAGTGTGCCATCTGGAGTTCATGAACACATTTCAACAGTGTGTGGCTCATTCTTGCCAATCTGTGCATGAGTATGCATTAGCCTTGTTAGCCTTGTTGTGTGCTGCTTATATTGTACATATTGTTTTCATTGAAAGTTTACTTTGATATGATTATGTTCACAGTTTTTTCAGAGTTTAACACAACACAGTGCTTCTTTATAAACAATGTAGTTATATACTGTAATGCTATGCCTACTTCACATAACGTTTAAATGGGCTTTTCGGGTTTTCACCATACTCCCTCAAAAAGTTCCCCAGAGGTTGTATAACACCCTCTGCATAACACAGAAATACTTACTTAGAGACTTTAAACTCCTAGACATGATCAATGTGAAATACCTGGAACAGTTCAAATACTCCTACCTCAGGAAATTAGATAGCAGAGGCAGGGCTGATTTAGATGGTGTCTGGTTTGATTCAGAGTTATGTCATCAACAGCATGGTGCTGTTCCAAACAGCGCATGTTGAGCTACAGGAGCGCGACCCAGTCTATGGTGAATAACAGTATAGTCTAACTGGCCTTGAATTGAACTGACCGCTCATCAGATTGCTTTCCTGGCAAGTGCTAGAGAATAAATTCATCTTTTTTTGCAGCTTGTTTTTTTTTTGTACATCGATGACCTCTAAAGGGGCTAAAAGTGTCATTCATGTTGTGGGTTGAATATTAAAGCTGTCATGTGTCTGTTCATTTGTCCATCAGGAGCAGGACGTCCTGCAGGAGTACCTTCTTGCTCTCACTACCAATGAACAGCTAGTAGTGCGAACTGCACAGGTAAGACTACCTCATTCCATGCAATGATCATTTTTTCTTTTCTTTTTTCTTTTCTTTTCTTTTCTTTTCTCTTTTTCTCAGTTAGGACTCCCCAGTGTTTAAATCAAGGGTGAACAGCAAAAAAGTGCAAGCTTAAATATATAATTACAATAAAAGAAAAAAAAAAAGCTCAGGTACAATGAAGAAAAAAACGATCATCAGTAAGTCAGATTGTCATTTTATTTTGTTTTTTATTTTATTATTTTTATATTAGTTTAGTTTATTCAATGTTTAAATCGAGGGCAGACGTGAAAAAAAGTGCAAGCTGAAATATAGATAATTACAATACAAAAAAAAGTTCAGGTATAATGGAAAGAAACAGTCATCAATGATTCAGATTATTTTATTCTATTTTATTTTATTTTATTTTTAAATCAAGGCCAGACAGCAAAAAAGTGCAAGCTTAAATATATAATTACAATACAAAAAAAGTTCAGGTATAATGGAAAGAAACAGTCATCAACGATTCAGATTATTTATTTTATTTTATTTTATTTTATTTTATTTACCAGTTAGAACCTCAAAATGTTTAAATCAATAAATATATATAATTACAATACAAAAAAAGATCAAGTATAATGTAAAGAAACAATCATCAATGATTGAGTAATTTAGTAATTGAAGCTGTTGAGAATGTAAGAACATGACAAAACTTTTTACCTAGTTCAGACCAGGCTTTATGAACATATTAATTATTATAATATTATTATTATTATTATTATTATTATTATTATTATATGAAGTCTATCTTTATATTATTATTCTTTGCAGTCTGAGATGGTATACCGTAAACACCACATTTGTAACATAAAAATTAGGTAAGTAAAAAGGTAGTATTCTGTAAGGTTTATTTAAATAAACATTGTAAATAAATATGGCTTGTCCATTTAACAAAAAAAAAAAAACAATTGTAGAATTTGATTAATTAACATATATTTTATAATAATATTTGCAATATATACCAATGAATAATTTGACATAAAGGAAGAGAGGGACAGTAGTCAGGGTTGTGCAGTCCAACATGACATACAGTATGAAGACAACAAACTGCTACAGCCATGTTCAAATGAGCACACATTATACCAGGAGCCACAAAGGATTCCAGTGGTGTTGGTTCACTGCTTAAAAAGAGATGGAGCAGAGCCTAGTGCATTAACTAGTGCCATAAAGCTGCTAATTCACAGGAAGGACAGGAAACCACAACACAGTGGAAGGAAAGGTGAATGTTTGTCAAATGGATGGCTGCATCCAGTGTACTACCATATGCTGATGAGTTATAATGATCCTGTAATGTCTAATGGTGTGTAAAGCTTGTTTTACCAGCAAACCTTGATGACTGACAGACATTGTACACAATGGATACTTGATGAAAAATTAATGAGAGCGTATTTTATTATTACTGTACAATAGCAATCCCATTTCGTTGCAAACCTTTATCTTGCTTTTCCTGCAGCAACATTCATGTTACAAGATTGGTGCAAACAGTTTGGGGAAAATACTTCTTTAATGTGAAGTGTTTAGAAATGTTTGACCTTTGTTCGCATAGACAGATAACCACATTAGTGACACAATTGCCCTTGGTGAAATAAATATTTGCGCTTCTTATCACATGACGGCTCTAACCAAATATTATGCTAAAACAGCCGAACATCAGAAAAGGATATTGACACCTGTGTCGATTCTCGCACGAGGCGAACGAGTTCCCATCATCCATATACCGTGCGTGTGTGCGAAAGCGTGTTTATGTGTGGGCTGTGGGCAACTCTATTGCATTTAGTCATTAACCCCATTATCGTGTTTGGTGTGGCGCAGCCTCATCTCCGGCACAGGGGCGGCTAACGGAGCACGCTGTTTTTGTGTAGGACGCGATTAATGCTCTGTATTTATCATATCCCGAGCACCTTTTTAGCTGGAATAAAAACATGCTCATGACGGCCAAACAAGTGGTTTGATGCTGTTAACAAAATACCGTTTTTGTGCCAAAAAAAAGTTTTATTTGAACATGTTTGAAGTGTGATAATTGTGTGTTTGTGTGTGGGTGTTTTTGCCGAGTTCTGAGGGCCACAGGTGTGTGAAACGGTTTGATAAATTACCCACAGTGTTTTGCCTAATGGTTTTTCTCTCTCTCTTTCTCTCATTCTGACTTTTTCTGCCATTGTTGCCCCCCCTCTTTCTTTCTCCTGTACTCATTCACTTTTCTTTATATCGTTCTCTCCCCTATTTTATTGCACAGGCACTGAAGAACATCGCAGCCATCAGCCTGGCCATTAATTACCCAAATAAATCCACTAAGCTGCTCAACCTGTCCCCCTGAAAGAGGGATGAAAGAGAGATCGAGATGAGAGAAGGGAAGCTTGCCAGAGGCCCATGGGAACAGCCTTCCTCGCTCGGCGGCTGCGGCAAGAGCGGGCCACATACAGTATTGTCTTCCAGGAAAAAAAAACACCTGTAAACCCAACCCTTCGCTGTCGAATCATTATAAAGTCTCTTTATAATCACCATTTTTCATCCTGAGCTCACCTTGTCCATTTTACCTCCTCTTTAATGAGAGTTTAGTGGGCTGTGCCAATTTTGTTTCTCACCCGTAAGCACACGTTTCTCCGTTCCTTCGCTTTCTTTTTCGGAAAAGCCACCGTGGGCAAGACAATCGATCAAAGTGAAAGCAGGTCACCTTTCCCTGCCTCACGCACACTCCCTGGACGCGTCGCCTAAAAATACGAAGCTGCCGGCACAGTCTCATCCTTCAAAGTGGCCCGAGACTACATGTGCGACTCACAATATATCGATATCGGCCGGAAACCATGGGGCCTTCTCTCTGTTCACCCTCAGTGGAGCCTGACAAGCTGATGTTTGTTCAGTACTAGCAGCTACACTCCAGAAGGCACCGTTTGCCTTAAGAGAGCGGCTCTAAGTGATCTCGCGACTGATTGTGGGTCAGTTAACAAAGCTATGCGATGTCCTAGTAAGAGGAATGTCAGCGCTTGTGTCTTACATTGTCGTGTTCCAGATTCTAAACTCACTCATAATGCTGCATATACCACCAGGAAATGTAGAGCACTATGTACAGAAATATCACTTTATGTTGTGCTGCATGTAACACTGGACTAAACCATGATGTCCATTACTGTTAGCGACATATCGGTTGGTGTTTTAGAAAAGTATTCTGTAATATTGCTGCGGTTGGAGACGTTCTCAACTGTTTGATTGACAAAATTGCAGGTTTAGGAAATGGTCTTGAGGTGCAGAACTTGATCATCTTGATAATCATAATCTTCATCCATCAAAGTGGTTTGAGACTCGGTAGTATTTTAACTGTATGGATACGGTTATGGAAGTTGTGTTGCTTTAAAAATCTATATTTATTATTATTATTACAGGGACATTATTTGGTCAATCTTGAGTGATTTGTTGGCACATTGCAGGTAAAGGCTGTTCTTAGTTCTAACCAATGTTTATCTAAATAGTAATTTTATTAATTGTCTTTTTTTTTTTTTTTTTGCCTTGTAGCAAAATGTTTCTTTTTTTTTTATGAAATATAGAGGTCATTGAGTTTTTTTTTTTTTTGGTTCTTGATAGGGGTATTCAGGTCTGTTTTTATTTTTATTTCAGTTTGATTTAATTTTAGTGGAAAAGGAATAGAGAATGGATGGTTATTTATGCCAAAGAATCATTTTTGTTTGAAAGAGAAGCATCTAACGCATGTAATGCATATTTATCTTCCGGAAAGATGGGGGGTCTTATTTTGGGGGTGGCTGGTGATTGTGGTGTTATAATAGAGAGGATGGTTGAAGTGTTGGGCTCCAGCGACAGACACAGATCCTTTACTCCTCAATATTTTTGTTTACACGTGTACTAGCATGGAGCAGCCTCGGTTCGGGCGGGTTTCGAAATGTCTGCCAGGAGATCTTCCTGTCACTCTAAAGCCTCAGATATTAACAAACGATGTGCCTATGTTTAAAATGAAGCAATCTTAATTTAATCTTCATATCATTGTAAAGGTCCTCTCCTCAGCTATATTTTTAAAGAAAATGATATAGTTTAATTTGGAACGTTTTCTATCTATTTTATTTTTATGAATGTCTTTTTCGTTTCCGAGTTCATGGCTTCAATCGCTTTGAATTTGACATGAATGTATATAGTTGTGAATATGGATAATTGCTTAAATAATTGATATGGAAATGATTTTTTTTTCATGTCAGCCCCCCACGCTAAAAAAATGTCAGAATAATGTACTATATTGTTGTAAGTTTTCACTTGATCCTTTTGAATTGATTTGCTATGTCACACACACAAAAAAGAAAACAACAAAACTGCTTTGGGTTGATTGCTCATTTGTTTTTAATTAAAAAAAAGCAAGATATGCAAATTCATGTGCCTCGAGGTCTCCCTTTCTTTTATGGAAAGTCATTTAAAAGTCAAAACTTTTGCTTTAGTGTAGATAACACTTCACTCTCACTTCACTTCATTCTTTTGGAAATTGTTGGTGTGATTTGGTGTGAAAGTGACTTCATTTGTACTAATTTATTTTACTGTTCACACTGTCAGTTTTTGGAATCGACAACCGCATTTACTTAGAGGTGTGAGTCTCGAAATGTCCTGTTCACACAGCAACTTACAGGAACTTTTCGAATACTGTCTGTATGAACGTGCAGCAGGAGTCAAGCCTGTATTCCTTATGAGTAACCACAGCAACAGAGACCAAAGTAATATTAAAGATGGCAACGTCCGTAAAACTTAAAGTATTACCACTTTCTGACACGACAAGAGTCCAATCGAACCGCGAGTTCATCCATCAAATCATCATTAACCGACAGCAGCTTTTAAATTTGAGTGGAGAGCGGAGCATTTGAGCCGCACGCAGAACACAAAACTGATGGGACGGAGCGGCTCCGGTGGAGACTAGATATAAAACTTTCAGATGACAAACAGCACATTTTTTCCGTCACTGTAAGTTACCGAAACCACAAATTAAGGACTCGAATACGGTATTGGCAACCATATTCTTCTGCTGTGTGAACGTGGCCTTGCTTTTGAAGTCATAACATGGTTTAGTTTTAAGTTTTTGGTCACACGTTATATTAGGTGGCCTTAAAGGGGTCATCGGATGCCCATTTTCCACAAGTTGATATGATTCTTTAGGGTCTTAATGAAAAGGCTATAATATACTTTGGTTAAAAATTCTCAGTGGTAGTGTAAAACAACACCATTTTTACCTTGCCAAAATCAGCTCTGCAAAATCATGTCATTCTGGTCGAGGCTGCTTTAAATGCAAATGAGCTCTGCTTGCCCCGCCCCTCTCTTCTCTCTTTGGAGTGACGAGTCTGTTTACTTTAGCTGTTTAGGCACGTTTAGCACTAAACTTTCTAATTAGCACATTATTAGGAAAGACGATCATAAAGATTCATAAAAAACCCCTTATACTCACTTCTGCTGTAAGTGAAGCTGAATCACGAATGATTTGCACGAACATAGACGTATGTAGATCGGGAAGGGCATTCCCTTCACAAACAAATGTAATCCACTGCATCTTCAGCGGCTCAGATGTCGGGAGTAAACGACGACCACTACGTTCATTATTACATCAAGCAACACAACACCTCAATCGCTCAGTCGGAGATATTCTTGTCTAACTTACATCCCTGCTCCAGCATCGAAACAAAGAGGGCGGACTGTTACAACTGATCTAAGGTAAGACGCTCATGTCAATCAACTATCGTGGGAGCGGCCTCTGTCGGTGTGACACCACAACGACAGGCATCTGAGAATGGCTCGATTTGAAAAAGGGGATATTATTTTTACTGATTAATTAAAAACCACTGCATGGAATTTTTTTTATCATTATAGGGTAGATTTGTACATACACTGCCAACACACATTAATGTTCAAACAACATCTAAAAGTGAACTTAGCATCCGATGACCCCTTTAACTACTATGCGTTCACATTTAAATCAATCATTTGATGCAATGCACATATTGTGTATATACGTTTATACATTGTAATTTTTAAAAAAAAATACCTGCATGTAATTACATCTGTAATAAAGGTGCTTCACGATGCCATAGAAGAACCTTTTTGTCTAAATGGTTCCATAAAGAACCTTTAACATCTGAAGAACCTTTCTGTTTCACAAAAGGTTCTTTGTGGCAAATAAGGTTCTTCAGATTCTAAAAAGGTAAGCAAGCAATGGTTCTTTGTGGAACCAAACATGGTTCTTCTATGGCATCGCTTGAACCTTTTGAAGCACCTTTATTTTTAAGAGTGTAGAAGATCAAGACATACACACACAGTACTTGAATTTTAAAAAATACCAACATGTAATTATTTATAAATTACATTTATAATTACACTGTTGACCAGTCTCTATCCTTATCCGTATCCCACCTCAACAGCAGCAAAAGTGTTTTGCAATACACTATAATCACAAGTATGTAGTAGTTAAGGCCACCTATTATAAAGTGGGACCAGGTTTTTTTCCCAGTTATGCTAGTTTTTATTTTAGTTAACAAAAATGTTTTCATTTCATTTTAGTTAATGGTAATAACACTGCATTGAGCTGACAGAAGAATGTGCTATGTAGAATTAGCTTTAATTTGCTACTGTACTTGTTTAACATTTTTTTAATTATAAAAAACAGAAATTGTAAACCCTTTAACCTTTAAACTGAAATGATCAAATCTGCACAAAACTTCCATTTAGGCTTAATTTTTAAGCCAGACTTCTAGCATATTCATATTCCTCAAGGTTTTTGTCTCTTAAAGCTTTTCTATACTAGTCATAAGTATCACGAGTATATTTGTAGCAATAGCCAATAATACATTGTATGGGTCAAAATGATCAATTTTTCTTTTAATGCCAAAAATCATTAGGATATTAAGTAAAGATCATATTCCATGAAGATATTTTGTAAATTTCCTAATGTAAATTTTTGGTTAGCAAAATGCTTTGCTAAGAACTTCATTTGAACAACTTTAAAGGTGATTTTCTCAATATTTTGATTTTTTTTTTTTTTGCACCCTCAGGTTCCAGATTTTCAAATAGTTGTATCTCGGCCAAATATTGTCCTGTCATAACAAACCATACATGATATATATATATCTCATTTTTAAAAAATTGACCCTTATGACTGCTTATAAACTTATTACAGCTGTTAAACAAAAGTCATCATATTTAACTACATAGGAATTAAGACATTTTCCTGTTATTTCTGATTTGATCTACTTTCATTTTCCGTGTGCTGAAAGGACCCATTCATCTCCAACTATGACGAATGTGGCGTGCTATAAAGTTATACTAAATTACACATAATCCAGCTTTTATGAAACTTGACTCTAACTTCAATAAAATGGAACATTTATAAGTCCATTAAAACATCCAGCCAGCCTCCTTTCCCGATTCCTATTTAAATATTAACACCATCCCAGTGTCCTGATCCAACTGAGTACAGACAGCAGAGGTGTCAAGGTGTCACGTCTATATGTTTGTGTTTTCAGTTGGCAAACACATGGACCCTCCCTTTAGTACTACAAATAGTCCCTCCTATGTCAGCATTTTCTTCCCTCCTAGAATGTAAACCATCTGTTGTTTTTTTTTTTATAACAGTTCGCCTAAATATAGTGTCTCGCTTTCAAAGAAACACACGTGCACGGCCATCCCGTGACACAGCCACACCCTTGCTTTTGAATTAGTTAAGCTCATCTTCCAGAATACATATGGTCCACTTTACCTTCACGGTACCACCAGCGTTTCTCTCTGCCTCCCTCTTTCTTTCTCTCCCCATTCACAGAAACACTGAATGACGGACGTGTCATTGATGATGATGATGATGGAGAAGACAGTGATGATTCAGAGGCGCTCTGAGCTGTAACATCCCCCTCATTCCCTGTGAGTCAGCTCTCCTCACACCCCCCACCCACCTCTTCTCCGGCTCCCTGCCTTCCCACGAGCTGGACGCCGACTGTAAGACCCTACAGATGCGACCGCAGAGGGGGGAGATGATGATGATGGTGATTGTGATGAAGTCATCCGGTGGGGACGTGAGGCAGTGGGTTTGAAGGAGTATAAATAGCCTGTGAAAACGGGATGGCGCGAAACTCGCTCTTCACACCTACACCTCGGATATGGGAAAAAGGGTGAAGGGGAAAAGAGAGAGTGAGGGAGAAAGGAGGAAAGTGACAAACGGAGTAACTGATAATCTGCAGATGCGATGTTTTTCAAGAAGGGGTGGGAGGCTTGGATTCAGGCTTCGCTGAAGATGAGTTGGGATTAATGGTGCTTTCACAGCAGATGATTTGTGTTTTGGCTCAGTGTCGTGTTATGCGGGAATAAGGGCTTCCACTGCATGAATGCAGCAGTACGGAATGCCTGTTATGGAATTGAGCTGTCTGGTTTGAAAGGGAATTAACATTTTCTAGCCAAGTGTTCCCTCTCAAATTTATTATGGATTTTTAGAATTACAATTTTCAGTTCGAGTAAACATGGTCTGTGTTCAGCATCTGTTCACGCATTTTGTTCGACAAACATAAATTACATGCATACCTCAAACACACTTTTTTTGGCATCTATGGTTCCATGAAAACCTTTAACATCTTTGGAGCTTTTTCAATGCAAAAAATGTTTTCAAACTAAAAAAAGTTATTTTCTGTTCACTAAGAATCTCTCGAATTGAAATCATGTTCTTTGGGGGTTTGAGCAGTGGGGCCAATGGGGGGGGCCACGGCCCTGCCGAACACCGCCTGGCTTCACCCCTGTATGACATAACAAAAAAATCAGCAAAAAATCACTTGAACCTTTACTTTTTAATTAATTCATTAAGCAGTTACACTAAGTAACCAAGTATTTACAAGTGGAAAACTTAGAATCAGGGCTGGGCGATATGGCCAAAAACGTATCACAATATTTTTTTTTTTTTTTCATATCAGTGGATATCGATAATTATCACGATAAATGTAACATTTTTATTTCTTTCAAGTTTAAAGTTTTTTTTGCTACAGTGTAAAAATTTTAAAAACCAGATGGCTAATTGTGGCTTTAAACTATTCGTTATGGTCAAAACATGACAAACACTTAATGTTTTGGAATTCTTCACACTTTTTCCAGTCATTTTTCCTTAAAATAAATATCTTAATAGAAAAAAATTTCTTAGTTCTGCATGTTTTAATGAGTAATATTGTTTCAAATCAAGAAACAGGTTTGTGTTTCCTGATAATATTAATAATAATATAATTTTTTTTGTCTCATAGAAATCCACATTGTATAGTAGCTTGAGTTAGGATGCAGATGTAGATTTGTGTTCATTATCAAAATCAGTAATATTTGTACAAATTGTAGCAACCTCATTTTTTATATGGTGAAATTTCATTATTCTGACTGATTTTTTTTTTTTTAACCATTGCTCTTCCATAGTATCATCCTGGTAGTACTAGTTAAAACCACAAATATAGCACCTCAATACCATGGTAAAAAAAATGTAATGGTTTCTAAGTATTTGTATGAAAAACAGTAGTCTAAATACATTTAGTATAAATGCATAAACGCTATAGCTTAATCACAAAAAAATACTGTAATTATATTCCATTAATCCTTCTTCAATACATTTAATACATGTCTACATTAACATTATAAAATTCGACACAAATATATCCACATTTCTGACACAATACCACTGCGCACTTAGTGCTACTACAGTAAATCTATAGTAAATTATGACGATTTGTAGATTAAAAAGCCTTCTGACAGTCTCGTTGCGCACAGTGTTTCTCCTTTTTGTCAGCGCTGTTTCATCTGGCTTTAAGCCGAGTCATCTGCGTTCTTCACTACATTCAAGCGCTTCACACTGGCGCTGTTCAGTGAACCAAGACTCGTCAGTGACTGAACACTGTAAGTTCGCGCCGTGCCGCCATTTGAAATTAACGGTTCGAGTGGCGCGCTTCAAATGACTAGCGTTCGTTCCGCCTTTGTCGCATAAACATTATGTCAAACATTTATCGAACTGTTATCGTTTATCGAGGAAATATATATCGCGCGATAATTATCGTTATCGATTTATCGCCCAGCCCTACTTGGAATTATACAGTAGATGATACCTGACTTTAAGTATTGTATCAGTAAACAAGTCTGTTATAAATTATAATAATAGTTTTAATTTTAGTTTTTATTTAAATTTTCTGTGCTGAATTTCAGTAATAGTACTAAGGCAATACATACGAAAGAGCTTCTAGACAACAAACGTAAAGTTAAATGGATAGTTAACCCAAAAATTAAAATTCTGTTATTAATTACTTAATTACCTCCTGTTGTACCAAACCCGTAAGACCTTTGCTCATCTTTGGAACACAAGATATTTTTGATGAAATCTTAGAGCTCTCTGACCCTACATAGACAGGAATGCAACTGAAACGTTTAAGGCCCTGAAAGGCAGTAAGAACATCGCTAAAATAGTCCATGTGACATCAGAGGTTCAACCGCAACATTATGAAGCTACGAGAATAGTTTTTGTGCGCAAAGAAAACAACTTTATTCAACAATTTCTTCTCTTTTGTGTCAGCCTTCAACACACGTTCTGCTGACCTATGAGCTGGTGTTCTAATGTAGGACCTGAATGCGCTGCGCCTTCTTTACAAGCAGAGGAAGATGAACTGCAGTGTTACTAAGTCCGCTATTTTCTCGCGGAATTGGCTTGGTGCACAAGATGGCGTCGGTGAGCTTCAGCAACGCGAGTGTGTGCATACTTGCTTTCGGTCTTTGTGGCACTCGCATTTACTGTATGAGGAAACTTAGCTAGATAGATATATTAATGTTTTCAAAATAAATAGTAAATAGTGTATATCAAAAACCTGAGAAAACATCCTCCTTATATTATTGCGTACCTGCGTGGAAATTCATCAAGATACAACGCAGAGATTGCTTTAGCTTTCTTCTGTTTATTATGCAGTTGTGGTTATTAATAATCCACGGGAATCTCTTCATTCATACACAAACAACTCAAATGTGCAATACTGTACATTTACGGAGAGTTGATCGTGTTCTGCTATTTATAAGATCACAAGGTTTGCAACTGTCAAACGAGACAATTAGAGATTTCTTCATTATGGACTCAATGTATGTTTTATTCATTTTATTTTGTAACATTATTTAACTATCTACAATTTAACATAATTTAATCATGGTAGGTTTTTATCCATTTTGTATGTTGCATAGCATAAATCAGTGTTTTTTAAACCTGTCCTGGAAGCACCCCCGCCCTGCACATTTTGTATGTCTCCCTTATCAGACACACCAGCCTCTAGTAACGAGCTGATGAGCTGAATCAGGTGTGTTAGATGAGGGAAACATACAAAATGTGCAGGGTAAGGGTGCTGCCAGCACCAGTTTGAAAACCACTGGCATAAATCATTATCTGTCTCTAAGCAGTGCATACAGTTGGAATATATTTTTGTGACTTTTTTAGAATATTAACAAATAAAACAAATCTTTAAATTAATCATAACTATTTATTAATTAACTATTTATTAACTAATTAACTATAATTATTCATTAACTATTTATTAATTTTACAGTCTGTGTTTTCATTTATAAATATGTTTGATGCAAAGTTAACTATGTGTAAAATATTCAAATACACTGTTGATGGAACAAACTGATGTATGAGAAACAGATATTAATGACGAGCAGCCGGTGTCTCACAAGGTAAATGACTTTCAGTAAAAAAAAAAAAAAGTAACACAAACATTTTCGAGAAATAACTAAAGTAATTCGTACATTTACATAATTGGTAAGGGAAAATGACATTGTGTAGCTGTGTGTACACATCATGAGTTTAACTTTCATTTCATGATTTGTTAGTGTATTTCATTCATTCACCCGACCCAAACATACGTGAGTTTCAAATGCCACTGGCTCAATTAACATATATAGTATAGTAATAATAGCAGTGTAGATCTTATTTGCATTTGAAGTGATATTATAAATCAACATATATAGAAGGTAAACATATATAGAAGGTAATATTTAGATTTCTCCTGCTCTCTACACCGGAAATCCAAGATGGTGGAGATATGCAACTAGCCAGTTGGGTTATTTTAACACTGTTGTCACGGGTTGAAGCAACTTCAATAGCCTGAAATTTAACCCATGGAATGCAAATTTTACCAGGGCAACCCCGCCAAAAATGTGCACCTGCCAGAACTCGATTTTTCCCAGGGGACCCCCTTGCGAAATGCGATTGGGCTAATTTTGGTTAATTTTAACGACGTCCTTACTACGTTGCATTGCTGTCTATGCAGGATCAGAAAGCTCTCAGATTTCATCAAATATCTTAATTTGTGTCCCAAAAATGAACTAAGTTAGAGGTCACCAAACTTGATCCTGGAGGGCTGGTGTCCTGCAGAGTTTAGCTCCAACTTGCCTCAACACACACTCTTGAAGTTTCAAGTATACCTATAGAGGGTATGCACTGACGTCACTTACCCGCCGGTACACGCCCCCTCAGCCGGACTGAGTGGCAAAAGAGCCTTCAGCGTAAATATATTTAATAGGGAAGATGCGAAAACGCGAGTAAAACAAACGATAATCCGTTTAAACTAAAGGTTGCTGAACTTGATATAATGTTCCTAACAACTTAACAAATATCCAGTGGTCAGTGAATATTGATGCAGCCAGATATTGTGTTTTCTAACACTTATATGTGTCTGACTTTGACACCGGGGAAAATAAATAAAGCAAATTTGCCTGAGAACTCGTTTTGTAAATAAAAAACAGGTTGGTCTAAACCCTGGTGATGATCTACATCAATGTTATACATATATTCATCTTAGCCTGGTGAAAAACGTATATAGCTTATTTGAATTGCAGTGATTAATTCCCTTCTCTTTTCATTAGCTTTCAGCAGTCTGTAAAAATATAGCTCAGGTTTCTTGTCAAATCCTTTTGTACAGTCAATGGTAAAGCTCGTTCTGGTTTTAAGGGTGTTTTGTGTGTTCCGTCACAGCATTCACATTGAAACCAATGCTGCCACTCAGGCCACATTTACACATAGCCGGGTATTTAGAGAAACGAATATTTCCTCCCCTCCGTTTTCAATAATAACATTGTGCACACAACATCGTTTTCAAAAAACTTGTCATTTATATCAACCCGCATAAATACGCCGTCGAGCGCCATAATAACTATGCCAAACCTATGGGCGGCAGTATAGGGAAAAGAATAAAGCCATGCAAGCCAATCAAAATCCTCAGAATCGACGTTGATCCGTAGCCAAACAAACTGTAAATAGGGCGCTCACATGACGTTAAGCATTTTCTGGCGCATAATGTGACGTTTGAGAACCTAAAACCCCGTTTCTCCCAGTTGACACGGCAACACATAACCGGCGTTATCAGAAATCTCCACTTTGGCCGCAGTTTTTAGAAATAATCGTTTTCTGTGATAAAAACGGGGTTTTCGTGTAAATGAGAGGCCAAACCGCAGGGAAATATCTGCGTCTTCCCTTCGTGTAAATGGGGCCTCAGTCTTTTTGCCACTCAGTGGGCGGAGCCACAGCCACTCCAGCTGACGGTGATGTCACATGCATACCCTCTAATAACACCTTGATTAGCTGGTTCAGGTGTGTTTGATTAAGGCTGGAGCTAAACTCAGGCCATTTCTCAAATGGAAGCCTGCATCCTCCGGAGGTAGCATTTGCAGGCTGCATACGTCATCAAGCCTGGTTTATTTGTTACCTGAGCATATTACAACAATTAACGCTTCACTAAGAATAATGGTCAAATTTATACCTGTTAGTATTAAAAAATAAGATCTTATTTATGACGTATGCAGCCTACAAATGCGACCTCCGGAGGATGCAGCCTTCCATTTGAGAAAGGACACATGTAGGACACCGGCCCTCCAGGACCGAGTGTGGTGACCCCTGAACTAAGGTCTTACAGGTTTAAAATGACATGAGGATAAGTAATTAATCACAGAATTTTCATTTTTGGGTGAACTATCCCTTTAAATCACTAAGTAAATGGGTTTGTTACACGTGTCTACAGTGGACGCGACAGCTTGAGGCGACACAGCGACCAGTGCAAATTAACTTTGTGTCAGTACGTCATAAATAGTACGTGGCTTCAGTTTACTGTCTGCAATTTTTTGTTTCGTTGTTTCGCCGCATGCAGTGTAGACAGCATCACTGATTATGAGTTCTATAGTAGAAGTATTTTGTCGCGTCGCACCACGCCGCAGTGTAAACACGGTGTAACATACCTTGCATAAAAGTAAGTGAAACAATTGTTTTCATTACAGAGTAAAAAACTTGTTTTCTCTTGTTGTTCTTTGGTTGTGTTTTGTTTAGATAATACTATATTCTTTTTCCGGGTTGAATGCGAAACATTTCGCAAAAACGAATGACCAAATTCGAAAGTATAAGCATCACAGCTTCAGTGTTTCATCAGTGTTTTTGCCCGTATCAAAACACCCCTCTGGGTTTCCCCGTAGTAAATACAGCGTCGGCCATTTATGTGTTTAGAACTCGTAATTGCGATATTTTAGACTCCACTTGAAGGGCACAAGAGACACTGAATCACACCCTTGAGGTATTTGTAGTCTTTATGTAGCAATTTAGCTAGCAACTCTGATAGCAATCTGTCAGATTGGCTGAGAAACAGAATTGAAGATGTAACCCTGAAAACATTCTGAATTGTCTACATGTAGTTTTACTTTGATACTGTAGCTGTACTGTTCTTCTGCTGTGGATGTCATTGGCTATCTGCCACTAGTGTTGTACTAGTTCCAGTATAATTAAAGAACTCTGAGTCAATGTATAGTAAAGACAACAGACAGGCAGATACACAAAAACACAAAGTTTTATTTGTATTTACAATATTGCATATTGTAAACAAGAATAAACAATATTGCCATTGGGGTTGTTATATGTGTGATAGTTTCATAGATGAAGTTGCGCATAATGGATGTGAGGATTAGATTCTTACTACACAAACAGGAAGAATTTTTTTTTTTTGAGATACAAAAGCCTTTGACAAGTTTTATGACTGTATGAATTTGCTGGGAATGGGCCTGCAGTTGGCTTTTATGGCTATAACGAGGAGAGGAAAGCAATGGACCAAAAGTTCAATGTTTTGCTAAGCTGCAGATCACTTTTATGTCTTGCTACCATAATCATGAATGCTTACACTTTTAACTGTTGTGTTGCTTTGTATCTCATGATTGTGTCCCATCCAATGCCAATGGTTTTGAAATGAAATCCTCAGTAAACACATATATGGGTGTGATGTTTGATTGTCCATATACTAGTGTATGTAGAGTAACATTATATGTTTGACTAAGGAAGTGTTGTTTAAATGTTGTGCGCACTTTAGCTATAGATTAACAGGTATTTGCAAAGGTTTTTCAGTGTACATGTTCAAAATGATCTTTAAACAGCTCAAACTAAAAAGCTAGTCGAACTGAAATGCTCCTCGTTCATTAACCGACACTATTTCTTTCTCGTTCTTCACATGTTTCAGACTATCCTGGCGGTATGTCTTTTTAATGTCCAGTCACGAAATGAAACTGAGGCGAAGAGCTGTGTGAAATGAATCTCATCGCTGTGAGTGTGCTCTAGAGAAAAGCAATGACCTGCTCTCTGACTTCTGTCAAATGCTGCAGGTTTGATTTTCTTGTATGTGAGAAAGAGGCCGAGAGAAAAGGCTTGTTTTGTGTGTTTGGGGAGAGAATATTTGCATTTGTTTTCAATTCTCTCATGTCAAGCTCCATTGCAATGCCTATAGGCAGTGCAGGGCCAGGCTGAGATGATCTGAAGGTGAGCTCCGCTTCGCTAGAGTCAGCTGCCCTCAGTGGCTCGTCTCCTGAGACACTCGAGAGGAACTACACGCACACACACACATCCCTCGTAATGAATTGAGAAATCCTTCTGTCAATACACTGCGGCTAACTTCAGTTTTTCCTACTTGTTTTGCTTTAGGCAAAGATAAAATCGTCATTGTGAATACCTTTCTCTTTATTTGTCTGCATTGCTGCAATATGAGAGTTTTAGACAAATTTTTTCTTGTTTTTTTTCTGTGTCTACGTGTTTTGTTCAGAATGAAATACGCAGTATTTACTGCATTTATATACACTATTTTTCAGAAGTTTGGGGTTGGTAATGTTTTTGAAAGAAAGTCTCTTATGCTCACCAATGCTGCATTTATTTGATCAAAGATACAGTGAAAACTGTAATATTGTGACTTATTAGTACAATTTAAAATAACTGTTTTCTATTTAAACATATTTTAAAATGTAATGCCTTTAATGGCAAAGCTGAAGCCATTACATAATCCTTTAGAAATCACTCATTGCAAATGTTTAATTGTCACTTCTGAGCAATTTAATGCGTACTGACTGAAAAGTAAATTAAAAGTAAAATCACGGACCACAGTTTTGAAATTATGAAATGAACTTTTGAACAAAAGTGTCATGGTGACCATTTCAAACTGTTGTATGCTTACACTGCACATCAAAATCAACAAATGGCATTCAAAAATAATAATTGTTGACATTGTTTCTTGTTCATTCATATTACACATTTGCCTAGGTAATCTAGGAATTCTATGCATCCAGAGATTTTGCATACTGTGCACAATAGACATATTGAAAAAAAAAAAAAAAAGTACGAGTAGTATGACAGTATGCTATTGTGCAGATGGCCTATTTTTAGTAGTGCCTCTGAATATGAAGGACTTCATAGCTATTTTACCACCTTTCTTCCATCCTTGGAGTGTTGTCTTGACAGCGTTTGTCCTTCAACAGAACATTGCAATGAGGTTACTAGAGCTGCTTTATTCTGCAGTCCTGTATTGTGCAGTATTTTTTTTTTTAAATACTTAGTTTAAAAGTACAGTAAAGATAAAGTTAATGGCAACATTTTTAGGCTATAGTAATTCACTTTCAGATTGAAAATTTGAAATTTTCATTCTGAAAGTGAACTTCTCCTTTAACTCAACAAGCTCTGATGAGATCCCAACTCTAAACCCAGTTTAGAGCCTCACATGTGGCACCATCAGAGAATCAAACGCAGTGTTCCACCATAGCAGAAATGACATCACATTAGATCTCACAGACATCTGAGAGCTTCATTACAGGAATGCCCCATCGCAATACTAATGAGACCTACTTCCTGTTTCCCAAGTGTTACTTCTTCGGAGACCTGCCTGCTAATTGGCTTGTTTAAATAACCCACGAGAGCGAGACCCCACTCAGCCTTTTAACCCAGATTTAATGACATCACAGAGGGACATGTCTGATTGCTCTGAGAGACGCATAAGACTATTTTAGATCTGATTTCTCCTTTAGCATGTGTTTGATTCTTAATAAGGGCTTTTGTGTCTAACATGGGAGTCTTGTTGTCATAATCTATTTCGTTCCTCTTATTTATCGTCAAGGAAACAAGCCCTGGTCAATAGCAGAAGGTTTTATGATCACAACACAGGTTTCCAGTTAGTCTACAGGGTCCATGCTACTAATGAAGAAATCAAAAACGGTCTCAAACCATACAGAGTCTGATGTGTATTTCACAAATTCTCAGTTCTCCTCCTACAAACAAGTTCTTGTTTACAAGACGATATACAGTGCCTTGCAAAAGTCATTTTTTTTTTCACATTTTATGTTGCAGTCTTATGTTAAACTGCTTCAAATGTCTTTTTTTTCACACTCCATAAACCATAATGACAAAGCACAAAACAGATTTGTAACACCTTTGCAAATTAAACACTATAATAAGTACATTGCATAAGTATTCATACCCTTAACTCAGTACTTACTTGAAACACCTTTAAGGCTATCTCTATATTTTGCTGTGTAAAGCTTTCCTTCAGATGAGTCCTTCAGTCCCTGCTTCTGAAAAACAGCCTCACAGCATGAGGCTGCTATCAGCACGCTTTACTGTTAATATGCTATTGTGCAGGTGATGAGCAGTACCTGGTTTCCTTCATACATGATGCTTAGAATCGACGTTCATCAGATCAGAGAATCTTGCCTCTCACAATCTGTGCTTTGTTGCAAATTCCAAGTTGGTTTTCGTATGTCTTCACTGAGAAGAGGTTTGAGTTTGGCTACACCGCCTTAAAGACCGGATTGGTGGAGTGTTGCAGTGATGTTTGTCCTTCTATAAGTTTCTCCCATCTGCATATATGATCGTGGAGCTCAACTAGAGTGACCAGCTTCTTGGTTACCAGTCTAAGCAAGGCTCTTCTCCATCAATTGCTCAGTTTGGCCAGGAGGCCAGCTCTAGGAAGAGTCCTAGTTGTTCCAAACTTCTTCCATAATGGAGGCTCGTGCTTCTGTGAACCTTCAATGCAGCAGATTTTTTTCTGAACTCTTCCCCAGATCTGTGCCTTGACGCAGTCCTGTCTCTGAGCTCTACAGGCAGCTCTTTGACCTTAGGGCTTGGTTTTTGCTCTGATATGCATTTTCAGCTGTTAGACATTTTATTGAGAGGTGTTTGCCTTTGCAAATCATACTCATTCAAATGAATTTGCCACAGGTTAACTCCACGCAAAACGTAGTAACATCTACAAACGATATGAATGCTTCTGAGCGAAATTTCAAGTGTCCCAGAAAAGGGTATGAATACTTATGCAATGGAATAATTTCAGTTTTTTATTTCTAATAAATTTGTCACAAAGCTGTTTTGTGCTTTGTCATTATGGTGTATGAAGTGTAGATTGATGTGAAAAAAAAAAAAAAAAATTAAAGCATTTTAACACAAGGCTGGAAAAAAAAATGAAGGGGTATGAATACTTTTGCAAGGCACTGTATATTAGGGGTGTAACAGTACATGTAATTGCCCCGAACCATCACGGTACGGACACCACGGTTTGGTTCATGCAGTCAGATGATGAATACAGTCAATCATAAAAATAGCAAGACAAATAAGTGGGGGTTTATATGAATGTATCTCTGAGAGGAACCGACTGTCTTCAAAAAATGTTTCAATGGCATTTTTTTTCATGTTGTCTATGTATAGTATTTAAATGTGCAGCACTGCATTGTTTGCAGCGGTAACCGAGGTAATCGATATGAAACTCTATATTGCTGCTGTTCCACAAGCGCCACCTGCTGTCAGAGTATGAATTTGCATTTTCATTCAGTCCGTCTGCTGTTTTTGTTTTGTGCAGATGCAAATCAGATGTAGCATAATTTCACTAAGTCATACCATTCTTAATTTTGCTTGAAATTGTACAATTCAAATCAAAAACAACTGCTCATTGCCATCTTGTACAAATGATTACATCTTCTAATTAGAGTGGGTCTGTCAGTAGTCAAAATGTGAGAGGCATCATTCACTATATACATCCCTCTCTCCATATAAAATCAAGTGTAGCAGGAGTCGGAGAGGAAGATTCTCTCAGCAGAGGGAGAGACTATGTTGATTAGAGGATGAGAGAACTGGAATAGAGGTTAATGAAAGAGAAAGACCAAGTAAGAAGTCCAGAAACATTTCTTGACCTTTTCTTCTCATCTACCCACAAATGCCTATCCACTCAAGGTAAAACTGTGGGTGGAGACCTTCTCAGAGAGCTCTAGTTGTTCTTTCACCATTACATGTTCCCTCACTTCTCCTCTGATTTGCAGACTCTCTAGTGTGTGTGTGTTGCGTAATGCCACCTACTTCCATGAACTTAAAACACTTGAGGGCTATACTGCATGAGCTTGATTCATAACCGCATACAAATTCATATAATACAGAAGGAAAAGACGTTATTTTTTATGTTACGGTTTATGAGTTTGTATCTACTATCAATCTTTTTAAAGAATATTGGTGCTTTTAGAAGCAATGATATCCGTTGTTGTTTTTAAGGAGGCTGAGGTGAAGTTCTGCAATTCTTACTATTATCTCTTCAGTGAGATGTGAATCTCTGTTGACTTCACCCACTCGTTGGTTTACTTTGCCACTGTAGAAAGTAGAAAGTGCAATTTCTCACGCACCAAGTTGCTCTTAAAGGTATCATTTACATCCGCCAAAAAAGTCTTTTACCAACCCCAATGACTTTCTTTATGAAGAGCATAAAAGGAGAAGTTTAGCAAAACGTCCAAGCTGCTCTTTTTCCATAAAGTAAAAGTGGATGGAGACCAGTTCAGACATTCTGCAATAAATAGCAAGAAAAAAAGAACTCCTTTTACCATAGTTTTCACAGAAAATATACATTCAAGTTTGGAACGACAGGAGGCTGAGTAAATTATTTGATCTTCCTCTGCTTCTCTTACACATTTATGAAATCATTCTGTCATTATGATGCCTCTAGCTGATATCTAGATATGAAACTATAGTGCTCTGACAGTGGTACAAGCTGTCGTTTGGAACGTCTGGATGATGGCTCAGTGATACTAAAATTACCCTCATGTTAATGCCTGAAGCAGGAGCTTGATGTGTAATTGTGATGTTCACATGAGATAGTTTTGCAGCGCTGCAGTCTCTGCAGTGGGGCGGTAACCTCAAAACATCAGAACTACAGAAATTTAGGGCTTCAGGACTGCAGTGATATTACTCCAAGCCTAAAACAAGCAACATAAATTGGAGCAGAGAGTATTCTGCTTAAATTCTTGAGATTTTCCCTGTGTAAGACTATTAAACTATGCAATGATTATTATTATTTGTGGAAAACCAGATTTTCTGGATTTACTGTGGGGTATCCATTGTGCTGAAAGTCACATGTATGCAGTGAGCATTTCACACTGTTTATTGTCCAACATTTCCAGCTTCAGAGTCATAGAGTTCAGAGTCATGTATAGTTATTTTTATAACAATGACTAGTAGAAGTTATTTAGAATTTGCCAACTGATTCCTTATCTGTAAGTAAGGAAAATGGCACACACCCACTTGACAAATATTAATGTATCATTTGTGCCATGCACAGCACATTTTACTTAAAGGGACAGTTCACTCATAAATAAAAATCCATTATTTACTTATGCTGCTGTTGTTCGAATCTAATAGACCCTATTCATGTCAGGCGCCATTTTTTTTTTTTCACAATAAGACCAGGAACATACATTAAGAAAGTATATTTTGATTTCTTTTTTATATTTAAGGGGACATTGGATGCAAATTTCACTTTTACATGGGACGTTTGCATGTAAATGTATCTTAGCAGTGTGTGGACATAGCCACCCTACAATAATAAAAATCCATTCACTGCTTTTTTTTAATCCCCAAAAAAACTAAACAGTCTAAATTATCAAGCTGTTTTGTTTTTCTTAGGAGTATGATGTCATACTGCTCAGGCCCCGCCCACGGCCGCTGACAGACTTTCCCGTATTAGCATGTTTCTGATCTCAGTGAGTTGTAAGCTGTCCGTCATTTTCTTAATGAGAGTGCAGGTGTTTTGTAGTTGGATGTAAAAGTGAACATAAGAGTCTTCATTTTCTCCTGACATCAGAGCCACTGAGGACACAGTGGATTAGTTTTGTTTTTGATGGTAATGCACCAGTTGTTTTTGACAAGGTAAAATAGGTTTGTTTTTCACAACCACTGAGGAATTTTAACCAAAGCATGTTGCAGGCATTCCCTAAAGAATCATACCAACTTGTAGAAAACTGGCATCTGATGTCCTCTTTAAAGAATCATCTCCTTTGTACTCAGGTAATGTTACTGATAATACATTGTAATACATTAATACATTTCTCCCCTGATGTTATACTTCCTCTAATTAGAATGTGGTGCGGCCCTTGCTCCATCACTGAAAGCTTCAGCCGTGCAGGGAGGACAAAAAAAAAAGCAGGGGAGGAGAAAGACAACTGGAGGGCTGCTGGGAGCAATGAGTCCAAACAAATGACAACAAGACTGTATATCAAGAAGAAAGCAATTGTAGGAGGGAGGAAAGGAGAGCGCAAAATATAAGGGATGGAGGGGGAGGAGGAGGTAATACAGGGAGGCAATGGAAGATTTTCAGGATGAGCTTGGTGCATTTCTATTATGGTAACTGGTTTTACGTGGTGGCCACTGGCCATGACCTTCACTGACTCACGATGCGGTTTTTTCATCTCACTCAAAGCAGGGAGCATACATTCTCTTGTTGGCTGTGTTGAGAGGTCACCTTCATAAGTGATGAATTCCTTTGGCAGGGGGCCTCATTTTAACCATAATGTTCTTCACTTATTTGAAACAACTTATTAATGTCATGTCTGTTATTTAAAGGGATACTTCACCCCAAAATCAATTATTTTGTTATTTCAAACTGACCTGCTGGTCCTCATCCATTTGTTTCATGTAGGAAAAAACAGCTTGAACATTCTCCTAAATATCTTCTTTTGTGTTCCACAGCAGAATACAGTGTGTAATATATATGAAGTCAAAAGTGTTCATACACCTTGCAGAATCTGCAAATTGGTAATTATTTTACCAAAATAAGAGGGATCATACAAAATGCATGTTGTTTTTTATTTAGTACTGACCTGAATAAGATATTTCACATAAAAGATGTTTATATATAGTCCACAAGAGAAAATAATAGTTAAATAAATAAATTACCCTGTTCAAAAGTTTACATACGCTTGATTCTTAATACTGTGTTGTTACTTGAATGATCCACAGCTGTGTTTTTTGTTTAGTGATAGTTGTTTTTGAGTCCCTTGTTTGTCCTGAACAGTTAAACTGCCAGCTGTTCTTCAGAAAAATCCTTCAGGTCCCATGAAAATTCTTTGGTTTTTCAGCATTTTTGTGTATTTGAACCCTTTCCAACAATGACTGTATGATTTTGAGATCCATCTTTTCACACTGAGAACAACTAACGGACTTAAATGCAACTATTACATAATGTTCAAACGCTCACTGATGCTCCAGAAGGAAAAACAATGCATTTAAGGTGGGGGGATGGAAATTTTTTTTAAATTGAAGATGAGGGTAAATTTAACTTATTTTGTCTTCTGGGGAACATGTAAATATATTCTGTAGCTTCTGAAGGGCAGTACTAAATGGAAAAATATGATATTTATGTGATATTTAGACAAAATAAGAAAACTGTACACATCCTCATTCCGTTCAAAAGTTTACACCCCTGCTCTTAATGCATTGTTTTTCCTTCTGAAGCATCAGTGAGTGTTTAAACCTTCTGTAATAGTTGCATGTAAGTCCCTCAGTTGTCCTCAGGATCTCAAAATCATACAGCCATTGTTGGAAAGGGTTCAAATACATAAAAATGCTGAAAAACCAAAGAATTTGTGGGACCTGAAGGATTTTTCTGAAGAACAGCAGGCAGTTTAACTGTTCAGGACATACAAGGGACTCATGAACAACTACAACAAAACAAAAAAACACAGCTGTGGATCATTCAGGTAACAACACAGTATTAAGAATCAAGTGTATGTAAACTTTTGAACAGGGTCATTTTTATAAATTCAACTATTATTTTCTTTCGTGGACTATATGTAAACATCTTTTATGTGAAATATCTTATTCAGGTCAGTACTAAATAAAAAATAACATGCATTTTGTATGATCCCTCTTATTTTGGTAAAATACTTAACATTTTGCAGATTCTGCAAGGTGTATGCAAACTTTTGACTTCAACTGTATATATATTCCTATATAAACATTCCTTTAATAGCACCAGCTCTTCTCAGCTAATTTCAGATGGAATAAAATCTCATTTTTAGATAGGAACTGGCTTTATTTCACAGTGTCCTTTGTGTCTCGCTCCAAAGCACATTCCACTACTACTATATTGGTCTTTCTCTTAGAACTGGCTTCACCTCATGCTCAGAAGAGAGACACAGACTAATTAGCACATGGTTTGCAGCAGTGTTACGGAAGAACAGGGGGTTTGAAGCTGTCACGCTGCGTGACTAGAACCTGACACGGCACACTCCAGAGGAGACGGCTAAAAATGCTGAAACATGACGCTCTGTCGACTTCAGTCTCTATGAACTATTCCATGGTCTTTGTTTCGCAGATAATGTGCTGACCTTGAAAAATGATGAACAGAACATGATAGTGAAAGGGCTTCATGAAAGTTTAACTCCGGCACCCTTGAACATGCCAAGGAGCCGGTGGTGCTGTTGCTTTGTGGGGAACATAAGAGCGGGTACTCAGTGGGTTGATGTGCATGTGCTTTAGGAGGGAAAGAGAATGAAGACCGTCTGTATGATCTGTCATGGACAGCTGGCCTCAAAGCAGTAAAGGATCTGTCAAGAACACCTGCGTGCTCACAAAGAGAGATGTGTTTAACAAGCTAAATATGCAGCCTCTGTGTCATGCACATGACTGTGACATTGTAAAGGGTAAAAAGGTGTCGCTGACTTCTGCTTTTATTGTTTAGAAGTCAAAAGAATTGTCTGGCTAAAATAAAAACATTTTACCTTTACGTATAAACTTTATAACAAGCATCAATACAGCTAAGTTTGTAAAGCTCAGTTGTTACTCAAGGCCAGTTGAGCTCATCTAATGCTCATGACTTGTGAGTGAATTAGCCATTAGCTAGGTTTTTCCAGCTCGCTGCCCTACAGTGTTGGTTAAGTACAGCAGTTCCGCTAAGTTCTAATTATGAAATTGAAGCAATTAGCTGCTATATTGACCTGTTTGTTTGAAACAGTCCGCACTTTGCGTGCACGTGGGCTGTGTGAAGGCGAAATGGACCTTGCCGAAATAAGGTTTAACTGAATCAGGACGATGAGTCATTTTGTAACTTTTACATCTCTGTGCATGCACGGCTTGCTGGAGAGTTCATCATACTTTGACAAGGTATAATTATAACGTGTCTGTAATGGTTCTCTTTTGGAAAATAGCTGCTAAACGTTTGTGTCTTTATGATCCATTAAAAGAAGTGAGGTTATCCCTCATACACCCCTTTTTTCCACAGAAATGGTGCTTGCCCTGGTGAAAAAAACAGCATATGCTGGTAGGTGTGTTTTGATGCTGGTTTAAGCTGGTCCTTTGCTGGTTTATGCTGGACCAGCATAAACCAGCAAAGGACCAGCTTAAACCAGCACCAAAACATACCTAACTAGCACCCCAGCATCAAAACATGCCTACCAGCATATGCTGTTTTTTTCACGAGGATGTTCTCATGCCAGAACAACACACTGATACATTTGCTTGTATTCAAACTTACAGTGAATTTAAGGTATACATTTTGCCATTATGTGTGTTCTTTAAAAAGACGGTTCACCCAAAAATGAAAATTCTGTCATTAATTACTCACCCTTCATGTCGTTCCAAACCCGTAAGACCTTTGTTCATCTTCAGAACACAAATTAAGATATTTTTGATGAAATCTGGGAGCATTCTGACTAGAGTTAACTAACGATTATTTTGGTAATTAAGTAATCTGTCGATTATTCTGAAGATTAATCCAGTAATCTGATAATTATTTTTGTAGCAAAAAAATAGACCTAAGTGAACAATAGCCTTTAAAATGACTTAAAATACATATATAATAGCAATGAGGCAATAATAATTAGTTTAAATAAAGTATCAAAAACAAGTAATCATATGGTTTTATTAAACAAAACTGTTAAAATACATAATGTATTATAAACAATAGCTAATGTGCTTTACGCATCATAACAAATGCCTGCAGAGGGCGCCAACGGCCTGACAATTGTTTTTACACTTTACTCCGCGATCTGCGTTTAATATTGACTCAACATTTAATTCAAATGTCCAGTCCACTTAATCTTTAATATCGGGCCATTTCTTTTATGATAGAAACGCTACAGCCACGGTAATTTCTTGAATATGTGGGCATCAAAACGTGTAAACTCAGAGTGAGGGTTTAGACTTTTATTTTGAAATCGCGTTGAACAGTTAGCGTATTTGGAAAGCTAATGGTGTGTTCTCCCGTTTTGGCATAGGGTTATAAATGATTTACCTTACAAATATGATGAAATAGCGCATGTTGCGTTCCCAGATGAACGTTATAATAAACCCAAACTCACAACAACATGCAGAGATGTAGTTTGAGATGCTCCACACATGAAAATAATAAGAGTTTGTGAAGCAGTACTGTGAATGGAGCCATAATAAAAACGCATATATTAAACCTGCATCGCATACATGTATTTAATTTAATCGTAGCGTTTGTGAATTCCTAATAGCATTATGCTTTATTATGATTTTTAAATGGGTTTAATATGCGGAATGCGCCACTTCCGGTATTTTGCAGATTGCTCAACACGGGCAAAATGCAATAGAGGATTTTTAAAAATCGAATACTCGAATAGAATCGAAGAATTGTTCCAGCCCTAGTTCTGACCCTGCATAGACAGCAACGCAACTGACACATTCAAGGCCCAGAAAGTAAGTAAGGACATCGCTAAAAGTAACATCATTGGTTCAACCATAATGCTATGAAGCTACTAGAATACTTTTTGTGCGCAAAGAAAACTAAAATAATGACTTTACTCAACAATTTCTCTATTTTAACAATGTTTTTACTACCTTTCTGGACCTTGAATGTATTAGTTGCGTTGCTGTCTGTGCAGGATCAGAAAGTTCTTGGAGTCCATCAAAAATATCTTAATTTCTGTTTCAAAATGAATTAAGGTCTTACCAGAGGTGGGACCAAGTCATTGTTTTGCAAGTCACAAGTAAGTCTCGAGTCTTTACATTCAAGTCTCGAGTCAAGTCCCGAGTCAAGACGGACAAGTCCCAAGTCAAGTCCCGAGTCAAGGCGGGCAAGTCCAAGTTGAGTCGCAAGTCCTCCGCTTTAAGCATCAAGTCGTAAACAAGTCATTAGTGCTATTTGCCCAAATTAGTGTCTCTGTATTAATCACTACAGTAAATTTAATATCAATAATAGTCTATAGTAAGTATAATATAAAGATATAATCATTTGTGGTGTTTCATTGAGGAATGAATCATTGTTTGTAAAGACATATAGGCCTATGTGAATGAATAATTTAAGTCCCCTGTTTCATTTGTTAATGAATCAGTGATTTTAATGAATCAACTGAGTCAATTATTTAATAACTTGCTAATACGTAGTACAGACGCTCATTTATCGCCACCTACTGACGTACCATTAGGTCTACAGAACATAGCTTTATTGAAATGATTGACGGGTATAATTTATAATATTTACAAAATATTTGTAAGTCCTAAACTGATACGTTGATACAGAACGTTAATTACTGAGCAAAGAGATACATGAAATGAAGCGGAAAAGTAAATATATAAGAATAGTTATAATCAGTGGTGTAGTGGAGGGTATACGCAAGTACAGTATACGGCGTATACCCTTCTTTATCTTCTTTATTGATTACTGATTTGAATCAGTACATTATAACGAAAACAATACCTTACAAATAAAAAGATGCAGAAATTTCTGAAACTGGTAAACCCCTGTAAACTTTTCAGTCCAAGGATCCAGTAAACGAATGCGTTCAAATGGTAAGTTTAAATGGCTCTAATACAGGGAAAACCCGACCGATTTTATCAGAGATTGCGAAGAGTCAGGGAATAAATGAAGCATACCCACTTCAGGCACCACTACACCACTGGTTATAATATATACAAATGTTAAACAAAAAATAAGAAACCATCCGTGAATGGATTTAAAAGATTGGATGGGATGTGTTTTATTATAGTTCTATATTATTTTATGTTCTTATACAGGCTATTCCTTCAACAAATTATTCAGATTTCATGCTGTCACGGAGACGATCGTGTGCAATATCAGTTATAATCTATTTTAGTCTTTGTTTTTCTTTATTCAAAATAAAATTTTATTATTGTAATGATTTTATGGGATGAGTTAATATTTCAAGTTTACAAGTTAAATGTCTCTTGGCCACAAGTAGCCAAACCGAACATGTCTGGCATCACACCGTTCATGGTTTAAGAAATGAGGCATGCAAAATTATTCACGGTAAAACTGTAGCCATGCAGATAAAAAATATATATGTAGGTAAATGTATTTTGTGTGTTAAACAAGTTCATAATGATCACAGTTGATGGCTTGGTTTAGGAGCTATATGTGCGATGTAGTAACCTGTCAGATATACAGCACACTTTCATCTATTTCTTCTGGAAGATTATGTTGATGAAAACACTAAGAAGCGCTCGCTTAGTGTCTTTGGCTCAGTGCTAAAAGCTGCGTGAATCATACCAGTGTGACTATACATTTTTTTTTTTTTTATTAAATATAAGATAAGCCATAAAGACTTCCGAGTCACAGGGCTCAAGTCCAAGTCAAGTCTCGAGTCATTGTTGTCAAAGTCTAAGTCGAGTCGCAAGTCTTCCTTTATTATGTCGAGTCAAGTCACAAGTCCTCAAATTTGCGACTCGAGTCCGAGTCGAGTCTCGAGTCATGTGACTCAAGTCCACATCTCTGGGTCTTACGGGTTTGGAACGACATGAGGGTGATTAATTAATAGCAGAACTTTCATTTTTGGGTGAGCTATCCCTTTAAGAATTGAACAAGCTGTTCTAATTGAGCTACAGGAGCAGGTGATTGTTTTAAAACTACATTTCCCAGCATGCTTGATAATTCTCACGTTCAAGCTTGTCTCTAACCATTGATCTGCGTGTGGCCTTCTGCTCTCTCCTACTACCAAATAAGCCTATTTGCATGTCTGAGATCTTTTGCATTGCAAATTAGCATTATCTCTCTGCCTTCTTCTCAGTTCTGCATGCATCTATCCATCATTTCAAATGTGGTATTCTCTCATTTCTTCCTGGGGTGTCCACAAAAAAAGTCTATTTTGTCTCACACTTGCAACTCAAAATTAGTTATATCAATCACCCAGACTATGTGCTTTATCTTTGGTCCAGCCTGGCAGTGCCTCATTCTCTCCATCATTCCCTTTCTCATTCTCTCTCCCTCTCTCTCATAATCAGGCCATCGTTTTATTTAAAGCCTCCAACTGCCTTTGTGTTCCACAGGGAGGTTTCGGCACAGCTTATCTGATAAAAAGAGAAAGAACAAACATAGCCAGCACAGCATTTTATGCAGTGAAGGAAGGAAAGTTTAACTAAGAAATGGTATGCATCATATTTCGCCCACCAATATGCAATTTCTAAATAAAATCATTGAATATGACTAGAAAAAAAGTAGATTTTAATTTGTATATTGACCTGGAATTTCTGCAAAAATTGTCTATCAATTTTGACTTGTAGAAACAACAGATCTAATTAAAGACATAACACAAAAGCAATGATGCTTTTTCATGTATTTTAATAAACACACAGCATGAACAGTGCAAGGTGCAAAAAGTATGTGAACTCTTGGATTCAATAACTGGCTGACCCTTGTTTGCCAGCAATAACCTCCAGCAAATGTTTCCTGTAATTGCAGATCAGACCTATACAACGGTCAGAAGGACATTTTACAAAACTGAATGAGTTCAGCAATGTTTTTGGGATGTCTGGTGTGAATCGCTCTCTTGAGGTCACGGGCCACATCAGAAGGCGTAATTTCTTCTGCTGATGCCATTCTGTTGTTGATTACTCCTGTGATTTGGTTTGTTGTCCTGTTGCATCATCCAGCTTTTGTTGAGTTTCAATTGGCGAACAGATGGGCTAACATTCCTCTGCAAACGTCCTTAAAAAAATTGAGAATTAATTTGTCTGCAAGCTATCCAAGGCCCTGAGGCACCAAAGCGGCTCCAAACCATGATGGCCACTCCATCCTAGATTACTGCTGGGACGAAATTTTGATGTTGTGTTTGGCTGTTTTTCTCCTGTTTTTTTTTTTTTTCCCCAGTCCACACAATATTTTACCAGTAGCGGCAACTTTTGCAACTTCAGATGTGCATAAAACAGAAGCAGCATCCATGGTGTCCTCCCATGAATTCCATTTTTGTTCAGTGTTTTATGTATCACAGACACATTAACAGAGATGTTTGCATGTTTCTGATTTTTTTCTTCTGTACGTCTTTAGCCGACACTCTCTGATTCTTCTTAATACCACTGAGTATTTTGCATCTGTGCTCTTGCAGTCATCTTTGCAGGACGCCCACTCTTGGGATGAGTAACAACAGTGCTGAATATTCTCCATTTATAGACCATTTGTCTTATGGTGAACTGATCAGCATTAAAGCTTTAAAGATATTGGTACCATTTTAACCTTTCCAAATGTAAGTCAACATTTCTTTGGTTTCATTTTTAGAGGGATAGTTCACTGAAAAATTAAAATTCTTTCATTAATTACCCTCATGTTGTTCCAAACCCAGAAGACCTTAAGATTAAGATATTTTTGATGAAATCCGAGAGTTTTCTGACCCTGCATAGACAGCAACAAAACTACCATGTTCAAGGCCCAGAAAGGTCCCAGCAGACACACAACGTCATAAGACGGTGATATTTGGTTAAATTTCAATACAACGTTAATTCAATGTCTAATGTCAATGTTAATTTGATGTCCAATAACAATGTCAGCTGGTGTTGATATTTGTTGCTTTTAGGTTGTGTAACCAAAATCCAACATTAGTTCAGCGTCAAATTGTCGTCAAACCCCAACCTGATTTTCATTCTCAATGGACGACGCCATGTCCAACGCCAACCTGATGTTATATTGTCGTCCTGTGGCTGCTGGGGTAGTTAAGGACATTGATAAAATAGTGACATCAGTGGTTCAACCTTAATTTTATGAAGCTACAAGAATATCTTTTGTGCGCAAAGAAAACAAACAAAAAAGACTTTATTCAACTATTTTTTTTGTGTTCCATGTCAGTTTTCACCACACGTTAAGGAGCATACAATGTCAGAATGCCGGCTCCTGCATCAGCAGCGGCAAACAGATGCGTCATGGTACTATCGTGAAGCTTTTGACATTTCAGGATTATCACATTCATTTAGATAGGACTTGGTCTTGGATGACCGAAATAGTTGCCTGGAGGCATTGCAAATATGGCTGCCGAGTGAACAGACTTTCCTTGAAAGGGACTTTGATATTAATTGCAATGTATTTCAAATACAGTTGGGGTCAAAAGTTTTCATACACCTTGCAGAATCTGCAAAATGTTAATTATTTTACCAAAATAAGAGAGTTAGTACAAAATGCATGTTATTTTTTATTGAGTACTGACCTGAATAAGATATTTAACATTAAAGATGTTTACATATAGTCCACAAGAGAAAATAATAATTGAATTTATAAAAATGACCCCCCTCAAAAGTTTACATACGCTTGATTCTTAATAATGTGTTGTTACCTGAATGATCCACAGCTGTGTTTTGTTTTTGTTTAGTGATAGTTGCTCATGAGTCCTTTGTTTGTCCTGAACAGTTAAACTGCCTGCTGTTCTTCAGAAAAATCCTGCAGGTCCCACAAATTCTTAAAACTTTTTGAATTTGAAGATCAGGGTAAATGTAACTTATTTTGTCTTCTGGGAAACATGTAAGTATCTTCTGTAGCTTGTGAAGGGCAGTACTAAATAAAAACAATAAGATATTTAGGCAAAATAAAAAAATGTACACATCTTCATTATGTTCAAAAGTTTACACCCCTGGCTTCCTTTTGGAGCATTTGAAGCTTCTATAATAGTTGCATATGAGTGCCTCAGTTGTCCTCAGTGTGAAAAGATGGATCTCAAAATCATACAGTCATTGTTTGAAAGGGTCCAAATACACAAAAATGCTAAAAAACCAAAGAATTTGTGGGACCTGAAGGATTTTTCTGAAAAACAGCAGGCAGTTTAACTGTACAAACAAGGGACTCATGAACAACTATCACTAAAGAAAAAAAAACAGCTGTGGATCATTCAGGTAACAACACAGTATTAAGAATTAAGCGTATGTAAACTTTTGAACAGGGTTATTTTTATAAATTCAACTATTATTTTCTCTTGTAGATTATACATATATCTTATTCAGGTCAGTACTAAATAAAAAATAACATGCATTTTGTATGATCCCTTTTTTTTGGTAAAATAATTAACATTTTGCAGATTCTGCAAGGTGTAAACTTTTGACCTCAACTGTATTCAATTATCCAATGTGTAATGTATACTTGGCCAGACAAATGAAAACTGTATCTCGACTAAGCAGTAACTCGCTATAGCTTAAATATTACGGCACTTGTAAATGGTTTTAGTTGCTTTGACTCCAATTATTTTTGGAAAAGTCCTCATCTTAAAGATTCACATATCTTTTCCACCTTTCACTGAGAGTGTTCACACTGTGTACTCAATAAAAATGCATTTAACCAGACTATTATTCGGCTGTTGTTATGACTAAGGGTTCACTTACTTATTATGCAGACATCTAATGTTTGGATGCTGTGTTTGTAACAGTCATATAAAACGATGCAAGCCACTTTTAGTGTATGTGTTGTACAGTAGGTGGCTCACTCGCAGGCTGACATCGTGACTACTTGTTATCCCATCAGTGGGTTTGACTAAGTGTTGCATGTTAACATTATTATGACTGTAGGCATGTAAGTAGTCAACAGCGCTAATTGTTTGGACATATCCGCTGCCCTTATTTATACATTCGAGGCATCTGAAAGGATTGAGAGATCAGTGGCTGTGTGTGGGTTTTAATTGCGTTTGCATGTATTTGTGTGTGTGGGAGAGCTGGGTGACTGTGGGCATGTGCTTTGCATGTGTCGAGTGAGTTGTTTGTGTATGAGCTGGTTTGTTTGTGTGTGTGAGGTGTAAGATGGAAGAAAGCAGGCTGAGTCACTGGTGCTGCATTGGTAATGGGTGCTGCTTAAGAAAAAGAGAGGGAGGGAAGCCCACCCACTGCCTCAGCAACAAACATGACGAGAAACCAGCTGGGTATGCGAGAGAGGAGAGGGCGATGTGATGCTGTGGGGTGAGGGCGTTTGGATGGAGTGACCAAATGAGGCATGAAGATGACGCACTGTTTGATGGCTATTTCAGTGAACAACTGTGATGATGGAGATTGATTGCCCTTATCACTGAGCTCTGTGTGTGTATGTGCGCATCTGAGCTCATCTGAAGTGTAAAAGAACCAAAAATCTTGTCTCTCTCTCTCGTTTTCTCCCCTCCTCCTTCTAGAAAATGAAAAACACAGTCAGTAGCACAGCACATTTTGTGAGAAACGCTTCACTTCCCCCTCAGTGCTGAAGGCCATTCATGAGCTGTGGTAGCTCTCGGTATGAAATATCATTTTAAGAAGCTCTATTTGCATGAATGTTTGTGCAATGATGTTATTACAGCAACTAATTAACTATGTTTTGTTATGATCAATAAGACATGAATAGTTTATTCACATAAACCATTCAGTATAGTTTAATCATGTCTTTTTTCCAAAACTACTTTGCGTACAAAAAGTATACCTGTAGCTTCATAAAATTAAGGTTGAACCACTGTTGTCACATGGACTATTTTAACAATGTCCTTACTACCTTTCCTTCCCTTGAATGTGTCAGTTGCGTTGCTGTCTATGCACGGTCAGAAAGCTCTCGGATTTCTTTCAAAATAATCTAATTTGACGAAGGTCTAACAAAGGTCTTACGGATTTGGAATGACATGAGGATGAGGAATTGATGACAGAAGTTTCATTTTTGGGCGAACTATCCCTCTAAACATTTAGAGTGCACAGACAAAACGCTCTGACAAACTGTGTTAACTATCAAGCAGCAGATGACTTATCTTGAGTGACAGCGTGCCAAAAATCATTTTGATGACAGGCTTTGGCTCCTGCTTTTCAAAATGACCATAGTAACAATTGAGATCTTATACACTCTCAGAAAAAGGTACAAAAGCAGTGGGGTGTTACCCTTTCAAAATGTACACCTTTGTACATTTTAGGTACTAATATGTACCTTTAAATTATTAATATGGACCCTTTAAGTACAAAGTCAGTGACAGCTTTTGTACATTATTTTTTCCTGAGAGTGCATGATATCTAGTCTGATGAAATCTTCTTCTGTGAGCGAATTATTAAGTCACGACTGACACACTGAAGCTAGGTTTCAGTGGTTTTGATGTTTATCTACACTCTAAAAAAATGCTGGGTTAAACACAGCCCAACTTGGGTTATTTGGCAACCCAGCACTGGGTAAATATTGAACAGAACACATGCTGGGTTATTTTGACCCAGCTGGTTGGGTTAAATGTTTTTACCATGCAACATGCTGGGTTATTTTATTTTAGTGAACTATTGTTTAAAAATGATTATATTACTGCTTTAATATGGACTGGAACCTTATAAAAACACACAGAATTACTCGAGGCAACAGCAATAATCAGAAGATTAACAAATATTATTAGCATGGACAAAATACAAGACAAATTGAATTTATTTGGGTGAATATAGCATAGTTCACAATATTACATACATTTAAACTCGTTTAACAAGCATTGTAGACATAAAAAAAAATGTAACACTCAAAAGCAGAATTTTAATTTTAGTGTATTCAACAGTACTCTGTAATCGCTTTTTACCGAAATAGCGCTAATCCTCATGCCGGTGTGTCGCCGAAATCTGAGCCGGTGAAGGGCTGCTGTTGGCAGGGTTAACTGCGAACTTCAGACCGCGGCCTCGCGTTTCACTCGTAGCTGAAAGATGCCATGACTGAGTCCAAAAACTGCCCATAAACAAACAGTACTGACATTAGAGAACATATTTTAAGATTAAACTCAGTACCATAACGAATAAAATCCATTTATTTTATGCAAGGCAAAAGGCGCTTCCAGTCGGCGCCGATAGCCTTGTGGGCAGCACGCCGACATATAACGCTGTTGTGCTCCCGCCGTCCTGTGTTCGAATCGCGAGTCGAGGACCTTTCCCGATCCCGCCCTCCATCTCTCTCGCTTCACTTCCTGTCCTTTCTGATCTGTCCTGTCCGTAATAAAGACAAGATGCCAAAAAATAAATGTTAAAAAAAAGGCGTTTTTGTATAACAACCACTGCTGACACATCTTGTCCTTATGTTGCCTTGCATAAAATAATACAATTTAAACACAGCACATTTAAACGGCACAGTAAAGACTTTATAAATAAAATAAAATGTATACAAACCTTTATTTTACTGAAGTGCAAATCAGTGGCGCTGAGAACCGCTCTGTCCTGTAGAGCAGTGGTTTTCAAACCAGTCCTGCGAGCACCCCCAACACTGCACGTTTTCTGTATGTCCCTTATCTATCACACCTGATTCAACTCATCAGCTCATTAGTAGAGACAGCAAGACCTGAGATGGGTGTGTCAGATATGAGAGACCTACAAAAATGTGCAGTTGTAGGGGTACTCGCAGGACTGGTTTGAAAACCACTGCTGTGGAGGACTTAAAAAGCCCTCTGACTGACTGTAACCAGTAGTGCCAAGTGTGCTGTTTTCCCGCGGAATTGGGTTACTTTAACACTGTTGCTGCGGATTGAATCAACCTCAATAATGTCATATTTAGCCCCTGAAATGTGAATTTACCAGGGGAATCCCCACAAAAAAAAAGTGTATTTTATCCCGACTGAGCTAGTTTTGAGTTGCAATTGGGCGGGTTTTGTTGTGAAAACCTGGAAACCCTGACTGTAATGCAGCACCTGGATTGTTTCGTCAGAGAGAGGCTCAACCCAGTGGTTGGGTAGTAAAAAATAACCCAGCCACTTAGTTACAGAAAAACTACCCAGCACCTGGGTTAAAAATGTTAAAAATAGCCCAATAAAATGCCCCAAAAAGTTGAACCCAGCATTTAGGTTAAAAAATAATCCAGCACCTGGGTAAAAATTTAAAAAAAGAACCAAATAAAATGACCCAATGGGCTGAACCCAGCATTTGGGTAAAAAAATAACCCAGCATTTTTTAGAGTGTATGAATAAATGTATTTCAATTGTAATTTACGCGCTCATATTCTAACTGGTGTAAAAAAAAAAAAAAAAAAAACTTTAAGCAAGACCTTTTTTATGTGCATTTTTAAGTTTTTAAATTGAACATAAACATATCTGGATGGAAACCCCGGTGGCTACCCGGATGTCCTTTCATATCAATTATGAATTTCACTTTCCTAACAGCTATATCTCTCCACATACGGCTGAGCCTGCAAAACACATAATTAGGCCTATTTCCCTTGAATATCTCCATGTCATGCCGCACTGAGCACCTGCCACTAATGCCAAAAGCTGAACGCTGAGAGCAGCACACCGTAAAACAGACAGGAAAAAGGACACCAATTACATGATTCATAGCACAGAATGGGGGACATAACACATACTGATACACCTTTATCATGTACTTGAAGTTGGTTAGGTTTGTACAGATGGATTACAGTGAATACCTGTGAACTGTGATTGGCGTATCAGGAGAAACTTTATCTTTTAAATCAGCCTATTGAATTCAAAGCTGAAGTAAATTGTGTGAACAGTGTTAGCTGTGGGTTTAGTGGCTTGTAAATGCATCTGTTGATGAGGTAATCCTTTGAGCCTTCTCAGATTGTAGTGAATGTTAAAATTCTTGAACTAAGAGCACTGCAGGCTCATGCCTGAATTAAAGATAAAAAACAACACTAGGTTTTCTAACATACTATAGCTGACTCATATGAACATATTCTCTTTTGCAGTAAAAAGTGTTATCATGACTAGAGCAGACTGCTGTCCAAATTTCACAGTAGCGTATGATGACTGAGCTATCTTACATAACTCGATTTTAAATAAACAAGTAAACAGATTATTGCCCTTCTGTGAGTTTTTTAATGTGTTATCACTCAGTCTGTTTTATTTTATTGACTTCATAAAGTCTTATTAACGAATGTAAATCTTGTTTTATGAGACGTCTGATAAATCTAGTTTGCTTTTTATGGATATTTCATCCAATTTTATACTGTATTTATATCTGTCCAATGTCTTCCAACTTTATAGCATAATTGTAACTTTTTAGAAGTATTTTGACATACTGTAGAAGAACCATGACAATAAGGAATATTAGACAATGACATGTCATCTTCAACTTGGCATACTTTTGCATGCTAAGCTTTGTTTGATTTTCCAACTTGAATCCTGTTTGCAGAGGATCACATCCTCTCTGGGAGGAGCTCTTTTCCTTGTAGCTCAGACTAATGTCTGTAGACCTAAAAGTCAGCGGTCTGAATCATCCATATTTGACTAGAATTAAATTCATGTTTGACTAGAATTAAATTCAGTAACGCTGTGTTTTGTTGGTAATGTACAGTACATTTATGCGCTGCCTTAGTGCCTTTGTGATAGGGTATGTGTGTATATATATATATATATAGTTGCATGTGTGCTGTTTTGATGATTTATTATTGATGATTTATTCAGCTTTATTCAACTTCAAGAATATATGGGTGCATATCCTATCCTTCCCGTACAATAAGTCCCTCTTCTTTATCCACAGTTATTTCCAGTGTGGAACTTCTGTCTAGTTTCATTACGGAAAGCAAGCCAAGCATATGTGCCCTCTTCCATAACTCTACCATGAACCTTAAGTGAACTCATTCATAATTTTAAAATACATTTTAATATTGGCATTGACTGATTGGTGACTCATTCGTTCATTCACTGACTTCTGCGCAGCCTGCGTAAAGATGGCACTTGATGGTGATGACAGGAGAATTGTGTGGCAGTTATAAAGGTTGCATCATCAGTCTGGATAGATCACAGCTCATATCAGCAGAGTGGAAAAATCATTCATCTGTGGCTTCTTCACAGAGAAGATATTTCTGCTGTTTGCCTGTATGTGTGTTCCTCTGAAAGAAGCGATTCAAAGGCATGGTGTGTGACAGAAAAGTTTTCTTCACTTCCTGTTGATAAGGTGCAGAGGGCTGTTTATTTGACATTTCCTCTCTGTAGCATTTATAACATATGCTGCCAGACTACAGATAAATGAAGGGAGCAGTCTGGGCCTTCTGCCTTCACATTCCTAATTCTGTTAATAATGGGAATTAGATGGAGTACAGCTAGTATTTCTTCCCTGTAAGGCATTTTGTTCTAGTTTGTGAGTTCCATCTTTGGTAAACCACTGATCTCATTTGATTTTGTTCTCATGGTCATAATGGAAACAACCAAAATAAGGCAAAATGATATTAATCTAAGATCAGTTCAAACATTGAGTCATCTTATCCATCCAGGAAGATGAAATTCAAGTTTGAAATGATGCTTGCTACAGTGTTATATTGAAATTATGTTAAGCCATATTTGATGCATTAATATGAAACATCATAATATGAAAAGCCAGTGATATAATCAAAACTATCAGAAAATGTACTTAAGGGACTTATTAAGACACTGTAGCACATCTTACATTTTGAAATCGCGTCATGTTTCGTTTTAGCAATCTTTCATCCCAGTGCAGACATCAATCAGATACCATTTTTTTTAAAAGGTCAATCGGGCAAGAAAATGACACATCCCAGAGGACCAGATCAGCGGCTGGACAGAGTTCACTTCCGCCCAAAATGCTCCTTATCTAACTCTCTAGATCTCTAATTCTAAACCACACTCTTTTCTTAGTCTTTTGGGCCTGGAGTTTTGTTGTCATTACTTTGCGTACTGGGAAAAAAGTGACAATGTGTAGATCAAATATCTATGCGACTGTTCAAACGTTTTGGGTCAGTGAGATTTATTATTTTTTGATTCATATTTTCATTCAGCAGTATTAATATTTATATACAATTTTTAATATTGTTTTTGAACAGTAAGATTTTTAATGTTTTTTTTTTACTAATAAAAATAACTTTTCTATTTGAATATATTTTAAAATGTAATTTATTCCTGTGATCAAAGCTAAATTTTTAGCATCATTACTCCAATCTTTAGTGTCACATGATCCCTCAGAAATAAACAAATTTCATAAATGTTTTAAACAGTTGAGTATATATATATATATATATATATATATATATATATATATATTAGGATTATTTGATCCAAAGATCATCATATATCTGAAATAAAAAAGCTTTTGTAACATTATACACTATATCATTCAAAAGCTTGGAGTCAGAATAACTTTTATTCTTGTTTTAATGAATACTTTTATCAAAAGTGATGATAAAGACATTTATAATGTTACAAAAGATTTATTTTTCAGATAAATGGTGTTCTTCTGAACTTTCTATTCATCAAAGAAACCTGAAAATATTCTACTCAGCTGTTTTCAACATAATAATTATAATAATAATAATAGTTTTTTGAGCAGCAAATCAGAATATTAGAATGATTTCTGAAGGATCATGTGACTGGAGTAATGATGCTAAAAATTCAGCTTTGAAATCACAGGAATAAATTACATTTTAAAATGTATTCAAATAGAAAACAGTTATTTTAAATAGTAAAATTTTTACTGTTTTTGCTGTACATTGGATCAAATAAATGCAGGCTTGTTAAGCAGTAGAGACTTATTTAACAAACATTAAAAATCTTACTGTTCAAAAACTTTTGACTGGTAGTGTACGTATCACAGTTTCTACAAAAATATTAAGCAGAACAACTGTTTTCAGCATTAATAATAAGGAATGTTTCTTATGCACTATATCAGCACATTCATTTCTTGGTGAGAATTATGTGAGAAACATAAGATCTTACCAACCCCAAACTGAAGAATAGTAGTGTATATGTGCTTTGGGAAAAACATACTTTTTTAAACCGAATTTTATTCAGTGGGATGGAAACACTCTTTAAACATGACCCAATATTTAATCCTTGTCACCAAGACAGCCGCAAGACAGAGTTCATACCTCTTTACTTGTTAGCTGGATGTTTAGTTTGGACTGTGCAGATGATTCTGCTGTACCATGAGAGTAGAGAGAGGCGAAGTTCTTTTCAGTGTGGTGTACAAGTACAGCATTACCTTAAACACAGAGAAAGACAAATTCGATTTCAGTCTGAATGGAAGAAAAAAAGAGGAATAGAGTGAAAAAAACCCAACAATCCCCTCCAAATTGACACATTGATGTATCTTATTTGCTCCTGCCCTTCGGGACATGTTGTGTCTATATCAAATGATTCTCTCCTAGTCAAAGCTGCACAGCAGATACAGCATTTGTTATAACAAAGAATGTTTATGATGCACAGTTAATGTTTTGGAGAGTTCAGCTTTTACAAAAGAGCAGCTGAATGGTGGAAAACATATTTCCAAAATACTATTCTAAACCTGCCATACAAATTTTCCACATAGAGGGAGAAAGTAAGATATTGATAGTAGTATCATAGCTTTGTGGTTTACTTTAAAGGGGTCATCGGATGCAAAGTTCACTTTTAAGTGTTGTTTGAACATTAATGTGTTTTGGCAGTGTATGCACACATCTACCCTATAATGATAAAAATCCATGCAGTGGTTTTTAATTAATCTGTAAAAATAATTTCCCCTTTTTCAAATCGAGTCATTCTCAGACCGACAGAGGCCGCTCCTACCATAGTTGATTGACATGAGCGTTTTACCTCAGATCAGCTGTAACAGTCCGACCTCCATTGTTTCGATGCTGGAGCAGGGATGTAAGTTAGAGAAGCATATCTCCGATTGAGCGATTGAGGTGTTGTGTTGTTGGATGTGATAATTAGCACAGTGGTCGTCATTTACTCCCGACACCTGAACCGCTGAAGATGCAGTGGATTACGTTTGTTTGTGAAAGGGAATGCGCCTCCCGATCTACATATATCCGTCTACGTTCGCGCAAATCATTCGTGATCCAGCTTCACTTACAGCAGAAGTGAGTATAAGGGTTTTTTATTAATCTTTGCAATCACCTTTCCTAATAACCTGCTAGTTAGCAAGTTTAGTAAAGAGTAAACAGACTCGTCACTCCACAGAGAGAAGAGAGGGGCGGGGTGAGCAGAGCTCATTAACATTTAAAGCAACCTCGACCAGGACAGGATGATTTTTGCAGAGCTGATTTTGGCAGGGTAAAAAGGGTGTTGTTTTACACTACCATTGAGAATTTTTAACCAAAGCATATTACAGACTTTTCATTAAGACCTTAAAGAATCATATCAGTTTGTGGAAAATGGGCATCCGATGACTCCCTTTAAAAATGAAATCCATAAACAGATCGTTTTTCATGGTGTAAAAACAACAATTTACAACAACACTGAGACTTCTTAATATATATTCTCATGTTGAACAGAGAAAAAAAGTCATGTTTGGAAATGCTGTGTGAGTAAATGATGCGTGGGTTTTTATTTTTGGCTGAACTATCCCTTGAAAGCTGAAAAACACTTTTCTCAGTCAGCTTACAGTGAATAAGCGCTGTACACAATGCGCTCCTCTCTGACTGATTTATAAATAGATGAGCTGCATCATTAAAGGGGTCATATGTTGAACAACTAATATTTCCTTGATCTTGGGAGATAAAAGAGATGTTTTATGAAAACATACAGTACTGTGACTTTCAGAACTCGAAACTTTCTCCACAATGGAAAAAGATCATTCATTTCATTTTAATAATATATGACCACCCACATTTACAAGTCAACAATGCCTATAAAGCATTCAGAATAGAAACATTTACTTGACGGATTATACAATATTATAAAAGATCTTTCTTTTGGAAAGAAACATTTCAGCTTGGACTGTTTTTTTTTTTGAACCTGTCATAATGTTTCACATTTTGTATGTAAAAAAATGATTCATCTCAAACACACAGCAGCAAGAAATGGGCAGTTAAATTTTAGAAAGATAGAGTGGAAAGTGGTCATGAAATCAAAATAAAGACTGGTTTTGGTCCAACATTGTTAACATTATAAGTGGACCTCAGGGAAAAAAAGTAAATGGAAAAAACTATAACATGATGCCTTTAAAGACCTGTTTCTTCTGTGGTTACAAGGGAAGAGGGAAATAAATAACAAAAATATAGTATTGTGATCTGGATGTAATAAAATCGATATAATATTTTAATGCCAGACTCTTTCCGAGTGGTTACTATGCTGAAAGTAAGGGAGAAAAAAAGACATTCACTGAAGCAGCTGTCAGTTCCTTATTACAAATGATATGACTGAAGAAATGTGTAACCAAGAGCATAAAAAGAGAGAGAATGTGGAAATGGAAAAAGGATAAAGGAAATGAGTGACAAAAGAGTACATCAAATTTAAAACAGAAAATGATTAGAGGCTTTTAAGAGGAAATGCAGTGATCCTTGAACCAAACAAGCTGGCAACAAGTTGACAGGTGTGTATACTCTGCTCAAAAGCCAGAGTGTGATACACTAATCACTTGGACATGATCTCTCCTTTGGGTACTTCATCAAGGGGGAACTTGAAGATCAGTCACCCATGTGAGCGTGCTCTGCTCATAGGGCAGGTAATCAAAGGGAGGTAGAGTGTAATTAGAGAATCAGATCTGTTTCCTATAAGTCCCAGTCTCTGGAGCTTTGACAGATGACTTCTACATTGGACTATAAGGCTCAAGGTTTTCAGTCACAAAAAATTAGGTCTTATTAGATAGCTAAGGGGCTTAATAATATAGACATTCATTTTACTAAGATTGTTTTTCAAAACTCTTGAGCTTTAAAATGATAATAAATTAATATTTCATGAGTCAGGAAAATTATGACTGTCCATGAGCACATTGCTCTGTTTCATTTCTGTCTGCTGTACCGTCTTTCTTTTGGTATTCTTTTGTTTTAGTTCCACAAAGCATCCTTGGCTTTATGAGAAGTGCTTTAGACATGAAAATTATTATTAGGGCCTCTTTAAAGTAGTACACTTCCAAAACAAAAATGTACAGATAGTTTACTCACCCCCTTGTCATTCAAGATGTTTATGTCTTTCTTTCTTCAGTTATAAAGAAATTATTTCAGGATTTCTCTCCATATAGTGGACTTCTATGGTACCCCCAAGTTTGAACTTGCAAAATGCAGTTTAAATGCAGCTTCAAAGGGCCCTAAATGATCCCGGTCGAGGAAGAAGGGTCTTATCTAGCGAAACAATCAGTTATTTTCCAAAAAAAAAAAAAATGTATATCTTGTCTACCTCTGCGTGAACTCTGTGTATTCCAGTTTATGACAGTTAGGGTATGTCGAAAAACTCCCATCTCATTTTCTTCGCCAATTTCAAAATCGTCCTACATAGCTGTTTTACCTTTTTTTGTGAAGGACTTTTTAAACACTGGGTCAGTACTTCTGCAGCGATGTAGGGCGATTTTGAAGTTGGAGGAGAAAATGAGATGGGAGTTTTTCAACATGCCCTAACTGTCTTGAACCGGAATACACAGAGTTCACGCAGTGCTAGACAAGATGAGCATTTGAGGTTAAAAAGTATAGAAATTGTCCATTTTTTTTTTTTTTTATTAAATAGCCGATCGTTTTGCTAGATAAGACCCTTCTTCATTGGCTGGGATCATTTAGTGCCTTTTGAAGCTGCATTTAAACTGCATTTTGCAAGTTCAAACTTGGGGGCGCCATACACGTCCACTATATGGAGAGAAATCCTGAAATGTTTTTTTCAAAAAACATAATTTTTTTTAAGACATGAACATCTTGGATGACAAGGGGGTGAGTGCATTATCTGTAAATCTTTGTTCTGGAAGTAAACAACTCCTTTAACCTTTAAAAAAAGCACTTTTGTTCAGCCTTATAATGCTTATTTGTTGTATTTCACTTTTGACTAATTAGACAAATGACTTTAAAGTTTGACTTTTATATGACATTTGTTAACCTCATTGAACTTGTCTACTAAGCAAGGTGATACACAGCAAGGCTTCTTGAAGGTGAGTGGTATCTTTAATAGAGATATTTATCTGTGTAGTACCAGCCAATTTAAAGGGCACTTATGCAAAATCCACTTTTACATGGTGTTTGGACATAAATGTGTGTTGGCAGTGTGTGAACACAACCACCCTACAATAATAAAAATCCACCCACTCCTTAATTCTTAATTCCCATTAAACCAAACCAGTCTCAGTGACATCACTTTGTTTAGGCCCCGCCCACGGCCGCTGACTGGCAGTCCTGCATTGCCGTAGTTTCTACCCTCAGCCAGTTTTGTTTGGTTGTACACTGTCCTCTATTTTCTCCACGCTCAAGCAGCTATAACGTCAACAATATCTCATAAGCAATCCTGGTGTTCTTTGTTTCTAAGTCTGAACATAAGATGTGATTTTCTCCCAACATCTGAGCCACTGATGACGTAGAGGATTATTTTTATTTTTGAAGGTAATGTGCCTCAAACTCCACCTGAATATGTTGATGTCTGCACAAATCATTTCGCTTTGTGAATGTCATGTTGTTCCAGTGCTTAGCTAACATTTTAATCCTATTTCTGTCAGGACCACTATCGTCAAAATGATAAGCACTTAGCATACAGTTTGGTTTGGCAGTATGGTTCTGTTCTGGGCAAAAACTGAGCAGCAATAATAACCCCCCAGGGTAAACAGAACAGAACAAAGCAGATATCATTAATGTACTTAATGATATTTAAGTGTAACACATTATTCAAATAAAAGGAAGCTGATTCAATGACGAATATCAGAAGCCAAGTCCTGACTGTGGCAAAAGGAGGAGCTGGGGATGGAGGATGGTGTTTTGCTCCTGAGCAAGCAAAAAGCTGCTGAATAATACTGAATAGCGCTTATTTAGGAATGCCGCGATAGGTGTCGTATTCCTCTAGGTAGATGTGATCAGCTGAGAGTCAGCTGATGCAAGCTTGACTCACGTGACCTGCCAGAACTGTCAGGACCACTATCATCAAAATGATAGGCACTTAACATACAGTTTGGTTTGGTGGTATTGTTCTGCTCTGGACAAAAACTCCCTGCCCATCCATGCAGCATGTCATGAATGAGCACGGAGAGCAGCAATAATACCCCCCTCCCAACACAAACGACAGACCAGAACCCCCACAACCACAACCAATGGCATACCTGAAAGAAGCATGTCCTTCTGGAATAACAGAGACTGGGGCAGCAGCTCCTTAGCGAGAAGGGTAGCAGCGAAGGGGTGCTCTTCTTCATAAGCAGTTAAGAAGAGCAGTAAGCCCCTTTAATGCAGTACATAAAAAATATTAAAGATGCTGAAAACTTACAAGTACTGGCAGCCTAGTTTGCAGCAAACATAGCGTACTGCCACCACAGAAGCAAGCAAATTAACTGGTTAAGAGATCACAGATTCTACATGGCCTAAAAGCTTCAGCATCCACTTAAAAAAACTATAACAACAGCATATTATAATTCAAATCAACCCACTGACATTTGCGCTTGCTGTATTGCTTGTCCTTAATCTGACAACCTGCATGAGTGTTGACAAAATCCCTTACCAATACACTAGATAGATTGAAGCAACAAGTTTTTGCCCAGAAACTTAAAGAAATAGCATTCACAATAACCAGATGAGCCAAAGCAGCAAGCCTATTTCAAGAACAATCGATGGCCTTAAACAACAGCTTAAACATATGCTTCTTGCTGTTGCAAAATTAACTGGCTACCAGCACTTGCTGTAACCACCATTTGTTTAAAGCAGTGGTTCTCAAACTTTTTACAGTGGCGTACCCTCTGGAACATTTAACATTCTTCTGAGTACCCCCACTTAGACCGCAGTCACACATTTACCATTAAGGGACATTCTGCCCCCTTAAAGCCTTAAACTGTTTTACCTTTTAAGGTGCATTTTTTACCTTTTATTGTTTTTTAAGTTTTTAAAGTGTAGGGTACATTTAAAATGTAAAATGTTCGCTTAATATTACTTTTTGTTGAACTGTTATATAATATCAACATTTGCAATCCTTTGGATATTCAGAGAAAATTGCATTCTTGCTCATATTTTAAACATAAAAAAACAATAACTCGCATAGGGCATGTTTCTGAATCAAAGAGTTTCTTAAATCAATCAAATTTTTAGTCTGTGTCAATATTTCTTCTTCATGCTATTAAGTGCTACAAATCTACTTTAAAGATACAATGAACAGCAGTGCGATTTGCTAAAACAGCATACTTTGTGGGCATCCTATCATACGCATGCTGCTGGTATGGATGCAGTCAGTTTTGACTGCAAAAGATGAGGTAATTTGATATCATTTGACCGTTTACAAAAGTGCAATTTTCTATTTAGCGGTATTTTGCTTTACACAAGAACAAAAGCAGCGAAGAGGTGCTCTTCTTTAATAAGCAGCTGAGAAGAGCAGCATGCCCCTTTAATGCAGTACAGCATATGGTGCAACAGGCATGTTGCATTATCCAGATGATCTTTTCAAAAATACAGTGCATTAAATATCAAGCATGTTACCGACACACTAGATCGCTTTAAGCAGCAGCATATCATCGACTAAAACACAGCGTTTTGGAAATAATAGTTGGATAAGTTTAATGAAACATTATTCACAATACTAGATGACCCTTAAACGGCAAGGCTGTTTCACATCAGACAGCTTGAACAACAGATTTAAAAACAAGCCTCGCTGTGGTAAGTTTAACTGGTAATGTTACCAGCATGTCATAATACAACCGATAAGCCTAAAGCAACAGCATGCCTAGCAAACAAAAGTTATTGAATAACTAGCCTTAAAATATGAGCAATATTTGACGAAAGCATTTTTGCCAACATAGCATTAGGCAATGAGAATGAAATAAAAAATAGCTTAGCTTCGTGAAGATATTCAGAGATAAATAAAGGGTGAAATGGCCAGTTGTTATGTGGATGCTTTAACCCTTCTTGATATCTTGCTGCTTCTAGCGGGGAAAGCAGATCTAGTGATGCAGACACGTTAGCACAACTCAGCATTGCGGGCAAAGTGTCTACATCAATGATGTATAGTTGCAAGAAGCAGTGTTTGCTCAGGTCACTTCCGAGTTTATCAGCTTATATCAATCAACACTATCAGTTCAAGAACTTGAATCTCGTGAAAAACTCTGAGGGAAACAAACCCCTGTGGTGAAATCCTGATTAAAAGCTTATAGAAACGGAAATCGCTGCTGTCTGTTTTGCTCCTGAGCAAGCAAAAAGCTGCTGAATAATACTAAATAGTGCTTATACAGGAATGCCATGATAGGTGTATTCCTATAGGTAGATGTGATCAGCTGAGAGTCAGCTGATGCGAGCTTGACTCACGTGACCTGCCAGAACTAATGCTGTAGGCTGAATTTGTCTGCGTATGTTATCGAAGTATTTTAATTAATCAGCGCTGCGCTTGTGAAATAAGTCAACTGGGGTCAGCGCGGCTCGAGCTCTGTAACATTGCGCTGTTTTGTCCCACTTTTGGTGTGTTTTGCTTGCCATACAGTATGTACAGCTGAACACTGGTTTACTGGAGTCGTGTTGCTTCTACCGACTGTTTATTGCAACCTGATCTCATGACGAAAATGTACCTGTGGCAACTTTTTCGCAAGACATGAAATACATACCGTCATGTACGTTTCGTGACATATTCGATGTGTAATGTCCACTGAGTGGCGCTAAAAGATTGTTCGGTTTTTCCCAGAAAAAAATGAACGTACCTATATGGTACGTTTTATGTGACGCTGGTTTTATACGCATCACCACAGTTCTGATTTGAAATGTACGTTGAGTGCCGCTATAAAATGCTCCGTGACGTTTTAAAATAATGTACCATCTGCACTAAACCTACCCGATAGAATGAATAAAAACAAATGTGACGTAAAAACACAATTCGATCTCTCATCTTTCAGCTCTTTCATTGTGAGTCATGTTTTTCACAGGATTCATACCCAAGGATTCCGCATCCTAAGTCCAATTCTGTGCCGACTGAGCTACTGAGCAAACTTGTTATATTTGGAAAGCTAAACACATGGAGCTGTAATCATAACTGTATACGCAAACGATTGCAAGTGCTCACTGTTTTACCGCCTCTAAGGTTAATTTCTATGTGAAACTGCATTGATATGTACTTACTGGTATGTATTTGTGAAAATGTTCCCACAGGTACGTTTTCATCATTAGATCAGGTAGGTTTATTGCTGAAGTTATGCAAAGCAGAAACTTCTTCTGAACATGGGGCAGGAATATGCACCTCATTTGCATTTAAAGTGATACGCACCAAAACAGTTCTTTGTTAAACACACCACAAAAATGACATTTTCTAGATGTTATAATAAATGTTATAATAAATTTTGAGCTGAAACTTTACAGACACATTCTGGGGACACCCAAGACCAATATTACATCTTGTAAAAAGGGGCTCTTTAATAAACAATTGAGACTGATAATGAATTTTGTTACACTGACTGAACAGTGTTATTCAGTGCTGCATTTATTTAATTCATTTTAGTTGGTCAGTTAGTGTGCTGCATTTCTTTGCTTCCTTTTTATCTGCCTCTCTACCTGTTTCTGAAAGGCCCTTCTTTGCCTTTCTTCCTGGGCAGCGCAGTGTGCCTTTGTTTACACCAAAAAAAAAACAAAAACAAAAAACACAATGGCCAGCTTAAGCAGCTTTGGCTTTGTAAATCAAGACCAACCTGCTCTCAGAATCGATATCTACCTAAGCCTTTTCTTTACCACTGGGCCGTTCTGTCAGTAGGAGCTGAGCTATCAATGACACCAGCTCCAATTCAATCTCTTTCTCTGCACTTCTCATTCACACATTCTCTTTGCATCCCTGATTTTGCCTGGCCTAACTCTTTTGTTTTCTCTCGGCTGCCCTTTTTCCACTTCATCTCTGTCTCTTTCAATTTGGTTTATTCCTTCTCACCCTCTCTTTTTTCTTTTACCAAGTCTGACTGTCTCTTCCTTCTCTCCCTCTGTCTGTTATAGTTCCCAATGCACGCAACAGTGTTTTTATTTGTGTATTTACCTTTAGCATAAAAACAGACTCCAGTACAATGAATGGACAGGTTGAACTACAGCAGCTTAGCATAACAGCATTGATAAATAAGTAAAAAAGTAAATAAGAGCAAGTTAGTTTAGACCTGTGCACACTAATTGAGACTTTAATAGAGCAGAAAACAGAGCTATACAAGCTATGTTTTGTGGTTGTTGCTTATTGACAACCCAAAATGCCTTGGAAAACAAACCCACCACAACCATGAAGAAATAACAAGAAATGACCAGTTGAATCAACAATTTGCTTAAAAAGATCACAGACCTTGGCTGGGAATGACTGAAGGCATTTCTAAGACAAACCTTTTTGATAAACAGGAAAGTACAAAAGTCTGGAACTGTTTAAAGTTGACATGAAACGTAAATTGTCTTTTCTTCCTTATTGTGACACACAGTACTAAATCCAAGTGAAACGGACAAATGCATAATTTTACACTACCAGTCAAAAGTTTTTGAACAGTAAGATTTTTAATGTTTTTTTTATTTTTTTTTAAAGAAGTCTCTGCTGCTCACCAAGCCTGCATTTAACATTTTGAAATATTTTTGCTATTTAAAGTAACTGTTTTCTATTTGAATATATTTTAAAATGTAATTTGTTCCTGTGATTTCAAAGCTGAATTTGTAGCATCATTACTCCAGTCTCATGAACCTTGAGAACCATTTGCATTTAATATTATTACACCAAATCAGCATATTAGAATGATTTCTGAAGGATTATATGACACTGAAGACTGGAGTAATGATGCTGAAAAATTAGCTTTGATCACAGGAATAAATGACATTTTAAAATATATTTAATTAGAAAAGTTATTTTAAATAGTACAATTATTTCACAATTTTACTGTTTTTTTTTTTCTGTAATTTGGATCAAATAAATGCAGGCCTGATGAGCAGAAAAAACTTCTTTAACAAACATTAAAAATCTTACTGTTCAAAAACTTTTGACTGGTAGTGTAGCTGCTTCTCAAAGATGTAAAAATGTAGGGCAGGACTTGATATCATCTACCTGAAACTGATTTGATCATTGTCATTTGATAAGTTACATTTACAGGTTGCTGGAGGGAAGAAACTGTTGCCCTGAAATAGATAATCTATAAACATAACATTATTTCACACAAAAAGTACAGATGGGATCAACCAATACAAATCATCATGGAGTACAGTTTCACTCACTGAGTGCTCATTGTTTTTCCTCCGTGAGGATAATTACTTTGATTCAGAGTAACACTCAAGGTGCTGCATGCATGCTTCCCCCTGCACGGTGCTACGTACCTCATGATGCGAGTAATTAACGCTGATTTAATTTACATCTCTAGATTTGTTTGGTGCTTAGTTTATCATGATGTTCTTCTCATGTTTAATGGAGGCCAATGGTGGCCAGTGTTTATCATGTTTCAGTGCATTATGAAATAACACATTTCAGTAATGCTTGCCCACACAATACATCACCCTTCCCTCTTTTGCTCTTGCTGTGTTGCAAATACTTTACATCACTCTGAGGTTTATATTTGCATTGAACATTAGTGCAGCTGACAGCCCATATTACAATGCTTCATGTCTGACAAAGCCTTCATAGAGTGAGTGGTTTAACTCTGCAACGACTATGATATGTTGGAAATGTTGGGAGTAGAAATGAAACTACAGAAAATTACAGTAAACTTAAAAATCAGCAGCCTTCTGACATTTGTAAGATACGCACTTTTGATGCATTAAATGTTCACTGATTTTGAATGTAAATATTCAGAATTTTCTCTACACACGCTAAAAAAATGCTGGGTTATTTTTTTTAACCCAATCCTGGGTTCAGCCTTTGGGTCATTTTATTGGGTTATTTTTAATATTTTTACTCAGGTGCTGGGTAGTTTTTCTGTAACTAAGTTGCTGGGTCATTTTTAATGCTGGGTTAAGCCTGTTTTCGACAAAACAACCCAGCTGCTGAGTTACAGTTATCAGAGCACAGGCTTTCTGAGTCCTCTACAGGAGAGAGCGGTTCTCAGCGCCACCGATTTGGTGCACTTCTTCAGCGAAAAAAAGGTTTGTTTACATTTTATTTATAAAGACTTTACTGTGAAATAAGGACGAGATGTCAATCAGCTGCATCAGCAGTGGCTGTTTCGCAGGATGGAAACGTTTTTTGCCTTGCATAAAATAAATGGATTTTAATCGTTATTGCAGTGAGTTTATTTAGTTTGATATTTAAATATGTTCTCTAATGTCAGTACTGTATGTTTATTGGCAGGTTTTGGAGTCAGTCATGGGATCTTTCAGCTATGAGGCCACGGTCTGAAGTTTGCGGTTACCTCGCAGTTACGATTACAGAGAACGGCTGAATACGCTCAAGTTAAAATGTTACTTTCAGATGTTACATTTTTATGTCTAAAATGCTTGTTAAATGAGTTTAAACGTATTTAATATTGTAAACTATGCTGTATTCACTCAAATAAATTCAATTTGTCTTGTATTTTGTCCATGTGTTCTTGCTTAAAGGGGTCATTGGATGCTAAGTTCACTTTTACATGTTGTTTTAACATTAATGTGTGTTGGTAGTGTATGTACAAATCTACTCTATAATGATAAAAAATTCCATGCAGTGGTTTTTAATTAATCTGTAAAAATAATATCCCCTTTTTCAAATCGAGCCATTCTCAGATGCTTGTCAGTGCGGTGTCACACCAACAGAGGCCGCTCCCACGATAGTTGATTGACATGAGCGTCTTACCTTAGATCAGTTGTAAGAGTCCGCCCTCTTTGTTTCGATGCTGGAGCAGGGATGTAAGTTAGACAAGAATATCTCAGATTGAGCGATTGAGGTGTTGAGGTTGAGGTTGCTGGATGTAATAATGAACGTAGTTGTCGTCATTTACTCCCGACATCTGAGCCGCTGAAGATGCAGTGGATTACATTTGTTTGTGAAGGGAATGCGCCTCCCGATCTACATATATCCGTCTATGTTCGCACAAATCATTCGTGATTTGTCTTCACTTACAGCAGAAGTGAGTATAAGGGCCTGTCCACACGGAGACGCGTTTCGCTGTATACGTATAAATTTTTTACCGTATTGGCGTCTCGTCCACACGGATCCGGCGTTTTAGGAGACTGAAACCGCTATTTTTTGAAACCGGGTCCCAAAGTGGATAAATCTGAAAACAACACCCTTGCGGTTTCGTGTGTACAGCGAATCCGTATATTTTGTGAAACGATGATGTCATCACATCACGTGTCGGCTGTGTCTGGCATATATGCTACACCGTTTTCAGTGGTTTAGTGTGTACGCAGATATTTCTTGAGACGACGCCGTGTTTACGCAATTTTTTTTGCGAACGAGGAAAAAAAATGAGCGGATAGGGAACGCACCGGCTTCGTGTGGACGTAGCCTAAGGGTTTTTTTTAATGAATCTTTGCGATCGCCTTTCCTAATAATGGGCTAGTTAGCAGGTTTAGCGGCTAAACACGGCTAAACTAAACAGACTCGTCACTCCACAGAGAGAAGAGAGGGGCGGGGCGCGCAGAGCTCATTTGCATTTAAAGCAGCCTCGACCAGAATGAGATTATTTGGCAGAGCTGATTTTGTCAAGGTAAAAAGGGTGTTGTTTTACACTACCATTGAGAATTTTTAACCAAAGTATCTAATAGACTTTTCATTAAGACCCTAAAGAATCATATCAACTTGTGGAAAATGGGCATCCAGTGACCCCTTTAATAATATATTTTCAAATTTTGATTATTGCTGTTGCCTCTAGTAATTCTGTTTGTGTTTTCATAAGTTCCAGCCCATTTTATACCAACAATATAATCATTTTTAAACAATAGACTTAAACAAAATAACCCAGCATGTTTGGTGAAAAGATTTAACCCAACCAGCTGGGTCAAAATAACCCAGTGTCACGGCTGTGCCGTTGGGAACGAAGGAGAAACGAGCACTCGACACATAGGAGATAATTCCACAAGGACATTTAATAAGTCAATACTTCAAATACTTTGGAGAAACGTAGAATCACAGGATACACACAACCAAAAACACTTAAAGATCAGACAAGGAACTAAACACAAGGTGGAACTTAAATACACAAACTAATCAGTACATACACAGGTGACGACAATGAAACAATCAGGGCGAAACAAGGAGGGCGTGAATCGGGTAACGAGAGGGCTGAGTCCAGGGAGCACATGGTGAATCACAACATACACAAACACACAATGACAAGAAGGATACGTGACACCCAGCATGTTTTCTGTCCAATATTTAACCAGCGCTGGGTTGCCAAATAACCCAAGTTGGGTTGTTTTTAACCCAGCATTTTTTAGAGTGCCACCTGGCTGACTGGCATTTTAACAGTCAACAACTTTCACTGCATAGTAATTGGTTCATTATAGACCGTTTGATTCTATTAGGTGGTGACTGATAGATGAAGATTGGCAAAGCACTAAGATGTGACTCTTTTGTGCAAGTATATAATGGAGCAAGAAAATTTCTTATTGGAACACAAACCACACTTGAAAATGTTTGAAAGTCAGGCAATGTCAAAATATAAGACACTTCTCTCTTTTTTTTTATTCCCAGTCAAAAAGATTCTGTGGTTTTGTGATCTGATTGGCTTAAACAGATATTAGATTTGAGTGGATCACGCATAATTGTTACTCTGCAATTCAGACAAACCTCTTTTTCCTCCTCCTCCCCTTTTCCCTCTCTCATCTGTTATTCCCGTCAGGCAGACTGGCAGACGGTGCACTGGCATCCCCTGGTACCATCCTGTGAAATGACTACTGCGTCACAGATGTAATGTGCTTGGAGTCTGTGTGTGTAACAGAAAGAGAGAAAGGAAGATGAAGTACATTGTATTTGATTGGAATGGAGTGTAGGGGATGCTAGCACAGGCTCTCTTTCTCTCTCTCTCTCTCATTCTGTCTTTCTTTCTCTGTGTCAGGTGCAGCTGCTGCAGTCTGGGGATTAGTCTCACTCCAGATCTCCTTGAGTCAAAGTCAATGAAGGTACCGCAGTACCGTGCCTGTAGCAGATATCACAGCACCTCGCTCCCACACAGCTGAGAATTAAAATGATGTCTGTTTTTTATTTTACAACTACATTTTGGCATTATTACATATCTTTAGTATTGATGGCAAATTGGTGGATTCCTTTCTTTACACAGAGAAAAGAGAGAGACAAGAGCATACCTTTTGAAAAAACAACAACATGTCTACAATGGTATACAAAAGAGAAAATTAAACCTATTTAGGAACTGATTTCCATAATGCAAAGTGATGGTGAGACCAGCCAGGCTTGAAGGCAAATGCAGCTGGGAGGCTCAAAAACCCGAGTGGAAAATTTGGTGTCTGAAACTGTAACTAGCACAGACATCCATTGTATGCCAGTGTGGTAAAAGAGTCAGGGAAAAGGGGGAAGGATTTCCTTTCCGTAAGGGCTTTGGCATTCAAGGGTCTCCTTTCTATTTTTTTCTCTCCTTTAGGGGGAGGGTGGCTTGGGTTTGATGTCCAATATAAAAAAAGTCACACTGATTTTACGTGGTGAAATTGTGTGGCCAATAAATTTGCAGTCAATGTGTATAGTGATGAGACTGGGATATCTTTCTTCATCACAAATGTTATATATATACATATGATTTTTGCAGGCGAATGCTGAGTCACCTTAGATGGGAAGCCTGAAAAAGATGCATCACACCAGATGCTAAACCTGTATTGGAAATGGGAAGTTGCAAATGATGTGAATGATGTCCTATTAACATTCCTTCCATCAAGGCAATCTGATCCATCAATTTGCATTAGCGTGCTGCCTTAAGCCACTGGCTTAACCCAAGGAGACCTCTAGCCGACTCTATGTGGAGTCAAGAAGGGAGTCAATATCTAAATTGATCAGTGGTCTGAATACTGATCATCAGTGCGGTGCGGTGATGAAGTAAAGTAGGATGTTTTCAAGTTCAGTTTATGAAGTGTAACTTCTAAGAACATCATTATTGAGCACAGGGCTGTTCACCTTTGCTTCTGAAAATAATGATGAAGGTTATGTTTTTCAGCAGCGAAAACTGGTCCTAGATCAGCACACAAGGCTTTTGGAGCTCCTGTACTTGAGTGGAAGCTGATTATGACCTGGATAGGTGGAAAGAGACCTGGGCCATTTTCAGATAAATATAGCCCTCAAAAGCACATTGTGTTCTAGAGGCGATGGGTTTAAAGTAGGGTATCCACAGTATTCTCTGTTAAGACAGCATTAATCTGCAGAAGCTTAACTTTAGGACGGAGCTACATGCGGATTCATATTTCTGTTGTTTTTTTGACGCAGGGTGTATGTCGTTTTATAGTTTAGAATTTAAGTTGAGAATTGAAAACTCTGTTACAAACACAAATACACTTTAAAGTTTAATGGTATTTACTTCTTTGAGTTTACTGATGTTGTAAAGTCATTTCTATCATGACAACTCTCAGAAGATTTTAGCATGTTAATGGATATGATAATGTTAATGTGTTTGGTCTTGGCAGAATAGATCTGCTACACTGCTGTTGGTTATTGCTATTGTAGATTATTGCTGCTGCTGCTGCTGCAAAGCAAGTATAGGAACTTGCTACTGTCAATACATACTGTGAGTATTTAAGACATACTGCTGCTGCACAAGTAGCATATATACTGTAATAATCCACAACTGATCAATACAGGTGGGGCTGGGGAAGGTGGAGGGTTTCAGAGGAATGATATCTATTGATATCTAGGAACGATCAAATGCTATAGTGAATGCTAACCAGCCATTTAAATGTAAAGCAAATGTAAGCTCATTGGCTGCGTATGCAACATGAACCAATCGGCTTGTGCCAAGTAATTTAACGCTGTGAATATCATCAGTCTGTGTTAACAACCCATCAGCCTGTGCCATCTAGAGTTTCATGACAGAGCTTGGCATTAATAAAAAAATTTTAAATATTTGACCATATTTGGCTCAATTTTTGGAAACTGAGACTTATACATCATCTGAAAACTTGTTAGGATAGGACAATATTTGGCCTAGATAAGCTATTTGAAAATCTGGAATCTGAGGGTACAAAAAAAATCTAAATATTGAGAAAATCGCTTTTAAAGTTATTCAAATTAAGTTCTTAGCAATGCATATTACTAATCAAAAATTAGGTTTTGATATATTTACGGTAGGAAATTTACAAAATATCTTCATGGAACATGATCTCTAGTTAATATCCTAATAATTTTTGGCATTAAAGAAAAATTGATAATTTTGAACCATACAATGTATTTTTGGCTATTGGAACAAATATACCCGTGCTACTTATGACTGTTTTTGTGGTCCAGGGTCACATTTTTGCATTTTTATGGCTTAACCAGCAGATGTCTTCAATGTGTGGCGTTTTCAAAAACTTTGAAGCAATCACTTTGCGAAACAATTGATTCAAAGTCATGAGAAACTGTGGTGGACAATCTGTCACAATAAAAACAATAAAGATGTGAAGCTGGCATCATCTCATTTTAACTGGTTACCTATCTACAGTAGTAAACAATGCCGCTGGTACTTTTTTTTTTTTTTTTTTACCCCACCCTGTAACCGGTTCAAAAAGAGTTTATTGGTCCTGTGCTGATTGCCTACACCAGTAGTTCTCAATTCCAGTCCTGGGGGCCCCTGCTCTGCACATTTTGCTAAAACAACAAAAATGTGATTTTCTTATTTTAACTTACTCTCTAAATTTAACTATTTTAATACTATAATAATTATATAATTAGCTACTTATTTAAATGTACGGACATTCTTAATTTCCGTGAATTAAAATAAAAATAGGGGAGTTTGAGAAAGGTTTAAGAGCCACTGCCTTAACCCTAACTTTGACCTTAACACATTCAGATGCTTATAAAAAGCACTAATCTGTCACGATCTGATATTTCTGAATTCAGAACTGAATCCGTGAAGTCAGAACTTTCCTTGACGTGACTGCATGATTAAATTAACCAATAAAATCGGCTTCGGGACGGGTGTCATTCATGACACGGACGCACTGCGGTTCGACTCAAAAGTGCAATGTGAAAAGAGGACCAGCGAGGACAGGGGGAGGTTGGTGGAACTGAACTCGGGTTCAGACGAAGCAATCAAACCAAGTGTGAAAACAGTCTGAGAGGTGAAAAGCCAGGCCAGATGGGGCTGCCAGTTTCATTTGTGATGCCAGCTTTGACCTAACCATTACCTCATTTTCCCAAAGATCTCCTATCACTTCTGCAGGCAAGGATGATGTAACCTATAAAGTTTCTTGTTTTAACACGAATTTAGCAGTGTATATTTTCTATATATAGGCTTTGCACAGGGACAGATGAGAAACTATGAGCCAGGAAAGAACTGGAGCACCTTGTTCTAAATCCATCTCCCCCTCTATGGAGTACACTGTTTTCCTTGTGAGGCAGCTCTCGGTGCTTTATGATGCTTTACAAGTGAATTATCTGATATTGGTTGCGATTCAGACAAAAAGCAAGAAAGGTTATATAATAACTAAACTAAATCGCTTAACTGTTTATCCTACACTGTATTGCTCAATGTATTCACGAAGCAAACGCAAAAGCAGTTTGTAAATACCAAAGGCTTCTCCACTTTTGTAACGGCCAGTTAATGGTTAATATCTTCCAGATATATTAATCAAATTCAGAGGCAATCTTGACACAAGTTTGAGCTGTGAGCCTGTGACGGTTTGACAAGCTCACAGATGACGCGCTCGGAGTCACTCGAGTCGACGGCTTGCTTCATCCACGACAAACTGCTCACCGCTTCATTCTTCTCCTGACGCGGAAATTAGGTTGGCGCAGTTCTCTATTACGGCGGTTTTTCGTTTTCATACACACACACCGCGAACGTGAGCTCCCTTTCTCTCCTCTCAGGTAACGCGAGCCAATAGGCGCTCGCGGACGGTGCTCAAACACTCGAGCTCACGGAAAAAGAGGCGGGAACCTCGCGCACCTTCAGAGGACGCGGAGCGCGTGCGCGCGCATTCACATCGCTCGAGCTCACTCACACAGAGCAGCCAGCAGCAGCTTCACGGGCTCAAACCGGCGGCTTGCAGAAGGGGCAGGTGGACGTCTGCGCAGACTACCACCTCCGCTTGGCGGTCTGAAAGCACCTCGGTGGAAATTTGGCCACTTCTCCCAGCCCGTCCGTGATCTCGGTGTCATTTGTCACAAATACATGCCGTTCAAGTGCTTGTAGTAAACAGTTCCTCGAGATGGAAAACGCCCACACTAAATCTGCATCAGAAGTTTTAGCAAACTTCGGTGTGAACGAAAACACTGGACTCACGCTGGAGCAAGTGAAAAACAATTTCGAAAGATATGGACCGAACGGTGAGTAAGCTCTCATGTATTTACCTGGCTGTTTACTACTAGTGCCGGTGGAGTTGAGCATAGGCAGAACATGCGCTCCCTAGAGCGGAAGAAAGTTATTCTTCATAACCGGCTGCCTTGTAGGCTTTTATCTCTAAATCCTAAGAAATAGGAGAAGAGGAGTTCCCAGCTTGGTGAGGTCCACAGTTGCTGATGAGATCTCTAATATGATGGATTATGATGCAGCCTCTAAGTTTTGGACTTTTACTTAGCACATACTGTATGATGCTTTGTAAAAAGTCTGACTATGAGGACAAATGTCTTATTTTTAAATGTCATGGATAGTTTGGTTGGCTAATTTATAATCATGAAGTCATATCTCTTCAGCCTTGCTCTTATTTTATGACATGGGACATTATGACCAACGAGACCGGCATTTTCCATTCACCCTCTTTTATGACCCTTAGTTTGAATTCAGGCAAATCCAAAGTGATTTGCGCTCTGTAATGTACCTGGCCGTGAGCCTCAGAGTGGAAAACCTTCTGTCGAGGTGGCTTGCAGGACTGAGATGCCGAGTGTCCACGTTCTGCAGGATTTCAGGCACCCGTCATTATGAGCCATCGGCTCGTTGAGCCGCACAAGTTTTTGGCTCAAAGGCATTTGCAGGGAATAGCCTTCCCTTTGAATGGGAAATATTGTTTGGAGAGATAAAGAGCCAGATAATGTACCGGCGACCAGCATTATAGAACTTGAGAAACCAGTTTTCTACTTCCTCAGTGAGACAAAATGTTCACGTAGAAACAGTGCGCGTCAGGTTACGCTGCCCTACTAGTGTTTGTGTCAGAGGGCACTTAAAAAGAGCTATTTTTTGGGTTGCGCATGACCGTACTGTACTACAGTATTCTGTTGTATTTTATTCAAGGATGTGAGCTGCTCTTAACAATCTTTACATTTCCATGTTATAAAAATGATCAGAATCAGTTTTTTTAAACCTTACTGTTTTTTCTGTCATCTGAAGTGACACTACATCTTCATTTGTTCGCTTCACATCTGTGCATCACATGATTTATCCTGGAGGGTCGAGTGATTGAGAGTGTTATATAATGACATAAACAAGCATGAAAGTGTGTTTGTCCCATATGTCATGGTTTTGATACACAGGCTACCCAGGCACTCGGCTTCTTCCTATCAAAGTTTTCCTGATGTCTAATCTTACGCTTGACAGCAGTGACCCTGAACGCTTTCCTGTGCAGATGGAATACATTTTATGTCGAAGTCTTTAAAAAAGCAGTTTAGCTTGCCGTTGCTTATCGTATCGATCTCCATGACACTATTTGCACTTTGACGCATGACATTTGCCACTCTTAACACTTTTGTTCATACAATAACTGCATGCTTGATATTCAAATTAGCACAGTGGCACTTCCAAATTAACATAGGGAAGATATCATATCACCTATTATTTATTACAGAATGAGCTAGTGTCAGTGTGTGACAACCCATCAGCGGTTAAGAAAGAATCCCCAATGTGTCTGATCTCTCTGCAGAATCTACTGCTGCATAAGCACAATGTCCTGTGACTTTCCACTTGGGTTGGTTAAAGTGACAGACTTGTTAACTCATTACGTACGCACTCAGCAATACTCAACTTTAGCTGGGCTTTTTTTGTCATATAGGACTGTTCTCGGTAACCCCATGTTATTTGTTTGAATAAGGTTCCTCTTTAAGATGGACAAAGATTAGCTATAAATTGATCCCGAAGAAGCTTCCTCTAGCCACGCAATCGTGCAAGATACAGTAAACAGTAGAGTGGCTTGAGATGTTTTGTAACATGATTTGGTTAAGACATCATTGCGGCCCCAAGGCCGTTTACTTAATGGAAAAAGCAACATCTTGTTGTAGATGATGTCTCTCTCGCTTTGAGCTGTCAACTTCCTGTTTGATATGCAGCTGAATGCCGCAGGGAATACCCTTCCGTCTTTGACCTTATTGCATGCATTGCTGTGAATCAGTCAATTTGTATTTTTGTGAATATATATCTGGCTCCAAAATGCATGCAGAAATGCATTTATTAATCCAAGCTCTGTTATCTCGATTTGACGTTAAGCTTCAAAGTGACAGGTGTTGGTCTGAACAGTGATGCCTTTTGACGTTTGTTTTACTTTAAGTAATTAACTCATTTGCCTGTGCTCTCTGATGCACTTTTTCTTTTTAAAATTGTCTCGCCCCCTTGTTTATATGCATTTTGTGTATGTAACAGAGTGCTTTTGTCCAAAGCCTCTGTGTTTGTTTTGTGTGCATGTGTGGGTGGGAAATGCTCCAAACCCTTTTGAGATTATTCTGACACACTGGCTTGTTATTAATGCAGGCGGACAGGAGGTTTTGTTTACCATTAAGCCATTAATCATTATTGTATATTAGCACCCACATGTTTTTTTTTCCTTTTTTTTCCCCGCAGAGGTAATTCTGACATAGACTTTTGCATGTGCATCCAACACCAGAATCCATTAGAAAACATAACCCGTTCCTCTTTTTTTGTTCTTTGGGAAATCCCTTATGAAGTTGCAGCATGCTTTAATATATAGCAGCATTCCTTGTAATGAGATATGACTAGAACATCCTACAGACATCGTTGTAACATACAAGTAACAGTATAAACAGTTTTGCAGTTGAACTTTGCACTGTACATCTTTTAACTTCCTTAAAAGGAGTGTTAGGGATAGTTTACCCATAACTGAAAATTGTCATCTCTTTTTTTCTGTAAAACATAGAAGAAGATATTTTGAGAAATGTTTTGTTCATACAATGGAAGTCAGTGGTAATGTCACCAGCATTTTTTTTAAAAAAGCCTCCTTTATATTCTGCAAAAGAAACAGTCATACAACAGTGATATGAGGGTGAGTAATTGCTGACAGAGTTAAAATTTTTTAGGTGACTATTCCTTTAAGATGAGTTTCTAATAAATGCTAAACTAGTTAGTTTTCTTCCTAAGACCTATTCACAACAATGCAAATAATGCTTCTTGTATGCTATTTACACTGTCAACCAAAATCTTTTGAAAAATTAATTTCTTGTCCATTTTACTTATATTTGAAACTTCTGTCTTCAGTGAAACACAAAATGAGATCTCAGGCAGAGATCGAGCAGCGCTTTTTAGCTACAATAAAAGTAGTTAATTGCCCAAATCAGTTTAAATCTGCAGTCCGTAACGTTTTTTTTATATGATAAGCGAGGACATCTTGAATCCACTTTCCGAACCATGTTTTTGGCATATCCTGAATTACTATGGTACACCTGTAATAAGTTTTTATATTCAAACTATTTTCAGTTGGTTCTAGTAGGAACCACTGTGGAGTAGCCCAGTACTTGCGTGACCTGTCATAGACATAAACAGAGAGAAGTAGCTCCACCTACAATGTTCCTCTGCAAGATGCATGTAAGTTATGTTTATTAACTGCTAGAGCGCCAAAAGTTACTGACTGCAGCTTGAAAAAATGACAAAAAGTGTCATGTAAAAAGTCAATACAACTTGTATTATAAGTCTTTTGAAACCATTTGATAGCTTTGTGTGTGGACCAAAATTTAAGAGTAAAATTTAAGTAAAATTCCAAGTCAAGTCAAATGTATGTGCTTTTTGTGATATACAAGTTTCAAATCGGGTTTACAGAAACTCATGCTATTATGTAACAGAGCTGTTTTAGGGCTGGGCAGTATGATATATATCAAAAGCATAAATGATCCTCCGAATTTAGAGCTAGCTATATTGTTTGCATTTTGTGTAGCAGATATATCAGTGCAACAGTGTCACGAATACATGTCTGATTTTTTGAATAGAATTCAAGATACAGTAAAACAGAAGTAGTGTCTAAAAGTCTGATTTAAGGCATTTTAAAAAAAGTTTTTAAAGTGGAAAAAATATCTACAAAATAGATTTAAAATAGGTTAGTATTTCATTAAATGCTGTGCAACGATTAATCACAATTAATCGCATCCAACATAAATATTTTTGTTTACATAATATATGTATGTGTACCGTGTATATTTATATATATATAAATACACAGACATGCATGGATATATTTAAGAAAAATGTTATGTTTATATATTAAATATATTTATATCTAATATTAATTATATCAATATAAATATATATATAAATACATGTAAATATTTAAAAAATATATACTGTATGGGCTGGCAAACGATTAATTGTGATTAATCGCATACAAAATAAAAGTTTGAGTGTGCCTAATATATGTGTGTGTACTGTGTGTAATTATTATGTATATATAAATACAATACACATTCATGTATATATCTAAAAAATATGTATGTATTATATATTTATTATATTTTTTATAGAGTTTATATTATATATATATATATATATATATATATACAAATATTTTGCACATAAATAACATATTTCTCTTAAATATGTAGATGAATGTGCTTGTATTTATATATACATAATAATTACACACAGTACACACACATATATTAGGCAAACTCAAACTTTTATTTTGTATGCGATTAATCGCAATTAATCGTTTTCCAGACCTAATTTATACATAATAAATATACACAGTACATACAGATATATTATGTAAACAAAAACTTTTATGTATGCGATTAATCGTTGCACAGCACTAATTGTTTTAGTTTTGTTTTGCATGAGGGTAAGCAGTTCTCAAAAAGTATGTATGATGTCTATTTAAAACATTGTTATTTATGATATTATATCAGCTTATGTAACAAATGGAGACAACCAATAGTGTTTGTCGTCAGTTACCTGCAAGTCACATTGAGTACTTTTGCTTGGCATTTAAAATGACCATCCACTTTCATTGAATGGAAGAGGGGCATCTGAATGTTTCCTTTTGCATTTCACTGAAATGAGTAAATTATGAGAGGAAATGTTTAGACATGTTTAGACATTATCCTGATCTGTAGGTCAAAGAGCTGTGACTGCATAGCGAGCCTCTCTCTTCATTCAGCATTTTTTGTGACGTCACGAATAGAGTCTCAAAATGAGGGAACCCATCTTCATTAACAAGCATAAATGCCAGTCTGTTTAACACTAAGTAGGGCAAACAATCAGCACAGAAGATACTATACTGCTCGCTTTTGGGTTGTGCTGAATTGAGGTCATCTCTAGCGTGTATTTCACCTGTGTGCAGAAAGAGGCCAATGGTTAGATGCTGTTGTAACTGTGGTGGATCGAACCCTCTGGGGTTAAAGATGTTGTCTGTTAGATGGCAATGTGCTTCCCACAGAGTTATTGTGGTAGGGAGGTCCACATGTGATTTAATTTAAATTAGAGGTCATACTGTGATTGAAATGACATGTCTTTGAGGACTGTCCTTTTTTTTTCTCTCATTTTTTGTCCATCTTTTCAAACTAAACACTGTAGTACTAAACACTGCTACAGATTGTGTGTGTGAGCATGTGTAGAAGATGCAGCTTTCTCACTTACAGCTGTGATCTAAGGACTCTCTATAAGAGGATGTTTGGTGTTTCGTTCTTTGTGGTGCAGAGTTTGCGCGCCTTGCTGAAGAGCATTTTGCGTGCGATTGTGCACATGCGTGTGTTTTTGTAAGTCATACTGACAGTTGGCATAGGTAGATAACTGATACTATGTGCACAAACATAACTGGCTAAACATCAACACCAGAAAGACACACTGACCCAAGGCCATTTTTCGAGGACCCTATTTATTTCACTGTTCTTTTGTCTTCCTCAATTTTAAAAATGCCTTGTAATGGAGATGTTTTCAAATAGTTGCATGTGTTTGGTATGGCATATCATCTGTGTGAAACTGCAGACTTATGCTTGGATGGTTTTGTTTTCTACTTGTCAGAACTCCCCAGTTACACCAGACTAGAATAGTAAAATACTCATTACTCATAAAACAGCTCTTTAAGCCTACTAATAATTTTACTGTGGGGTTGATTCAAAAATGTAAGTTTTTGTTGTTGGATGTTCTTTTAAAAATGCCACAGTCTCCCCTATGGTGTGATGCTAGTGCAAGTGATGCTATAAGAAGTTTAAAGTGTATTATTGTCACAGTTTCTCAGTTCTCTATGTGGTCGGCCTTATGAAAACAAGTACTGAGTTCTACCTTCTGTAGGCCTTCTGTAGTATACAGTACTATTCAAAGTCTAAGTCTTGTATGCTCACCAAGGCTGAATTAATGTGATTAAAAATAGTAATAATGTTAATGTGAAATATTATTGCAATTTAAATGAACTATTTTCTATTTTAATTTATTTTTTTGCATTCAATTTAATTTATGCATTCAATAAAATTCTTATCTTTTTTCAGTATTGTTTGATAAATACAATGTTCAAAAGAACAGCATTAGTTTTTGTAATAATGTAGAAGTCTTTGCTTTTACTTTTGTTCAGTTTAATGCATCACTGTTGAATAAATGTATTAATTTCTTTGAAAAGAAATCATTGTGCTGTAATGTTTAACAAAGTCATCCTGTCACATCAAGAAAGGCCTCGTACGTTGACCGCTAAGTTTTTAAAGTTCATAATGAACTGCATCAACAAACCTAAGCACACTTAATCATTTTCTGTAGGCATACAGTAGTAGCATAACCACAAGAAAATATCATCAGCTAGTGCAAACCACAGAAATCATCCTTTGCCAGCTCTACAAGTAGTGCATTTTCCACTGCTCCTCTTAGCATTACTTTTAAAGTCATCTTTAATGTTGCAAGTTCGTGTGACCACATCAATTCTGCTTGTATACATGCAACATGCATTGAAATCTACAGTATTAAAATACTGAGGTTTTTGAAGTGTCATGATGCATTTATACATCATTTTACTGTAAATAAAAATCTTAACTCTTAGCACTAACATATAGAATCATCACAGTGCGGGATATGTTAGTATGTTTGTGTCAGTTGCTGTTGGTTTTCATTTTTTAAATATTTTTTTCATGCTTGTTTGAGTAAAGGAAGTAAACTGAGACTAGAGCGTTATCATTAGCACATCTTGTGTGTGCATGTCTGTGTTTGTGATCTGCTTCTATCTTGTCACTCAGCTCTCATTCTCACCTCCCACTTCTGCTCACAGCATCACCTCCTTGTGGCAAACCACTCTTTTGACTCAGTCTGCATGAGAGTAGTGTTTTTATTAATTGTGACAATTTCTCTTTACTTTCACGCTTTGCTGATAAGTAGCTAGGTTGCATTCACAGCAATAGAAGATGCTGCATGCTCTTGTATGTTTACTGCTGTTTATGAATGAGTGTAAGCGTGTGTTTTTTTGCAGATATGGTTCTGTCTTTTCAGCTGTTGAATTTTCCCAGATCTGTAGGCCAGGTAAAGAAAGGAAAATGCATAGAGTCATAGCTCAGCTGATTTAACCCGTCAAACCTAGGAAATATCCACCACTCTTGCTACAAACATGAACAGGGCTTCTTAAAAGATAGATAGTTTAGACAAAAATGAAAAGTCTGCCATCATTTACTTACCCTTAGGGCTGCATTTGATTGAATAAATCGAATGTAATGTTTTGCCACGATTTGATTTTTTTAGAAATTGAGGAATCATTTTGAATAGAAATATTACCAAACGTTGGAACACAGACAATATGCCAATGATAACGGTTAAGAGAAAAGAATGATCCAACCACATGTCGGTGCACGTGATAAACCGCACACGTGACGCGCTTATAACGATAGGCGCCATTCACACAGAATGTGTTTTTGTTGACAAAAATGTGAAGTGAGCAGTGGAATAGAAAAAACATGCAAGAAGGTGGGAGTGAACTTCTTGAGCACTGTGTTTTTAGAATGCCGTTTCATGCATGAGATGCTGCAAGAGATGCGAGTGCAACAGTCAAATGCATCCGTGTTTACACAGAAAAAACAATGGAAAAGCAGCGCAATCAAATAAAAAAAAAATCTGTGAAGAACAACCACTGTATGTGTGATATTTCAAGTTTGCATCATTATGACAGGCTGAAAGCTGCTGTTTTACAGAACATTTATAGTTAATAATAGTCTACTGGTGTTTTACCTTCAGCCATTTTGAATTTATATTGAATTCATTTTTTTTTTTTAAGCATTTTCCTTGTATTATTTCTGAACATATAATATGTATAAGGCAAGTTTGTACAAGATGTAGTTGTAGTTCATGCATCTTTTCTGCAAAGATATTTACAAAGTGGTTTGTTTAACATTTACCTCATGTTGATAACTTCATGTGTGGTGCCCTTGGAATAACAATTTATTTGACTAGAGGGTTAATAAAGAAAAAGTTACTTGAATCATGTTGTAGTTAAATTTTCAAGTTGACTAGTTAAAAATTGTAAAATATCGCGAATCGCTCAAACGTTCTGAAAAGAATTGAGATTTTATTTTTTTGCCATATCGCCCAGCCCTACTCACCCTCATGTCGTTCCAAACCTATATAACTTTATTTCTGTATAACTTGTTTTTTTCCTGTCCATACAGTGGAAGTCAATGGTCACCAAAATATTTGGTTACCCACATTCTCTACCCACAAAGTATTTTCTTCTTGGTTCTTCTGTGAAGTTCATAATGGTTTGGAACAACATGAGAGTGAGTAAATGATGACAGAATGGTACATTTTTGGGTGAACTATCCCTTTAAGACCCATTAGTCAGCTAGTTGTCCAGGCAGTCCACTGACTTTTTGGCTGTTCCCTAATTTTTTTAGTGTGTGTGTGGGTGTGTGAACTTTGTATTCGCTGTTGCTGGTAACTGTGTTTGATGCTCTGTGATTTTTAAATGGAAACATCCAAAAAACATTTCTCTGAGTGAGAAATGATTTATGTTGCGTGTGTGTATGTGTGTGTGTATATGTGTGTTGCAGATGTGAAGGATGTTCTGTTAAAACTGCGGATCACTGTGAGTGATGTACGTAGGGTTGCTGTACAGTGTCAGTGGAAACTTTGTGAGAGACTAGAGCCTTCCCCTTCAGAGAGAACCAGTGTTGTTGCGTAACATCTCAGACGGCCAATAACAATGCTTTGAGCTGGCCAAGGAGTTGGCAATTAATTAACATTAAATATGAAATGTAAAATTTGTGTGGTTGTAGTTATGCACATTCCAGGTATAATTAAATGACTTTGAATTATATTTAATGGGATAGTTTACCCATAAAAAAAAATTCTGTCATTAATTACTCACACTCATGTCGTTCCAAACCCATAAGACCTTCAATCATCTTCAGAACACAAATCAAGATATTTTTGATGAAATCTCTTACAGGTTTGGAACGACATGAGGGTGAGTAATTAATGACAGAATTTTAATTTTTGGGTAAACTATCCCTTTGATAAAAGTTTTACTGTAGACATCAGTGTATGTCTGTAATTGGGTATTATTAAACCCACTATGTACTATAAATAGAACCTTTTTCGCTTATGTCTCGTTCCACAGATTAATGATCGTCTCACATGAAATGAAGGAAACTGTGCAAATTGGCCTCACAATATGAGCGTTTTTAGCAAGTAGTGTATCACTTTTTTTTTTTTTTTTTTGCAGTGTTATGAGAAAACCTCTTTGAAGTTGTGAAGAGTCAAATAGTTACATCCCTGTATTCATCACTCATAATTTCTTTTCCATAAACTTCTCTACATCCCAACCTCATAAAGTGCTGAGTATTGTGCATGAACATTATTAGGATGCTCACTGTACTAATGATGTCGACTCGAAGGGGTGTTCATACATACAGTGGCAAAGTGACTTCTCATTTTCAGTGAGAGTTGGCAGTTTCTATCTGGCATTGTGGGTAAAAGCAACCGTTGGTGATGCAACAAGTTGAGCAGAGTTCAACTTCACGCAAACGAGTAGCTGTATAGACCCTGGAGCTCGCACGATACAGCACATTTTACGGAAACTGACAGACCTGGACCCTAAAGGGTTGCTATTATGTTTTTTCACTTTTTGGACTTTAGTCAGGGTGTGGTGTGTATCTTTGGGCATAAAAAAGATCTACATAGTTACAAATCTCAAAATCCCTTTTAAGAACTACAACGAACAACTCCTTTGGACTACAACGTTTGTTTTCCGCATACAATGATGTCACAGCGCGGCCTGTTAGAATATCATTAAAACAAATCCCACCCACAGAAATTCGAATTGTTGGGGGGTATGTAGGGACGAGGTGGGGGATTAGCCTAACTTTAGCGAGGCAGCACGGAGAACCGCTTCAACGGCGGGTATCAACACGAGCACTGACTAGAGTGGCCGCTTCAGAGCTGTAACACGCCGTATACGTGTGCAGTACAGGTGGTCGAAACACATGCCGAAGCCGCGATCTACTCTGGTTGTCGCATCGGAGCTGTAACGCGCCACAGACGTGTGCAGTGTGTGGTAAGAGGTTTATTCATCATACAGTGTAGATAGCTTCATTTATCATGTGAGTGTTTTTTAAAATGCATAAACTTGCACTAGAATAGGCCGGGCTAATCAGTGATGATGTTCTTTGATAATGTTAGGCTGCTTTTAGCCTTATGCTGGAGCTGGTTTCGGGCAATGAAACTAAGTATGTCAAGTCAAGTCAAGTCACCTTTATTTATATACCGCCTTTAACAATACAGAATTGTGACAAGGCGGCTGTACAGTATTAGATAGGAAACAGTACATCAACAATGCCAAAGGCAACAGTAAACACTCACATTTTAGGTAAAGGTAGTTAATCAAAAACAATAAAATAAAATGCAATATTGTGTTGAGAGAAAGTAAATAATTGTAAATAATTAAATACATTAGCACGATAAAATCATGTATTGGCGATCTCGCAGGCTGACGATAGGACCCAACACTGCTGTAGCATATTATTTACTTACCCTCCATGCATTCTAGGTGTATATGACTTCCCTCTTTCAGATGAATGCAATCAGAGTTGTATTAAAATTTATCCTGGCACTCCCAAGCTTTAGAATGGCATAGATGGGTGTTTCTCCTCATCAGTCCAAAACAAGTCCAATAATATGCATCCATCCATAATAAAAAAGTTCCTCACATGGCTCCGGGGGAGTTAATAAAGGCCTCCTGTTGAGAATCGATGCATTTTTGTGAGAAAAATATCCATGTTTAAAACGTAAGAATCACTTTAATCTAGCTTGCGCTAACAGTTGTACACAGAACTTGCTTCTTTGACAAGGGGCGTGGCAGTACTGAAATACCGTCTAAGCTATTCGCCTATAGCAATGCAGTGGGACAGCTAACCAATCACAACACATTTCGTTTTTCGGAAGGTGGGCCTTCATTAAATCTGGAACTAATCGAGCCTTTTGTGCCAGACTGGGAGAAATGCATTGTAATTATGTTAAAAATAATGCGTTTTTCGAACCACCAAGCATGAAAGCGAGTTCTAGTAAACCCTTAAAACAAAATCAAGACTTTGTAAAAGAGCATAATAGGACCCTTTTAATCACTGTATGTATGAACGCCTCTTTATGCAAAGGTTTTCTGGGCATTTTGGCCCTCACTGTGAAGTTTAACTTAGGCTTTTGCATGTTTAGTCGTCTGGTGTTTAAGTACACATTGTCCTGCAGTCATAGAAATCACATATGAGTGGATTATAAGCAATTTATTCACAATAATTGACAGTTACACTGACTTTAAAGTGTCTTTTCGTTGTAGTTTCCATCATGCCTATCTTGAGCAGAAGTCAGTAACTCCAGCACGACTGCATTAGAATTCCTTCCAAGTTATTTTGAGAAGCTGAAGGAGGCTTGGAACTTCTGTTTTAATGACTGCTTTGTGAATGGCACTTAAAGCAAGGAATTATTTTCTGTCTTTCTGATCATTAGACTCTGTTCACATGAATTCAAACAGCGCCTTTATGTATTGAGAGTCACTTCTGATTTATAGTAGTATAGTGTTGTTGTGATAATTGAAGTGGGTATAAATCAAGAGTAGGGTTTATGTTGCGTAACATTTATTTTGGATGAATGTTGACAGAGAGATGCTGTTCCAGCCATGTCCACAAGCCAGGTGGTCATGGTAACTACTCTTAAAACTTCTTTTTTTTGTGGTTGAAAGAGATAGAAACAGGAAAAACATATTTTTTGAAGAAATGTAGTAAATCCCTAACCCCGAATATTAAGCGCTGACTGTATTGCAGTGTTTGAGCTATGGACTTGAATGCTACTTCAATTCATTCACCAGGTTGAAAGGTTGTGTTCTTTTCTGAGCAATCTGATCTTTGTCTGGTGGACAATAAATAACGCAAAAAAGCCAATAGGCTTACATTTAAAGGAGGGACTTGACTCGTATCTAGAGACCAGAATGCAGACTTTACAGGTGAATAAGATGGAGGTTTTCATAGGTGGTTAATTTATTTACTTCTTTTTTTTAAACCAGTATATTTAGTATTGGATACTTAATTGTGCATGCTCATTTTCTTTAATTTTTGCATTTAGACTCCTTTTGCTGCTATCTAATGCTTACTTAGAGTTAATCTTCAAAGGTACTAATAATTTAATAACTACGAAAGCCTGTTCAATTTCCATTGAAAAAAATCATAAACAAAGATAAATTGCTGCTTTTTTTTCCTCACAATTCTTACTTTTTTCTCACAATTGCAAGTTTACATCTCTTACATCAATTCTGACTTTTTTTAAAGTCACAATTCTGAGAAATAAAGTCAGAATTGTGAGATATAAACTCACAATTCTGATTTTTTTGTCTCGCAATTAACTTTTTCTCACAGTTATAACTTTTTTCCTGACTCGTAATTCTGACTTTCTAACTCATGATTGCAAGTTTGTATCATGCAATTGTGATAAAAAAAAGTCAGAATTGTGAGACAAAAATATAAACTCACAATTCTGACTTTTTTTCTCAGAGTTCGTATCATGTAAACTCCCAATTGTGCGAAAAAAGTCAGAATTGTGAGATAAAAATATAAACTTGCAATTGTCAGACATGAACTTGTAATTCTGAGGAAAAGAAGTTAGAATTGAGTTTATATCTCACAATTCTGACTTTATTTCTCAGAATTGCAACTTTACTTCTCAGAATTACGAGTTTGTCTCACAATTGTTACTTTTTTCCTCACAATTGCAAGTTATATAGAATTGCGCTATATAAACTAGCAGTTGTGAGTTATAAAGTCAGAATTGCGAGATATAAACAAATTGTGTGATATAAACATTTTTTTTCACAATTGCGAGTTTATATTTTTTTTTTATAATTGCGAGTGTGTATATATATATATATATATATATATATATATATATATATATATATATATATATATATATTTATTTATTTATTTATTTATTTTGTTTAAACCAGTATATTTAGTATTGGATAACTAATTGTGCATGCTCATTTCCTTTTATTTTTTTCTCAGAATTGCAAGTATATATTTTTCTCGCAATTCTGACTTTTTTCCTTAGAATAGCATGATACAAACTCGCAATTGTGAGTTATAAAGTCAGAATTGCAAGAGATGAACTTATAATTCTGACTTTATTTCTCACAATTGTGAGTTTATCTCTCGCAATTCTGACTTTATAACTCACAATAGCCAGTTTGTATCACGATATAAACTCACAATTGCTTGACAATAGTTTGAAAACAACTTGAAACAATTGTTTCAGTTTTCTTATTGATCTATTGTGAACAATTGATCCATACTTGTTTATTTATGTGTTTTGACCTCGTAATGTTTAAAGTATCATAGCTTTATTCATTCATCTGCATGTTTTTGAGTGCAGAGCCCAACCTCAAAATCCCTGCCCTACATTTTTTTTCTTTTTTGATAAGGTCTTATAATACAGAAGGAAGGATATGTTGCTACTTTCATTTAAATGCATTTTAAATCAGTGGGAATGAAATACTACGTTGTGATATTATTGGTCAGTATTATTTTTCCCCGCCCATTGTGGTGTGAGAAATAATAACGTTTGTTTTAGAGATGGAAAAAGTTTTTGCTAAGAGACTAGATGATTTTTTTTTTTAATGTTTATTTTTAAAAAAGAATAACATGACACTTAGAATAATATGCAGTAGTAAGACTGGGCTCATTTCATTTAGGAAGTAAATAGAGTCAGAGTTAGTTCAGGTTAGCTGTGAGCTCAGCTGGGCCAGACTTTCACTGCATCCTGCTGTGTGCTGCCATGCTCTCGCTTGTCCTCCTACTTCCCCGGGTACAGACGTTACAGACTCTGTGTGTTGTTGGCAACTGTTTCCAGGAAGTGTTTCCCCTCTCCCACTGACTGGTGTGTAAACAGACTGCCACTTGTTTTCATTTACTGTGTGGTTGTAGAGTGAAAGAGAGGGAGAGAAAGATAGTTGAAAAAGAGGGTGGAAAAGTAGAACAAGATGAATTTAAAGGGGGACAACAAAAGCAAGCTTGTGTGTGTGTTTGTTATGCATGAGGGCAGGGTGAAATCATGATGTAGGAATGTGGTAAGGCCAGACAAGCAGACACAGCCCAGATGACTCTGAGGGAATCCTTGGCACAGCCTAACAGGGAACCCCTTCCATCCCTCCTCTCTTTTTCTGTCTTTCCCACCCTCCTTCCTCCCACCAAGGATGTGTTTATGTTTAGGCCAGCGGCCGAGCCCAGAAATGCCTACAGAGTATTCGTTTCTCACTAAGAAATCACTCATGTTCTTTGGTTTGATATCAGATTAGCAGTTTCCTCAATGTGTGGAAGGCAAAATGCACCTAGATCAGCAGAAACCCGTACCAAGAACTAGCAAAGTAAAGCGACAGCGTGCACTGGTAAGCGCACACGCACACACACAACTGGAAAGAGAGGGAAACTCAGGGCCATTACTCCCCCTGTCCTGCCACCCACTTTTTCCACACCACTGGAGGAACATGCTGCTGCTCTGTGAGGTGATTTCTTTCCATAACAGACTTCAGATGAGTTCATATTCCTCTTACATAATATCATGTTGCATTAGAGCTGAACCCGCAATGGTTATCATGAGTTGCAGAATGTGTCATTGGGTTCAGGAAACAAAAAAAAGACCTGCGGTAAAGCTGTAAATGCTGTAAAGTGAAAAGTGCCTCAAGATGAATTAGGAAAGTGCTTGCACTGTTTGAAGCTGACCAGGTGTCTTAGTGCAGATACAGAATTTAAATTCTAATTCTGGTTCGATATAGTAAGAGGATGTTTTTCGTTGGTTTATTGAATGGTCACTGAAGTCTTATTGAGGTCATGGTCATGCTGAATTTACAGCAGATATTTGTTTGATATTATTTTTAGGAGGTTGCTGTGTACTTTAACATTTTGAATGAGCTAGAACATTCTTAAATATTTAATTGTAAAATAGATAATTAATCATTTTGAACTATATAATTCTGAAAAACCCTGCTGTTTGGGGTCAGTAAAGACTGGAATAATGACTTCTAAAAATTCACAGGGATAAATTACGTTTTAAAATAGAAAACAGCAATAATATTTTACTATATTACTGTTTTTACTGTATTTTTATCAAATAACTGCAGCCTTAGCATTTAGTGTTAGCATAAGTGACTAAAAAATGTAAAAATAGTTAATTTTGAACTACAGTTCTGAAAATCGAAGAATCAGAAAATCCAAAAATACTAAATAATTTCAGTAGACATTTCTGAGGTGCAGTGCAAAATTCTATATGGAATAAAAATGCAATTCAAAATTCTAAATTAGAACTAAACTTTTTTACTAGAATATGTGACCCTGGACCACAAAACCAGTCATAAGTCACATGGGTATATTTGTAGCAATAGCCAACAATACATTGTATGGGTCAAAATTATGGATTTTTCTTTTATGCCAAAATCATTTGAATATTAACTAAGATCATGCATGTTCCATGAAGATATTTTGTACATTTCTTCCTGTAAATATATCAAAACTTAAATTTTGATTAGTAATATAATTTCCAAGAACTTAATTTGGACAACTTTGAAGGCGATTTTCTCTATTTTTATTTATTTTTATTTTTATTTTTTGCACCCTCTGACTCCAGATTTTCAAATAGTTGTATCTCGGCCAAATATTGTCCTATCCTAACAACCATACGTCAATGGAAAGCTGGATGTATAAATCAGTAATATAAAGAAATTGACCCTTGTGACTGGTTTTGTGGTCCAGGGTCACATATTATGAAAAGTGTGGTTTTAAAGTACGAAATTTTTATCTAGAATTCAAAGTATTGAAAAAATTCAGGCAGGCAGTGCTTCTGTAGCTGTTAATTCAGAGGAGCAAGGAAAACTGAATGGGATATTCTTGCTTCCTGTAATGTATGCACAGAGCCCGTAAAGAGAAAAGAATGACTCACCGTTATCGGAGCATTTGAAGTACATCACTGCACTTAAATCACATAGATGGAGCTCTCGACTTTAGATTCTCAGGCTCTCTAATACAGACAGATCTCATAGCCTGAGGAAAGATGAAGAGAAGAATCTGCTCTGTTCTTCAAAGCAGAACACACTCTTTCATGCCTTTCTTTCCCTCTCATTCACTTCTACATCTGAGCCATCTCATTCCCTCCATTCATGCTCTTTTAATTACGAAAAAACGTTAAAAAGCAGTACAAGACTGAACATTATTAAGTAAACATGCGGTCACGATTGCTTGTGTTTTTCCCCCGTACATTTTTTTTCCAAGTGTTGCTGGAAATTCAGTCATTGATGGGCCAAATGTGTGTGTTAAGACTGTTTGGATGTGTGCCTTCTTTTTTGAGAGGGAAATGGGAATCTTTACCACTGTGTAATTTCACTGCTGCAGGTCTTCTGCCACGAGCCAATTTCATTTTGGTTTCCACTGCACGTGCATCCAGCCTGTTCCCATCTGCAGTTGTGAGCTGTGAAGATGTCATGATGTGCATTACCTGTTCCCAGCTTTTTCCTGAATGTATGATTGTGAGGCAAAAATTGTGTGATCTAAACAATTAAAGCCAAGGAAGAAGGGTCTTATCTAGCTAAATTTGTTTTGAAAAATAAAAATTTGTATACTTTTTAGGCACAAAAGCTCATGTAGCACAGGCTCTGGGATGTGCGCCCACGATGCTACGAATTAGTGATGGGTCGTTTGAACGAATCTTTAATGTGACTCGGGAAGAATGAGTCGTCTCAGGGAGTGATTCGTTCAGTTGTGCATGCGCAACATCCTATTAGGTTCTGTACTGGAAGTAGTTCACCTGTTTCGAGTCTTCGGGTTTTTCGGGTCGTACATTCATCTTATGGGGCTGTCACGTGATGAACGAACGACTCAAACCTGAAAACTTGTCAGATAAGAGGTGAGGTGAGCTAAACGTACACTAAAGACCCAGATAAACAATGAATTAATATTTTCTGTTTCTTTAGCATTATAGTTTTGTTTTGTTTGTAGTGTGATCAACGTTTGTGTAAGCAGTAGATGTGTTAGGGAATTAACACGTAACATTTTAATTATATTTTGCTAAAATGAACTAAATGAATGAAATGACTCGAAAAGATTCATTAATTTTGTAAAATGATCCGAACTTCCCATCACTACTACGAATCACGTCTAAGCTCATCGTCTGTGTACTCTGGCTCAAAAAGGTAGAGTATGGCAAAAAACTCCATCTTATTTTCTCCTACAACTTCAGAATCGTCTGACATCGTTGTACCTTTTTTAGTCTTTGCGTGTTCGCTTTGTAAACACTGGGTCTCTAGTGAGTAAATTATTTGTGAATTGTTGTTCTGGAAATGGAGTTCTCCTTTAGGGGAAGTCCCTCTTTCAAAAATCCAGAGACAAAGGCAAGTGCTATCAAGTTTTTCTTGGTTATCAGGACTGATGTGGATGCAGGCTTTCACTCTAAGGAAAGTGGCAGGGAAACTCCTGATAGTATCCACACAACACAAGGCTAAACTTGAACTAAGTACACACAAACACATGATCGTTGGAATTCAGGAACACCCTGTATTTTCTCTCGCTATCTATTGGGTCATTTCCAAGGATTTTCCATTGTGCTTACTGTAGGTCCATTCATGAACAGTCTCCCAGAAACAAACATGTTGTACTTTTGTCAAGCGAAATCAGTTAATGAAAGCACTTCATAGTCAGATGCTCTAATAGAGTGTCGTAATTGCACCTATGGCAGCGTCAGTGTGAACTGATTATTAATGAGGCCACTCTTTCCCCACGCAGACAGAGACGCATGCTAAACGACTGTGAATCCTCAAGATTTCAGAGTAGAGCCTCAACAAAGAGGGCATCTGTGTTGTAATTATGATGCGTGTGTTAGAGAGAGAGGTCCGTAAAGCTCCGCCCCCTCCCACTCTCCACATGCTCTTCGGCTCCCACACGCTCTGACTCGAGAACCTTCTAGAACTGACTAAACAGCAGTGTGTAGGCCACAGAGCGCATCTATGTCGTATGACTTCTGTACAATGCCAGAAATGTTTGTTTCATCATGAAATTCTCCCTCTTCGAAAGAGGAAGGACATTCACTAAACAAACGGCATCACAGTTGGTGGTCCATCTGTACATTTTTCCACCCCAGATGATATTCTGTGTGTGCGATGGTTGTGGTTTACATTTACAAGCCATTTGTGAATGTACTTGCTATGAATTTTATTACATCACTCTATTTTGGATTTGTTTTTTAGTATTTTTTATTAAATATTTTGTAAATTAAATATTTTGTGATAAGTGAGGATGCACTATTACAATTCTGGCCCATATCTGAAAGCTGACAATTTTATCAGGCAATAGCTGATTACAGGTTGACCGATTATCAGCCTGCCGATTATTGGTGCCGATATTAAGCATTTTTTTGGTTATCGCTATCGGTCGCTTTCAAAACCAGTTTGCCAATAAAATAATTGAAACGTTTTTTGTCAGAGCCCTTGTTGTTATTCTTAATTTGCCTGGCCAACTATCGGTGCCGATATTAAGCATTTTTATGTTTATCATTATCGTTCACTTTTAAAACCAATTTGTCAGTTAAAAATAATGTAAAAGCTTTTGTCAGAGCCCTTGTTTTTCTTAATTTGCCTGGCCAATTATCGTGCCGATGTTAAGCATTTTTATGGTTATTGTTATCGGTCACTTTTAAAACTGATTTGTCAGTAAAATTATTTAAAAGTTTTGTCAGAGCCCTTGTTATTCTTTAATTGGCTGGGCAATTATGGGTGCCAATATTATGCATTTTTATGGTTATCGGTATCGGCCACTTTCAAAACAGATTTGCTGATAAAATGATTCAAAAGTTTTTGTCAGAGCCCTTGTTATTCTTAATATGCCTGGCCAATTTTCAGTGCTGATTAAGAATTTTAATGGTTATCAGTATCGGTCACTTTCAAAACCGATTTGTTGATAAAATAATGTACTTTTTTTTTTTTGTCAGAGGCCTTGTTATTTTTTATTTGCCTGGCCGATTATTGGTGCCAATATTAAGCATTTTTATGGTTATCAGTATCGATCCCTTTCAAAACCCATTTGTCGGTAAAACTTTTAAAAGTTATTGTCAGAGCCCTTGCTATTCATATATTGCCTGGCCGATTATTGGTGCCGATATTAAGCATTTTTATGGTTATCGTTATCATTCACTTTTAAAACCGATTTGTCAATTAAAAATAATGTAAAAGCTTTTGTCAGAGCCCTTGTTATTCTTAATATGCCTGGCCAATTTTCAGTGCTGATTAAGCATTTTAATGGTTATCAGTATCGGTCACTTTCAAAACCGATTTGTTGATAAAATAATGTCAAAATTTTTTTGTCAGAGCCCTTGTTTTTCTTTATTTCCCTGGCTGATTATCGGTGCCGATATTAAGCATTTTTATGGTTATCAGTATCGATCCCTTTCAAAACCCATTTGTCTGTAAAAATTTTTTAAGTTATTGTCAGAGCCCTTGCTATTCATATATTGCCTGGCCGATTATTGGTGCTGATTTTAAGCATTTTTATGGTTATTGGTATCGGTCACTTTCAAAACCAATTTGCCAATTAAAATAATCATTTTTGTCAGACCCCTTATTATTCTTAGTTTTGACATTAATTTTCATTTTTACACCAGACATATATATATCGGTTCAAAATATCGGTTATTGGTCTAGTTGATCTGTAATAATCAATGTCGGCATCAGCCCTGAAAAACACATCTGTCGACCCCAATTGCTGATATTAAAATTCTATTGTATTTTGGCACAAAAAAAAGAATTTGACATACAAGTTGATGTGTGCAATTGTACTGATGATACAACTGTGTTTAGGTGTGTATTTAACACATGCAGTATTGAAAAATTATATATTTTGAGATACAAAGCTAGACCCGCCCCTTTTTTTACAATGAATCTTTTTGTGTTTTTAAAGATTAACTTTAAGTGAGTGTTAAATGCCGGCAAAGGTATGGCAGTTTGTTTTTAGAGCGTAGGAATCTTTGCAGAGAATGGCTTAGATACTGCAAAAAATCTCATATCTATTCTGCAGAGGGAAAAAGTCCATTAATCCTAAATCAATAATTGCCTACGCTAATCTGTAATCTTCTGGTTTAGCATTGCGCCGCATGTCTCTGTGTATTTAACATTCAGGCAGAAAATGAAGCCAACTTGCAGCATCACAGGCAATGCGGTGTGATGTAAAAGAAACTGTTTAAACAACGTTTTTACCGTATGGCCTTTCTAACAGAATACCCTCTGTTTTGTCCTCTCTTTCTCTCTCTCTCTCTCTCTCTCTCTCTCTCTCCCTCGTACCCTGCCTCTCATTCCACAACGGATTGCCTCGCCGTGTTTTGACTGACAGAGCTCCCAGCCGAAGAAGGTAAATATTGATCTTTCCATCATGTTGTTACTGCTCTCTCTTTATGGGTTGCACCGTTAGCACGGGCTCAGTCATTCTGTTTTACTAGAGAGTGGTAAACTTTAAGACTATGTACACATGCACAAACGCATGCACTGCTCCATAGCTGTGTGGTTTCCCAAACTTAACCTAAGACCCACTTGTCATTGCATATTTTAAAATGTTGTCTGTCTGTCTGTTTGCCGTTCTCATATCCGCCTTTCTCACAGGTAAATCACTGTGGGAGTTGGTGGTGGAGCAGTTTGAGGACCTCCTGGTGAGAATTCTGCTGCTGGCAGCCTGCGTGTCTTTCGTAAGTGACTTTTTATCTAGTTTAGATGTGGTTCAGAAATTGTGTTTTATTCCCAGCACAATAAATAGTATGACAGCCAGACCCACCATAAGTTTTATAGCAGTTACAGTTCATTTAGTAGGCGAGGTAATGCAGAACACAAATTTCTGTCACCATCTTTCACATCCAGTTTGCATTCTGGTGTGTGAAACCTCAGATTTTACTAAATGATAGTCAATAATCAGCACAGAAGAGAGGGATTTTTTTTTTTTAAATCTCCCCTTTTCATTTTTAAAATCTGTCTTTGTAGTCAAATGATATATGTAAAACCTTCACCAGGACTTATTTGTGTGGTTTAAGGTCATTTACCTGGGTGTCTTGTGCTCACATAAGAGAACACAGATAAATGAATGAGGTTACTTCAAGTCAAAGCTCATTTGTCCATAAACCATGTAAGAGAACTCCAAAAAAACTAGATGTGCACTCAGCAGTCGTTTTTAGTTTGGCCTTGGAAAGAAAGCATTAAACATCCTCAGCGCTGCACGTTTATCACCTGCAAGATCGGTACAGTAGTTTATCTCAAAAGCATTACGTCAGGTATAAGTCTTTGAATTATATTTGTGTAAAACTACTAACATCTTTCATTATCGACTACTCAGTTAAGGAAGCACTGTACAAATAGACTCATTGAGGTTGTGGTTTACCAAACATTTGATATGGGGCGTACAGTAAGACACATTTCTTATGTACTGTAGATAAAGCACAACAGAGTAAAAAGTAAAAGTTAAAGTATTTTTTAAATTGACACGCCATCCTAAAATGCAGTGATCATGGTGCAAGATGCAGAAAAAAACGGTGTGAGACGGAGTGGAAATAGAATGAATTTAGAGACACCAATTTATAGTTTATGGTCTCGATAGTCTAACACCCGTCTCATCCTTTTAGGCAGCTGGCTGATATTTTCTCTGAGAAGTTACGTCTGCAAATTCATGCCAGTTAAGGAACCACAGCTAAAAAATAATTAGAATAATATATCTATAATAATAATATGTATACAGTAGTCAACATTTGAAGTGGATCAAAAAAGTTCTTAAAATTTGTCCTAAGACAAGAACAAGTATTGTTTTAGTTTTAGGACAACTTTGAAAGGTTTTGATCCACTTCAAATGTTGACTACTATATACACTACCTTTCAAAAGTTTGAGGTTGGTAATATATTTTTTTTATGCTTTTGAAAGCTGACCAAGGCTACATTTATTTGATCAAAAATACAGTGAAAAGTGTAATATTATGGATGTAACGATATCAAAATCTCACGATACGATAATATCACAATATGAAGTCCACAATATGATATTATTGCGATATTTAAAAAAAAAAAGACAAATGAACATTTTAAAGTTAAATTATTCTATCTAATGCACTTTGAGAGTTTAAAATTAACAGCTTCAACACGTTTTTAACTAAGAAAACTTAGGTCAGAAAAAGTCAGTGAATTGACTTGTACCTGAACTTTAAAGGGAACTCTGTCTAAATTACATTCACACTAGGAAGTGTGTTTTAGGAAGCCAGACAAATTAGAATATTATAATAATAATAATAATAATGATAATAATAACAACAATTTTATATTATTGTTATTCCTATGACAGCAGTATTGTAAAACAATTGCACTGTAAAATAAATGAAAATGAATATTTCATAGGTATATTATTGTTGTTTTACACTACAGTGGGGACATTACAATGCTTCCTTCCTAATTTCAAAATTCTGTAGTTTGAATTTGGACTGTAGTAACATTACCCGTTTAAACCTCTAGCTGTCAGCAATTCATACTGCACTTTTGAGCTTTTTTAATTGAGGCTTTGACAGAAAACTCCAGCTTCAGTGAAAACAGGCTTACAAAACAAATCTAAAACAGTCCCACTACAAATGTAGTGAAAGGCTGTAATCATCTGCCGCAAAAATAAAGCATAACTGGTGGCCATTGTGTTCCCAAACGTGCGCTAAACTCACAGTAGATGCAAGAAACGAGTTCACTGCATTCACTGTGAACCGAGCCATTCTGGAGCGTGGAAAATGCCAGATCACGAGCTGATCGTCCGAATGTAGTGGGTGCTTTGAAACGTGCAGCAAAAACAGACTTGATGAAGGGATTAAGCCATATTGTGCTTACGGTTTTAGTTCGTTTGAAGGATACTGTGCCAAATCATAATGGTGCAAAACACAACTTTAAAGACCTTTTATGTTAGAATAAGAAGTTAAAATGTATTTTAAAAACTAGACTTTTTGCCAGAAGACCTATCGTTTCATGTTGTGATGTCATCACAATAATATCGAAAGTTTTGCAATCGCGATACAACGATATTCACAGTTACGTTACATCCCTATGTAATATTGTGAAATATTAGTGCTATTTTAAATAACTTTTCTAAGTTTAAGTTTTTTTTTAAACATTATATCTTTGTCACTTTTATTGCATCCTTACTGTCTTTACACTGGAGTCAAACTAGAGTAGATAAACTATCCTTATGCTGTGATGTAATGATTGAGTTGCTGTGGTTCTGCTGAGCAGGACTCCAGACTTTCCAAAACTCCGACTTGTTAAACTGTTGAGCGTAGTCTGTTTTTCTTATTGGCTTTTATGAATTTACCTTTTTATGAACTTTCCGTCTGACTTCAAGTAGCAACAGGGGCCATGGTCGAACCACTCCAGCCCCCCGCCGTTCTGCGAGAGTAATATAACATGAGCGCGTACGCGCTCTTGCTCACCCGCAGTGGAACAGACGGTCAGACCAGACAGACAGATTTTTTTGGGGGTTTTTAAACAATAACACACATTAGCTGCTACGGTCTTTGTGTAGATGCTTTTAGTTTCCAGACATCTGTGTTCAGTGTCTTCTTCAAGTACATCAGCGTTTGGAGCTCTGCTCATGTCATCCATCATTGTGTCTTTCATCCATACTTTTATTGTCTTAACCGTGGTTAAATTCTATGAGGCGAGCACTAGTCTTCCGACCACTGGAATCCTGCGGAGCATTTGAAACTGATAAAAATATTGCATTAAACCTCCCAGAAAGTCTTGTGAGTGTGTGTTTGTGTGCAGGACAAATGCTATGGTGCAATGGAAATACTCCGGGGAGATCAGCCCAGTCTTGGAACTCATTTGTGTGCCTTTTTGAATATATTAAAATCTTTAGCAATTCAGCTTTGCTGACTTTTTTGCATGTTATGAGAACAAAGTCGACGGTATCTAAGTGACGGGGGAGCCACAGAGACAAAAATGTAGTGTTTTGTTTTTTATTTATTTATTTTGTGTTTTGAAGTGTTATGAGGGTATGATAGCCTGACTCATTCTAGAACAGCATGTGCTGGGAATGAAAGCTTTTGGATGGAAACAAACAGATCTACATGTGCAGCTATGCGACTGCTGGTCTCAAGACACCCGAAATGGCTGCCCATTTTCATTTCAGCTCATTTCAGATAACTAGCTGTATTGCTTCTGTCCTGATGAGTTTTTCATTCCTTTTCTGTCATCTTTCATTTTTCATTTCAGCTGTTTCTAGTATCCGTCTCGCGTAGATCTTGTCCATCTATTACTGGTGTACGGCGCTCTCTGCGTTATCAGTCACGGCTTCAGAAGACTCTGGCGGAATCTCTGGCATCTGCATTATGTCATTTAGCTATTTTCTATTAGACCTCGATATAAAATGAGAATCTTTGACGCTCGAGACTCCAGCACAGCACTGCACGTCATCAGAGAAAAGGTCACTTGAACAATGCATAGACTTCCTGTATTTAAATGGTAAAGAGTATGCCCACCGAGAGGCTCTTCTATTTAATGATTTGAAAAAAGCTTCATTTTGCAGTTTGGAGGTTTTTTGAGGAGTTTTTATTTTTCCAGAAATGGAAACGTGTAAAAATGTATTAGCAGAAACCTTTCCTAAGGTCATATTTTGGTCACTATGAATAACTGCTAGCTAGTGATGGCATCAAGACTTGTTTTATTAATGTGTGTTGTACAATTTTCATTGAATTGGGAGTTTGTGTAGGCCATTTGCTTCTAAAACCTCAAAATAATCTTGTCTTGTAATTGTAAGGAAAAGCATTCATGGTATCTTAAAGGTTTAGTTCACTCAAAAATAAAAATTGTGCTATCTGATACTCACCCTCCATGTCTTTTAGAACCTGAATGACTGACTGACTTCTGTGGAGCGCATAAGAAGATGCTTTAAAGTCTTAGAAAAATGTTCAAACTAATAGCGGTTTGTTTGCCATTGTTTGTAAGCGTAACCGATCTAGTCAGACCATTTGTATTCTGTTTGAAGTGTAAAACCTCAAGGGAATGCAGAGAGGATCTACACTCTACTGATATTTATGAGTGAATAGGCCGCCCAGAGCCATGACTTGACAGGATTTAGCTGAGCTCTGTGATCTAAACTCTAAGCCACTCATCTGTGTGGCTTTCCTCAATATTTCAGTAATTGTCATCTTTCCACCCGTTTTGTTTTATGGACTCCTTTTTGCTCTTCATCACTTTCTCATTCTGCCTCTTCGACTATTTTTGGTCTCTGCATTCACTCCCCCCGCATTCGCCTGCCCATCTTATTTCACGGTTACTCAGCGACTTAAAGAAGCCTCTGCGTGGGACACATCAGTTTGTAATGAAAGGTTAAAGACAGACTGCTCTATGACTGATCTGTAGCTAAGTTGCTTAGAATTAGGTGGAAGGAGAGAGAGCGCTGTATGAATGTATAATACCAAAGAGGTCTGTGGAGGACACCAGGAAAGCTGTTCTTAAAAAAGCACATGAAGTACCTACAATTATAAGTGTAGTCATGGCCATATCATCTTTTTTTCATCATACTCTTCCACATTTTTCTTTTTTTTATTTTAATATGTTCCTTGAGGCTTACTTATAATGTTAATAATGTTTTTTGCACAAACAAACAAAACAAATATGTGGAAAAAGGATTATTTTCAGCCCTCATTCTGACCCTCTGTCTGAAACGACCTGAATAAAAAAGGGGCGTGCCCTTTAAGGCTTCTCAGTAATCGGCCACTGTTGTGATTGGCTAACATCATTGCATAGGAAACACTATCAGTTCCCCCTCATTATAGACCAATTTTGAGTAGACGTCACAGTTATGTCACTTGCAGCTGCGCGCGCATAGTGGTTGCAGAAAAACACTGGTAACAAGTGGAGGTAAACGGGTAAAATCCATGGAATAAGAGGAAAAAAATATATTTTTGTGCCTTTTGATGTCAAAATCAGAATGCAAATAATTTTCATAGAATACTGTAGTCAAAAACGCCATTTAAAGCTAAACGCAGATGTTTAAACAGGCATACCATGAATGAAAACTGCTATGATTACTTTTAAATCATAAATTTGCTATTTATAGGGAACGTATTATATTAACTCTACAGTTACAGCATGAAATATTATTTAAAACTATTACTATTAACATTTTTCATAACATTTATTTATTTTATCTCACAATTCTGGCTTTTTTTCTCGCAAATGCAAGTTTATATCTCCTAATTTGGACTTTATAACTCAAAACTTTTGAGTTTGTTAATTCTGAGGGGAAAAAAGCCAGAAGTGTGGGATATAAACACTGAGCCGAGGGGGAAAAGAGAGAATGACGAGTTGTTTTTCCTTATTAAAACTGTGAGATATAATCTCGGAATTGCGAGAATAAAGTCAGAATTTTGAATGCTAAAGACCGAGAACATTTCGAAAATGACATCTAATCAATATAATCTATAATCGTTTTAAGTCTTAACTATTTTGTACCGTATCTGTGTAATTCTCTAGCCGTAAAGGCTAACTCTCCCAGGTTTTCTGCAACCATGATGCGCGCGCATTCTGAATTTTTACAAACCTGTAATTGGTCGGTTACATGTGAGTGCAAAAAAAAAAAAGAAAAAAAAAGGCAATCATAAAGCATTATGAAATCATTTGCCGTTTGTGATGCAGCTGCAGTCAGATCTAGTACAGCTTTATCTTTCAACAAATGTTTGTTTGTGAACTCTTTATGACACCTCGTTTACAAAACAGAATGCTCCAGACATTCCTCTTACATGGCATTAAAAATTAACTTACGCTGGGATCCTTTTGATATCTGTACAAAAATGCGAATGAGCTGTTTAAACCAAACGCGTCAAAGTGAATGTTCTTTCACTTCATTTGTCCTATTGATGACACAAATTTGTATACTGTGTCCAGTGTAGACAAGGTAACGGCAGTGATTGTAATTGTAATTTCTATTTGCTTTTGACGTGACACGATACTCGCGTTCAGCGTATTCACGTGAAGGGCCATTAAGCGACTGAACGCAAGTGGGCGGGACCTGTGGTGAGAAGATGACTATTTGTCGATGCCTTGCTCTGGAGGCAGTGTTTATGCAAATGTTTTTGCCCGTCACCTTCCACCTCAGATCCAAACAAGCCGTTTTTGGAGCTCGATTAAATAAATGCTTTGTTTATAACGAGGAGGATGTTTTAAGCTATGAAACTTGCAGGATGTTTTAATGGAACAAAGACCTCTTATATGCCAAAAGATCAATGAAAATTTGATTTCTCATGGCCCATTTAAGGCATCCAAAAAGTCACTACCAGTTTTTTTGCTGCCTCTAACTATCCTTTTAAAAAACTTTTTTGCCTTGTAATGCCACTGAACAAATCTTTCAGGTCAGCTCACACCATACTTTCCCAGAGTTTCAATCTCTGAAGTGAAGTTGAACAGATAAACACTGTCAGAAAGTAATGAACTTCAAGGCCTTCTCTGCGACCTGCAAAAATCAAGTTGTCACATTCCATTCCACCTGGATTTACACTCTGTATTTACCATATCATGCATATTGCGTGAACTGCTTTTTAGCTTCTAAGGTAACTGGGGTTTTTCAGAGAAGGCCTCCCACCCCGAACTCCCACATATCTGCCCGGGGCATGTACCTGATGGCATGATTTCACTGGAATATTTGTAATGGGTGTGGAATAATCCAATATCTTGTTTCATAACAGACAGAGCCTGATGTTTATTGTACTGTTTATTACTGTTACTATTAACAGTGGTACCGTCGGGTCCTTGGGGTTCAACAGAAAATACTTTTTCAGTTGTTTACTAGTTTTAATACTTCGCTTTCTCTGCCAACAGATGATGTTTTTTATGTTTATGAAAGAAGTTTGCTCTCCAAGGCTGCATTTGGTTGATCAGAAATACAGTAAAAACACTAATGTTGTGAAATAGTATTACAATTTAAAATAACCGTTTTCTATTTGAATATTTCCTTTGGTGGCAAAACTACTTTTTCAGAAGCCATTACTCCAGTATTCAGAAATAGAAATCTTTTGTGACATTATAAAATGTCTTTACTGACACTTTCAATCAGTTTGATGTGTCCTTGCTCAATAAAAGTTAAAATTAGTTTCTCTTCTCCCAAACTTATGTAAGTGAACACAATGGTGAATTGTGTCTAAATATAGTGTGTCTGTAATTGTATTTAATTTTAAGAGAATTTTTGAATACTTAAATTCTCACTTCTGTAACCTTAACAGAACTGAGCTTTGAATGTGAGGTACAGTAGGAGTAATTTATGTTTTGTTTGTTCATTAGGTGTTGGCACTGTTTGAGGAGGGGGAGGAGTCGACCACAGCGTTCGTGGAGCCTATTGTCATCCTGCTCATTCTGGTGGCCAACGCAGTCATTGGAGTCTGGCAGGTGGGTGTTTGTGTGGGTTGAGAAACAGAGAATTTCAACTAATGATTAAATCTATCTTCTCAACGAGTAATGTCAGAATGTCTGCTTGATGTTCTGCTCTTTAGCATTAGATACACTACTACTACGACTACTATGACTTCTACCACAACTACAGTCTTCTGTTCCTAAAGATGACAAATGATTATCAGGAGTTCAGATTTGTTTATTAGTGTGTATATAAGGATGTGACATGTAATTTACAATTATTACACAATATCTGGACAAAGTAGCAGACTGCATTGACAGTGCTGAGAGATTTACCTAATTAATCTTAATCTTATCGATCCTATAATCCTTGGCATGCTATATTTGACTTCTGTCTAAATTTAGAAGTGACATTTTTGAATTCTGGGAAAATGAGGAAAAAGGAAAAGATGTGTATGTTCACAAATAAGCTATGCATGTTATATCTTATTAGAACTAATGATATTTATGATGCATCTGTCAAAATTTTGTCTGATACCAAAATATGATTCTGTTGCTGATGCCAATATGATGGCTGGCATTTTATTTTTTAATTCATTTTAAATGTTTGATGTATTAATTTTAATATAATTATAATATATTTTTAATTCAGATTATTTTATATTATAATATTCATTTTAATATTATAATTTATTGTTTATTACCTTTTTGCCTTTATATTATTTTAAAGCTTATATCAGAACATTGTAACACTTTACAATAAGGTTCACTGGTTAACTACATTAGTTGACGTGAACTAAGAATGAACACTACTTCTACAGCATTTATTAATCTTAGTTTATGTTAATTTTAGCATTTACTAATGAATTATTAAAATCTCAAGTTGTGTTTGTTAACATTTAGTTAATGCACTGTGAATAAACATGAACAAACAATTAATGGCTGTATTTTTATTAACATTAACTAACGTTAAAGGAAAAGTTCACTTCCAGAACAAAAATTTACAGATAATTTGCTCACCCTCTTGTCATCCAAGATGATCATGTCTTTCTTTCTTCAGTTGTTTAGAAATTGTTTTTTGAGGAAAACATTTCAGGATTTCTCTCCATATAGTGGACTTCTGTGGTGTCCCTGAGTTTGAACTTTGAAAATGCAGTTTAAATGCAGCTTCAAAGGGCTCTAAACAATCCCAGACGAGGAACGATCCCAGTCTAAGGTAAAACATAGATGTAGGACGATTTTGAAGTTGGAGAAGAAAATGAGATGGGAGTTTTTCAACCTACCCTAACTGTCATGAACCGGAATACACAGAGTTCACACAAAGCACACAGATCGTTTCACTAGATAAGACCCTTCTTCCTTGGCTGGGATCATTTAAAGCCCTTTGAAGCTGCATTTAAATTGCATTTTGGAAGTTCAAACTCACAGGCACCATAAAAGTCCACCATATGGAGATAAATCCTAAAATGTTTTCCTCAAAAAACATAATTTCTTTATAGCTGAAGAAAGAAAGACGTGAACATCTTGGATGACAAGGGAGTGAGTAAATTATCTGTAAATTTAGATTAAAGATTAATAAATACTGTAATCAATGTATTGTTCATTCATGTTAGTTAATACATTAACTAATGTTAACAAATGACACCTTATTGTAAAGTGTTACCGAACATTCAAATGTACAGTTTGAGAGCTAGATAACCATTTATTACCTAACTGGTTTCAAAAGAAAGGCTACTGTTGGTTTAGCCTTATCAGACCAATGGCGTACAGTAAATGAAACCGAATGAAATATGAACTGTTACCAATGCAATGCATGTGTGTCTTACTGATGCTTTGCGTGGTTTTGTATGGTCTCAGGAGCGAAATGCAGAGAACGCCATCGAGGCTCTGAAGGAATACGAGCCAGAGATGGGCAAAGTCTACCGCATGAACCGCACGGCCGTCCAGAGGATCAAAGCTCGAGACATTGTGCCTGGAGATATTGTGGAGATTTCTGGTAAGCTTGGCCCTGTTTTTTTTACTCTTTCCCGTTCCCTCTCATAATTTTTCCCACTCTCTCTCTCTGTCCATTTGATAAAACCTCATCTGCTCTCAGTTTCTTCCCTTGAGTAAAGAGAGGGACTCAAATCCGCAGAGAGATGATGTTTCTGGAACAATAAGGATACTCCACAGCCTCCAGCTTAAGTCCTGTGGACATTTGGAGATTTCTTCTGAACATTTACCCACGTGGTCTGACATAATACACAGTGGAGGTGGCCCAGTCATTTTTTTCCCCCTTTCTTCCAGTCATCGCCACCTCTCGCTGTACCCAAAACACACAAACACAGGCTGTCGTTTTCCTCAGTCTTCCCATTGGCTTATGTGCGGCTGCCCAAAGTGTGTGTTTGTGTGCATTTCACCGCAACTCTGCCCTGAACGGGAGCCCTTCAGGGTTTCACTGTGTGTGTGTGTGTGTGGGCTCCTTGCCAAAAACTTGAAAGCAGAGCAGGAATATCCCAGACTGTCTTACGTAAGTGGCTTTCCTGTGAGTATGAGAGTGCCAAGCAGAGACATGCAGGAAAAATCAGTATGTGTGTGCGTATTCTGTTCATTGTACAAAGCTGAAAAGTGACTGTAGTGCTCTTTCTTTTTCTCTCTTAGCTCTTTTTGAAACATGTAGCTTGTTTTCCATACTGTCAGTCCCACCGTTCTCCACCTTCATGTGACTGCAGGTTTGCCTATGCCTCCCTCACACATCCAAACATGCCCACTCTCTGTTGGGGATCCTGCCAGTGTATACAAGATAAAAACAGACCTGTTGTCAATCTGTTAAAGCTTGACCGTAACTGTGCATCACACGCACACGTATAAATGTGCTGGTCTGGGCTTCAAAGTAATCAGTGTTTGCTTCTTTAAACCCCTGACTGCTAATGATCTCCAATTTGCGTCAGCCAAGTGTGGAGTAGAAGAGATGAGGGGGAAGGAGACGACAGCGAGGATCTGCTTTTCACTATTACGGTGAAAACAAAAGAAAGATCGGACTAATAATCCCTGTGTTACGCCATAAGATTTCCCGATTCATGTTTGAGAGCAGCCGCATTCATTCAGAAACATGGATGCGGCTGCATCCTTGTGAATGGGAGTGAAAGTGAGAGAGTCATAGATGCGGGGGGAACGTGCGTATGGAGAGATACAGAATGTGTGAGGGAGGTAGAGAAGGGAGAGCAGTGTGAAAGCGTGAAAGACAGATGAGCAGGAGGGAGCGATAAATGCAGCAAGATGCGGAGAGAAAGAGAGACAGGTGGAATTAAAGAGATGGGGATGAAATGTGGGTTACGTTACCTGTCTTAGCACGGCGGTAACAAGCGTCTTTGTTCAGGTGCACTGTTTGGTCTTGTGCCTTGACAAGCCCGAATTCCAGCAGCCAGATTCCCTTCTCTGCGCACGTACACGCACTCCCCGCTGTCAGACTTCACCCATCTGACATCTGTGGGCCATTTCACCATGGTAACCGGCCCCAGAGTCCCTCCCATGTCAAGGTCAAACTGACAGACATGTGAAGTAACTACCAGACATCACTGTCAGTCCAGATGTTTCCAGCATCAAGTTTCTGTCCTTCCTGAAATCAAAAATTGTGCCACAGTGTAGCAAACCATGTCCAAAATTTGAAGTTATGTGCAGCTATGTTAACATACAGCTGTGTTAAATTGGATTTCGGACTAATGAGAGTTGTCATGGTTTGTGCCTAGAAAACTGTTTAAAAATAAAAAAGAAAAAAGAAAAAAAGAAAAAGAAAAAGTAGTCTATTATGGATTACATGATGAAAACTGTAGTTAATAATGTCATCTAGGTTACTTATTTTAGGTAATGTATTCTGACAACTTTTTGGATTACTTTTAGATTACTTTTTGTTGAACTTGTTTTAAAAAAAATAAATAAATAAAAACATATAGTTGATGTCAAAAGTTTACATACAACTTGCAGAATCTGCAAAATGTTAATAGTTTTGTAGAAACCATGATCTTTTTTTTCTCTCTCTTTTTTTCAGATTTCTTTGATGAACAGAAAGTTTAAAATAACAGCATTTATTTGAAAAGTTTACATCCCTCTTTCAGAATCTGCAAAATGTTCATTAGTTTACCAAAATAAGAGGGATCATACAAAATGCATGTTATTTTTTTTTTTATTATTGTCCTGAATAAGATATTTCACATATTCACATGTTTACATGTAGTCCACAGGAGAAAATTTATGTGCTTCAGAAAAATTCTTCAGGTCCCACAAATTCTTGGTTTTTCAAAACTTTCATGTATTTGAACCCTTTCCAGCAATGACTGTATGGTTTTGAGATCCATCTTTTCACACTAAGGACAACTGAGGGACTGCATCTATTACAGAAAGTTCAAACGCTCAGTGACGCTCCAGATAGAAAAATGATGCATTAAGAGCTAGGGGGGTGAAAACTTTGAATTTCAAGATCAGAGTAAACTTAACTTATTTCGTCATCTGGAAAACATGCAGGTATCTTCTGTAGGGCTGTGTATTGCCAAGAATCTGGTGATGTGATGCGCATCAGGATACAGGGGTTGCGATACGATATGTTGCGATACACTGTGATACTGTAAACAAGGCGATATATTGGGATATTTCTTATTTTAAGGATAGGATGTACTATACTTTAAAGAAAGCAGTACTCAACACCATATGCAAACCTTAGCAAAAAGTTAAAAAGATCAGTCCCTGTAACATTCTTATTGAGTTACTTTTTGTGCAGTATGAGTAAAGGGGCAAAATAAAATGCCTGCAGGATTCTTTAGTTATTAAATGTATAAAATGTAAGCTTTTATAAACAGAGGATATATATTTTTAGATATATATTTTTATATTTTTTTTTTTACAGTTGTAACATACAAAGGCACTGGCGTGTTTTAAGATCAATCAGTGCAAGTTTCTTTCAGTTGAAACTGCTCAGACTCACATTTTAGTCTGGGACTAGGCTTAAGCCTGGTCTGTGAAACCGGGGGACAATGTCATAACATTTTGATTTGAACTTAAGAATAAAACACCTGCTTAATATTAATGAGAAAAAAAGTGCTTGCAGGAATCCTAAAGAAAGCAAAATAATTATAAAACAATAAAATAAATACATGTATTGAATATTCTTAGAACCTTTTTGTTCTGAGAATTTCACAAGTTTTGGATTTCACAAGATTTCAGTTTGTATTTACCACGCGAGAAAGTGGCGAAAACGAGAGAAAGCTACTACACCGCCCGCCGCAAAGACCCTTTCACACAGGACGCGGCAAGCAGCGGAAACGCCTTCATTCTGTTCAAAAGTTTGCACCCCTGGCTCTTAATGCATCGTTTTTCCAGTTTAACTGCTCAGGACAAAGAGACTCATGAACAACTATCGCTGAACAAAAAACAGCTGTGGATCATTCAGGTAACAACACAGTATTAAGAATCAGGTGTATGTAAACAGAGTCATTTTTATAAATTCAACTATTATTTTCTCTTGTGGACAATATGTAAATGTCTTTTATGTGAAATATCTTGTTCAGGTCAGTAATAAATAAAAAACAACATGCATTTTGTATGATCGCTTTTATTTTAGTAATATAATTAACATTTTATGTAAACTTCTGACCTCAACTGTAAATGTATCATATTGATATAAAAAAAGCGAAAAGAAAGAAAATATATTCCATTTCTGATATCAGCATCATAAAAGGCATTAAACATTACATTAGTGAGTTTATAGAGAGAGAATAGTGAATAGTGAGTTGATTGAAAACCTAATAATTAGTTAAATCATAAAAATGTAAAATAAAAGCAAATTAAACGCTTGAATGCTAATAATAAAAATATTTTATTTGTTTACCTGCATGTCAATACATCCATTAACCGACATCAGAGAACTGTAAACATGCGAATGTGTTGTAAAATTATTAACATATTTACTTCCTCAGCAACCAAATATTATGTTTGTTATATTATAAACAATGACATTACACGCCCCAGTCTTTCAAGTTTGAAATATTTTTGTTCAGACTTCCTGTCAATAAATTATGCTTCATTTACTGCCACTGTGTGAATATGTAGTCATGTAATCCATAAAAAAGTAACTGTAATCTGATTACAATCATTTTAAAATGTAATATACTTGAATTACAAGTACATATATTTAAAATCATAATATTTAAACATAAAAAATATATGTGACAAAAATCAGTAGCATATTAAGTAAATACACATTGTACATTTTCTACCGTAGATATATCCAACATTAATTTGTGATTAGTAATATGCATTTTAAAGGAGTTTTAAAGACAATTTTAAAGGCGTTTTTTTTTTTTTGCACCTTCAGATTCCAGATGTTCAAATAGTTGTATCTCTGCCAAATATTGTCCTATTATAACAAACCATACATCAACGCATACATACATCATACATTAAAGCTTACTGATTCAACTTTAAGATGATGTATAAATTTTAATTTCAAAAATGGACCCTTGTCCTGGTTGGTTTTGTGGTCAAGGGTCACATATATGACTGCCTTAAATTGAAGAAAGGAGTTTCTTCGCAAGAGGATTATTGTGTCTAGATAACGTGGCATCAGATTCTTTTTCTAGAACATTTTGAACAACTTCTTTTCATTTTTGTTGCCGTGTAGTGAAACACCATGGCCAGTTTGATGGATATTTTTGGATTGCGAGTGAGATTTCTGGCATTTTCCTCTTCCTGAGGCCTTGAGCACTTCCCAGCCTGCAAGCTGAACAAAAACTAGACAAGGTGAATTAGTCCGGGGGGAGAAGAGGAGAGGTGTTTCCACTCCAGAGGTCTGCGAGGGTGGAAACGGCTGATACTCTTATGTATCTTCTGTACTTAGTTATCATTGGTAGTGGGGGAAAGCGAGATGCCACTTAGAATCAAGATCCGTCCGCTGGTTTATAGCCACGAGAATCCACTAACGAGGTGCAGACACATTCACACGCATGCTGAGCTGCTTGTGCTGAGTTCATTGGTCAGAGTAGTAGCATTTAACAAGTCCTGTTCGGTAAGTGGGAAGCACTGGCAGGACAGAGGTGTTGTCAGCTGCATCTGCTGAAATATTTCTCAATTTCTGTCTAACCCAACTATGCCGATGACATCATCTTGTTGCTAAGCTATCAAACATGTGTAAGCAAACACACAACAACTCCGACCTAAAAAAAAACCTTGCACTTTCTCTAGAGGTTGAATGAAAATTGCTCATCGGAAAAAGCACTTTGAGAACTATAAATTAGTTACTACAGAAAGAAAAAAATCATTCAAAACAAACGGTAACCAAAAATATCAGCCACAACACCCGTTCCCTTCTCCTCGCTGCAGAGCCTTTCCTGTACCCGCCGTTCGTGAGTGGCGATTCCATCGGAACTTTTGGCGCGGACCACCACCGAGAGAATTGGAGGTCGGAAAACAGTGTTCAGCCATTTTTTTTTTTTTTTTTGCATGCATGAGTACTATAGATATTTATAGATTATTTACACTTTTCAATTTCCAGTCAGCCCTGCATTGTGCCAGCGTTAGGCCAACGTTATGGTTGCGGTAATCACAGCGTCCGAAGTGGAACTTTCCCTCAACTGTTGCGGAGGCTCAGAAATAACATTCTCACTCCATTAGAATGTCCAAGGAACCAGAAGGGGGTTTACAGAAAGCTTGGAGATTTGGAAAGACCTTAGTTGTTTTTTCACGCTCTTTGGGATGAGCAACAGTGAAGTCATTGAATCTTTTTTTTTTTAAAATAAATTCACTTCAGTCCCATCATCTTTTAGTCATGCCCACAGGCTCTTTTAGACCGTTTTGATCAGCATTCGCAAACATCTTGAACTCGCCAGCCTCTGTTATTACACCGTCCCACATTTACAAGTAAGCATGCGTCACCCGTTCTAATCAAGTTTATGCCCGATGTCCGTGGAGGCCTGTTTCCTGCTATCAGATGCTTGCCATCTACTGTCATAATGTCTGTGTATATTTAGCTCACTTTGCATTGTTCTGGCTTGGTATGGCGAAAAGCGGTTCGCATTAGCATTTAGATGGGTTCAGTACCCATTCACAGTGTGACCGAGTGGGTGGGAGACACCGCTGAGGGGGGAGAGAGAGAGACAGAGCGATAAAATCCAAGAAAGAGAAGAGAAAGGTCCGTCGTTCTGGGAGCATAAACAGGTTCCTGCCTACCGTGCCCTCTCTATCCCAACTCCCACGCAGAGCAGCCCCTGATGGGGGTGTTGTCTCCCTCGCCAGAGACCCCAAGGCTGATTCCTGACGTGGGAGGAAGAGAGACATCGCATTGCTGAGAAATCGTGTCCAGAGGGTTGGAGCAAAAGAAGACAGAAAGCATGGATGAGAGGATGTTTTTCTGTACACAATAGTGTTATGCAAGATCATGTGACTATAACTAATAAACAATATATTGTGCAGAAAAACAAAGACTGACGATATCCAATTTATTTATTTATTTATTTATTTTTTGTCTGTTTAGAGTTTCACTTAAGCGTGATTCTTTCTAGACTGTACGGGCCGCTCATCCACTATCTGTCTAACAGTGTGTAAAAGACTAATGGGAAGTGTGGCTGATCTTTTGCATGCTTTGCTGCCCCCAGGCACCTCCAGCTTAGCCTAAGGGTTTAAATGGAGTATAATTACGACACTAAGGGTCTATAATTGCTGTTAAATGTCCGTTAAGTGCCCCTGCAGTCTCTTTGTCCTGGTCCAGGAGCTATATGACATGGGGATGAGAATTTTCAAGCTCAGTGACACCAGTGCTGATTTTGTCCCGATCTATTACAAGCTTAAATGTGATTTTATACAACAGTTCAGTAAATAAGAAGTTGATATTGTGTTATATTGTAAACATTATGTTATGTGTTTTAGCTCAATTTTGCAACTGCGCTCATGGTGACCTGAGTTCGAGTCCCGTCTCAAGGTCCTATGCCAATCCCGCTTCCCTCTATCTACCCAATACTTTCTTGTCATCTCTCCACTTTCCTCTCAATAATAAAGTAACGAAAAGCCCCCCCCCCCCCCCCCCCCCCCCCCCCAAAACATTTGTTGTGCGTCTCTGACCAACACAGCGGTGTTTAGTTTCTGAATGAATCCACGTTTTGAATGAATAGTGTGAATGACTCATTAAGACCTTTACCGCCACCTGTTGGCAGTTTTATTTTCTTATTTAGAGTATCATTTCATTACAAAAATAATAATAATAATAATAATAATAATAATAATAGTAATAATAATAACATTAAAGGCATAGTTCACCCAAAAAATAAAAATTCTGCCATCATTTACTCACCCTCATGTCGTTTCAAACCTTTCTTTTGTGGAACATAAAAGAAGGTATTTTGAAGACATTTGGTAACAAAGCTGTTTTGGTTAGCAATGACTTTCACTGTTTGAGCAAAAAATATTGAGATGTTTCTCAAATGATCTTCTTTTATGTTCCATAGTTCATGTTAGTATGTGTGTGTGAATATATATATATATATATATATATATATATATATATATATATACATATATATATATATATATAGTATATGTATATGTGTGTGTGTGTATGTATGTATGTATGTATATATGTGTTTTCAACATTGACTAAGAAAAGTTTGCTGAGCAACAAATCAGCATATTAGAATGATTTCTGAAGAATACTTAGAAGAGTGTTTGTATATGTAGAATAACTGGCATGAATTCAGAGGAAATCTCTGGAGCTTTCTGTGGAAATGTGTGTTTAGATGCCATGCAGATGTTGTTGTGTATATATGATGCTATAGGTCACAACAGCGGTTTGTTTAATTCAGTTTTCAGAAAAAAAGAGGCTTATTTTTGTCTTTTGCTCATTCTCAATATGCTCGACTTGTGATTTGCTGTATCATCGTTTATTTTGAGCTGTGAATGCACAAGCAGTTTCCTGCAGCTTGTGTGATAAGTGTATATGCAGCTTTGTCTTGATGTATCGGGTAGGAAGGATCAAAGGTTTATTAAAGGGATAGTTCACCCAAAAATGAAAATTACCCCATTATTTACTCACCCTCAAGCCATTCTACAGGTAGGTGTATATGACTTTCTTCTTTCAGACCAATACAATCAGAGTTATATTAAAAATGTCCTGGCTCTTCCAAGCTTTATAATGGCAGTGAATGGGTGGTGGAATTCAATAGTCCAATAGAAGTCCAATAAAAGTGCATAAATCCATCACAGAACATACTCCACACAGCTCTGGAGGGTTAATAAAGGCTTCCTGAAATAAAACGATGCATTTGAGTAAGAAAAATATTCATATTTAAAACTTTATTAACTGTAATCGCTAGCTTCCACTAACTATCGTGCAGAATCTGCAAAATGTTAATTATTTTACCAAAATAATAGCTTACAAAATGCATGTTATTTTTTATTTAGTACTGACCTGAATAAGATATTTCACATAAAAGATGTTTACATATAGTCCACATAAGGAAATAATAGTTGAATTTATAAAAAATGACCGTTCAAAAGTACATACACTTGATTCTTAATACTATGTTGTTACCTGAATGATCCACAGCTGTTTTTTTTTTTTTTTTTTTTTTTGTTGAGTGATAGTTGTTCATGAGTCCCTTGTTTGTCCTGAACAGTTAAACTGCCTGCTGTTCTTCAGAAAAATCTTTCAGGTCCCACAATTTCTTTGGTGTTTCAGCATTTTTGTGTATTTGAACCCTTAACAACAATGACTGTATGATTTTGAGATCCATCTTTTCAAACTGAGGACAAGCAAGGCACTCATATGCAACTATTATGGAGGTTCAAACACTCACTGATGCTTCAGAAGGAAAAATTCAGGTATTATTTTCTCTTGTGGACTATATGTAAACTTTTATGTGAAATATCTTATTCAGGTCAGTACTAAATAAAAAATAATTTTGTATGATCCCTCTTTTTTTGGTAAAATAATTAACATTTTGCAGATTCTGCAAGGTGTATGTAAACTTATGACTTTAACTGTAGAACATACTGTAGACAAACGTGATGATGCAGAGGAGAGAGCAAAATAAAACACTGGTCACAAATTAGAAGTACAAAATGAGGATTTGTTAAGAAAAATGTTGGAGGATTTCTATATAAGCCAAGAGGAGACTGACTTTCCTTTGCTCCTGTAAACAAAAATTGGTTCTCGCGAGACAAGCATATTCTCACTTGAACTTATGCTATGCCTACATCCTACATCATCCTTTGGAATGCCACTCTCTCGTGAACGCGTGTACGTCAGTTAGAGGAAGCTAGAGATTACAGTTTGTGAAGTTGTAAATATGGATATTTATCTGACAAAAACACATTGATTCACTTTAGGAGGCCTTTATTAACCTCTCAGAGCCGTGTGGAGTGCTTTTTATGATGGTTTTATGCACTTTTATTGGATGTGTATTGGACTATTGAATTGCACCACCCATTAATTTCTATTTATAACGCTTGGAAGAGCCAGGACATTTTTTTTTTTTTATATTTAACTCCAGTTGGATTTGTCTGAAAGAAGAAAGCCATATACACCTAGGATGGCTTGAGAGTACGTAAATCATAGTGTAATTTTCATTTTTGGCTGAACTGTCCCTTTAAGCCATTAAACTCAAATCCTAAATAGCTGCAAGAGCTCACAAAACCCAGTTGAAAACAACACATCCAGTATTGACTGATTCTGTGTCATCTAACTGGCCGGGCTTTTCCCACCTCATTTTTTTCCTTTGTATTTAGAAACACTTTTTTTCTTGTAAACGTAGTGCGTGAACCGAATATTGATCACTCCGTGTACTCTCATCAACTGGCTATCGAGCGGTGTTCCAGTGTGTCTGCAGTTAGTCTTTGAGGTGGTGTCTCTCTCGCTCTTTCTCTTCTTTTTATTTCAGTTGCTTTTTTGCTTTGCTTCAGGCTTTGTGTCCTAGTAGCTTCGATCTGTTGTAATTAAGTGTTTACCTGGAAAACAAGAGGTCAAGAACAGCCTTAAATGATGGCTGTGCAGTGGCCTGTCTTATTTCATGTTTATGATTGCAGTTTTGACCCCTCAGGCGTATGTCCTACACACCTTTTTCGACTTGTCCCGCATTCATCAGTAACACAGGAGTGTCTTTGCCTGTTTTTTGATGAAGTAACTCTTAACCTATTTTGTTTTCCAGTTGGAGACAAGGTGCCAGCAGATATCAGGATCACTTCAATCAAATCCACCACCCTAAGAGTGGACCAGTCCATTCTCACAGGTACTGTGGATGTCTGTGATGCATCGCCTTAGCATTTCACTGCTCGGTTCTCAATCTGACTTGATTTAAAACTGCTAATGTGTTCCTTAGGCGAGTCTGTGTCTGTTATCAAGCACACTGATCCCGTGCCAGATCCACGAGCTGTCAATCAAGACAAAAAGAACATGCTGTTTTCTGTAAGCACTTCACTTCCTGTTTTGAACATATACTAAGCAGTACATTTGCATATAAGTCTTACTTCATGAATATTTTCAGCTTACCTACGTCATAGCATTTTACTCTTGTCATGCATTACATAATTATCCATGCTTTTTTTTTTCCCTTTGTCTCCCTAGTTTGCAGTATGTCATTACACTGTAGGATATAATAAGACTTAAGTATTCTGTTCAGTCTAAACATGCACTTCCTGTCTGCGTTCATTATTGGTCATTCAGATGCTTTAAGTAGGCATGCATTTGCCCGCCCTCAATCCACTTAGGTTAAGTTAACATTATCTGGGGATAGGGAACACCCCAGGTGACGTTATTGGCCTAGTGAGTGAAAGTATAACGTCAGAGTTAATGCAGTCTGCCTGTTTTCTTCTCTAGTCATTTAAAATAAACGGTATATGGCCTATGTGCTTTAATAGTCCAACTTTATGCATTTTCCAACACATCATGGTAATGAAAGATGTAGTTTCCTATTAGGGGAAAATATCCCTAATGACATTATAGCCAACTCCACACAAGTCAATGATTTTTCCAAGCTACGTTTTATAAAATTATATGGGACTGAGGAACTTCTGATGCCATTGTTGTTGTTTCCAAGTCTGCAAAAGTGTAAATTTAGATTTTAAAAAAGTCTTTTGGTGGCTTTGTTCCGTTCAAGTGTGTATGTGCTTATATATGCATGTTCTCATGTTTCCAAAAGGGCACAAACATTGCGGCAGGTCGGGCCATCGGTGTCGTCGTCTCCACCGGCGTTTCCACCGAAATTGGTAAGATCCGTAACCAGATGGCATCCACCGAACAGGAGAAGACCCCGCTGCAGCAGAAGCTGGATGAGTTTGGCCAACAGCTCTCGAAGGTCATCTCCCTCATCTGCATCGCCGTCTGGGTCATTAACATCGGCCATTTCGCCGACCCGGTCCACGGTGGCTCGTGGATCCGAGGTGCTATCTACTATTTCAAAATAGCTGTGGCTTTGGCAGTGGCAGCCATCCCGGAGGGTCTGCCAGCTGTCATCACCACCTGCCTGGCATTGGGCACCCGTCGCATGGCCAAGAAAAACGCCATTGTCCGTTCTCTGCCCTCAGTGGAGACACTGGGTTGCACCTCCGTTATCTGCTCCGATAAGACGGGGACCCTGACGACCAACCAGATGTCTGTCTGCAGGGTGAGTGATGTGGCTGTTCAAGCCAGACGCAGAGTTGGTGTCTCATTCAGCATCAGAACTGATGTCTGCGGGGAGATCTTGATTGTATGTCTGGGTTGATGACAACTTCGTTTTTCATCTCGGTGTTCTGCTGACATATGGTCCTATGTGAGCTATGTAACTTAAACAACACAGATTTGAACCTCTTTTTTTCACAAGAGGTGATTTATTGTGCACTATAACCAGAGCCAGAACGTATTTCAAACTGTCATGGAGCGAAGCAGTGGAAGTCGCCCTAAAAATTGCATTCTGTTTATAAATTTAAGATAGATTCTTCTGAGGAATACCCCTTTTTTGGGAAAAAAAAAAAGAGACCCTTGAGGCTAGAGCGTGTCATGTGAATTCCTTTTAGACAACGTCTTGGAATTCTTTCCCACTGATTCCAGACCTGTGTGTGCCTTGTTACTGTGGTTTCCGGTGCACTGGCAGGTGGGTTTCACAGGCCTGAATACTACAGTGGTGTTTACCATCAGAGCAGGTCTTTGATGCCGTGCCAGGGCCTCTCATACAGAGCTGAGTGATGCACCAGCAGCAGCCTTCTCTGGCTGCCTTATGGAAGACCACAGAAACATACCAGGCACAACACGAGAGGTGAGAGAGAGAGGGAGTTGGAAGTACTAGACTTGGTTGGATGCTCAATGGCAATCCAGAGCCAGTCCAAAGACTCAGCTGCACTTTCAGGTTAAATAATGTTTAGAGACATGTCTTGAGGATTGGGCAGTAATCCCTTCCCTCCAGCAACCGGTCACTCACATGTAATCGCAGCAATTAGCAAATGAGAATTACCCAATCAGTTTCTCATGAACAAAAATCCCATCTGACTGTTTTCTCATTTGAGAAGCTGTGTTATATGGATGTACATCACAGTAGAGAGGAAAAGACATTCTGTTTCTTTTTCCGTCCTCAATGTTTTATTTCACATCACTACTTGAAAACGGAAACGAAACTGCCTTTCAGTTTCACAATGGTCCTCATCGGTGCACTAAAATGAAACTGTTTAAATGTTCATTTATTGTAATAGGTATAGAAATGCATACAAACTACTCGTTTCTTGTGCATAATATATTCAACATGTCAAAACTGCAGGAAAATGGCATAGACAACCTTATTGATTATAATGGGGGTGTTTTGTTTTAGTAACATCACCCTGTTTGCTTTCAGTTGTATATTGTGTTCACATGGTTTAGTCTTAGTGAATTGCAACATAATTCCAGGATACAGACTCGTTCCAAATTACAAATTCACTTTGGATTTACAGCTAGGTGGTTTTTGGCACTACAGGTTTTACAGCTACATGGAATGCGTGTAATTGACACTTTGAATGATTATTTAATCATAGCAGTTGTAAATGTAATCTTGATTATTTAATAGTGCAGTGACATGCACTGCCATTCAGAAGTTTGTGATCAATTACCTTTTTTGGAAAGAAGCCTTATGCTTACCAAGGCTGCATTTATTTGATAATAATACAGTCATATTGTAAAATATTACAATTTTATATTATTATTCCTGTGATGGTAAAGCTGAAAAACATCACTCCAGTCTTCAGTGTCACATGATCCTTCAGAAACCTGTAATATGATGATTTGGTGCCCAAGAAACATTTATTACTATCAACACTGAAAACAACTGTGCTGCTTAATAGTATTGTGGAAACCATGATATCTTTTTTCAGTATTCTGTGATGAACGGAAAGTTTAAAATAACAGCTCTTATTTGAAATATGAATATTTTGTAACATTACAGCTGAGGTCAAAAGTTTACATCCCCCTTTCAGAATTTGCAAAATGTTAATTATTTGACCAAAATAAGAGGTATCTTTCAAAATGCATGTTATTGTTTTTTTTTTAGTACTGACCTGAATAGAATATTTCACATAAAAGATGTTTACATACAGTCCACAAGAGAAAATAATTGAATTTATAAAAATGACCCCATTCAAAAGTTTACATACACTTGGCTTTTAATACTTAAAACCTTCTGTAATAGTTGTCCTCAGTGTGAAAAGATGGATCTCAAAACCGTATAGTCATTGTAGGAAAGGATTCAAATATACAGAAATGCTGAAAAACGAAATAATTTATTTGACCTGAAGGATTTTCCTGAAGAACAGCAGGCAGTTTAACTGTTCAGGACAAACAAGGGACTCATGAACAACAATCACTGAACAAAACAACACAAAACAAAAAAAAAAAACAGCTGTGGATCATTCAGGTAACAACATAGTATTAAGAGTATTAAGAATCAAGGGGATGTAAACTTTTGAACGGGGTCCTGTTTATAAATTCAAGTATTATTTTCTCTTGTGGACAATATGTAAATGTCTTTTATGTGAAATATCTGATTCAGGTCAGTACTAAATAAAAAATAACATGCGTTTTGTATGATCCCTCTTATTTTGGTAAAATAACGAACACTTTGCAGACTCTAAAAAGGGGATGTGAACCTTTGTGAACTGTATAAATGACTTTACTGTCAGTTTCGATCAGTTTGAATAAAAGTATTAATTTCTAAAAAAAATAAAAATAAAAAAAAAATAACAATTGATCCAAACTTCGGAACAGTAGTGTATTGGTAGGTTGACTACTGAGAACGACGTAAGTACTGCAGCTATTTCATTGTGTACATTGTAGCGTACACTTAGGGCAGGACTACATATTTGTCCAATGGGAGTCAGGCAGAGTGTCTGGGAAACCGGTGTGAAAACAGTATTTTTCCAGTTGTATTTGGTGCCACTAATGGTGCGGAAAGTGGTACGGAAATGGTGCGTACTTTAACTTAAAGCTTCTTGATCCAAGACTTGATCTGATTAACCAATCACTGCCTTACAAACCACTGAAGAACTTGTTTCTTTCTTTCTTCCCACTGTCATATCTTTAAGTTTACTAAAGAGAGAAAATCAAGCACCCATGTTTTTGTTGACATGACTGTACCACCTGTATACGTGTGTGTGACACAAAGTAACCTGACTCACAGCACAGCCAAGAATGCCATGCAGTTTGAGTACTTCTTCTTTTGTATTTTAAGGTGTCGTGTCTGGCCCAGAGGCTGTTCTTGTTGTTGTTATTATTGAGGTTTTCTACTGTCTTAAAAAAAGAGAGTTTGAACGTGCTACAAGCATTAGTCACCACAAATCGAGGTGATGGGTGTAGATTCTTTCATAGGTGTCATGATATGGTCTCTGTTGCATAAAATGTTAGAAAAAAGTCCTCTATGTGGAAGTCACTCTGGGACACTCAAGGTGTATATTTGTGTTTGTATGCAATGGAAAATCCTCAACTTGTACAGACAAGTCAGCATGACATGATTGCAACATCTTTTACGTTATATTCTTCAACAGCTGCAGACGTGGATATATTAAGACTGCAGGCTTTCTGTCAAAGCCCTCAGCTAAATCCGTTTACAATATCACAAGACCTGGTTCTCAGTTCAGGCCATTTGTAGTCAAAAGTCAGGCCTTCATATACATAGCTTTTTATAGTACCATTTTGTCACTATTTCTTGCCCGTGTTATTTCAAAACCGAGGGCAGGAAAGGTTTGGAGAATGAATTCTTTGTTTTCTTTCCTCCATCTGTACCTCTCCCTCCCTTTTATATTCATTTATCAGACTTCTTGCGTCTCCCGCTTCCAGTTTTGTGACCTTTATGATTTCAATTGGAAAATCATGATTGCAATATTGATGTCATATCAGTTTTTTTTTTTTTCCTGTGTGGTGCTGTACATGTTCATATAAAGCAGCCACTAGTATTTCCATTGTGAGCCATTCCATTGTTTACAGAGAAGCCCTATATATGTTTGTGTGTGCTTTTGTGCTAAGTTTAATCATGTCCCATGGCGTAGGGATGTTATATCCCTGGTTGCAGTGCCTCACTGCACGTGTGTGTGTGCGTGTGTGCTGAACGTCCGTCTGTGTGTGTCTGCCCGAGGTCTCTCCTGTGTTTAACAGCAGGGTGTTCCCTCTGTTCGGAGGCTGCTTAATTCCCTGCAAGTGCCGGGAACCTTCCGGAAAGAGTCCCACTGCGCTGTGGTAAATATTTACGCACTCCGCACCCTGATCCCAGACCTGCAATGATCAGAGATCAAACATTAAGGGCGAGCACCATAGTCAAACACCACGACATTCACTTTAAAGGCTCTTCACTTCAACACTGATGACTGTTTCCTGGACACAGATCAAACCTAGTATCAACCTAATACATCCTATTTAAGGGGATCCATAATTGAAACACTTTTTTAATTAAGAAGGTTCACCTGCATTTTGGAAACAAAACTCCTTTCAGGCTTAATTATGTAGTAGACTGTGCCGTTCTTTCAATTCCAACAGATTAATATTTGTGTGTATATATATATATATATATATATATGTCCATGCGTGTGTGTGTGTATATATATATATATGAAGAGTTCAGATGCAAAAGCCCCTAAATCCATCTGACGTATTTCTTTAAAATTAGCATTTAGCTACTTTGTATAGGTTTCTATGTAAGTTCTGGTACTTCTGATTGGGCTGAGGCTGGAATTTCGCGAGTTTGAAGCAAAAGTATTTGATGGACGTGTACTATGTGTCAGGAGCATTCACTCCGTATCATTATCTCATTTTTGCCCGAGATGGCTTTTAGCTGGTTTTCCATCTGAACTCTTCATATATACATATATACCAGAACAATATATAAACCAGATATATATGAGTGTGTCTGTTTCTATATATATAGAGAGAGAGTGAGATGTCTGTATATGGTAACTCATTAAAGGATTTGTGCACTTCCAGACTAAAAAAATTCCTGATAATTTATTTACCCGTGTCACCCAAGATGTTCATTTCTTTCTTTCTGCAGTTGAAAAGAAATGAAGGTTTTTGAGGAAAACATTCCAGGATTTTTCTCCATATAGTGGACTTCAGTGGTGGCCAATGGTTTGAAGGTCCAAACTGCAGTTTCAATGCAGCTTCAAAAGGCTCTACACGATCCCAGCCGAGGAATAAGGGTCTTAGCTAGCGAAACGATTGGTCATTTCTAAACAAAAAATGTAAATTTCGATACTTTTTAACCACAAATGCTTGTCTTGCACTAGCTGTTGGTTGCACATGCACATCTTCACGCATTACGTAATCGCATTGGAAAAGTCACGCGTGGTTAATTCTTCGTCTGTGTACTTCTGTTCAAATACGTAGAGTAGGGCGAAAAACTCCATCTTATTTTCTCCTTCAACTTCAAAATAGTCTGACATCGTTGTTTTACATTTTTTTGTAAAGGGCGTTTGACTTTCTTTGCACATTCACTTTGTAAACACTGGGGCAGTACTTCTGCCTACGTCACGCTTGACCTGTTCAAGCTAGAGCAAGAAGAGCATTTGTGGTTACAAAGTTAGCAGTTTTTATTTTATTTTTTATATTTTTTAAGAAAATGACACATTGTTTTGCTAGATAAGACCCTTATTTTTTGGCTGAAATCATGTAGAGCCCTTTGAAAACTGCAATTTGGACCTTCAACCAAGAGCTGGGTGATAAAGCAAAAAAAAAAAAACCCCAAAAAAAAACCTAATCACTTGTTAAATATCTTTGCAGAAAAGATGCATGAACTACAACTACATCTTGTACAAACTTGTCTTATATTATATGTTAAGAAATAATAAAAAAAGGAAAATGCTTTAAAAAAAATCTCAAAAGTCAAGGTAATTCATAAATTCATAATGACTGAAGGTATAACACCTTTTTTTAAGATCTAGTTTTTGGCATTTTTTGCCTTTATTGTGATAGGACAGATCAGAATTGACAGGACGTGAAGGTCCTTGAGTCGGATTCAAAGTGTCTAATTCCAACACTTGGTAATATTTCTATTCAAAATCGTGATTCCTCAATTTCTAAAAAAAATAAAATTGTGGCAAAACATTAAATTCGAATTAATCGATAAAATCAGAAAAATCACCCAGCCCTGCTTCAACAAGCTGATCACCACTGAGGTCCACTATATGGAGAAAAATCCTGGAATGTTTTCCTCAAATACTTTAATTTCTTTTTCGAATGAAGAAAGAAAGACATGAACATCTTGGATGACATAGGGGTGAGTAAATGATCAGGAAATGTAAATTCTGGAGTGAACTAAATCTTTAATATTTCATATCCACTTGTATATAAATAAATGGCTTTATCTGTTAAGCAGCAGTAAAGTAGGCATGGTAATATAAAATCAGCTAGTCATTATTGCTAAATAAACTGCTACACTGCTATATATCGCTATATATATATATATATATATATATATTATTATTATTATTATTATTATTTTTTTTTTTTATTTTTTTTTTTTTTTGATTAGCGACTGGTGCAGAAATCATACGTTGTGACAAATTTTGTCTTTGCTATAGCTTGTAATTGTCCACCCTGAGCTTTGTGTCTGATAGCCTCATCCAGTAAGGGAATCCCGCCTGCCATACTTCATTTCACTCATATTTTTGTGCTCTATCATTTCTATTCCTCTCACGCACTTCCTTGCGTCTGCTCCTGCTGCAGCATGATCCAAGAATGCCGTAGGGAGCAGAGTCAAAGACACACGTGTTTGGGCAGCCTAATGCTGACTATTCACTGTAACGTACTGTATGTTAAACACTTTTTGATATACCTGGCTCCTTTTGTGTTAAATTACTTTTTTTTTTTTCTTTTTTTTTTGAAAAAAGTAGTGCTGTTTTGATTGCCTTTTTACGTTAATATTAATGTTAAATGTAAATGAATATAAAACATTACCAAATTTAATGCATAGTGCTGTCACACAGGAAGGAGACTGAGACCGCAAAAGACATATAAATTGGCCACAGTTTGTTAGCTGAGTTATATGTATGTCTGTCTGTTTGTTGCTAATTTTTCATCAACTTGCATTCTTCACGGTGGGGAACAGCTAATAATGTCAGCCTAAGCCTGAAGCAAAGTGACAGTTCATCACCCTAAGAGTCCCTAAAGGAAACAAAGAAAAGACATTTCACATGCAAGACAGAGTTTTAAAATCGAGCCTGTGGAAATAAATGTGTCCCAAATGGATTCAACATTCTGTTAAACCTCCTGTGCCTCGTAATGTTAAGTACTAAAAGCGTGACGCTGAGAGGTTTATTATAGGGACAGACAAGATGCTTATCCCGGGCTTGGAATTAGTTCTGTCACTACGTTGCAGCGTTGTTCAGGCTGACCTAAGCCAATCAACTAACCGTGTGGCTTGTTGTTGAGGCCAGACATCATCCAAGTGCCACCGTCACTAATGCGGAAGTCACTGGCTAAATCAGGAGGAAATACGGGTGCCTAAAATCTTTTTCCACTACTGTGAAATGCACACACGCACGCACACACACATCCTTATCAGACGCTCATCGTTGCATATCACTGCTTGCTGCCCTGTTCCTTGGTATCTGTTGCTATGACAAGTAATAGCAACAGAGTTCCATGTCTGCCAAGTTATGGGATGGCTGTTGGTGTTTTTGGAGCAGATCTGATTTATAAATGACTGTAAACAAACAAAACAGGCTAGCAACAGCCCTTATCATGATGTTTTTCCTTTAGATTCTTTTGTGCTACTGGTGCATAACTGCTGCTTGTTAGTACATTTCAACCCTCAGAATTCTGGGGAATGAGTTTAAAAATGGTCAGATTTGTTTAACAGTGCTGCATGGTTACACTACCTGTCAAAAGGTTTTTTTTTTTTTTTTTTTTTTTTTTTTATAAAGAAGTCTCTTCTGCTCACCAAGCCTGCATTTATTTGATCCACAGTGCAGCAAAAACAGTAAAATTTTTAATTATTTTAAATTATTTCTACTATTTAAAATAACTTTTTTTTTTATTTTATTTCAAATAAATTACATTTTCAGCTTCAAATAAATTACAAAAATTCAGCTATGAAATCACAGGAATACATTACATTTTAAAATATATTCAGATAATTTGAATATAGTATAAAATGTCATTTATTCCTGTGATTTTAAAGCTGTTTTTTTTGCATTTTTACTCAAGTCACATGAGGGGGGAGGGAGAGGGGGGAAGAAGTTAGAAAAATTAATACTTTTATCTAGCAAGGATGCTTTACATTGATCAAAAGTGATGATAAGGACATTTATACTGTTACAAAAGATTTCTATTTCAGATAAATGCTGTTCTTCTGAACTTTCTATTCATCAAAGAAACCTGAAAAAATTCTACTCAGCTGTTTTCAACATAATAACAATATAAATGTTTTTTGAGCAGCATAACAGAATATTAGAATGATTTCTGAAGGATCATGTGACTGGAGTAATGATGCTAAAAATTCAGCTTTGAAATCACAGGAATAAGTTACATTTTAAAACAGTTGTTTTAGTAAAAATGATAAATATATATTTTAGAATTTTACTGTTTTTTCTGTGTTTTGGATTAAATAAATGCAGGCTTGGTAAGCAGAAGACTTTTTTTAAAAAACATTAAAAATCTTAAACTTTTGACCAGTAGTGTAACTGTTAAATATGTAGCATTTCATCAAAGTGTACTGGAAAAAAAAACATATCACGATTTCCACAAAAATATTAAGCGGCACAACTCACCAATTATAGTCTAGACAATAGTCTATTATTCCAGAATGGACAGATAGTGTCTGGTGGCTAATTCATTGCTCATGTGAGTACAAATACCTATTCACACAGAACCTGCACACTATTTCTCATTTTCTGTGCAGATTGTGGTGGGAAATCGTAGGTATTCTGCAGAATGGGTTGAAATATTTTATGTGTTAAACTGTGGTAAGGGTTTAATACTCAATAGAACGACGAAATAAGCCAAAATATTTAATAAAATGAGGAAAAAGAAGTTTGGGGGCTTGTTTGTATAACATGGTGAATGATGGCCATGTGAATTCTACTGAGGTTTCTGTAGAGTTACTGCGGTAGCATGCGAGCTTATAAATACTAAATACCTAAAGATGACATTACAACCAAACAACATTTTTTTCACTAAACTAGCATGTCAGAGCAATGCATTCCAAGGTCAAGGAGTATACTGATCGTAAGCAGGCAACTGGATCTAATTTGGTTTCTTTCCCCCCTCTTGCCCTGTTGACAATGTCTTTTTGCATGGTGTTTGACTGTGGAAATCGAGCGGCACAGATTCCTGTGTGGTAAAGACCAAAGAAGCAGGCACCAAAATAGTGTTCCTCAGAAAAGAGAACCTACCACCTTTGGTAGCGTATGTTTAGAATCGGCTAACCTACTGTTCAAATAATATAACGCTGTTGTAATGTTCCTGAAAATATGCATCAAAAAATGATTAGTTCTTTTATGTTCACTTTATGGAGTAAAAAGCTGAGAAATGGCACTGTGTACCAGTACTTGCTATGAAAATTTGGCCATTACTTTATAAAGGCCCATTTTTTTTTGCCTGAGAGACTGTTCTTTCCTGCAGAGCAAGCTAACTCAATAATCCATTTATTTTAAGGGCTTAGGGGCATGATCCAGCCTTCTGATTGCTGCTGCCTGCCGCTCGCTTTGTGTTTTCCACAATTAAGTTTTGTGTATGTGCGTCACCTTCAAACAGGAAGCACTGTGGAGTACTGTGGAGCTCCGAAACTTTTACAGCTTAACTGCTTCATTAATTCTTTAATCAGACACATTTAATTGAGTCTTGCTCTGAGTGATGTCACGCCAAGAGAGAATGTTTTTCCTCTGCGTGTTTGTGTATGTTTGAGACGACCTTTCATGTGACCTCAGTTCCTTTTGAGGAATTTTGAGCTCTTTTAGAGGAACTGCCCATACATGGCTGCTTGGCAAGCGTTGTGTTAGCAATTTCTAAGTTTAGATGCTTCATTATTGAGCCGAGTGCTGATGTTGATAAGAACCTACTTCTGGAGTTTGTGTGTGTGTTTTAGCGTCCATGCAACTATTGAGCTCGACCGCAGTGGCTTTTAATCATGATAAAACACATTTCACCAAGTCCACCTACTGCATAATCAACATTTACGACACCTCGTGAGATCAGGATTCATTTTTACTCCTTTGCAGCGCGCACCTCCATTTCAGACCTGTCGTCTGAACAGAAAGGTGGGGTGTGCGATCAATGGCGTTCGCCAAATTGGCTTGATGAGTTCCATTCCAGCGTCCACCTGTTTCATCTGCCCCTACGCCGAGATACTGGAGGAATGGTGTAGTGTGGAAATAAGATCTCTCTTCTCTCTGCTGAAACTCGCCCAGGGCTGCCACTTTTCCTGCTGGCTCATTTCAGTGTGATGAATGTCATAGCAAAAACTCCATGTCAAAAAAAAGCATTGCGTTATGGGTTTGGCCGATTTGTCTGATGTTGTCAGGCTGAACTCATCTTCACCTCGTCCAGCTCTTTTGGACGCTTTTGTGCTGTTTATTCTAAGAATCAGACTCGCTTTATTTGCTTCAGTCATGCGGTAGAGTTTGGCCTTGGTTGTAAACACACAAGACAACACAATACAGTATAACACCTGGAGTTAATTATACTGAAACTAGACGAATGTCAGCCAAAACATGGGTAAAGTGATTGTCACTCTTTCACCTCATCTGTTTTCAGTTGGGCTGGTGAAAGCAGACATTTCAGTAGGAGGCAGTAGTTTATTGTAGTTTGTGTTGTCTGTTGGCAGTTGTGTGAGTGTGTTGGTTCAGACAGGGAAAAGCTCATGCCAGGCCACTAAACACGGGAACCTACATGCTGCCAGTGCATTATGACATCATCGCTCTGCCTCTGATTGGATGGAGGATAAGGGAAACCCCAGAGCTGATTGGGTGGAGTTATAACTGTCTGTTGGTGGTTTTTTTCTTTTCTTTTCTTTTCTTTTTTTTTTTTTTTTAAATGTAATTGGGGTTTGTAACTATTTTCAGATGACTTGGAGAACTTGTTCGCTTATTCTTCTCGAAAGCGTGTTTTCTTGGGCACAGTTGGGGAGTTCTTTGTTTTTCCAACTTTAATTACAATAACCACTTTTTAACTGGTAAACTCATGAGGATTTAGAACTTTATGTGCCAGCATTTCCTTATGGAAAACCTGGAAATATCAGGGGATTTTAAAAATGGTTATTTCTTGGTCTGTGGATGTTATGGAAATGAATAAAACATTAAAGTTACAGAAATAGAGTTATAGTGGACATAATTTGTTTTAGTTTCAAGGCTTAACAATAAGGTTTTTTCTGCCATTTAACTAGTGATTTTTATATTTAGCATTGTTAGATATTACTGTTGCAATATTACTCAGCTTACATATTATTATGTTATGTTCAGTTGTGAAATGTTTCTTGAAAACATCTTGAAATTTTCTGAGTGCAATCTTCCCACTTTATATATAGGTTGGCTTAACTACTATGTTCTTATTTTTAAATGCACTTATTGTGTACGTACATGTACTTGCATTTTAAAAATACCTGCTTGTAATTACATTCATAAATATAGCTGCAAGCAGCGATTACCAGGGTTCAAGCACTTTAGGGCATTTAAACAAATATGGAAAAAGCCTGTAACCACCTAAATTATTGATTTTAAAAAAAAGGATTTTCGGCAAAACCAGGTAATATACCAAAGAAGTATTATGTTTTTTTAATGTTTATGATTGTTACAGCACCAGCTGTGGTCTGATCCCCTTAAAACTTTGCATGCTTGTTGAGAATCACCTGTTGCATGTACTCAGCAGGTTTTGTTAAGTTTTGAGTTTTCATCTAGGCTTTATAGGATTTTGGGTACATTTGGACAGACCCTTTTTCTAAATGACCCCGTTATAGCTTCAAAAAAAGGAAAAATTTCAAATGTTTTTGATCATTATGGGCCTACAGAGTCCAGGGAATTGCACCGCAGTGTTTTTTTTTCCACACTGAGCGAGAAAAAGTTTGCAAAAAGTAGGTTTTTGACATCTTCTCAATCATTTAACAAACGATTTGATTGACAGCAGTGGTTCTAGAGGTTGTCTGGAATGAGGAGTTCTATCGTTTGACACGAATACTGTGTGTATGTGCAAAAAAATGTGCAAAGTACAGTCGTTTATGCCCTTGAAAAATGCGATATCGCTCCCGCTCACGATCAAACCTGAGGCATGCGTTTTGTCTGTTGTGAGCCAAGGATTCCAACAACATACAGTTAGACACTTGAGCCTGCAACTGACAGTTTAGGAGTTATGAGCGATTGCTTTTGTCCGCTGTAGCAACCCCGTCAGGCCGATTGGGGCGAGCCTTGGTCACATTGTAGGCGGTGTGTCTCTACGACTTATGGTTTGGTCTGCACGATCAGTGTTACGTGGAGATCGCTGATCCATGACCATTCCAACAATTACAATAGGGTTTTAGCGCTACACGCTTGAACCACTAATTACACTGTTGACCCATCCCTTACACCTTATCCCACCCTTAAACCTACCCATACCACCAAACCTGTCCCTAATCTTACCCGTATCCCACCTCAAAAGCACCAAAATTTTTTGCAATATAATATGAACACAGTAAGTACATTGTGCTTATTTTTTATGCAAGTACATAGTAGTTAAGGCCACCTAATATAAAGTGGGACCCAGTCTTCTTAAAATGATTTAAAAACAAAACATCTTTATCCAGTATTCATAAACAAAAATGTCATAGAAATGCATTGTCCAAAAAACGTGGGAACCCTGAAGTTCAGTTTTTTTCATTAATCTGCATGTGTTTCTCACGCTGCCTCTCTCCCTTCTGTCTCTCTTAGATGTTTGTGGTTAATAAGGCTGATGACACCAGCTGCTCCCTGCATGAGTTCACCATCACCGGCTCAACCTATGCTCCGGAGGGACAAGTGTAAGAGCGCACAAACACACTCGGAGCCCTTGATCCTTCCCAAGACATCTTGTCATTTTTACCTCTTCCAAATAATCTAATGTTCATTCTGGATACTTGCATTTATATCCTTTCATCTTGCAATAACTGTCTCTCCCTTAGGCTGAAAGCTGACAAGCCAGTGCAGTGTGGAGAATATGATGGTCTGGTGGAGCTGGCTACTATCTGCTCCCTGTGCAACGACTCCTCGCTGGACTATAATGAGGTCAGCGGTGTGTGCATGGATCTTCTCCTGCATCTAATACACAGATGCCACATTTACCCTTCTGAGTTTAACAAAGAGTCTCTTTCAGTGTTTTGAAACTGCCCTGCTCTCGTTGCCGAAGTGTTACCCATGCACCCTCTGTCCCTCTGTTCCTAATTTGCTTGTTTTGCACATTTGGCTTGCATTTCTCACCTCTGTGCCATTGCCATGGTATCATGGTTTCTGCATTGCATAATATCATGCTTATTCTGTGGTTGTCAGGTAGGGTAAAGGACGGTGCAAGTTAGGACAAGCCGAAGAGTTTTAAAGCGTTGCTTTGTTGCTGAAGGCACCTGATCTAATTTGATAGAGTTAAAAGACGCCACACGAGTAAAAGTAAAATGTTAAAGGCGGCCATATCAACAAATATTCTTATCGGAGTCTTATCAGTGTATTCTGACCATGTTTTTAATGTGATAAATAATCTCTACCTAATTAAATGTCATGTTCCAACACCACAGTAGCCTGCTTCCTGGAATAATGCAAATATTTCCGCAGAGAGTGACCAGCATCCTTAAAGTGAACTGTGAACTTTAGAGATCTAATAAACCATTATAGATGTTAACACAGGAGCCATGTGTTTGAGTAACAATGTTAGGCTGGGTTTTTTATGGAACACGCTCATCCACTGTTTATGATCGTTAGGTGTAGCCTTTAGAGTTACATACAGGTTTCCCACGGTCATGGAAAACCAGGAAATATGGGGTTTTAAAGTTGCAATTTATAGTTTTGGAAAGGTCGTGAAAGTAAATAAAGAAATTTCGGCAACGCCTTGCAATAAGGTTTCATTTGTTAACTACTTTAACTAAGACAAACAATAAACAATACTTCAACAGCATTTAATATTCTTAGTTAATATTACATCCAACATTTACTAATGCGTTATTAAAATCAAAAGTTGTTTGTTAACATTAGTTAATGCACTGTGAACTGACATGAACTAACAATGAACAACTGTATTTTAATTAATGTTAACAAGGATTAATAAATACTGTAATAAATGTATTATTTATTGTTTGTTTGTGCTAGTTAATACATTAACTAATGTTAACAAATGATACCTTATTGTAAAATGTTACTGAAATTTCTATAGCAAAAAATGATTATTTTTTTTTTATAGCTAATATACATATATACTTAATAGTTCTAAAATATTTCACTGGTTAGAAATTAGTCTTTAAGGATATACACACTACCTGTCAAATGTTTTTGGACAGTAATATTTTTAATGTTTTTTAAAGAACTCTCTTTTGCTCACCAAGCCTGCATTTCTTTGATCCAAAGTACAGCAAAAACTGAAAGTACAGTAAAATTTTGAAATATTTCTACTATTCAATAGAAAATATATTTCATGACTGTTTTCTATTTGAATATATTTTAAAATGTAATTTATTCCTTAGCATCATTACTCCAGTCACATGATCATTTTTATATTCTGATTTGCTGCTCAAAAAAACATTTATTATTATTATTATGTTGAAAACAGCTGAGCAGAATCTGGTTTCTTAGATGAATAGAAAGTCCAGAAGAACAGCATTTATCTGAATTAGAAATCTTTTGTAACATTATAAATGTCTTTATCATCACTTTTGATCAGTTTGAAAGCATCCTTGCTAAATAAAAGTATTCATTTCTATAATTTCTTAAAAGCTGTTTATTTCAGATAAAAGCTGATCTTTGGATTTTTCCAAAGAAAAATGTACTCAACTGTTTTAAATATTGATGATGATAATAATAATAATAAAATGTTTCTTGAACAGCAAATCAGCATATTAGAATGATTTCTGAAGGATCATGTGACACTGAAGACTGGAGTAATGATGCTGAAAATTTAACTTTCATCACAGGAATAAATTACATTCGAAAATATATTCAAATAGAAAGCAGTTATTTTAAATAGTAAAACTATTTCACAATACTGCTTCTGCTCTATTTTCAAATAAATGCGGGCTTGGTGAGCAGAAGAGACTTCTCTAAAAGCATTAAAACTTACTGTTCAAAAACTTTTATATATAATATATTTTTTAAGAATTTGGAAGGGCATTACATTAAACAAAAAATTATAATAAAGATTTCTATTTCAAATAAATCCTGTTCTTTGTAACATTCTATTCATCCAAAAATTCTGAAAAAATTTATAACATTAATAAAAAGAAGAAATGTTCAAATGAGCATCTTAGAATGATTTCTGAAGAATTGTGTGAGATTGAAGACTGAAGTAATGGCTGCTGAAAATTCAGCTTTGTCATCCCAGGTTAGACTATTAAAACTAGTTATATAACAAAACCCTGCCATTTTTTTTCATCCAGTCATGAATCCTACAAAATTCTCATTCGGTAATCAAGAAGGACTGGATAATTCATGAAAAACAACCAATCTAAAATGTTGGGACCCTATATAGAAATGTTAATATTATAATAGCACATTCTTTGTTGCTGTACTTAAAGTTAGATGAGGTCAGATTTTATTGTTACACGTTCACATGCTCTGTTGCTTCCATGTGACATTTAAAGTGCACTGTAACAATCATTTCTGAAGTGAGTGCATCACTCCAGGCTTCTGTTTTAAATGATTATGCAAGTGCCGTATGCTTCATGTTTGGGCTAATAGGGCACTGAATGTTTACGCACTCGTGTGCTTGTGTTGTCCCTCAGGCCAAAGGAGTGTACGAGAAAGTGGGCGAGGCCACGGAAACTGCGCTCACAACTCTGGTGGAGAAGATGAACGTGTTTAAAACCGACCTCTCCAGACTCAGCAAAGTGGACCGAGCTTCAGCATGCAACTTGGTAAGAAGGGAGCCGTGGGGAGCACCAGGATATGAGAGACAGCGATAAAAGGGAACATAACGGGAAGCGATGAAAAACGATCAATAGAGGGATGGATAGACGAGGCTTCAGAGGAAATATGAGAGCTCCCAAAGTTTGGCCAGTGTTGCAAGACAGGATATTTAAAAGAAATGAGACGACACAGTGTCTTCAGTGTTCAGTGGAGCCCTAGTCATAAACGTGTCCAGTGTTGCGATATGGACTTCCATGTATACAATCCATCAGTGTAAACTAAATTATTATGACTGAAACCCTGAAAACACACTGGGAAATGTCTCAGTTCAAGACACAAACACTCTTAAGAAGTTAATAAACTTTTTGCATCCATGCTGATAGGTGCGGATAAAACAAAAACATCAAGAAACTTAATGCACGCACCTTGTCGATAGTCAGTAGTTAGAGAAAGGCTGAGAAAAAGGCTTAAGGTTTTGCACGCTTGTAGATGTTTATAGAAACCAGTCACACGTCCCACACTGCTGCATGAAAGCTGGGAACAGCAGACTGGTCTTGATCCATCTCTCCATTTTCCCTGTGGGAAACATTTTTCTCTGAAAGAGTGAATGACCAGCACTGCTGTCTTTATTCTACTGACCCCTGAATCCTCCTTCTCTTCAAAAAAGAAACTTCTGTGACAGACTCCCAGAGGCCAAGCATAATATTTAGATAACCAGGCGAGTTTATGAAGAGGTTAGCTAAACTTTCCACTCTAATCCAAAATTTCACTGGCCTGTAAAATCCAAAAGAGATGTTACTTCTGTCAATACATGTTGGTGGCAGACTTTTAAAGATGACAGGTAGTTGGATGGGCACATGAATGGATGTAAGGGTTGAATGTTTTTTTTTGTTTTTTTTTTTTATAAAGCTTTGGAAGATAGAGAACACAGGAACCCTGCTGAGAAGTGACGTCATGTTGTTCTCAGGGGAGCTGGGAAGAGGAGACACTGTTTTCCTCTCACACATGCCTGCCTTGTTTAAACATTTGTAGAACTGAGTACTGATCTCAGTATTAAAGAGAGCCACAGCCAGAGGCAGCAACCAAAGACAGAGCATGATATACAGTACTTTAGGTTGGGCAGCATAAATGCTCTGTTCTCATGTGCTGGAGGTGGTTTCCACCTAGTGGCAAAATAATTCCCTTGCCTCACTGAATTTTTGTCATGCATATGTGGATTGTATTTTTTATTTTTTTTAATTGAATACTCAACAGAAAATTATGGGGAATTATCAATTTTCAGTTTTAAAACATTTCTAATATTAAAACATTGTTTGTTATTTATTTATTTATTTATTTATTCATTTATTCATTCATTCATTTTCATAGAAATATGTACACTACTGTTTGGGGTCAGTATGATTTTTTTTTTTTTTTTTTTCACAAGTAATCACATTTATATGTACATATAAATACACACACACTACCAGTCAAAATTTTTTGAACGGTAAGGAATTAAATGTTTTTTTAAAGATGTCTCTTCTGCTCACCAAGCCTGCTTTTATTTGATCCAAAGTACAGCAAAAACTGTATAATTTTGAAATATTTTTACTATTTAACTATTTTCTATTTGAATATATTTTACAATGTAATTTATTCATTTCAAAGCTGAATTTTTAGCATCATTACTCCAGTCACATGATCCTTCAGAAATACTTCTAATATTTTGATTTGCTGCTCAAAAGACATTTTTTTTTAAATTATTATTATTATTATGTTGAAAACAGCTGAGTATGAATAGAAATAATATGAAAACTGACTCCAAGCTTTTGAATGGTATTGTGTGTAATGTTACAAAAGCCTTTTATTTCAGTTAAATGCGGACTTTTGGATCTTTCTATTCATCAAAGAATCCTGAAAAAAATTTACTCAACTGTTTTAAATGTTGATAATAATAATAATAATAATAATAATAATAATAATAATAATAATAATAATAATAATAATAAATATGTTTCTTGAACAGCAAATCAGAATATTAGAATGATTTCTGAATAATCATGTGACACTGAAGCCTGGAGTAATGATGCTGAAAACTTAGCTTTGGACACAGGAATAAATTACGTTTTAAAATATATTGAAATAGAAAGCAGTAGTTTTAAATAATAAAAATATTTCACAATATTACTGATTTTGCTGTATTTAGGATCAAATAAATGCAGGCTTGAAGAGACTTCTTCAAAAAACATTCAAAAACGTTCAAAAACTTTTTTGGGTATATAGAAAATATTTTATTATGGATGCGATTTAACCATTTGACAGCACTATTTGTAATGTTACAAGACATTTCTATTCATCTGGAGTAATGGCTACTGAAAATCCATCACAGGAATAAATTGCAATTTAAAATATATTCAAACAGAAAAAGGTTTTGATTTGTATTACAGTAATATTTCACAGTATTACTGTTAACTGTTTTTTTTTTGGCAAATGAATGCATCAAATGAGCACCAAACATAATCTTGAACTTCTGAGCTGCTGCTCTAATCATTTGGATGTTGATTTATTAAAGGCTAAACACGTTGTTGTTGTTGAGAAGACTGGTGCAGTGTTACATAGAGCCTGTCAGTTACTATGTGTGAAACTCCTGTTCAGCCACCTGGGTTTGACTGCTGACTACAAACAGTGCTCTCTGTAGGCAACCCTAGAAAACAGCTGAGAATGACATCTTACCCAACACACACACAATGACAGCAGTGTTTCACTTTTGTTTGATCTAACATGCCACATTCTCTCTCTCTCTTTATCTCTGCTTCTTTCCCTTAGATTATCAGAAAACTGATGCAGAAAAAATTCACACTGGAGTTTTCCAGAGACAGGAAGTCCATGTCTGTGTACTGCACTCCCAATGGCTCTAACTCTCAGAGCAAGATGTTTGTCAAGGTACTGCTAACTTAAAAACACATCTGAAAACATTTAACATTTATAAATACCTTCAGCAAACTTTGCTGTGTGCATTACACTTGCTTCTCCTTTCATTCTTTTTGTATGTAGGGTGCTCCAGAGGGCGTGATTGACCGTTGTCAGTTTGTGCGTGTTGGTAAAGAACGTGTCCCGTTGACCATGGCGGTGAAGGAGGAGCTGATGAGCACTATTAGAGACTGGGGGACAGGAAGGGACACATTGCGCTGCTTGGCTTTGGCCACACGAGACCTTCCCCCTTCTGAAGACAAAATGGACCTGGAAAACTCTGCCAAGTTCGCAGAGTATGAGGTGAGAGAGTTTGGATGTGTAGAACCCTTATATACATCTGTCTCAGTTGTACCGATTATCTTGGTTAAAACTCAGATATATCTGGGATAACATGCAAAATCTCATCGTCTGTTTAGTCAAGTCTGACCTTCGTTGGCTGCGTGGGGATGTTGGATCCGCCCCGAAAGGAGGTGATTGGTTCAGTGAAGCTGTGCAGTAAGGCCGGAATACGTGTCATCATGATCACTGGGGACAACAAGGGCACCGCCGTGGCCATCTGCAGGCGTATTGGCATTTTTAATGAGGATGAAGATGTGGAAGGACGAGCCTACACCGGCAGAGAATTCGACGACCTGACTCAAGAGGCCCAGCGGGAAGCTGTGAAAAGGGCACGCTGCTTTGCCCGTGTTGAGCCTGCACACAAGTCAAAGATCGTTGCATATCTGCAGTCTTTTGATGAGATCACAGCGATGGTGAGATATAGTGATTAGTGGCTGGTTTCATGAAAGTTCTCAAAAATTGTTGAAACACCAAAAGAGGGCCTGAAATAATTACCAACCAACAAATTCTAGTAAAAACCAGTAGAGCTGCACGATTAATTGTTAAAAGATAGTAATCTTAATTCAATCCCCCACGCAATCTCATTTCTAAATTACAACGATTCCCTGTTTATTAAACCTTTGAAAAAGTCTTACCGGAACATTAAAATTTTAATTCTAACTGCCACTGACACAGAAAGCTGACAGTTACCATGTTACCATGTCAGTAAATGGTAACTGACATGAAGTATTTATGAGAGAGTCATTGAATCATTCATTCAACAGATTTGCTCAAAAACGCTGATCCACTCAGTAACGAAACAAGTGAAGTATTTATGAGTGAGTCATTGAATCATTCATTCAAGAGATTCGTTCAAAAATGCTGATCCACTCAGTAACAAAACAAGTGAAGTATTTATGAGTGAGTCATTGAATCATTCATTCAAGAGATTCGTTCAAAAACGCTGATTCACTCGGTAACAAAACGAGTGAAGTATTTATGAGTGAGTCATTGAATCATTCATTCAAGAGATTCGTTCAAAAACGCTGATTCACTCGGTAACAAAACGAGTGAAGTATTTATGAGTGAGTCATTGAATCATTCATTCAAGAGATTCATTCAAAAACGCTGATAACGAAACGAGTGAAGTATTTATGAGTGAGTCATTGAATCATTCATTCAAGAGATTCACTCAAAAACGCTGATAACGAAACGAGTGAAGTATTTATGAGTAAGTCATTGAATCATCCATTCAAGAGATTCACTCAAAAACGCTGATTCACTCGGTAACAAAACGAGTGAAGTATTTATGAGTGAGTCATTGAATCATTCATTCAAGAGATTCGTTCAAAAACGCTGATAACGAAACGAGTGAAGTATTTATGAGTGAGTCATTGAATCATTCATTCAAGAGATTCACTCAAAAACGCTGATAACGAAACGAGTGAAGTATTTATGAGTAAGTCATTGAATCATCCATTCAAGAGATTCACTCAAAAACGCTGATTCACTCGGTAACAAAACGAGTGAAGTATTTATGAGTGAGTCATTGAATCATTCATTCAAGAGATTCGTTCAAAAACGCTGATAACGAAACGAGTGAAGTATTTATGAGTGAGTCATTGAATCATTCATTCAAGAGATTCACTCAAAAACGCTGATAACGAAACGAGTGAAGTATTTATGAGTAAGTCATTGAATCATCCATTCAAGAGATTCACTCAAAAATGCTGATTCACTCTGTAACAAAACGAGTGAAGTATTTATGAGTGAGTCATTAAATAATTCATTCAAGAGATTGGTTCAAAAATGCTGATTCACTCAGTAACGAAACAAGTGAAGTATTTATGAGTGAGTCATTGAATCATTCATTGAAACCACTTTTTCATCATTTTAATATTAAAACATTAATACATTTTAATAAAAACTGGTGTATTAAATATATTTTCAATACTTATGTATTAAAATGTTTAATAAATCATTCAAATTAATTAAACACTTTTAAATACATTGCAGCAAATAGTATTTTGACACATTATTTTGTTTAGTTCAGAATCGTGGGAGAAACATGATCTCTATTTGAGAAAAAAAATCAGGATTCTCAGTCTGCAGCTCTAAAAAAAAAAAAAAAAAAAAAAAAAAAAAAGGCAGTCATAGTTGGTTACTATATTAAGAGCTGCAACATAATAAATGATTTAATTGAATTTTAAGAAGGATAGTCTGACCCTTGCTGATGTAAATTCATATTTATTGCAAGTACATTTCTTAATTCACCCCACTATTAGCAGATGTGGAAAACTTTTGGGCTGAAAGTTAATGTTTTTTGCAGCAAAACCTTTTTGAGTTGGAATTTTAAATGATTAACATTACATTTAGCATTAATATTATTGTATAATTTAATTGCTATACTTTTGGTTTGAGTTAAAGAAAATATGCTTCATTACCACCACTGAATGACTTTAAATACAGCATGTCGTTGTGGTTGTCACAGTTGGGCTGTTAATATGAATGAAGGTGGCAATTATACAATCAGAGAGCTGGGAGGATCATATGAAGGATGAAGTCTGGTCTCCAGTCTCTTAGCAATAATGTAATATTCTGCTGTACCTACATGTCTCAGAGATAGACAGCCTGGTCTTGTATGCTGATTGTCCCTGCTGGAGTTATGAGAGCATGTTAGTGCTCTTCCTGTTCACACGCTATCGCCTCCAGCTCTGTTGTATGTATGTGTCTGTTTGTCATTTGGGGACTTTGAGGTATTTCCCAGACATCAGTGTGCATGACAGAGGCTACTTTGCTTCCGTTAGAACATGAAAACAAAGATTTCCTCATCCTCTACTTGACTCCTGTTTATTCCCTAGAGTATAATAAACATTTACCTAGGAGCAAATATTGTTTACCTTTGTCAGTGTTAAAAACATTTCATATTTCTGGGGTAACCATGATACATTCTTTCACTATTATTTAATGAATAGAAAGTTCAAAAGAACAGCATTTATTTAAATTATAAATCTTTTATTATACAGTAATTAGCTTTACTGTTGCTCTTGATACGTTTAATGCACGTTTGCTGAATAAAAGTATGTAATCCTAATTTCTTTAAAAAAGGTACTGTTTTTACTGTCCTTAGCATGCAGATTTGTTTTAACCCTTTAACTGTCACCCGCATTTTTGAACACAGACATAAAAATGCACTATCCAGACTTAAATTTTTATAATTCATGAATGAAAACATTTTGTAATATGATTTTAATGTACATTTTCCATGGTAATGCAATGTCTGATTTTAAAATGCCTTTCAAAGGATGAATTTTGAGATTTTAAGTTTTGAACTGATATGTCATTTCTTATGATATCTAAAGCGTGACTTTTGTGTCAAAGGTCAGAACTCATGTTATGATGTAGATTTTTTTTAAGTTGCACTCTTAACATATATTAATCTATTTTCAGACCTTTCCAACGATGTATAGTTTGTCATGATTACATTAGGATTTATTTGTAATATGGTGAAGTAAACTTAGGCGTCCCATAGAGTGGACAGTGACAGTTAAAGGGTTAAGTGTCTTTTTTTATGTAGTTTTAATTTAATTTAACACAAGTTATCCAGCATACAGGACTTTCAGAGATGTGCATTAGAAAAGAGCAAATGCTTGTCTGATAAAATGGCACAATTCAGTTTATCTGTAGGTCAATTACGGTTCAGAGGTGGGCTTACAAGGGCCAAATGTTAAGTGTCGTGTGAAAAGCCTGTTAGTGTCTATTAACCCTTATTCTTCACTCTGTTCTTTCCCATCTCACTTTCAGACTGGAGATGGCGTGAACGACGCCCCTGCCTTAAAAAAGGCTGAAATTGGCATCGCCATGGGCTCAGGCACAGCTGTAGCCAAGTCAGCCTCTGAGATGGTGCTCTCTGATGATAACTTCTCCACCATCGTGGCCGCAGTGGAAGAGGGACGAGCCATCTACAACAACATGAAGCAGTTTATCCGTTACCTCATCTCCTCCAACGTGGGAGAGGTGGTGTGGTGAGTGAAAGCCTGATTGATATTGCTTCAGTTTCCTATCCACATTTACACTCACATGGGTGCCTTCTTTTTCCCCATCACAGTATTTTCCTGACTGCTATCCTTGGCCTGCCTGAGGCTTTGATCCCAGTCCAGTTGTTGTGGGTGAACTTGGTGACGGATGGTCTGCCAGCCACTGCTCTGGGCTTCAACCCCCCTGATCTGGACATCATGGACAAGCCTCCAAGAAACCCTAAGGAGCCTCTCATCTCTGGCTGGCTCTTCTTTAGATACCTGGCCATTGGAGGTTAGCCCAATGTCTTTGTTATTGCTTAAAATCTAATATTATTGACATTTTTGCCACATTAAGTGCATTTATAGATCTTCCATGAAAACTGCAAGTCAGCTCTATGAAGAATTAAACCACACTGGAGTTATTGTGCTCTTGTTTTTCTAGGATATGTGGGTCTAGGCACAGTCAGTGCTGCCACCTGGTGGTATTTGTTTGATGAGGATGGGCCACAGGTGACTTTTTATCAGCTGGTGAGTCAACAGCAAGACTATCAGGATGCCTAACATTAAGAGTGGGTGATATGACCAAATTAGTACAGTATATTACGAATTTAAGTTTATTTCACGGTAACGTTATTTTTGCTTTACATAAGGTCTTTCATATCAAAATTTGTGATACCATAGAAATTTCATAATTCTTGTCACCAAATATCACAAAAAACGAATACTAGCCTAAATAAAATAAAAAAATCAAAAACTCCAGCTCACCGAAGACAAGTAAACAGTCAGCGATTAAATAAGAATAAGAAACAAATTACAAGCAATAGGACAAAAAAAACAACAGTAGAACAAATAAATAAGAAATGCTACATACATTGTATAAAATAGGGATGCATAATGATGGAATTTTGCTGATATCCGATATGCCGATATTTTTTTCAACTCATTTTGGCTGATAGCCAATGGCGATACTGTGTGGAAATTATTAGGGCTGTGCAAGGGTGTAACTTTGGTCTGAGAAGTGGGGGAACACAAAATGGAGGAAAATATTTTCGATTTGAATCCCATTTCCTGCATTTACATAAATTAAAACTCGACTGATGGGCTTCTCTCCTGTATGATTTTTCAATTCAGTTCAATTCCATTCAAATTTATTTGTATAATGCTTTTCACGATACATATCATTGCAAAGCAACTTTACAGAAAATGTACGTTTTTACAATATGTTTAGTAGTAGCTTACTAGAGGTTGACTATGTCAAGTTGATGTACATATGACAGAGATGTATGGTAAAGATCAATTAATGATGTAATCAAACAGACAAAGAGCACTATAAATTAGTAGCAAAATTCGGTAGTGCTGATTGTTGTTTCAGGGTTGGCATCATCTGCAGTCCTCAGAGGGCTTGGCATCATCTCTTCTTAAGTGTTGTTGATCCAGACTGGAGCTTGTGAATTCCTAGTTACCATGGGATGTCCATCCCATGGCAGAAACAGAGAACAAATAGGAACATAATTAGCATAGCTGCTGTTCAAACCAAGCAAAGAAAGATTTGTTCAACCAGAGCTAAAAGATTAATAATGTGCATTTGATCAGGTATAAGACACAAACAGGATTTTGAAAAGTGGAAATTACGCCCCTGGGTCTGCCCTCGACTAAAGATTTTTCTGGTTGACTAGTAGTTGTTCATTTTAAGCATTAGTCGACTAATCGCATGTTTATTGATAAACCATTTAAATAATTTAATTCCCTACATAGCCTGGAGCTTACCACGGCACACCAGCAGATGTAATTATGAATTTGTCAGGGAAAAACAGTAAGGTGGCTGCATTAACATTTTAATTATTGATTGATGAAATGGTGTTTTCCTTTTTTTCCATTTAAGAGGTGAAGTCGGCGATGCTGACTCGTCATCTCTGCAGTAGTGGATGCGTCCGTATGCATGTTTCATACGGATTACATAATCTGAGAATATTATTTTCCATGTGGTTTATTTGAAAGTAGACGTTTCGCTCTTTGTAGATACATTTTTTCATGTCTGTAAGGCACAGAGTTTTGGTTAATATATATATATATATATATATATATATATATATATATATATATATATATTTTTTTTTTTTTTTTTTTTTTTTTGATACGCTCAAGTTTACAGAGACTGAAAGGCAGAAAAGTTCTCTCACACCGAACGCGTCATTCTGCACATGCATTCTCAGACTAAATGCAGTGATCCAAAACAGTGAATCTAATCATGATTCAGGCAAAACTTTGCTTCAAGAATGAGCTACACTGCTGATGTGATCTAATTGCTAGCACACCCTGAGCACATGTGAGTTATTCCTCTTATTGGCAAGACATATCGGCATGATTTTTCATATCAGGCCGATGTCGATATTTACATTTAAAGGTATTATCAGCCGATTCCGATAATATTGTCCATTCCTAGTGTAAAGTAATCTGATGTATAAAAACACTGGTGTATTGCCCAGCCCTACCTAACAAGATGGAAATAAAGTCAGCAGCTGCTCAGTGAGGGAGTGAACTATAGTTTACGTGAGCTTACATGCATTTCTTTAAAAAAAAAAAATCTTTCTGACCCAAACCTTTGAAAGGCAGTGTTCATAATTGCGTCATGAAAATGCACCGCATCGATCTTGGCCAGACAAGATATCCTTCTTAAGTGGAAGCACACTACCCCCCCGACTCATGACAAGTGGATACAGGACATTTTTTACTGTATCAGACTCGAAAAGTTAAGATGTTCACTCTCTAGCTCACTTAAATCCTTTTATAAGACTTGGCATCCCTTTTTGGACTATATTAAAGGCCTACCTTGTGCACCTGCAACTGGCAACATGTAATATTAATCGTTTGTTAGAAGGGTTTAGTTTTTTTTTTTGGTGGTTACTTACTGTCTTATTGGTTAATTATATTTATTGTATTTCTCTGTGTATTTATTAGTTGTTTACTTATTTATATATATATATATATATATATATATATATATATATATATATATATATATATATATATATATTTATTTTTTTTTTTTTTTTTTTTTTTTTTATGTTAATATGAATGAGGGGATTGTAGAAGGGATTTATAATGGACAATATCTTATTGATCACCTTGTTATCGTTATTCAATCCGTATTGTCCCACAAAATACCAATAAGAAGATTTGAAGTAGAAAATGCACCTCATAGTGGAAATGAACAAGTAAATATACAAAATGTGATCAAGAAAGTATTATTGAGTAAAACAGTATTATAAAAAGTTAAAGAAATCTTAAATGATATTTTCTTTAAGCAGATTGAGATTGTTTTGGAATAAACATCTGCACCAAGGATTAATGCCATCATAACAAATTTAAACTGTTCTCTGAGTTTTTTTTTTTGTCTGAACATTTTAAAATAAAGACACAGCTGTTCAGTGTCAGAAAGTTGAGATCTCACAGGATGATCTACACAGCTGCTTTTTCACATTGGTCACTCAGAGTTGACTTAGACTGTCATCAGTGGGTCAAATGATTTCCTGTCTTATTGCTCTTGCATCTGATATGGTGAATATATTAGATGCACTAAAGCACATCCTTTCTGTTTTATGAAGAATGAAGCCACTTATAAAACAAACACTTAAAGATACTTAAGATGGCTTGTGATGCTCTTGATACTGTCACACATTGAATCTAAGCTGTCTGTTTCTTGTCTGTAGCGACACTTCATGCAGTGTACAGAAGAAAACCCCATGTTTCAGGGCATTGACTGTGAGGTCTTTGAGTCGCGTTACCCCACCACCATGGCTCTTTCTGTGCTTGTTACCATAGAGATGTTCAACGCTCTTAACAGGTAAGACCTGCTGCCATGGTGATAGCACTGCATAAACTGTGTTCTAATATGTCTAAGTAGTTAGTGTAAAACACCTTTTCAGATGTCTCATGAGCTCTGTGACAGCTCTTGAGTTCATTTTCTTCAAAACTATTTTTAAAATAGTAGACCTAAATATTGATTTCATTTCATTGTCATTTTTAATGGGAGCATAACCTAAATGACTACTTGGTAACTGGAATAAATGAATCATTTAAGACTGTCTGATTCTTCTTTCATTCAGCCTGTCAGAGAATCAGTCTCTCCTGAGGATGCCACCCTGGGTGAATATATGGCTGCTGGGGGCCATAATCCTTTCCTTGTCTCTACACTTCCTCATCCTCTATGTGGAGCCTCTACCGGTGAGTGAAATATACAGGAACATCTCATCTCACTATTCACCTTATTTTTAATGTAAGAGAATTGAAACTTGAATGTGTGAGGCTTCCAGTGCCACCAGTTCTTTTAGCAATACAAAAACAGTCTGTTATGCTGTTTGTCAATGCAAACTGCTATTTATCACATTATTATAATTTATTACTGTTACCTTAAACTCACTAAATTTGTAGCACAGATAATTTGCTGCACTATATTTTTCTAGTTATTTATTTGAATTTGAATTCTCACACATTCACAGAAAATAGTTCTGCATTGCAAAATAAAGTATTTAAAGAGACTCAACCTAAAAAAGAAAATCATTTACTCATTTAAACCTTTACTTATTAACCATTTACTACATTTACTTACTGTACCTTCATTTTGTTCTAAATGTGATTTTTTTTTTTTTTTATGTACAGTTGAGGTCAAAAGTTTACATACACCTTGCAGAATCTGCAAAATGTTAATTATTTTACCAAAATAAGAGGGATCATACAAAATGCATTTTATTTTTCATTTAGTACTGACCTGAATAAGATATTTCACATAAAAGACGTTTATATATAGTCCACAAAAGAATAGTTGAATTTATAAAAATGACCCCACTGAAAAGTTTACTCACTGTTGCTTCAGAAGAAAACACAATGCATTAAGAGCCGGGGGTTGAAAACTTTTTGAAGATCTTGGGAAAATTGAACTTATTTTGTCTTCTGGGAAACATGTAAGTAATCTCTGTAGCTTCTGAAAGGTAGTACTAAATGACAAAAATATGATATTTAGGCATAATAATAAAAAAAAAAAAGAGTACACATCTTCATTCTATTCAAAAGTTTACACCCCCGGCTCTTAATGCATCATTTTTCCTTCTGGAGCATCAGTGAGCATTTGAACTGCCTTTCTCTCAAAAAGTTGCAGAGATAGCTATATTAGTTAGATATCATTTTGTGTGATCCCTCTTATTTTGGTCAAATAATTAACATTTTGCAGATTCTGCAAGGAGTACTGTATGTAAACTTTTGACCTAAACTCTATATGAAGTGAAATGAGAACCACCTTTGAGTTGTCAAAAAAACAGCAAAAAACTGTGTTTTTGGACATGAGCGGCTTGTGATCTAGCAATTTTCAGTGCCTGAATGTCTCAGTTTAAAATAAATGTTGCTCCTAAGAAAACCCATCTCTTCAAGCTCTTTAAACTTGGCTCACTTATAACAAGCATTTAAAGATGCAACATGCACAAACCATTTTCACAGATTTGTAATGAGAGTCATTCATAAATTATTGTCAACAAACAAAAGAAAAAACATTTAAGGACTCCCTGTGGTTTTCCAAAAATAAATGTTCTATGGTTTTACGCTTGAAAGCAAACAAGTTAGCATAGCCATACTACTGTTGTTCTGTAAAATTAAATTATTAATAATTTTTTTTGGTACATTATTATAGAAATATATTTCTTTATTGGTTTACTGAAATATTTGAATATTATTATAATTATTATTGTTATTATCCTAGTTCTTTTGAATGGATTTTATAAAAAATAATACAAAGTGCAAGACCACTGCAAATCCATTTGTCTTTTGTGACACAAGTAGCACAGGTGCTTGAAGTCAATCAAGGATCATAATGATGTTTTTGCACCCATGCATGGTATTTACAGAAAATATGGAGCGAGAGCCAAACTGTTCTCTCTCTTTTTCAAACCTCTCATTTCTCATTTTGTGTTCCCCAGCTGATCTTCCAGGTCACTCCACTGCATTACTCCCAATGGATCGTAGTCCTCAAGATCTCAATTCCTGTCATCCTATTGGATGAGGCACTCAAATATATCTCCCGTCACCACTTAGAAGGTACAACCTGCACACAGGAACATATTTCCCTCTTCATGTGTGACTAACATGTCGTCTCTTTCCCTAATGTGACTGCTCTTAATATTCCAGTCAGTGCTTCTGTCTCTTTTATATTGACGTTTTCTGTTTGTTTCTTCTGATCTGCTTCTCCTCCGGCAGTTTAACTTTCTCCTCTCATCTTTTGAAAGGTATTTTCTTCAACTACAGCCTGTCCATTTCGAAATCACCTTCATTGTTTTGGTTTTCATTTCCTAGAGGCACTATATAACTACTGTCTCCCTCTCTCTCTCTCCCTTTGGGATCTGCAGGTGAAGAGGAGGAAAGGTACAGGAAGAGTCGGCAGCTGAAATTCTAGGACAACTTCCTCCAGACACACATGAACACACACACGCCCACCCCTGCCTTTTTCCTCCAAGCTTTTCAGACTGCGCCCCATGCACACACACTGACACACACATTCGTCATCGCTCCTCCCGTGTCTTCGCTGCATGTCCAGCCACCACTAAAACAAGCAGGGCTTGTAGTTTTTGTTACTGTGTGTGTGTGTGTGTGTGTGTGTGTGTGTGTTTGTGTGAGAGCGAGAGATGAGGTGTGCACGTGTGTGTGTTGGCATGTGCATGGGCCTAATTCAATCAGGTCAAGCAGTTGTGTGACCATTTGTTTTCTTTTATCTTGCTTTTTAGCTTTCATATCCTTGCTGTACATAGTAGGGCAGTTTCTGGTGCGCTTGAGGGAGCAGAAGAGGGTTTGACGTTTGGGGTTAAATTCAGAAAAAATACTTCACTTTACACAATGAGGAGAGATTCTAATTGAAAAAGAGAGGATGGAGATGGCACAATGGGCGTCTTTTAATGTGTGAATGTTTGTGGACAGAATGGCCAGTTTCTTAAGTGGTCAACTCTCGTTCCTCTCTTATTTACAGATGGGGTGGCCACCTTCAGTGCTGAGAGTTCATTCTCTTAGCCATTTCACGATAGTTTCAATAACTGTTTACACAAGTCTAAACCAGGCAGCAGATATATTTATATTGCACTTGAATTTAAAACAAAAAAATGCATTTTTAAGTCTAAAGTAGGCGCCACTTAAACCTGAGAATGCTGAAACATACTCCGTTCTGGATTCAGGCACATGTGAAATAATAGGCCCGGGAATGAATTTCACCCACAAAACATTTCAAAACGATCCAAAATATTTACATACGACACAAAAACAAAGGGAGCAAGTGAACTGATCTTTCCCAGACTTCTTCTTTATTCTCTAGAGTGAACTTCAGTTGAACACTAGTAATTTTGTGCTGCAAGTAAATCCATCCAAACGTGGTGCAACCTGCCACATGCTGTAAGTATTAATATCTACGGCAGGTTTTGAATATGATGAGAGGGAAGAAGGAGGAAAGAAAGGGATTCGTTCGTTGACGTGAAGCATTGATTTGTTGGGACAGCTTTGATGTTTAACATTCTGACTCGCTCCTCCACACAAACACATGCACCCTCATTACGGAGTAAAGGGGTCTCACTTGAATGTACTTTCATTCGCTTCCTCCCTGTAGCGTCTTATCCTTTGAAATTTTACCACAGAAGTCCTAAACTGCACCGTTTCATCCTTCAATACTGTGTGCTGCCAAACAGCTTCATTTGCTCTTGTTTTTCTTCCTCCACATTCTATTACAGTTGAGTTGAAATCATCATCATCATGGACACACAATCATGTTTAACACGATGCTTGCCGTACGTCATGTCCGCGGAGTGAGGACTCTCTACCGCTAGTGCTTTCTTGCAATTTTGATGAACTCGGCATTTTTTTTTTTTTTTTTAAATAAAGTAATAATAATGTATTTGACTGAAAGAACCCAGGTGGTTTAGTTTGTCAGTTTTGCTGTTAAGGGTATGATATGCCTTCATCGATCTGTTGGGAAATGCTGGTGTGCTGTTATCAGACAAATTGTGCCTGGTGTCATTATGCTTGCCGTGGTAAAACCCGCAGTGTGAAGAGTCTGTGTCCGCTTGTTAGCTGTGACATCCTTTTGTCACAGCCTAGAATCATCTGTTTTGCCAGTAACAAATGTGAGTGGTGTAAATGCTATTTAAAAGGCAAGCTCTGCGTCCCATTGTGCTCTCACTCTTAATACGCAACGTCTTGCCATGTAACTTTAGGGTCAGCGTAGTGACACAAGGCAGTAAGGCCGCTCATGTTCATCACACTAGCATCTGCACCAATAGAAAGTGTGGGCTTTTTACAGCCTTGCTAATAACTACTGATCTCTTGAACTCTGTACAGAAAAAAAAACTAAATACCTGATTGCATGGAACCTTGTTACTGTAATTAATAACCTATACAGTATATTTAAATTTTTTTTTTTAATAACGACTTAAATGAAACATCACCACCCGGAAGAGAACAGTGCAAAACTTTTTTTTTTCTTTCTGCGTTCAAGTAAACTAAGGATGGAGAATATTTTGTAGAATAGTGGAGGTTGTTTATTCATTGTTACCGTTTGATTTTTAAAGGTTGCAGGGGTTTGTGTCTTTTAAATTTAGTTTAGCAATTGTAAAATAAAGTTAAGAATTGTGCTAATGATCATTTTTGCAACTATAATTGGGTTTGAATGTCTGAGGATTTTTCTTTTGTTTGTTTGTCTGTTTTGTTTGATCGATTGTTCTCGAAAAGGAACGTCTTGTGGTTTAAACAGAGTGACGTCCAGTGGTCAAAACTGGCTTATGAAGTTAAGTTCTCTTGAAGGGCTTGGTTGTGGGTACTGTGCCTCCAGAGATATGAAATGTCTGTGTGTTATGCAGAAAGTTGGACGTCCGCTTTGTAAATCTGTTTCAATCCGTATTTCAAAACGTGTTTTCTCAAATTTTTGAACGTCTTTTGTTGGTGCTTCTTCCACACACCGTTTTCATCAAACAATACTGAATGTTTTCGTTCTGAAACGTACTTGATTGTTCGCTAGGAACACTCCCGAAAGGTTGACAATCAGGAAAGCAAACAAAAGATTGTAGTAACGTTTCCCCTCATTCGTTCTCGAGCACAGCGTGGTCCTGAGATGATCCACCGTTCGTACTGGACAGCTGTCTTTCTGCCTGCGCACAAACCGGCTGGAGCTTTGCACCCACTACTGAGAAAGAATTCTCTGTAAACGCCTTGGTAATATTAATTGTGGATACATAATTTTATATATATGAAAAAGACATGTCAAATAAAGATTATTTATCTTCTAATTTATTTCGATGGTGTTGTTGCTGCTTTATTTTTGCATCTCTAGATGCGGTCTGGATTTGTGAGTGCAATAGACGCTAGTCACCACCAGGTGACACTGTAATATCATATATAAATTGGTATTACTAGTAACTGGTCAAACACTTCACATTTGCACCTGTCTGTGCTTAACTAAAGACACGCAGTGAGATTCTCAATGATATTATACAACTTTTTAAATAACTCGTCTATGTTTTATCGTTTCTAATAGGCTTCTCATCTGTGGTGTTTGTCAGAGCACATCGTAATTACTGAAACTCCACATGCCGTTTATTCTTTGACAACTTCAAGAGCCCTTAGTTAATCAGGTGCAGGTCCTTACCGTTCGTCGTTGGTTCATCAAGTAGTTCTGCACCGCCGACATTTTCCGCAGAGGACTGTTGGACGCAGATACTGTAAGTGGGGGGTTGACTGGAGAGAAAAACGGGTAAGTCCGCTGGTGCAGGCTTTAACCAGAGAAAGTCTCCAAATAATAACGTCTGACTGTGAGAAACAGCAAAGCCATTTATTCCTGTGATCAAAAATTAGATGAATTTTGAACATCCGTCGAGACCTAGGTGTCTCTTGATCCTTTGAAACTGATTTAGTGCTCAAGAAGTATTTCTTTAAGTGTTAAAAAAGTTGTGGCACTTAATGTGGCTATTAATTTCTTTAAAAACACTTTTACGAACCGCAAACTTTTGAACGGTAGTGTAAATATCACAGTATCTCTGTCTTATTTATGATGATTTAACTCAGGATGGCTGTTTACTTTTGTTTCAAAAGCGTGTTAAATTAAAAAAGGGAAAATCATATTTTATGTTAGTCATTATTTTAACCAATCTAGTGATTTGTTAAATCCCTCACATTTTTTATTGTATACCAGTCACATTTGGCAATGATGAATGATGGTACCTCATGCAAAGACACCCAAAAACTTTGGTGTTTTGGGACCCTTCAGAAATCAACACATTTCTGTTATTTTCAGACATTACTGTAAGTACTTTGATATTATGTCAAATAAGAGATAAATTTGTTTTTGTGTGCGTGTATGAACAAATAGTACTTTATCATTTTAAATAATTTTTCTTTAAATGGAAAGATGAGTTTTATTGGCTTGTGCACAAAGCTAATCTCAATTAGCCTTACTGAAAGATAAACTGCTGAAGAATTAAGCCTGAGAACGGCAAACACTAAATGTTTTGTGATTCATTTTACATTAGTTTACAAATAAATACATCATAAAATGTTTTGCAGAGCAGGTTATATTCATAAATTAACCTTTTTTAAGATTAAATGGTACAGCGCGGCAACACATGTAAACTATAGTCAACACAAGCTAAACTTGAATGAAAAAAAGTAACATTTCTTAAAGGAGAAGTTCACTCCCAGAACAAAAAATTACAGATAATGTACTCACCCCCTTTGTCATCCAAGATATTCATGTCTTTCTTTCTTCAGTCATATAGAAATTATGTTTTTTGAGGAAGACATTTCAGGATTTTTCTTCATATAGTGGACTTCAATGGTGCCCTGAGTTTGAACTTCCAAAATGCAGTTCAGATGTGGCTTCAAACAATCCCAAATGTGGTTGTAAATGATCCCAGCCGTCTTGCTAGATCTGCCTGAATTCTGTTTTTTTTCCAGTTCATAACAGTTAGGATATTTCGAAAAACTCCCATCTCATGTTCTTGCTCAACTTCAAAATCGTCCACATTGCTGTTTTACCTTTTTTGTTAAGGGTGTTTGATCTTCTTTGCATGTTCATTTTGCAAAGACTGGGTTGGTACTTTTGTAGCGATGTAGGATGATTTTTAAATGATTTTTGAAGTTGAGGGAGAAAATAGAATGGGAGTTTTTTGACATACCCCAACTGTCTTGAACCAGAATACACAGAGTTCAGGCAGAGCATTTAAACTGCATTTTAAAAGTTCAATAAAAGTCTTTGTTTTGTTCTGGAAGTGAACATTTTCAAATGAGAGAGAAATCTTGCATTTTAACAATTGATTTTTCTTATAAACCATGGCAATATCTAAAAAAGCACATAAACTTAGATTTTGATGGGCTTAATGGGTGCACTTGCCCTAATCAGCTTGTTCCCAGTGAGGTTTAAATCTGTATTACATAAGAGATCTGACCAAGAAGGGCAGAAACCAGATCCAGATAGTATTAAAATAGACTGCAACAGATTTTGGAATTCAGTGTGCGTTGTTTGTGCAGTTTATAGTGAACTTCACAACATATGTTGACAATAATATAATGTATTCTTGTATATTATTTCACAAGTCAAGAATAAGCAAAATGCAACTCAACTATTTGTCATCTAACATCAGGTAAAATACATGCATTGTTCCAGAAATAGAAAGAAGAAAAAACACCTCCTGTCAAACGCTGTTAATGAGACTTAAATGAGAAAATTGTTGTCAATTAAAAGTACAGACCACTTCAATTTGTTGACTTTAATTTCATAGAATTAAAATAACAACGTAGAAGCCACTATAAAGTAGCTTCTACTAATTAAGCTTTTATTGCTTAATTAGTAAAATGTTTTGTAAACTCCGAATATGTTTTAGGTTATTATATCCTACATTAAATATGTATGTTTGTGTTTGGTATTTGAATAGGCCCTGATGAGCACTGAGGCAGGTGTCGGGATCAGGCCACAGGTGACAACAGCACAATGACAAGTCATCCTCGGGGCCGATGAGGTCCCCGTACTTGCACTAATTGAGCAGTGCTGAGCTAGTCTTGAGACCACAGAGACTTTAAACCTTGCTGTAAACATGCAAAACAAATAATAAAAAAGACTATTAATACAAAATACACTACTGTTCAAATTTTTGAGGTCAGTAAGCCTTTTTAATACTTTTATTCGGCAAGGATGGATTAAATTGATCAAAAGTGACAGTGTGGATGTTTACATTGTTACAAATGATTTCTGTTTCAAATAAATGCTGTTCTTTTGAAATATTTATTACTTAAATAATCCTGAAAAAAGTATCACAGTTTTCACAAAAGTATTAAGCAAAACAACAGTTTTTAACATTGGTAATAGTAAGAAATGTTTCTTGGGCACCAAATCAGCATATTAGAATGATTTCTGTAGAAATGACACTGAAGACTTTATTTACAGTCACATATGTGTAATGAAGACAATGCAAAACAAGGAAATCCAATTATTTATCCAATTTATTGGAAATTCTGCCATCTTTTACTCACCCTCATGTTGTTACAAACCTGTATGACTTTCTTCTGTAGAACACAAAAGAGAATTTGAGAAATTACATATAAAGAAAGTCCATTGTTTGGACCTCACAACATTCTTCGAAATATCTTCTTTTGTGTTCCACAGAATGTTTTGCAGTTTTGAGTGAATTATCCTTTAAATATTGCTGTAACTATTCTGGAAAATTTAAAGAATAAATATGATCTTACATAGAGGAGTAACATGCTAATTTAGTGCCTAATATTAGGATTAGGTAACATTTAGATTTGTTCTTGAGGCCTAATTTATCTGTTATACCCCCCTCTCTCTGTCTGTCTTTCACCCTTCTTTAATATGCATTTAAATTCATCTTTCTTCTCATTTTTGTTCTGTTGCTGCATCTCAGTATGCCAGAACCATATTATATAATACGCCTGTGTGTGAGGTTTTTTTTAATTTTTTTATTTTTTTTTTTTAAATACTGGCTTCATCCTTTTTTTCCTACCTAGCTGTGATCTCTTAATAAGCATGCATCTAAAACCTTATTCGATATTAATAGCTGCACATCATTTTTCCTTTGTTTTGCCAAAATCATATTCCATCTCTGACCCTATTTCTCCTCCAGATGAACTATACTGTATATTGTATATCTGGAACCACTGTATTACATATTGGACTAATTCCATCTAAACAATAATTTTGACATTTTGCTTGATTGCTCAGAGGAGGTGTGAGTGATTCAGCCGCATAATCTGTTTTCTTCCGCTAATAATGAGCCTATAATTAAGCTGCGTATTGACGTTATCTGTGTCATCTCATCTTTGACGGAACACTGGGGTATCTTTAGCCTGTAGTATAACTTCATTATTGTCTGTAGACAACTTCAAACATATTATCCGTGTTTACAATGGCAAAAGAAATCATAAACATAAACATTCTTTTTTTAGTTTTAAAAACATACCATGAAAGCTTTGTAGTCCAATTCATGCATGAATGGGTCTTATGAACCGGTTCTTTTAAATGAATCAAAAACCTACAGTGTGACCAGTGTAGACCGATTCACACACGAATAGCATTTATGAAACTATTCTTTTTAGTGAATCAAAAACCTACAGCGTGACCATTGTAGACTGATTCACACACAAATGGCACATATGAACCGGTTCTTTTTACTGAATCAAAAAAAAACCTACAGCGTGACCAGTGTAACCTGATTCACCTACAGTGTAGACTGATTCACGCACGAATGGCACTTATGAGCTGGCACATTTAAGTGAATCAAAATCTTACAGTGTGACCAGTGTAGACCGAATTATGAACAAATTGCACTTATGAACTGATTCTTTTTAGTGAATCAAAGAAAACTACAGCGTGACCAGTGTAAACGGATTCACCTACAGTGCCGATTCACGCACGAATGGCACTTAATGAGCCGGTTCTTTTTAGTGAATCAAAAACCTACAGTGTGACTAGTGTAGACTGATTCATGCACAAATGTCACTTAAAACGATTCTTTTTAGTGAGTCAAAAGCCTACAGCGTGACCAGTGTAGACCGATTCACACATGAATGGCACTTATGAAGCAGTTCTTTTTAGTGAATCAAAAACCTACAGTGTGACTAGTGTAGACTGATTTATGCACAAATGTCACTTAAAACGATTCTTTTTAGTGAGTCAAAAACCTACAGTGTGACTAGTGTAGACTGATTCATGCACAAATGTCACTTAAAACGATTCTTTTTAGTGAGTCAGAAACCTACAGCGTGACCAGTGTAGACCGATTCACACATGAATGGCACTTATGAAGCAGTTCTTTTTAGTGAATCAAAAACCTACAGTGTGACTAGTGTAGACTGATTCATGCACAAATGTCACTTAAAACGATTCTTTTTAGTGAGTCAAAAGCCTACAGCGTGACCAGTGTAGACCGATTCACACATGAATGGCACTTATGAAGCAGTTCTTTTTAGTGAATCAAAAACCTACAGTGTGACTAGTGTAGACTGATTTATGCACAAATGTCACTTAAAACGATTCTTTTTAGTGAGTCAAAAACCTACAGTGTGACTAGTGTAGACTGATTCATGCACAAATGTCACTTAAAACGATTCTTTTTAGTGAGTCAGAAACCTACAGCGTGACCAGTGTAGACCGATTCACACATGAATGGCACTTATGAAGCAGTTCTTTTTAGTGAATCAAAAACCTACAGTGTGACTAGTGTAGACTGATTCATGCACAAATGTCACTTAAAACGATTCTTTTTAGTGAGTCAAAAGCCTACAGCGTGACCAGTGTAGACCGATTCACACATGAATGGCACTTATGAAGCAGTTCTTTTTAGTGAATCAAAAACCTACAGTGTGACTAGTGTAGACTGATTCATGCACAAATGTCACTTAAAACGATTCTTTTTAGTGAGTCAGAAACCTACAGCGTGACCAGTGTAGACCGATTCACACATGAATGGCACTTATGAAGCAGTTCTTTTTAGTGAATCAAAAACCTACAGTGTGACTAGTGTAGACTGATTCATGCACAAATGTCACTTAAAACGATTCTTTTTAGTGAGTCAAAAGCCTACAGCGTGACCAGTGTAGACCGATTCACACATGAATGGCACTTATGAAGCAGTTCTTTTTAGTGAATCAAAAACCTACAGTGTGACTAGTGTAGACTGATTTATGCACAAATGTCACTTAAAACGATTCTTTTTAGTGAGTCAAAAACCTACAGTGTGACTAGTGTAGACTGATTCATGCACAAATGTCACTTAAAACGATTCTTTTTAGTGAGTCAGAAACCTACAGCGTGACCAGTGTAGACCGATTCACACATGAATGGCACTTATGAAGCAGTTCTTTTTAGTGAATCAAAAACCTACAGTGTGACCAGTGTGGAACGATTTACGAAGAAACAGCACTTGAAATGATTATTTTTAGTGAATCAAAGATCTACAGCATGACCAGTAAAGACTGATTCATGAACAAATGCCACTTATGAACTGGTTCTTTTTAGTGAATCAAAAAAACTACCAATTGACTAGTGTAGACTGATTCATGCACAAATGGCACTTATGAAACGATTCTTTTTAGCGAATCAAAAACCTACAGTGTGACCAGTGTACACGGATTCAGACAGGAATGTCACCTATGAAAAAACTGAAGTAGCCATATATTTTAGTTTATGCTAGTGAGGCTACACTGAGAAATGATGCAATAATCCCACCATATTGCTTTTCTTCTCTTCTCTGTCAATGTTCAAACATAGAGGTTTCTAAAGCTGCTATTTGTCGCAGTTGTGCTCGAGGCTTAAGGATCCGCTTTTGATTTCTTCTTCCTTCAGCTTGATAAAATCACTCTGCCACCCAATCCCTCTTTCCTTCTCTCCCCCATCGTTTCCCCACCGCTTGCTTGTTGTTTCTCTGTCTATTGCCCCTTTCTCTCTTCTTGATTTGGTTGGAGTGAGAGCATATTAAAAGCATTGGTGTAAATTATTGGTATGAGTCATAGCAAACTCAACAGCAGACATTCAGAGTATTATTGTGAAAAGACTGAATGGAACTTGCAGGGATACACTCATTGATGGTAAAAGGTGAGAAAGAAAAGGCAGGAGAAAAGAAAATTGCACAGTAGCTACATAATGAGTCCTTGTGTATGTGTACATATGTCTGAAACAGCTTGTGTGTGATGGTGAATGTGTTTTTCTTTGGATTAGATGTGCATGTAATCATCATTAGGCAGTGGCACATTTGATTACCTCCATGTCCTCTTTGCACCTTGAGCACCATGACAAGTGCTGCAATCTCCAAACACTCCCCCAAGACAAGAATTTTCCTTTGAAGCTCTTTGCTCAGCATTATGGGTACCTGGATGCAACACAACCTCTATTCCCACTGGCACATGTACACGCTAACTTACTTCACCACCCATTACTTACATCAGAATGTCTTGTAGACTCAGATTAGTCTGTAATAGGCAAAAGTAAAAGGAACAGATGGGTTTGACCTTTTGAATAAATGAACTCACTTGTCATTACCCATGGGGCATGTTGCTATTGCTTCTCAAATTTATAGGCACTCGAGCATAAGGTTGTTTGTTCAGCTACCTTGCCTTTCAACAGGTCTAATTAACTGTATATTAAAAGCGTAATGGCTTTAGATCGTGTTTTCTCTCATATAATCTTATAACCTTATGGGGGTGGGGGATTATGCTCAGAATAGCAAACTGCCATACTCCTACTATTTTTATTTTGCAGTATTATTTTTATATAATTAAAAATCAATATTATTATAAAATATTGAATATATATCTCAGTGAAACTAAAATGAACATATACCTTGTATGGGTTAAAATGCTGTCCCACAACCGAAAAACACATTTTAAAAGCATAAAAAGAAAATCTTAGATGTTTACTAAGGTCCTTCTATTACCTATTGTGTGATATTATCAATAATGTTTAAAATATCAGTAAGCATAATATATATATATAAAATCATAATTTATTGGGTACTTTCAATTGGAAGGTGGCTTTCCCAAACCCTAAACCCTAAATTTCAATTTATGAAAATGATATTGAAATGTCATATTAATTTTATTCTATAGTTTATATATATATATATATATATATATATATATATATATATATTAGATTTTTTTTTTAAAAAAGTAAAGTTTATATATATATATATATATATATATATATATATATATATATATATATATATATATATATATATATATATATATAATATAAAAGTTTTTTGTTTTTTTTTTTTGTAAAAAAAAAAAAATTAAAAATTCATGTCACTACTGAAACAGTGTGTGTTTTAGTCCATAATTATTATTTCTGCAATTACGTAAACTTTTTTGGGTGTTATTCTAAAAAAACTTGTTTTCATATGGTTCATTTGGTGAAGTTTCGGTAGTGACATAATTTTTGGTGAGGGAGGGGGTTGGTGTTATTTTTGTAAAAATTTAGTTTTTATGTATGCACAACTGATCAGAACTGTGCTAGCTAACCATGTGCTGATTAGCATCTTTGAGATGGGCCCAAAAGTAAAATTCCCTGCTGAAAAAAACAGCTAAAACCAGCCTAGGCTGGTTGGCTGGTCTTAGCTGGTTTTAGCTGGTCTCCCAGCCTGGCTAGGCTGATCATGCTGGTTTTAGCTGGTTGTTTCAGCTGGTCTCCCAGCCTGACCAGCTAAGGAAGTGGGCAAAACCACTCTAAAACCAGCCTGCTGACCAGCTAAAGCCAGCCAACAAGCAAACAGCTTTAGCTGTTTTTTTTTTTTTCAGCAGGGTTGTCACTACAGTAACAGTCCTGACCGAAACATGTCATCATGGTTTCGGTATTGACAAAAGTGAACACATAATCCTTTATGTGGGGGAAATAAACATAAATTTAGTACAGTTTTGCAAATTTTTGGTATTGGAGTATGTTTTAGTAGTGTTTTAGTATGCGAGTTAAAATTCAGTAATGTGATGTGGGCACTACCAAAACATTACTGTCACTACCAAAAATGTGCAGTCACGACCGAAACATGGGATGTTTTGTCAAAAATAAAGTATATTGAATTATCAACCAAGATGTTATGATAGTGTTTAATTCAATGTGTATTCAAACTAATGAATCCTTAACTTTGAAATCCGTATGATCAACTTTGTCTTTTACAAAGAAAAATTTGATTCAAAATACAACAAATCTTATAAATTACACTTGAAGTATTGTTAAAATTGTAATTGTTATTGATTTACCTTTGAAAACTTTTTTATAAAACAGCAAAATATATATATTTACAATTTTGGGAAAGGACAAATATTCCAACACTTTCTGAAAATATAATATGAGAATTAATTGCATAATTACTAGAAATGTGTACCTTAGATGTTATACAATTTTCATACATACAAAATTTGTAGAAATTTGTATTTTTTTTTTTCCCCTAGATGTTTCCAACTCTGACTTTGCACCAATTCTGTAGAATGTCCCTTATACATACACCTATCATATAATAACAAAGTATAAAATATCTAATAAAATACAGTATGTAAACCTGCTTTATACAGTGTATATACATATACATTTATTTAGAGCTTCATAATTCTATATACACAAAGGCATGGTTGTCTCAATGCATGATTGTCGAAATTTAATTTCCATAAAATGAGTATCTTTCAAAGACTTAATTTTGGTTAAAATTGGTCAAATCATTGGGTGTATCTAACAAATGCTGCAACCAAACTGACTTAAGCCTAGTAAGACTGAACTGAACTGAAATTCAAGTAATACATTCATCCTTAAAAGTGTTCAAGTTTCCAGGCTGATAAAAAGAAAACCTGCGTGTCCTGGGCATTGTGTAATGCTAACCAATCAGATGTGATTAGAAAGTGCTTTTAATTTTATAAAATGTTATATTAAATAAATAAGACATTAGAGAACAGACAGTAGGCGGTCTGTGGGCGTGGCGTCTGAAGCTGAGACTAGTTTTGCCACGAACCCGGCAGGCTTTAGGACCCCACCGTAGTAAAAGAAAGGGAAATGTTTGATGGATCGTGAAGTTCATCCAAGCTTTCTGTCGGCGTGGTTATGTTACACATGATAAGAGACGGAATTTAATTTTGTGTAATTCACCTGACGGATCTGTAGCGTTGCTTATAAACGAAAGCTGATGACAGCGAGCATGTGACGGGCTGTAGTGTTTGAAGCTGCGCTGGCTTGCTTGCTCGCTCGCTCGGTCGGTCAGGGATCTGTCAGCAGTGCGGAAGAGAGAGAGAGAGAGAGAGAGAGAGAGAGAGAGAGAGAGAGAGAGAGAGGGATGGGGCAGATATATTCCATCAAACTGACTCACAAGAGACTGAAATGATGCGGAGATTCCGTCGCCAAATAAAGCCCGAACATCATTCAGCCTAATAAGAGGCAGCAACATGCTTGTTCGGATAGACCCGTGAGCGACAGACAGCAGTGACATTGATGAAGCCAGCTGTCACTCACTACACGCTCCCGAAGCCTCGAAACACGCCGAGGATCTCTGACAGTTCGATTTTGGAAGGGAAACTTTTTTCAAACACCAGGACGCAGACTGATTCAAGTGTCATCGGCTTGAGCTAAATCGAAAGCAACTTCAAATTGCGGGAGCTGGTGTCGAGAGATTATTGAACAAAAGACAAGCGACCAAGTTGATAGGTGAGTACAGTTATCATATCAGCATGTTGATAGTGGCGGTGTTTTGTTGCGGTCATTTACAGCAGCGGCGGTCGAGCGAGGCACTTGGCAACAAGACAGAGGAGAAGCTGTTGCAGTGCTATTAGAACAATGCAGCTGCTTACTTTAGTGAGGAGAGCAGAAGGGGCGGTTTCTTACTATGAGAGCCCCCTTCTGTCACCCTGATTACACTATATTCACTATGGTATAGAATAAGAGTGCAGCCAGAAACAAAGCTTTGCGTTTGCTGAATTGAACTGAAGCTCAATAAATTGATATGTGCCGTTACCCATTGCAGTTATGTCTTTTAAATTCTTTTACCACTGTTATGACGTCAATAAACAAATTGCGATTGACATTTAGCAGTTAGATTATTTGAATATGATTTAAATACATAAATTTGTGACGATGAGTCAACTGGCTTGCTGCTAACCGTACATGAGCCTATTTTAATAATGACAGAAAAGATAAGAGTTATGATACACCTGGCAACATATCGCGGTTACCGCAGTTGCTCATTGATTTCTATGGGGAGAATGAAGAGGAATTTTCGATAGATTTAAGCACTTTGAGTAAAAGTTTTTGCACTTCAGATGACCTTTTCCAAACTCCAGCCAGCAGAGTAAAACGACTGCAATCAATACAACCAATTCAACTGGAAGATATGAAGGGACGCCTGCAGCATACTTTATTTAGCTGGTTTTATTACAGTAAATAAATTCAGTCCGAATGTTCTCTCTCACATTGAACTGCTGCCCACCCTGCTGGAAAATCCAGCTTAAACTAGTAGCTGTGTGTTTTTGAGCTTGGTCTAAGCTGGGTGTTAGCTGGTTATTAGCTTGTCTGAACTAGTAGACCAAACTTTATTCATTCATTTATTTGCATATGTGACCCTGGACCACAAAACCAGTCATAAGGGTCAATTTTTTTTAAATTGAGATTTATACATCATTTGAAAGCTAAATAAATAAGCTTTCCGTTGATGTATGGTTTGCTAGGATGGGAAAGTATTTGGTCGAGATACAACTATTTAAAATCTGGAATCTGAGGGCGGAAAAAAACTAAATATTGAGAAAGTCACCTTTAAAGTCGTCCAAATGAAGTTCTTAGCAATGCATATTACTAATCAAAAAATATGTTTTTGTATATTTATGGTAGGAAATTTAAAAAAGATCTTCATGGAACATGATTTTTACTTAATATCTTAATGATTTTTGGCATAAAAGGAAAATTTTGGCCCATACAATGTTCTGTTGGCTATTGCTACAAATTTACCTGTGCTACTTATGACTGGTTTTGTGGTCCAGGGTCACATATAGTCTATCTACTTTACTTTATATATCTGCCCTTTAGCTGGTCTCTCTGCTGGACCAGCTAAAGAAGTTATCAAAACCAGTTTAAACCAGCTCTGACCAGGCTTGAAGACAAGCTAAAACAAGGCAACCAGTTTAGACTGGATTAGACAGTTTATTCCAGCAGGAATAGTGGATGATGGCTAGTTTTACAAAGTGGTAATTGTTAGTTTTCACTGTTTTTGTCAAATCCTACCATTTATAATTCAGAATTTGTCTTGATTGTCTGACAGAAAACCATTACGTATGATATGTAATGTGAAAACCATTTCTTTTTGTGTGTGTGTGTGGAAACCGATTTTTTGATTGGCTTTGTGTCCATACAGACTTTAGGGAATGGAAAGTAATATAGAGTTTTGTCTGAATCTCCAAGCAGCATGTTATTTGGGGTTATAACCCAATACTGGGATGCATTACATACCATTGACCTGTTGGATTGGTTCTGTAACACACACCAGATTGTGATCCTTTCTGGCTCTGTAAATCTAATCCACATTGACTGTATTGATTTTACTGTGCTTGAAGGATTTCACAGTATCACCAACTAGACAGGAATGCCATGAAACAGTCATGCAGGAGAATAGAGCAATGTGGTTAAATACAGCTGTGTTTCTGAATATCCCTGTGCTTATACTGAGTGTGGAATACAACAGGCATTTCTTATCTGCTTTAATTGCCAATTAGATGGCTGTTCTCCAAATGTAAGCTACTAGACGCAGTATTTATCATTTTTAGTGCATCATAGCCAGCACAGTCGCAGGGGCCGCTGAGAGCTGGATGTGATAGAATAATTCAGAGGTTATACATCTATTGGCGGCACTTCAGCAGTGCTCAGTCGCTCCTGGTGAGTGTGAGAGAAGATGCGACAAGCTTCCTGTGTCTCTGTGTGAGTGTGTTAAACTGATAACGTGCAATCAGCCTTTATTAAAATGCAAGCCAGAATCAGACTGCTCTGTCAGTCATTATGTTGCTGGATATGTGCTGACCACAGACAGAGGGGGCTGAGCTGTAAGTGCAGACAGTTGTGATAGTCTCTTTGTGAATATTTTACTAGAGAAGAGTCTTCTGTTTCAGAACAGTGTCTTGCAGACGACTATATGAATATTTGAGAAATATAATGAGAACAAAAATGGCAGATTCATTTTGTACTCCATTTAGTCACATCAGAACTACACGTCATCTTTTACAAGCTTATCTGATATGAAAAAGTTTTTAAAGTTTTTCATTTGTTTGTAATTGGTTTTCACAAACGTTGATTCCCATCTTACTACATTATCATAATGACAATGTAAAACCCATTTGTAACCCATTTGTGGCTGTGGACCACAAAACTAAGCATAAGGGTACATTTTTTTTAAAATTGACATTTATACATTATCTGAAAGATGAATAAATAAGTTTTTTTGTGAGGATATGACAATATTTGGCTGAGATACAACAATTTGAAAATCTGGAATCTAAGTTTGCAAAAAAAAAAAAAAACTGAGAAAATCACTTTGAAATTTGGGAAGGAAATTTACAAAATATCTTCATGGAACAGGATCTTTACTTAACATCCTAATAATTTTTGGCATAAAACAAAAATTGATCATTTTGACCGATACAATGTATTTTTGGCTATTGCTACAAATATGCCCACGCTACTTATGACTGGTTTTGTGGTCCGGGGTCACATTTTACTTCCATAGTTGCCGTGACAGTGACACTTTATTGTGATATCTTGTCTTTACTAAGAGCTTTTCTTAAGCAGTTAACTCAGCGCAAACTGTTAAATTGCTGAACCAAAGGATAACTGAAAATAAAGAAAAGGAAATATTTAATTTGAGAATTTTAGCTTAAGAATAAATTCACTGTAATGCAACTTTCTAGGATTCTGCATGGCCAGTAATTCTTGCATGACATTTCTGCCTGAAACAGGATGTTTGACAAGAAAATAAATGTGGGGAGTGACTTGATTTTATCCATCGGAATGGGGTGGATTGCAATAAGTGGGCGTTACGTACTAGAATGTAGCCCTACCTGAATGTGGGCTTTGTAAAACAATGCCTAAATCGCTGTTATTGATTAACCAATATTGATTAATCCAATAGCCCTCGACTTGCAATCTTAAAGTCGGCATGAAATGAAAATTATGATCTTATTATGAATGATTTATCCATGAATAAGTTTATTTATTTATTTTTTTTAGGTCATTATTTTAACTTGATGATCTGGTAAAGTACAGCATTCTCTCTGGTGAGGTATGCCTGAATTCTCTAATCATTTAGTCAGCTTAAAGGGATAGTTCACCCAAAAATAAAAATTCTATTATTAATTACTCACCTTCATGTCATTCCAAACCCGTAAGACCTTTGTTCATCTTCGGAACACAAATTAAGATATTTTTAATGAAATCCGAGAGCTTTCTGACCCTGCATATATAGCAACGGTGCCACAACGTCTAAGTCCCAGAAAGGTAGTAAGGACATTGTTAAAATAGTCCATGTGACATCAGTGGTTCAGCCTTCATTTTTCAAGAGAAGAAATTGTTGAATAAAGTCGTCGTTTTTGTTTTCTTTGCACACAAAAAGCATTCTCATAGCTTGTCACATGGGCTGTTTTAATGATGTCCTTACTTCCTTTCTGGGCCTTGAACATGGTAGTACTGTTGCTGTCTATGCGGGGTCAGAAATCTATTAATTTGTGAAAATTAAAAAATATCTTAATTTGTGTTCTGACAATGAACAAAGGTCTGGGTTTCGAACGACATGAGTATGACATTTTTGTGTGAACTATCCCTTTAAACCCGGTCATTTTCTTCATTCTTCGATTCAAATCGATAGATAGAACCAAGTACATTTTTTCATTCACCTCTGCTGCATCGCAACTTTAAAATGTGAACTGGTAAATCATACAAAGAAAGTCGATTTCTAATCTATGTTGACTTTAGAGGAACACAACATTAGACCAGTATTTACAGCAGAGTGTTTCTTCCTCTTTGTTGTGTACAGACTTGTCTCATTGCCAGGGGGAAATTGCAGCAATGTCACCTTTGCTTTGGGTTAACTCTGATTCAGCAATATAAAAGGCACTGGAGAATACTGTGCTGTAGCGTAGCACTCCTCCTCCTCTGTGCATACACAAACACACACACACGCACACATCTCACCTCTAGTTCCTCTCCTCCGCTTGTGCAGCGGGAGTGAGGGAAGCCACAGTGTTTACTACTGTCAGAGACTTGAGAGACAATCAGAGAGACGAGAGAAAGAGAGAGATGGTGGGGCGGGGGCACAAAAAGAGAGTTGATGAGGACCTCTGTTGTGCTCCTGTCACATATTTCTGAGAGCGCGAGAGAACTGGAGTGTAGCGACGTGTCACGTCAATCTCAGGAGGCAAGAAATTTGAAGAGACGGAGAAAGAAAATCCTAGAAAGTAAGTGTACTTAGGAGATTTTGAGATTTTGGCACAAACCCAACTTTCTATTAAGTTTTTTTCTACATATACTAATACATTTTTTAACCTTTCAGGTTGTGTAAATTAACATTTGAAGATGTATAATATAAGAACATGAATTAACAACAGTGTATTTCCAAAGTAACTAATTAACAAAATAACAAAGTATAATTCCAGTATATAACTGGAATTGCGGGAAAACAAATTGTTGTTCATTGTATATGATAACTACTGCATTAACCATTGTTAACAAACGAAACCTCCTTGTAAGGTGTTGCCAATATCTTATTAATTAAATTAGTCTCAGTGTTTAATATGTAGAGCCATGTGAAAATGAATTCAGACCCTGCATAATGCAACAGGACGCCTGTTTGACTTAATCAAATTTTAATGTTCAGTATGCCCGTGATAGGCCATTTGTTTTGTTTGATTTTGCTGTTTAGACTTGAGCACTGCGCATGAATTTCTAGCAAGATTTTCATCTGAACAGCAGTGAACTAGAACAAAGCTTGCAATCAACACTGTGGTATTTTGTACAAAAGAGGTGTGCGAGAGAGTGCACATACTGAAGTGTAAGTCTATTATTCCTGGCGTTGTCATCTTTAGATGAAAGCCGAGATTACTGTGCATTTGTGAGGTGAATTAGTCTGCTTACAGACTCCACATCACGCATCCTTTGTAATTCTTGACTTAACTCTATAGCTCGGGCTTTGTGATCTCTGTGTGGATTGAGATAAAGACAAGCCTTCTGTCATCAGAACTCCACTGATGCAGCCTATTGACCATGACATGCTACAGTCATACACTTCTCTCTCATCCCAGTAATACCACTATGAGTGCACAGGAAGACTTGAACATTGACTAGGATTTATGCGTGGGTTTCTGTCATTGTCATTCTATTTGTAAAATACACAATGTAATTTCCGTTTATATAACTAAACATTCTGACAGTATAGAAATTACATAATGGAACACCATATTTAGATTTATAAAATGCATATTATATAAAATATTTAGTTTCAGTGATATTAAATATAAACAGTACATTGCAGGAAAAAAAAAACAGCTTCTCTGGTACATATCGCTGCATGGCACCCTTACCTCTAAGAGCACTGTGAATTGCTTTTACTGTTAATTGTAATGTCGCTTTGAAATGTGCAGTAGACTGTCTTGTACTGTATAATAACTAATTAAGCATTCAGATCCATTGGTTATAAGTCTTTCAGCTTATTTCTTATGGTTATTATGAGAAGTATTTTTCTAATTCAGTTAGAATACATCAATAGCAGATGTCAGAAGGAATATTTATCTGTCTTCCGTATTCATGTTGTGATACAAAAAAAATGTATTTGTATATAATCTAAATTATATAAAAATTATAATAAATACATATACTTGTAAATGTTTCTTAAACATATACACATATGTGTTTGTGTTTATATATACATAATAATTACACACAGCACACACACATATATTTGGCAAAGTCAAACTTTTATTTTGTATGCGATTAATCGTTTGACAGCCCTATCTGTAACATACAATTTAGTATATACTGTATGTAGAAAATAGATCATTGGCGTCGTCAGTGATGTATCAAAATTTCAGGATGCACTTGGCTGAAAACAAAAACGGAAACCACCCAAAAAATGATAAAGTAATTAATCAAATTTATTTAAAGAATTAGTTCACTTCCAAAAAATAAAATATTCCAAATAATTTAGTCACCCCCATGTTATCCAGAATCTTCAGTCGCAAAGAAATTATGTTTTTTGAGGAAAACATTCCAGGATTTTTCTCCATATAGTGGACTTCTATGGTTCCCAAATGATTTGAATTTCCAAATTGCAGTTTCAATGCAGCTTCAAAGGGCTCTGCACGATCAATTTCTTTAAAAAACAAAAAAAACAAAAAAACGTTTATACTTTTTTTAATAACAAATGCTTGTCTTGCACCAGCACGACCTCGCGCATTACGTAATGTTTTTGGAAAGGTCAGGCTCAGTGTTTACAAAGCGAACGTGCAGAGAAAGTCAAACGCCCTTTACAAAAAAAGGTAAAACAACGATGTTGGACGATTTTGAAGTTGGAGGAGAAAATAAGATTGAGTTTTCACCCTACCCTGTCTTTTTGAACCGAAGTACACAGACGAAGAGCTATCCACGCGTGACCTTTCCAACGTGATTATGTAATTTTAAGAAAATGACTGATACATAAGACCCTCCAAGATTCTCCAAGGCCACTATGTGGAGAAAAATCCTGGAATGTTTTGCTCAAAAAATGTTCTTTGTGACTGAAGACATAAAGACATGAACATCTTGTATGACATGAGAGTAAATTATCGGAAAATATTTATTCTGGAAGTAAACTAATCCTTTATAATAATCAACAGAAATTCACAAAAACGCAAATTGCACATAAGGTAGTTTCGCAACTTATTATATTTTTACTCCAATATGTGTTCATATGTTATGTATTTATATTTAAATAAACATTTAAATGGTGGCTATAATAAAAACTTGTTTTTAAAACAGATTTATTACAAAACATACATTAATGATGTCTGAAGAGGTTAAGTAAAAATATTAAAATGTAACAATAGGTTAAGTAAAAACATGTGACTATGTAGTAATAATAAATATGTAATAATTTTTTTTTTTTTTTTCTAGTTGACTATCTCGTTTATGAGAGTTTAATGACTTTCGTGAGGTAAATGTAATGTTACATGACACATTGTTTACAGGCTGTTTTATTGACGTCATAATGTGTTTATTGTCTGTATTTCATGATAAAGTTGACAGGATTTGAAAGCTGAGACTTTTTCATGTTAAAATTAACAAAGCATGAAGCAAATATGGCAGGTGTGCTACAAATGATGTTTCTAGAAGTTCACGCATCCACAGAATTGTGTTCTTAGTAGGGCTGTCAATAGACTTATCAGTTTTAATCAAATTAATCACACCTTTTTGTGTGATTAATCACGATTAATTTCACACTTATCCTGAAATTAAGCATAAACCGTTTATTTTGTTTAACACATAAAAAAATAAATAAATAAATAAAAAAATACTGAAAAAATACTCTCAGAATTCATAGCATGTAGTATGTGCACAGTAGACAAGTCAAGTTGGGATACAGGGCAGGACCACATAATGATGCCGAAAAATCCTAAACCAGCCACTATGAGCTGACTGCTTATACAGATCTATTCAGAATGATTAAACACAGCAACATACTATACACAGGACAAATCAAAACTTAATCCTGAATGTGTGGTTGTCTGTTCATAAATGCAATGTATGATCTGTTCATCAAGAACGCTCATACATGGTTTGTTTGTGCATCAATATATCAAACTGATGCATGCTTACTATACGACTCTGTACGTCATCTTAATTGCAGTAGTCATCCATCAAAACCTTACTAGTGAGAAGCTGGTTTGCTTTATCTGACTGAACAAATGTAGTTTATGTATCATGGGATGTGTTGACGTACCGTTCAGTCTGTTTTTCACACAGCGCGATGCGTAAGTGAGCTCTCGCACTCTTCAGAGACAATCACAGAATATGACAGAGCTTGTGTTTTAAAGTGAAACACACTGGGATGAATAATTCACTGAAAACGCAATGTGAGTCTCTGTTCTCTCTGCCATCTCTGAGCATCAGCCTGGTTTTCTTTGCAATAGTGCTGTTTTAGGCTGATTGTTTAAATGTACTTCTTGGATCATTGTACTAAACACTTTCCTGGAGTTTAGTGGCTTAAAATGATCTGACTGTGAACAGAGAAGCAGGTTAAAGAATAGAAATTGCATTAAATTATTTTAACACGTGAAGGATTTTTTAATTAATCGCACGTTGACGATCCTAGTTCTTAGTCTTTATGCAGTCACAACAGTGTGATTCTTCCCCAGGCTGCTCTATGGAATAAGGGATTCCAGGAAACCCAAGGCTTGCTGACGCAGCTTCCAGTGTATTTGTTTTGCTGATGCTTGAGTGTGTTTCCCCCAGTACACACATGAGAATAATCCAGTCATCTAGGTGTCATCAATTGGAGCGTGTATGTGCCTGTCTAATTGGCCATGACTTTGTTGTATTTTGCCTTCATAAAAGGCTTGTCCTCCCGTTCCTTGGAAAGATGAAAAAATATGCTAAACATTCTTCCTCCTTATCTTAAATTTGTTTTCTCACCTGTTCCAAGTTATGTTTTATCTTGATTGTGTAATGCAAAGCTAACAGGATATGTACACCTCCCCGAGCGATCATATGAAATCAGTCTGTAATTGTACCTGCTCGCAGAGCTTCTATAACCTGGTGCTTGTCAGTTAGCGGCGAGATTGTATCTCAGGCCCTTGAAAAGGCCACAGATATAGTTTGTGTTCCTGCCCCCCACTGGGTGCTCTTGCTTGCTGCCATCCTCTGCTCTGAGATGCTCTGTTCCCATAAATAATTCCCTCTGTGTGTCAAAGGGCACAATCACATTGTCTGTCTCCTTTTCTCTATGGCCCCGTTACACCTGGCATTAACATGCGTTCCATATTCAGATAATATCTGGATGTTCTTTAGCTGGATTGTATTTATCTCCACCTACCTGTGCAAAACGGAAAACAGTAGTTGCATAATGCATCACAGGCTGTGTTAAAGGAGAGCTCCACTTCCAGAACAACAATTCACAAATAATTTACTCACCCCCTTGTCATCCAAGATGTTCATGTCTTTCTGTCTTCAGTCGTGACGAAATTATGGTTTTTAAGGAAAGCATTTCAGGATTTTTCTCCATATAATCAACTTCATTGGTGCCCCGATTTTGAACTTCCGAAATGTAGTTTAAATGAGGCTTCAAAGGCTCTAAACGATCCCAGCCGAGGAGGAAGGGTCTTATCTAGCAAAACGATCAGTCATTTTTTTTCGGAAAATACAAATTTGTATACTTTTTAAGCACACAAGCTTGTGTAGCACAGGCTCTGGGATGTGCATTCATGACGCTATGTACTATTGAATCATGTCAAAAGGTCACGCAGAATGTAGGCGGAACTACAGACCCAGTGTTTACAAAGCGAACGGCGCAAAGACTAAGAAAGTGCAAGTAAGTCAAACGCTGTTTACAAACAAAAAGGTACAACGATGTCTGACGATTCTGAAGTTGTAGGAGAAAATAAGATGGAGTTTTTCGCCATACTCTACCTTTTTGAGCTGGAGTACACAGACGATGAACTTGATTCGTAGTAGTGATGGGAAGTTCGGATCATTTTACCGACTCGGACCTTTGAGTCTCGTTCAGCAAAATGAACGAATCTTTTTCCGAGTCATTTTGTTCATTTCGTTCATTTTAGCAAAATATAATTAAAATTTTACGTGTTACCTCCCTAACACATCTACTGCTTACACAAACGTTGATCACACTACAAATAAAACAAAACTATAATGCTATAAGAAACAAAAGATTAATTCATTGTTTACCTGGGTCTTTAGTGTTTAGCTCACCTCACCTCTTATCTGACAAGTTTTTGGGTTTGAGTCGTTTGTTCATCATGTGACAGCCCCATAAGATGAACGAACGACCCGAAAAACCCAAAGACTTGAAACAGGTGAACTAATTTCAGTACAGAACCTAATAGGATGTTGCGCATGCATGACTGAGCGAATCACTCCCTGAGACGACTCGTTCTTCCCGAGTCACATTAAAGATTTGTTCAAATTGAACGAGTCGTTCAAGAACGACCCATCACTAATTCGTAGCATTGTGGACGTGCATACCAGAGCATGTGGTACACAAGCTTTTGTGCTTAAAAAGTATACAAATTTTTATTTTTTGAAAAAAATGACAGATCGTTTCGCTAGATAAGACAGGCTCTGGGATGCGCGTTCAGGATGCTACGTACAATTGAATCGCGTTGAAAGGTCACGTGGAATGTAGGCGGATCTACAGACCCAGGGTTTACAAAGTGAACGCGCAAAGACTAAGAAAGTGCAAGTAAGTCCAACGCTGTTTACAAACAAAAAGGCACAACGATGTCGGACGATTCTGAAGTTGTAGGAGAAAAATAAGATGGAGTTTTTTGACATACTCTACCTTTTTGAGCCAAAGTACACAGACGATTAACTTGGACATGATTCGTAGTAGTGATGGGAAGTTTGGATCATTTTACCGACTTGGACCTTTGAGTCTCGTTCAGCAAAATGAATGAAAATCCTCGGCTGGGATTGTTTAGAGCCCATTGAAGCTGCATTTAAACTGCATTTTGGAAGTTCAAAATCGGGGCACCAATGAAGTCCATTAAATGGAGAAAAATCCTGAAATGCTTTCCTCAAAAACCATAATTTCTTTATGACTGAAGACAGAAAGACATGAACATCTTGGATGACAAGGGGGTGAGTAAATTATTTGTAAATTGTTGTTCTGGAAGTGGACTTCTTCTTCAACAAATTTTAAAAGCATTGAGGATGAAGGCTTTTCATCATTTTGTTCGATGAGGAAGTTTATCTATTGCATGTTTTAGACAGTAAAGGGATAGTTACACTACATTTTTTTTTAATCCATTGACTTCCATTCATACACACACCTGAATGCGGCAGACCAGAAATGCAAGCTCAAACTAAATTTAGCTGCATTCTGAAGTTCAGGTTTGGTGAACTTTGACTTGTAATTTAATACCACATGAAGACCTGTGACCAATAGAAAAATGATACATCTATGACTACTACTACTAGGATTGGAAGTGAAGAAAAGAGAAAAAGTTTTGAAGCATCCCCATAAAAATAAATACTATCTAAAATCACTTATTAATTATTCAGTACGGAAGTAGGGAAATGAATAGGGGTGTAACATACATTAAAAAAACGAAGACATCACTAACAGGTAAAGTAAAATATAATGAGTATCTAGTCTAATATTTCACGAAATGCTCTTCTCTAGCAGTGTTGCCAAATCTTTTCCCGCGGAATTGGGCTACTTTAACACTGTTGCCGTGGGGTTTTTTAAGGTAAAATAACATCTCATGCCTCATGTAATTGCTTAATTAGTGTTTCAACCGTGGAAAGACATCAATAAAACAGCTTCTAAACAAAATGTGATGTAGCATTTCATTTACCTCAGGCAAGTCATCAGTGTCCACAGCTCGTTCGCTAGAGAAATGACGTCTAGAGAACAGGGTTGACAGGTTTTCACAACAAAACCCACCCAACTGCTACTCAAAACTTCTTTTTGATGTCCACGGCTTGAAGCGACCCCAATAACGTCATATTTAGCCTCTGAAATGTGAATTTACCAATTTACCAGGGGAACCCTGATCTAAAAAAAAAAAAAAAATGTTTTTTATTTATGCTGTATTTGTTCGGTACACATGCGTTCTGAACCAAAAGACCCCTACCAGAATACATGTATGTTACACCCCTAAAAATAAATGTTAATTCTGAGATCTGATAAAGTTGACATTTAATGTTGTTAAGGTATTCATTTTTAAAGATTAACTTTAATTTACAGTAAATTATATCAAGCTGCTATATATCCATTATATCAATCAATACTCCAAATATTGGTAATACCGTTTAACAACTGATATGATACAGATTTTTCATGCATCCCTATATATACTGTAGCTCAACTCAACATTTATACCTATGTCAGATCTAGTCAGAATCCATCCATGACGACCTGTGAAACGTTTTAGATCACAATCTGATCATAATGCATCATGGTTGCTGTTTTTTAAAGGAATAGTTCACCCAAACATGAATATTACCCAATGATTTAGTCACCTTCAAGCCATCCTAGGTGTATAAGACTTTCATCTTTCAGACGAATACAATCAGAGTTAGATAAAAAAAAAAAAAATGTTGTGGCTCTTCCAAGCTTTATAATGGCAGTGAATGGGTGTTGAAATTTTGAAATCTAATAAACTGCATCCATCCATCATAAAAAATACTCCACATGGCTCCAGGGGGTTAATAAAAGCCTTCTAAAGTGAATCGATGCTTTTGTGTAAGAAACATATCCATATTTAAAACTTTATAAACCGTAATCTCTAGGTTCCACTTACTGTCATATGTACAAGAGATTACGGTTTATAAAGTTTTAAATATGGATCTTTTTATTACACAAACACATCGATTTGCTTCAGAAGGCTTTTATTAACCCTCAGAGCCATGTGGAGCACTTTTTATGATGGATGGATGCGCTTTATTGGACTTCTATTGGTTGAATCTCAACAGCTATTCACTGCCTTATCTTAGAAGAGCCAGGACATTCTTTTTAATATAACTCTGACTGTATTCATCTGAAAGAAGAAAGTCATGTAGGATGGCTTGAGGGTGAGTAAATCATGGAGTAATTCTCATTTGTGGGTGAACTATGCCTTTAATGTGGTCAAGTGCTGTCCGACTGTGATCTGATCACTGAAAATGCATGTTAATACCAGGTGTAAAGGTGGCCTGTCTGTTTTTGTTAGGTAAAGTATCATTGAAAGGCCAGTTCTGGATGGAGCTGTGTAAAGCGAGAACGGTGTATCAAAACAAAAAAGCACCAGTTTGTACCAGATTCACAAAGCCAGAGAATGGTTTCATGTGAGCTCAGTGGCAGTGTATTTTTGTCTGTGTGTGGAGTTAAGAAGCCTGCTATCAGCCCTGTGGCCCACTAGTCACTGTCTCCAGGCTCCTCTGAGTTTCCTTTAAAGGGAGAAAGAGAGAAAAAAAGCATCAGAGCTCTGTGGAAACACTTGGATTTTAACACATGGCTAAAGCTAATCCCTCAGCCTGAGGATTCCCCCAAATATTCATCATCATTATGCATGCATGAGAGGGAGAGAGAGGAAGGAAAGGAGGGGTAGGGCAAGTGAGACATTCAGTATGTTAATAAGGTTTAGGGCACACGCTTGCCTCTTTTATCTGCTGTAAGTAATCTCCTAAAATTAGTATGAGGTCAATCATGTAATTAGTAAACCATATTTTTTAGTATGCGAAAAAGCAATGTTAAAAATTTCAAAGTAACAGTACTGTTCTTGTACTGTTAAAAACCTGACATACTGTTTAAATACATTGATCAATTCATGTCTAACTAACATCACCCAAGATCATTTAGGCAGTGTCGCTTGTTGCTTTTGTACAACAGTTAAATAAATAAGATGTTCCTGACATTTTAGACACAATGTTACTAGTAATATCTGCTAAAAATTCAGCTTTGCCATCATAGGAATACATTACAATTTAACATATAATAAAAATAGTTATTTCGAATTGTGCTAATATTTTAAATTCATTGTTTTACTGTATTTTTGATTAAGCGTAAGAGACCTCAGATTTTTGAATTGTAATGTTAAATGCATAATTCTTAAGACTTCACTGCATAACAGTCATCAGTCTTTGTTTTAGAAACAAATTTGAAGCCGTTTTGAGCCTTTGCAGGTGTACTTGTAACAGCAGGAGCCTCCTCTATACTGATTGAATCATGGGTTTCAGGTTTCTCTGATTTGCTGATTGAGACAGCAATCTACAGATTGTGTAACTGTTGTTTTTGTTGTTGTTGTGTTCGGTGACAGGTGAAGCGACGGAAGGAGCAGATGGCTCATGCCCGTGTCCTATTCTTATTGCTCAGTGTGAAAATCTGTCATTAGATCATCTCCGGCCTGTAAAGCCTTTTGATTAGTCCCGTATCTTAGTCGTGTTTTCATATGATGTCCAAAATTCTGAAACCACATTAACAATTTTGCATACAAGGTTTCAAAATTAGGAAGTATTAAAGCATATTATTAAAAAAATATGTATAATTAAATAATATTGTCTAAAAAAAAAAAAAAAAAAAGAAAATAATAATAATAATAAAACATTATATATGTATGTAAAATGTATGTTAAAAAAAAAAAAAAAAAAAAAAATATATAATATATATATATATATATATATATATATATATATATATATATATATATATTTTATTTTTTATTTTTTATTTTTTTACATACATTTACTTCAGTTGCTGAGCTGACAGTACAATTTGTAAAAGTTGAAGTTTTTACTAGTGGTATAAGTTTACATACACCTTGCAGAATCTGCAAAATGTTAATTATTTTACCAAAATAAGAGGGATCATACATAATGCATGTTATTTTTTATTTAGTACTGACCTGAATATGATATTTCACAGAAAAGACATTTACATATAGTTACATATTTACATATTATTTATTAAAATGACACTGTTCAAAAGTTTACATACACTTGATTCTTTATACTGTGTTGTTACCAGAATGATCCACAGCTGTGGGTTTTCTTTTTTTTTTTTTTTTTGTAGTTTCTGAAGGGCAGTATTAAATGAAAAAAATATGATATTTAAGTAAAATAAGAAAAATGTACACATCTTCATTCTGTTCAAATGTTTACACCCCTGGCTTCTAAAGCATTGTGTTTTCTTCTGAAGCATCAGTGAGGGTTTGAACCTTCTGTAATAGTTGCATATGAGTCTCTCAGTTGTCCTCAGTGTGAAAAGATGGGTCTCAAAAATCATACAGTCATTGTTGGAAAGGGTTCAAATACACAAAACAAAACAAACAAACAAACAAAAAAGAATTTGTGGGACCTGAAAGAATTTTCTGAAGAACAGTGGGCAGTTTAACTGTTTAGTGCAAACAGTGGAGTCATGAACAACTACTACCACTAAACCAAAAAAAAAAAAAAAAAACACAGCTGTGGATCATCCTGGTAACAACACGGTATTAAGAATCAAGTGTATGTAAACTTTTGAACGGGCTCATTTTTATAAATTAAACTATTATTTACTCTTGTGGACTATATGTAAACGTATTTTTCAGGTCAGTACTAAATAAAAAATAACATGCATTATGTATGATCCCTCTTATTTTGGTAAAATAATTGACATTTTGCAGATTCTGCAAGGTGTATGTAAACTTCTGACCTCAACTGTAAATTACTTTATTTAGCTTTACACTAGGAGGAAAACATGTTTGACCTTTTCTCTTTGTCTAAAAGGTTTCTGAAAGGGTTCACTCTGCTTCTTGAGTATTTTGTGTCGGAAAGCTCAGGTAGAGAAGAAACTCAAGCCTCTCTGTGGGAGCTGCTTCTCGCTGCTAAATGAGATGGCCAGATGAAACGGCAAAACTTCATTACTTTAGAGCTCTGTGCTTCAAACTATTAGAGCGGTCAGCGTTCAATGGCTTTCATATTAGACTCCAGATTAAATCTACTAAAATAGCCTTGGTCGTCTCACCGTGTGTACACAGGCCAGGCTTCACCACAGGAGTTATGGAAAGGGATATGTTTTCACCGACCAATTAATCACATCTCTAGAGGACAGGGTTTGGAAATAAACAACCCCCAAAGCCCTCAATCTGGAGACTAATTCTTCCCTCAACAGATGGCAGAAGCTCGTAAACACATTTTGAGGGAAACTTTGAGCAAACCTTTGCATTGAGGAAAACCGCAAACCTGTGATGCTAAACTTTGACATAGATAGCTTTTTCCTCTTTTGTAAAAGCTTTTTTAGTTTATTGACAAGGCAGAATATTGGTTTAGAAGCTTTTTTGGCAAAAATTATAATAGTGAATCTTTTGGTTGATGGTCAATTGATTTGAATTAAATTGGCAGGAGTGCAATGAGAACTAAATGAACTGTTACATCTTAAGAAAGAAGGAAGGAAGAAGGATGACTTGTCAATTATAAACTCTCCTTTAAGCTTTTTTTTTGTCTGTGCATTATAAATGTCATAAACGGTGTGGCTGTGAAGCACTGACCTGATTGTCTATGAAGTGTTGAGGTGGTTACTGTGGGAATACTTAGTGACTCCAGCCTACTTGAGTGTTAGAGAAAATTTTAAGAGATCAAATACCTTTATCTCGCTCAGATTGGCAATGACTTGAAAGCCATCAGTGACGCCTTCAGATGCGTCTACAGGGAGGCAGAATATAGTTAGAAGAGCAGAGAAAAGCTATTCCCACTCCGTTTATATTGTGAGATATCAGTATGAGTGAGTTGAATGAGGATAATTAGAAAATGCAACTGATGATAGGATCTTGAATGTTGATCACTCGATCACTGCAGGATTGCACAAGTTGACCATCCTATAGTTTAAAAGATGAATTTTCTTCCAGAATAAAAATGTCTTGATAATTTACCCACCCCCATGTCATCCAAGATGTTCATGTCTTTCTTTCTTCCATCAAAAAGAAATGAAGGTTTTTGAGAGAAACACTCCAGGATTTTTCTCCATATAGTGGACTTCAATGGTGGCCAATGGGTTGAAGGTCCAAATTGCAGTTTCAATGCAGCTTCATGATCCCAGCCAAGGAATAAGGGTCTTATCTAATGAAACAATTGGTTGTTTTACAAAAATAAAAAATAAAATATACTTTTTAACCACAAATGCTCGTCTTGCACAAGTTCTGAGCACGTCTGTGACTTCACGCATTACATAAGCACATTGGAAAGGTCACGCATGGTTATTTCTTTGTCTGTGCACTTTGGTTCAAAAAGGTAAGGTTGGACGAAAAACTCATCTCTCAACTTCAAAATCATCCTACATCGTTGTTTTGTAAATGCCGTTTGACTTTCTTTGCATGTTCGCTTTGTGAACACTTGGTCTGTACTTCCGCCTACGTCATGTGTGACCTTACCATATCACAGTTTTCAGTATAATCCACTGTTCAATACGCGCTTGTGAATTGCGCTTTTTTGATTTTGCATTTAAATAACTTCCTTGGTTTATTTCTCTCTGAATTTGCTGTATGTGTGCCTGCGATTTCACTTGCTGATATGAGGAAACGCCTCCCTGTTTATATTTGAAAAAGCAACACACGCAGAGCATCTTCCCTTCTAATGACATGCAATGATAAGCTTTTCTAAACCTGTTGTCCAACAAAAGAGTTATAAAAACAAAACATTATAAGTTGTTTTTAATTCACAACATCAGTTGAGTGTTTGAAATAACTTCCTTATATGATCTGATGTGGATTCTTATCACAGAATGAGGCAGACAATAAATTCTATACTTCTATTCTATGTCGATTAGCAATGGCTTATGAAAATACACGAGATGGCTTGAAGAACACAGATAAACCATATATTATTGCAGACAAGTGTTTATTGTCCTTACATTTCATAATTCAAAAATGTTTAACGTTATATCTTTTTTTTATTCAGTTACAGCAATAGCGATGCCTTTATCCATGTTAGAGAAGCTGGAAGGGTTTTTGTTTTTTAAAAACTATATACATTTTTATTATTATTACGTTTTTTTTTAGAAAATGACAGATCGTTTAGTAAGATAATACCCTTATTTCTCGGCTGGGATCACATAGAGCGCTTTGAAGCTGCACTGAAACTGCAATTTGGACCTTCAACCCGTTGGCTCCCATTGGAAAATCCTGGAATGTTTTCCTCAAATAACTTCTTTTCAACTGAAGAAAGAAAGACATGAACATCTTGGATGACATAGGGTGAGTAAATTATCAGGAAATGTTTATTCTGGAAGTGAACTAATCCTTTAAGACTGATTTCTCTTGAAGAGATAAATGCCTTTCTGTTTGATGTAATGAGTTTTGCAGAAATTTTCACAAAGCTTTTGAGAGTAAACTATTAAGTATTCATGTCATTTTCAAGATAAATAGTTTTTTATTTAAGAGCTGAGCTGCTATAATTTGAAACATTCATTCCTCCCACAACTACTGTTATTATGTCAGGTATTATGGGTATTAATAATCCTAAAGAAGTTCAGTGTATTACGAAATTGTAAATTCTTGTATATTGAACTGCTGTGTAAAAGCAAATTTGCCAAATCTGCTAACACTTTTCAATAAGGTTCAATTTGTAAGCATTACTTAATGCTTAGTTATGTTGATTTATAAATATGCTCTTGTTCTTCATTGTATTCATGTTCATAAAACATAAACTAATGAAGTAATTCAGCATATGTGTAAAAAAAGGGAAAGTTTATGAAAAAAAAGGATTCATTTACTTATCCTCATGTCAATCCAAAAACCTGTAGGAATCAAAAAAACTTCTCTTTTGTTCCCTAGAAGAAAGTCAGCCATACAGGTTTGGAAAAACATGAGTGCGAGTCAGTGATGTCAGAATTTTCCTTTTTGGGTAAAATATCTCTTTAACATTCATTTAGATTTATAAATGCTTTTGAAGTATTGTTCATTGTTAGTTCATGATGCCTAAAAATGTGTTAATGTTAGCTGTTTGGATGTATTTTTGAGATCCAGATAACTTTACAGCTAATTAGTTTATTTGCTCTTTTATGAGCTTGTCAGTTTAATGTTCTAGGATAGCGAATGGGATATATTGACATCCTGCTCGCTCTGGTTCTAGACCTCATTCGAAAAACATGACAAATGTTGGTGATATGTAAAGCCGGTCCTGGCAAAATCTATTCTAATATGGTGATTAGTAATGAGCCATTAAAACAGATTGCCTTCCCATCTGCATGGATTGGACTGCTTTGGCAGACAGCTGGATCCTGAGAGAGAACACAAGACTGTGGATACACTTTAATCATACAGCAGCTCTCTCTTTGCAGGGATCATTTTCTTATCATGAAGCCAGTGTTTTGCCAGAAGCTTAATTTTGTTTCCATATATTACATTTTGTTCTGCCTATTGAATTCATTTAAAAAAAGTGAGCGAGTGCAACACAGTTCTTGAACTTAATTACATTGCAGCCAATTTAATTTATGAAAGGGGACTTTACTTAATTCATTTGCATTGAGACTATATCAATTTTCCTAGGCCATAACTGGACATTTAGAAACCCAGATTCAGACTGACACCAGTGTTTTTTATGTCCTAATGTAGTATTTATTAATATTTTGAATGAGCATTTATTTATAGTTTTCTTTTTCATTTTAGTTTTGTTTATTTTGGTTCTTCTCATTTCTAATTTTCATTTTAAGTTTAGGCTATTCATCCAATATGTATATTTTTTTAATGTATTTTATTATTTAGTGTTAGTTAAAGGAACACTCCACTTTTTTTGAAAATAGGCTCATTGTCCAACTCCCCTAGAGTTATACAGATGTGTTTTACCGTTTTCGAATCCATTCAGCCGATCTCCGGGTCTGGCGGTAGCACTTTTAGCATAGCTTAGCATAGATCATTGAATCTGATTAGGGAGATAGCATCCTGCTCAAAAATGGCCATATATAATGACGATATTTTTCCTATTTAAAACTTGACTCTTCTGTAGTTACATCGTGTACTAAGACTGACGGAAAAGTTGCGATTTTCTAGGCTGATATGGCTAGGAACTATACTCTCATTCCAGCGTAATAATCAAGGAACTTTGCTGCCGTACCGTGGGTGCAGCAGGCGCAATGATATTACGCAGCGCCTGAAAGTGACCGGCACTAAGTTTGTGTAGATGCAGAGTTGCAGCCAGCAGAGTTGACGACTGCGTAATATCATTGCGCCTGCTGCACCCACGGTATGGCAGCAAAATTCCTTGATTATTACGCCAAAATGAGAGTATAGTTCCTAGCTATATCAGCCTAGAAAAACGCAACTTTTCATTTTTTGTCTGTCTTTGTACAGAGTGTAACTACAGAAGAGTCAAGTTTTAAATAGGAAAAATATCGAAACTCTTTGGTCATTTTTTTCAATGATCTATGCTAAGCTATGCTAAAAGTGCTACGGCCAGACTCGGCGATCGGCTGAATGGATTCGAAAACGGTAAAGCTCAACTGTTTAACTCTAGGGGAGTTGGAAAATGAGCGTATTTTCAAAAAAAGTGGAGTGTTCCTTTAACAATAACAACACAGACTTACGCATCTTTATTATGCAGTAATATTTTCTCTGCATTTTGAATTTAATTTAGTGTTTTGTTATACTAGACCACAGTGAACATGTAACATTTTCCCCGCATATGTATGTAGTGTTTCAAACGTCACATTTGACTGATTTCCTAGCATTGAAATCCATAGATGTTTTTGCTTGGCCTTATTGCTGTGGAGCTGTTTTTAGTCTCTGGTGTTTCTGTCTCCTGATATGGCTAGCATCATGTTTGTCTTTTGACATAATGACCTTTGGCCACACACAGTGTTACACCGGGAGCCATCATCTTACCATAAAAACACTGTCTTTCTGTTATACTGCTGTCCAGTGAGGCCTCTAAAGGAGACAAAGGACATTAGATGAAATGTAGACAGTGTCTATGTTCAGACAGACTAAATTACAGTACGTTATATATGATATGATTAATTATTAACAAAGCCGTGCCATTTTATGTTGAGATACGATAGTCTTACAGCCAAAGCTCATGCTAAGCACTGTGAAACTAGTCAATAAAACAGCTCAGCGCTGTCCACTTATTACTCCTGTGAGATACAGTAATATACAGCATCATTAAAAGGACGAAATCCCTAAGTAAAACGTAAATAGTATGTTAGTGTTGTGTTACCTTTAAAGCTTTTTTCCTCTTCAACAATGTTATCTGCGTAGCACATAAAAACTTCATAATCCTCACAGGCATCATAAATCTACAAGATGGAATGTAAAGAGGCCTGTTTGTAGATTAACAATGCGCTTCCAAACAGCCGTGAATATGAGTGAAATTCAGACTTGATCCACATCGCTTTTAGTCATAGACACAAGGTCAGTAATTTCTGTTTAGTTTAGCCTCTTGTCATTCCAAAGGTTTATGACTTTCTTTTTTTATGCAGATTTGACATAAAGTGAGAGTGTGTTTTATAGTAGAGAACCACACAAGAAGTTGAGCTATTCACACTCTGGAGCATTGTGAGACTCAGAATCGTTGCAGTGTTGAAGGTGTGAATTGGGTTGATTGTCAAAGTAAAGATGATAGAACAGCATAAAAAGCTGACAGACAATGCCAGATTCCTACCCGATGCTCAGGCTTGACTTGAATTTGAGCCACATTATATTCATAACTGAATTTCCTTATCAGCCTTTTCCTTTAACAGCATTTGTGCTCTTAGAAGGGAACAGCCTTTTTAGGTTGTGTCTGTGGTTTTTGTTTGTTTTGTTCTTCATTGCACTGAACTTGTTTATCTTTAGTGTGTAAATTCTTTTCTCCTTGAAATAGGTTGTGCTATTGCATATTAGTGTTGTATGTAAGCATCTAGACTAGATTTTCTATAAATTAAATCAGAATTCTCAGAACTTCTTTTTAGTGGGTTTTATTTGATTGTTATGTCTCCTCCCTGATTTTGCTTCTGAGAAAACCATTAAAAATGGCATTTTTATCACAGTCAAAGCCATTACTCTGTGCGCAGAGCTTGTAAAGTCTCTCTCTTTCACACACATGCGGTCTGTCCATGTTGAGTTGTTTTTCCAGCTCCTCGCTTTTCAAGCCTCCAGTGCTCTTAATTGGATTTGCCCAGATGAAGGGTGACACAATTACACAGGCAATGGTAAATTTCACAACATGGGCTCAGAGAAGCACATCAATTTCTTGCCATCAAACAAAATATGCAGTTAAATGAAGTCTAGTTTTTGCATCCGTATTAGTTATTTTCTATGGGAAATTACAATATCTTCTTTACATTTATGCATCCAGATGCCCAATTCACCTCAAGATCATTGTCAACGTTTAATGCATTAGGTAGCATAAACTAACAATTAACCCTACTTTTAAAGCATTTATTAATTTTGGTCAGTATTCATTTGTAAATATTAGGGATGTGCAACAGCGATCGAGTACTCGGCCGTGACAGTGATGATCGATCATGAAAATGATGATCGTGGAATTTATTTTTTTATTCTTTTCTGATTGGTTGTAGCAGCACGTTGGGCGGCACCCTGAGCTCTGATTGTTTAGCATGCAGTCCAAAATATCGACGTGAGAAGAGAGAGATGCATAGCTTTGAAGTCACTTAGTGATGTCTGGGTAAGCTACATGCATATCTGCTTAACCTGTAAGGATGCATTGGGATATTTAACATGCTGAATGCGCTGCATATTGCCTGTGTTTAGTTTCGTGCTCAAATGCAATACCTGATATTTGAGATGGTCGTATTGCTTTTAGATGTTTCTTTTTTTTTTTAAAATACAGATGCTATAATAATGCAGCAGTGCTTTTTTTTGTCATATTTGTTCAACAAGGCATACTTCAATTTCAATTGTTTTTGGAATTCGTATGGCTTTGAAAATGCATAGGCGACTTCAGGAATCACTTGACAATATAGATGAAAATATAGCACAAATCTGCTATAAACATAGCATTATAACTTAATAGAATGTGAAACCTATAGTATATTCCTTGCTTGTGTTTCAGCACGCTGTTATGAAAGCGCATCACGGTGGTAGCGCTCTCTCTCCTTCTCTCTCACGCTATAGCGCGTAACCTAAAGTTCAATGGCATTTCACAAACATAGCATTATACTTAGAACTTTGTAGAATGTGAAATCTATAGTAAATTCTAGCTGCTTTTCTTGCAATGCACTGTCATGAAAGTCCATCACGCTGCTGTTTTCATCATATTTGTACAACAATAGGCATAATTCAATTCGTATGGCCTCGAAATCTGCCATAAACATTTATAATGAGAACTTTATAGAATAGTAAATTCTGTCCTTGCCCATCCACGCCTTTATGAAAGCGCATCACGGTGGGAGCTCACTCTCTCTCTCTCTAGCACGTAATTTAAATTTCACTGGCATTTACATTCTTTTGTGCAGACACAAGTTATTTAATTATATATAAGTTATTTGATTAATATCATAGGATGTGTGATAGAATGGGATTCAGTTTATTGGCATAAAGTCACTCTTTACCTCAGGCAGCTATTCCTTTTTAGATGCTATTAATTAAACATTGCTGCATCATAATCATAATCTAACAGTGTCCTAATCATGTGTTCATTTTTCCATAGACAGATTTTCATGTCATATTTTTTTTTTTATTGTTAACATTCATGTTCATTATGGTCTTCAGATTTTTTCATTATATCCATTACGACCATGCCCCACCACCCACACAAGCCCCGCCCCCGATTACTCCATTAATTGTTTTTGAAACCAAACGATGATCGAAATGAGAAATTTCCCCAAATGCTCATCCCTACTAAATACCCACCTTTTTCGTGAGTAACCGATGAGTGGCACCATGAACTGTTCTAACTTCAGGTTCAGGTCTCCATAGAAATCCATGTTAAAATAGACTGAATTTAAACACTTTCAATAATTCAACTAAATATAAAAATGTGCGCAGGTTTAATGTTATATTATTTTAATTTGACTAGAAACACCAGAGACCGGAAATGTAAGGCACCACTCCAGTTGGGACTTCCGTGTTTAGAAAAAGGTGGATACTGTACTGTATGCCAGATGTACTAACAGCTTGCGCCAGCGCAAACCATCTTTCGGCATTAAAATAGTACTGTCAGGATTTACTAAAGATGTGCAGTGAAGAATTGGTGCTGAAAAGGCTTGAACAGAGTTATTTTGGCACCTGACCTTATTGAATATGCATTTGTAGGAGTTTCCCTTTCATACTCAAAATTTATTGGAGGAGAGTTTTAGAATGAATAACGCAATGTGATTTGCTAATGTTTACACTCATCAAATTACTGGTATTTGCTGCATTATTTTACACCCGAAAAGATGTCTTAAAGTAGATTGCGCTGGTCATTATGAAAATGATCTGGCTGCATCTGTGTTCTTTAATGTGCACATTGTCATTAAATCACACGCAGAATTTTCCCCTCCCATCGGTTGTGCTCTAATGTTAATTTGTCCTGTTTAGTAAATCTGGCCCTATATCTTTTACATTTCAAGTTCTGTAAACTAACATTTGTTCATGTGTTATGTTCAAGAACTCTGGAAAGTTTGGAGACTAAGATTAATACTTTTATTTAGTACTGGACGATATACCAGTTCAAATGGTAAACGGTTTGAATTATGCACACAGTATGAATATTTACCAGTACAAGTGCTTAAGCAACGTAGACAGTACAGTAGGGCTGTCACTAATGATTATTTTGGTAATCAAGGAATCTGACAGTTATTCTGATGATTAACTGAGTAATTGGAAAATTTCCAGATAGCACACATACGTCTGCAAGATGTCTGTTAAAGATTACTTGATCTGGAAAGCATCTGCTATGTACAAACATTTGACAGACATCTGTAAGAAGTCAGTTTTACATACATTCTAAAGCATCTTAAAGACATCTAATAGATGTCTATTTGACATCTGTTACGAAATGTCCTGTAGACGTCTTGCAGATGTAAATGCAGACGTCAAATACACGTCTCCGAGATGTATAGACCTAACTGAACAATAGCCTTTAAAATGACTTAAAATACATATATAATAGCAATGAGGCAATATTAATTAGTTCAAATAAAGTATCAAAAGCAAGTAATCATATGGTTTTATTGAACAAAACTGTTAAAATACATAATACATTCTAAACAATAGAGCTAATGTACATGACGTGTACAGGGCGCTAATGGTCTGACGATTGTTTTAACACTTTACTGCGTGATCTAATTCTTGTTTAATATTGACTCAACAACACTTCAAATTCAAATGTCAACTAAATCTTTAATATTTGTCAATTTCTTTATGATAGAAAAGCTACAGCCACTGTAATTTTTTGAATGTGTACTGTACGTAAAAAAGCGTAAACTCAGAGTGAGGGTTTAAGCTTTTGTTTTGAAATTGCAATGACAGTTAGCATATTGAGACAGATAATGATTTATTCTCCTGTATTTGCGTAGGTTTATAAATGATTTACCTTACAAATCTCATGAAATAATGCATGTTGCGTTCCCATATTAAAGTTATAATAAACCTAAACTCACAGTAAAATGCAGAGATGGAGTTTGAGACACTCCACGTTTGTGTAGCACCATTTACTGGGAACGAAACCACTCCAAGATGCACGTACGTAACCTACGCACATGTAAATAATTAAAGCGCATATATTAAACCTGCATCGCATATATTTAACTGAATTGTAGCGTTTGTGAATTCCTAATAGCATTATGGTTTATTATGATTTTTAAATGGGTTTAATATGTGGAATGCACCACTTCCAGTATTTTGTCGATTACTAGGCATGGGCAAAATGCAATCGAGGATTTTTAAAAATCGAGTACTTGAATAAAATTGAGAAATCGTTGCAGCCCTAGTAGACAGTGTTGTGAATTGAAAGGAAATCCTTGTTTACTGCTGATTTCTGACTAATGGTTAGAGAACTATAAATAACACACAACTAAAACTGGGCAAATAAACCAACTGAAAACGGCCGCTAACAAAAGCCAGACATGCTGAAGACAAGCGCAAAGAAGAAAAAAACTGTAGCACACATGATGTGTGAATTAGAAAAAATCTTATATACTAAATTGGGATTTTATATAAATGTATCTCTGAGGGGAACTAACTGCCTTCAGAAAAGTTTAGATGGTATTTTCTTTTCAACTTATCTCCATATAATGCATATTATTGTATTTAAAATCAGCAGTAACTAAGGAAACATTATATTGCTGCTGTTCCATAAGCGCCACCTGCTGTCAGAAAGTGAATTTGCATTCCCAGTCAGCCTGTCTGCTGTTTCTGTTTTTGTGCAGATATGGTTTATGTAACATAATTTCACAATGCTAAGGTCAGACCATTCTGTATGTAGCATCTTTGTTTGGATCCACCCCGCACTACTTTTATTCAGCAAGGACAGATTAAATTCTTCAGAATTGACAGGAAAGACATTTACATTGTTACCAACTTAAAACTTTAAAAATGAAAACTTTCTTTTTGAAATAAATGCTGTTTTTAACATTTTAACATAATAAGAAGACATGTTTCTTGAACAGCAAATCAACATATTAGAATGATTTCTGAATGATCATGTGACATAACATCTAAAATATATTAAAATAGAACACAGCTATTTTAAATTAAAATAATATTTCACAATATTACTGATTGACTGTATTTTTCCAATAAATAGAGCCTTGGCTGCATAAGAAACATTTTTCAAAAACATAAAAATCTGCCATCCTCAACATTTTTGAAAGGTAGTGTACATTAATTAATTTTGAATAATAGCAAAATGAACATTAACCTCAGTTAACAAATGCTGCAAAAAATGTGATCTAAGCATTTAACTACTAGTAGTAAATTGACCCCTACACTGTATTGAAAACTGCTACTGAAAACATTGTATGCAAAATCTACTTCCACCCACGACTAAACCTCACCCACCCACATGATGATGGAAATGTGATTCAGCCGTTCTTGAGTGATAGCTGTCCAAACACAGGTCTGTCTTCGTCCACACTCCCAGGCTTTGAGACGTCTAAATCCTTTGTGGTCCTCTGAGAGTAAATCTCCTCATTAAAATGTCCTTTTGTATCCGATACAGAAGCCAGGCGGCCCAACCAGCAGGAAGGACAATGCGGAGAAGACCCCGCTATTGTCGCATCTTCTACATTTAACTTTTTCATTGTTTCTTTAAATGCCAGACCACAGAGAACATGGTAATTTCTTGTGTCACAGTAAGTTATGTAAAAGCGTTACATTCAGCTGCTTGAAGGTGCGGGAAGAGCCGTGTGTGTGTGTGTGTTTGTGTGTGTGTAAGAACTGTCCTCCTCCTCGCTGGGCTGTTTTTAGAGGCACACACTGTGAGTTGGGTGAGGTCCAGAGTCTCTCAGGACAAGCATGAATTTGCAGCATTCATCATTTATGAATGATGATTACATCGGCTAAATTTAGTACTCTGCATGTGTGTGTGTATGTTTTCTCTCTAATGCATCCTCACTATCTCTAGAGCTTTTTCAGTTGGGATGTCCCCAGATGGATCTGATTCCCCACAGCGCGGTTAATCTCACATGTGTAGTTCTCAAGTACATCCTGTCAGCTGGTTTCGCTTGTCCATCAGTTTTATTTGGTTTTGGGAAAACACTAGAGGCTCCTCCCCTTATGCCCCACCCACACTGCTTTTGGAGAGCCAGTGACCTCTGAAAGGAGACGCGCTGGAGGTCTGAGTGGCGTCTTATGCAGTGCAGGGAGGGGAAAACCCTGGAAGTCCCATGGCATGAACATTGGGTTTCTCTCCTTCTGGGTCCCCTCCCTCACCCCCGTAGGACCGGATCATGCCTCAATCCACCAACCAACCCACGAGCAAGCCCTTGGTCCGTGTGAGTAAATGAAATGAGGCTTTTCTGCCTCTCTCTCCATCCACTAATCCCAAATTCACTAGCTGGGGGTTAGTAGGGCACATAGAGGTTAGCTCAGGATTTGGCAGGGAATGCACCTGCTGCTATTTTTGTTCCCAGATATGTCTCTGACTCATCTTTTTACAGTCTGTAGTATAAGATATTTGGTATGTCCGCTCTCGACGACAACAGTGATATGTGATAGCGAGTGGCTGTCACTACAGTAGCTTCCCTGATAGCTTCCCTTAGACAAGATAATCTGCGTTATTCAATTAAAGTGACCCGGATTACAGACTGACACACTTAAACCTGACACTAAACACACACTCTCTCTCTTCTGAAAGGTGTTGCGGCATTAGAAGTTTGAGATTTGACAGTGTGAATACAAACTAGAAATACCCTATGTCCTTTTCAGCTGTAAGTTTCCAGATGTGATATTTGGTTATCTAGAACAACAATGATGTGATCTGTCGGCACTGATAGCCTCGTGACCAGCACGCCAACATGTAGCACCAAATGCATACATACAAATGCATAAATACATACAAATGTATGTCTACAATAGCATATTTGGATATATTTGTGTTTAACCGAGTTCAAGTACCGGCTGATGGACTTTTCCCGATCCCGTCCCCCTCTCTCTTCTTCTCACTTCGCTTCCTATCTAGCTACTGTCTTATCAAAATAAAGGCATAAAATGGAAATAAATAAATCTTAAAGGGGTCATCAGATGCCCATTTTCCACAAGTTGATATGATTCATTAGGGTCTTAATGAAAAGTCTATAATATACTTAGGTTAAAAATTCTCAGTGGTTGTGTAAAGCAACACCCCTTTTGACTTGTCAAAATGAGCTCTGCAAAAATCATCCCATTCTGAGGGGTTGTTTCTTTAAATGCAAATGAGCTCTGCTCGCCCCGCCCCTGTCTACTCTCTGTGGAGTGACAAGCTGCTCTGAGAGATTGTTTACTTTACCCATATTTAGCACGTTTAGCCACAAAACTTGCTAACTAGCACGTTATTAGTTAAGGTGATTGCAGAGATTCATAAAAAAAAACCTTATACTCACTTCTGCTGTAGGTGAAGCTGGATCACGAATGATTTGCACGAACATAGACGGATATATGTAGATCGGGAGGTGCATTCCCTTCACAAACACATGTAATCCACTGCATCTTCAGCGGCTCAGATGTCGGGAGTAAATGACGACAACTACGTTCATTATTACATCCAGCACCTCAGTCGCTCAATCTGAGATATTCTTGTCTAACTTACATCCCTACTCCGGCATCGAAACAAAGAGGTCGGACTGTTACAACTGATCTGAGGTAAGACGCTCATGTCAATCGACTATTGTGGGAGCGGCCTCTGTCGGCGTGACGCCACACCGACAGGCATCTGAGAACGCCTCGATTTGAAAAAGGGGATATTATTTTTACAGATTAATTAAAAAACACTGCATGGATTTTTATCATTATAGGGTAGATTTGTACATACACTGCCAACACACATTAATGTTCAAACAACATGTAAAAGTGAACTTAGCATCCGATGATCCCTTTAAAAAAATGATGTGGTCTTGTGTCCATACTGCTTATTTGGCTTTTAGTTTTAAATGAATCCAGATCTCGAGCTTGATTCCCAAGCGTGTAATCCAATTTTACCCCTGACCTCAACTGATACGCTTTCATTTCATTTATCACGGTTAATTTCAACTTTAATTACACTAATGTACCCAGCAATGAACATGTAAGCAACATTTGAGATTGAGAAATATTGAGATTGTACTACGTAGTTTAAGAAAGTGCTTTCACACATCTGTCAAATAGAAAACAAGATCTACAACAGAAAACAACATAAAAGCTAAAAGTGAATTTGAAAAATGTTTTTAAAGGAAGTATTGTGAAATGTTTTTAATGTTTTTTAAGAATGCATTGTGAAATATTATTACAGTTTATAATAACTGTATAATACATAGTTTAATATAGTTTAAAATGTAGTTTATTCCTTTGATAGTAAAGCTGAATTGTCACATAATCATTCAGAAATCATTCAAATATGCTGATTTTGTACTGAAGAAACATTTCTCATTTCTTATCATTATCATTGACTATTTGTGACCCTGGACCACAAATCCAGTCGTAAGTCACACAGGTAAATTTGTAGCAATAGCCAACAATACATTGTATGGGTCAAAATTATCAATTTTTCTTTTATGCCAAAAATCATTAGGATATTAAGTAATGGTCATGTTCCATGAAGATATTTTTTTCTACAGTAAATCAAAAGTTAATTTTTCATTAGTAATATGCACTGCTATGAACTTCATTTGGACAACTTTAAAGGCGATTTTCTCAGTATTCTGATTTTTTTTGCACCCTCAGATAGTTGTATTGCGGCCAAATATTGTCATGTTCTAACAAACCAACTCAGTTTAAAAAAAAATATTGACCCTTATACCCTTATGCCAGGGTCACATTTTTGTTGAAACTGTTAAAATTTTTTGTTCAGGATTCTGTGAGGAAATTCAAAAGAACAGCACACTGTAAAAAACAATAAAAAACACTTTTGCAAAACAATTTTAGCAGCTGTGGTTGCCAGAATAATTCTGTAAGAAAAAAAAAAAACTCTAAGTAGCTTTTCCACAAGATGAAGTATATAATAATAATAATAATAATATACAGAAGGTGCACACAGTTTTTCACACAAACACAAAACACCATCATGGTAACACACATGATAATAAAATAATGCAATAAACATTCGTTACACAACAGAAGATGTAAAACCGAAATGTACATAACTGATAATAAAAACTATTAAAAAACATGATTATTTAAACAAAATACTTCAAAATGTAACATCATTGTACTGTAAAATTACATGAAATGTCTGGGTAGATCTTTTACAGATTTTCCTTGTATATACTACAGGAACTTACTGTTAACCTATTAACAGTGTTTTTTTTCCATAGTGTTTTACAATATTTTCCTGTTAAAATTACACTCATTTTTGAAGTGCATTTATTTGAAACCGAAATCCTTTGTAACAATACGTCTTTACTGCTCCTTTTGTGCTAGTGACACTGCAAATTTCACTGCTAAAACTGAAAATTGACATGCATTTGGTGCTTGAGGTAACGTTATTGAGCAAGAGAGAAGTGATGTTTTGCTGTATGTCAGCTATACTGTGCATATGGAGAAGATGCTGTTTGGCTATTTGGAATCCTCAAGTGTTTAAAATGAGTCTGTGAAGAGGCAAGATGAGATGATATGCTGACGTAAAGAGGAGGGTTGCATGTTTGTAGAATGACTGCAGGGTAGAGAATGAATGTCCCCTTGCTCCTGCCTCCATGTGACCCGCACTCACATTAGCACAAGTGGATGTGTGTGTGTGTGTGTGTGTGTGTGTGTATGCGCCGTTTGAAATGGATCCTTCTTAAGGGCTTAATGGCTGCAATATAAAGCTGTTGATTATAAAGTAGATGCTGAGACCGCGTTGTATGATTTTCCCGTCACATCTCTTCGTTTTCTTGTCAGGTTTTAAAAATTGACCTTTAAAATGTAATTTGTTTTATTCTCTGGCAGTGACAAGCAACTTGACGACGTCTTAAAAATGCTGTGCGGTTGAGGCAGGATACAATACAAAAATAGTGAGGTAGTCACTCAGACAATTAAACTGCAAAAAAGATATATCACCGTAAATTCCTTGTACTTCATAGAAAAAAGTTATGCATATAAGCTGAACTTATACTATATGAGTTGCCCCAGATTTGTAGTTTCCAGCATGTTTTGGATTAGATTCTAAGAGGAGAATAAATGTTGAAAGTAAGCGTTATTGTGTGTATAGAGAGAGATGTGTTAGTGCTTCGTTTATGTTCTGTTATGATGGGATTTATAGGAGTTTCTGTTATGTTGCAGTTTTTGATGGGCTGTAAAAGTTAATATGAGTTATATAATACAAGTTATCGTGATGTTTATGCAATCTATTTGTATGAGTTGGTTTAGCCAGTATTTCAGTTTAATTGCAATTATAACATGCTTGTGCAACCTCTACGGACACCTTAGCATTTCAATCGCCGTTGGCTAAGTAGCTTTTTAAATATCTGAAAGTACAATCCTATAATATGATAATGCATTATAATAATGCATATAAAGCAATTAGAATATGAAAATTATAGAACTTTAGTAATGACAATTAACCATGTATGACAAGAAACCATGTATGAATGCATATTAGTCATTTTAACTGAACTAGTGGTGGTGCTTTTTGGTCATTCAGTGTTTCTGTCAAAAAAAAGGGAAAAAATAATGATAAAACTGATAATAATAATAATAATAATAATTATTATTATTATAATTTTTTTTATTATTATTATACAAGTACTTCTAATAAGAACAATATTAAACGCACTAAGGATTCATGAGCTGCTGGGTTCATTAATATTTATCAGGTTGTGTAAGTTTGCTTAAACTGATTTGCTGAAATCAAAACAGGGACGATAATAGGTGAGCACCAGCCAATGAGATTGTCGTTTGCGCATTAGATCTGCCTACTACCGAAGAAACCGGCAGTTCTTAAAGGAACATTCCCCTTTTTTTGAATTGCAGGCGCAATATTATGCGACAAAGAATAATGTTTACATGTAGCGTGTCAATATAGCATGGTATGTGAAACTCTCTCGCTCTCTCTCTTTGTGTGTGTGAAACAAAGCGATGGCGAGTCATGCACCTTCACACTAAAATTTATGGTACGTCAAATACAGGTACGCTGCGCATCCATTGAGATGAATTGAAAAATAACAGATCGCTTGACAGAAGCCCTCAGTCAGTGTTCGGCGAGTGAAAATTTATCTGTGCTAAACTCATACTTTTGGTGTCCAACTCGCACACTGGCGAGAATTTATTAGCCAGTGGCTAATATTAGACATCATTTAGTTGCCCCAAGTAAAGATTTAGTCGCATATGTGAGTGATTTACTCACAATGTAGAGGGTTGTCAATCATTGTGTAGTGGAAAATTTAATTTTAAAGTTCTTAATTTTTAATAGATTAAGTTAGTCGAGTTTGTTTGTTAACTTAAAAAAATTGATGCCACTGATTACTGAGTTCTGCTAACTTATTAGGGTGTACAGTGCAGTAGATATTAATATGTATATGATTAATAGTAATGAATATCATGTAAACAATTTGATGAAACACTTTAAATGATTTACAGCCTTGGTTTATTGACACATTGTCACTGTTTTTTTCTCTGTGTTGTCAACAACTTCCTGTTGTTCCTTCAGCCTGTTCCTCCTTGTATCTCTCTGTCCTCACATTGTGTTCGTTCTTAGTGTGGGATTACCAGTGATTAATGAATCAGTCTGATCACACCACATCAGCAGTGAGGATTAGTCTCTGCTGTCCATTACTGTATGAATTAAGCTGTCCCTCAGTCACTGTACTTGCTCGATTATGGGGCTACCATTATACTAGCTTAACCAGATTATATTGTTACATACATTAAACATATTCTCTCATACTCAATGATTAACATGGTGCATGTCTATTAATAACAAGGTGTTTTTTCTATTAGTGTAGCTACTTTATACATGTTGCTTTAAAATGCATGCTTGTAGCTTGGGTTTGCTAGTGTTCAGTGAAAGCTATACTTTGGTGCAGTAGATTTCAGCATGCACACACATGCACAGGTACAGGCACACACATCAATGCTAGTTAAGGCTGTTAGGTCTGTCTATAAGCGGTAGTGCTGTCTGTAGGTCAGTGCACATGCCTGGGGCTTGCAGACATTAAAGCTGTTAGCTGGATGTGTGATACTGTGAACTTCACATATCGTGTCTTGTAAGTCTGAGAAAATTCATCCTCGGTTTTAATGACATGTTGATTTGTATTTCAATAAAACCAGCCACTGACAGGTGCATGTATTGGAGTAAATGCAACATGGGTTTCATTAGCAGTCAGTAGCGCTTATTCACCCAGATCTGCCTTTTTAAATGTATTTTATTTATTATTTAATTATTATTTAGCCAAAATTCAATACATTTGTGGGAATTTAATAAAAGCCAATGTCAATGTACTAGGGCACACGGGTGGAATCACAGAATCCAGTCATAAAAAATCAAATTTACTGTATAACGCAGAATGTCATGGATGAATAAATAAAAAGTGTCAGTACATTTAAAAAATGAAAAATAAATAAATAAATAAATTAAAAAAAAATAATAAAAAAAAAAAAAATATATATATATATATATATATATATATATATATATAAATAAAATAAAATTAAAAGAAAATATATGTATGTGTGTGTGTGTGTATATATATATATATATATATATATATATATATATATATATATATATATAATGGAAAACAGAAATTGGTTAAATCAATTAAAAAAGAAAAAGAAAAAAAAACGTATTTCACATTTCATTTTTAAATTTTCACAAAAATGTAATTTTTGTTAAACTAAACTTAGAAATTGCTTTTAATGATTTCAATTAATTAGACATGCTTTTTCATTAAGAAAATGTAATTTAACCATTAAAACAGACTATAGAAAAAAAAAAAAAAAAAAAAAAAAAAATGGAATCCAGAAAAATTAAAGCGGGAAAAAAATGAATTTGCAAAAAAAAAAAAATAATTAATTTGAGAAAAAATACAGGAAAATGTTACTGTATGTTTTGGGACAGTAAAATGTTAAATTGAACAAAACTGACAGTAAAGACATTTATAATGTTAAAGATTTTTATTTCACATAAACATTTGTAAACATTTTATTCATCAAAAAATCCTGAAAAAGTGTGTTTTTTTTTGTTTTTTTTTTAATAGTTTTTTCAACATTATATAATAATATTTTTTAATAATAAAAATGTTTGCGCACAAAATCAGCATATTAATATGATTTCTGAAAAATTATGTGACGCTAAAACTGGAATAATAATGCTGAAGATTCAGCTTTGCATCACAGAAATAAATTATACTTAAAATATTTAAATACAAAAGTCAAACATGCAGCCTTGTTGAGCATAAGAGACTAATATTAGATAATATTATATATTAATTATAAAAGCAGTTACATTCTGGTCAATATTAATATGCTTACAAATACATGTTCATGTTATGGCCAGTGACCAATAAATGGTCTCTTAAAGGGTTGCTTCTTTGCTGTAAAATACTTCTACTGTTAAATTAGCAGTAGATGATAGTAAAAGTTGTATGTATATAAAAATATAGACTCAATTTGATGTCAGTCAATAAGTATCCAATACTGACACATGCTGATAAATACTTCTTTTAAGACTCTTATTCTCCAGAATGAGCATACTGTAAATGTACGTGCACAGTATCAAAATAAATAAATTCAAATAAATGAATTTCCTTTAGTTTTATACAATACAGATTGAAACAACAATACAGGAATTTCAGCTGTGAACTACTTTGCCTGTCATATACAGTATCTCCTGTTCATGTAGGTTGATGATATGAGCATGTCTGCCTGTGTGTAATCCATAAAAGGTATTGTCGGCATTTATAAGTGGCCAGTAAATTCGTATTTTATGTTCCAAGGGGCCCTTTAAGTAGATGGATAGCAGAAAGACTTGCTGAGGGTGACGCTGCAGTCCTTACGGCCTGTGTTATAAATGTGTCTAAATTAGCGTCTGGATTCAGACTGTCTCTAAGCGCTTGCCTTTGTTGTACCTGTCTGATATCCAGTAGGGCATCTCTCTTTATGTCTCTCTCTGTTGTATAGCTAAAATCGTCAGTTCTTTCTTTCATCTTTGTAGAGCGTACAATCTGAATCAGAAGTTTCTCTGTGAGAATAGTCTTCGTTTGGCCGTTCATCCTCTCACGCTGGCATTCTCTGACAGCCTCCTCTGAAATCCCCATCCCACTTGAGTCTGTTGGCAGCTCTGTTTTGTTTCCTTGCTGACTTGAATAGGTTTTAATGGCTCTGCTTCATGTTTGAAATTAAGACTTGTGGCTTAAGACAGCAAACCAGACCCAAGAGCCCTGTGACATGTGCCGCATTCAACATTTGCTCTGAAATCCAGGCCTTATCAGAGCTCTCTGCGTAGTCCAACGACTCAGATATCTTTTCTAGAGACAAGTTGTTTTGGCTGGTTCTTTTGCATGTGGAGTGCTTGACTTCTTCATAAGTGGCCGTTTTTGTCCACATCATACATCTTTTGAAAAGAGGGCAGTCTGGATTCTTGCTGGAAAAGAAGGAGGTAATTATTTTCTTACTGAGTGAAGACACTTGAGCTTGTCTGCTGCTCGCTATTGTTCTTTGAGATTCCTTGTTAACCATCTGTCTCGAGTTCTGCATGTAGTAATTGTAATTAGGAAAATTTGGTTAGTATGAGCATTGGCTTATGTTTTGTGTTGTATCACTCTCCCACTCTCACAGAAACACCTAGAAAATTCACTGAACATTTGTGACACTTGTGCGTTTGATATTTTTGCACAAAAAAATATTATTTTTTTTTAAATGTCTCTAATGCTTACCAAGGCTGGATTTATTTGAAAAATTCTGTAAAAACAATAATATTGTGGAATATTATTACAATTTTAAATAACTGTGTTCTATTTCAATCTATTTTAAAATGACATTTTTTTTCAGCAGCCTTCAGCGTCACATAGTCTTTCAGAAATCATTTTAATATCCTAATCACTGTTTAATGTTTTTGTGGAAACTGTAATATGTAAATGTAATACTTTTTGTCAGGATTCTTTGATTAATATAAGTAGATTAATAGATTAATTAATAGATTTTTTTTATAGCATTATAGATGTTTACTGTCACTTTTTATCACTTTAATGCGCCCTTGCTAAATATAAGTATTAATTTCTTAAAAAAAAAAAAAAAAATATATATATATATATATATATATTACTGACCCCAAACTTTTGAACAGTAAAGCTGCACAATGTTCTGTGTTTTTAAATTAGCTATTGCTTTACGTTCCAGCAAAAACACAACTCCTGTAGGCTTAATACCATGCATGCATTAATAGTGTCAACACTGAAAACCAGCTTCAAAGTTTTTGGATTTTTTTTTTGATATAAATTTTTATAAGTTTCTCTGAATCTGAATCTGAATCAACCTATGGAAGCTCATTTCCACCACTGAATAAAAAAAAAAAAAAAGGTTATTTACTTTTTATTTCACAATTCTGACTTTTTTCTCAGAATTGTGAGATAAAAACTCAGAATTGTAAGTTTAGATCTCAAAATTTTGACTTTATTTTACTGACTTTATGTAATAATTGCAAGTTATGAAGTCAGAATTGCAAGTTCTCGCAGTTCCAACTTTATAACATGCAATTGGGAGTTAATATCACATAATTCTGACTTAATTTCTCAGAGTGGCAAGTTTATATTTCACAATTCTGAGAAAAAAAGTCAGAATTGTGAGTTGGTATCACGCAGTTCTGAGAAAAAAAGTCAGAATTGAATTTTTTTTATTCAGTGGCGGAAACGGGGTTCCATACAAACCTGTCTGTCATGGGAAAAAATCATAATCTAAGAGACTTGAGAAAATGAGTCACTGTAGATATTGTCTTATTCACAAAACATAGTGATTTTCTAGGTGAAATCAACATGAATTAAATTTCATTATAAAGATTTGTGTGCTTTTTCTAGTCATCATGTGAGCTGTAATTTATCAAATGATGGAGAACAAGAGTATATCAGACATATATCTAAATGTACTGTGCAGTCCAGTGCACTTTTTTCAATTTAAAGAGCTGATTCATCTTATGATTCATATACATTTTCCATCAACCAGCTTATAAAATTCTAAATCACCTGTAGATAACCTTTTTAATATTGTAACATAATTTATTTGCTAATACTTTAAGATTATTTGCATGTCTTCCCAGCAGATACAGTATGTGCTTTAATGAGGATGTAAAGCTCATGTTTCAGGATGGGTACACAGTATTTATTTTGAATAACGGGTTTCGGAGTGTATACTCTTTGTGTTGACATTTATTCATACTAGGTTAACAGAGTTTTTTTTTATCATTCACAGATCCCTTGCTGTAGAGAGACTAGTGATAGAAACATCCAATGCTGCAAAACTGAGGTGAGTGTGTCCTGCTACATCTATGTACTTAATAAGATCCACTTTATTATCACTGTTATAGTGTTACAATTATTTTTGACACATCCTTTAAAAAAAAAAAAAAAACACCCTTTACACCTGATTACATCAAGATATTTGTAGACTGGTCCAAAAGGGCAGCTTCTGCTGCAAGCGCCAGCATATTAAACACATTCGAACTGTAATCTATCTAGTTGTTCTTCCATGAGTGAAATCCCATTTGTATTCATCTGCATGTACATTGGCCGTGTCCTCAATCACTGTACGCTCCAGCAGTTTAAAGCCTGTCAATATTCATCTCATCAGTGCTCCCACTCTCCCTCAGTGCTTACCAGCCTCTTAAAGGGGAAGTAATGGCTGTTTATAGACTCTTAAGATGGTAAAACTTAGGGCTGGGTTTTGACACAAATTTCACGTTTCGATTCGATTCTGATTCACAAGGTTGCAATTCGATTTGATATTGATTATTTTGGATATATAGATCAGGAACAGTACATGCACAATTTTCTCAAGGAAAAAAAATCAACTAATGCTGTGAAATATACAGAGTCAGTTGGAGCTACATTACTATAATACTGAAGGTTAAAATTACAAACGCTTAAATGACATTAAGTTTTTAATAATAATAAAGTTACAATATTATATTATATTTTATATATATATATATATATATATATATATATATATATATATATATATATATATATATTATAATATATTTATTCTCCAATTAGTTTTTTGAAATATAAACATTTAAAAGGTGTCTGTCATAACTTTGGATTCATTCAAACATAAATTAAACATTGAAGAACAGTAAAAATTGTTATAGATATGTTATATGGTGCATATATTTAGCAAAACACTCCTTTCTAGTGTTTATTTTTCTAGCTAACAAGTTTATGCTCACTGAATATGTTATTTTCTGAGGTAAATGTGAAGTTACGTTACATTGTTTACAAGCTGTTGTATTGACCTCTTTGGTATTTGTATTTGACCAGCTTTTGATTAAAACCCGTTATTCAATTAAAAGTCGTTATACTATAATACTTCATTTGTTGCAGCAATACTTTCTGTGCATTTGGATGTAGAGTAGTTAAAGGAGAAGTTCACTTCCAGAACAAAAATGCACAGATAATTTACACCCTGTAGGCATCCAAGATGTTCATGTCTTTCTTTGTTCGGTCGTAAAGAAATTGTTTTTTGAGGCAAACAATGTGGGGGGGGGGGTAACACCATCATTAGCATATGTTGAAGTAGATTTGTCTCTTGTCGTCTCTGAGAGAATATGTACCGTTAATGCAGCATTAGAAATCTTCATCAGTTTTTTTTACTTTCACTTTGTGTATAGTGAATTAACTGAAGTTAAGACCTTTACTGGCAATAACTATTGTGCAAAGTTTGCATGTTGCTTGTGTGATATCCATTGTCTCGCTTTTGTGATTTAAACCAGAAATATTTCCAGTATTGCGACGTAACCCCCAAGCGTAGCTATGTATCTTAAACGCTGGGAGACGTGAAACTCGGAATCAACTCGGTATGCTGCGCTGTCTGAAACACATCTCTATGCTTGTGCGCGCTTCGGGTGTGTGCAAGAACAGCGCGTAAGTAACGAAGTGAGTTCTGTTTCGTTTCTTCTTCTTGTGGTTTTTAAATGGCTTAAACGTGTAAATTGGCATATTAATCTGCGAATCACATGCCGAACGGTGAGGTCTGGATCTGGTCCGTATGTATCATGGATCTACTGCAATCCGTTTAAGCCCTAATAAGCTATACATGACAGATCAGAGCAATCTTTTAATTACTAATTTACATTAAGTCAGATTGCTACTCCATATCAATTGCATACAACGAAAATACAGAATAATTAAAGCAATCAGTTACCCACAATAAATAACAGGGCATCATATCTATACAAATTCTCCCCATAACGATCTCGCAACCCGGTAGAAATTCTTCCACGGCCCGGTAATGGGTTGTAACTGGGTGGTTAGGGACCTCTGCTCTAAATGATCCCAGCTGAGGAAGAAGGGTCTTATCTAGTAAAATGATCAGTTATTTTCCAAAAAAAAAAAAAATAAAAGTACAATTTATATACTTTTTAACCTCAAATGCTTGTCTTGTCTAGCTCTGTGTGAACTCTGTGCATTCCAGTTCAAGACAGTTAGGGTATGTCGAAAAACTGAGATGGGATCTCATTTTCTCCTCCAACTTCAAAATCATCCTACATCGCTGCAGAAGTACCGACCCAGTGTTTGCAAAGTGAATGCGGAGGGTCAAACACCTTTTTAAAAAAAAGGTAAAACTGATGTAGGATGATTTTGAAGTTGGAGGAGAAAATGAGATGGGAGTTTTTCGACATACCCTAACTGTCATGAACCGGAGTTTTGTATATAAATTTATATAAAAAGTATATAAATTGTAATTTTTTTTTTAAGAAACTGACCGATCGTTTTGCTAGATAAGACCCTTCTTCCTCTGCTGGGATCTTTAGAGCCCTTTGAAGCTGCATTTAAACTGCTTCAAGTTGACAAGGGGGTGAGTAAATAATCTGTAAATTTTTGTTCTGGAAGTGAACTTCTCCTTTAAAAGAGATGCTTTTTTTAGTAGCCAAATTTCACTAACATGCCTTAGAAAACTGGAGGCCTGTCTTTGCAGGTTATCTGGCAGGTTAAACCACTCCTAGACTTTGCTGCCAGCAGAATAGGTCTTGATTTTAGCCTTGATTTTATCCAATAAGTGCTTGGCTATGTGTGTCTTAGATTTGTGATATCTATCTATCTGGAAAATATTTTTGTAGTGCAGTTTTGTTCATGGCTTTTGAGCATAAGGGCATGTTGTGCAACCTGTCCATGTTGGCATCTGCCTGATTTGGCTTCTGCCAAGTGACAGATGGATGTGACAGCGTTTTTCCTTCCTTTTAAAAGTTAAATGTGTTTATTTTATTGTCCTAAATACGGATGATCATAAAGCTGCACTTTATTATCTGCATTAACGTTGTTTTTTCCAGCTTTCCGTGACTTAATGATAGCTCCTACTAGTTGAGAATCACTGATGTACACTGTAGAACTTTTATGGTGACACACCATTCATTATTTTCTATTTCAAAGCACATCTTTCTCCCTGTGTTTAGTCAAGCGATGGTTTGCTGTTTATCTTGTCTAATAGCGCACGGTTCCCGCTCTAGATCACCACCCACTGACTGATACAGCGCTAGAACCGTTTGGGCACTGTTCCCTCACAGTTTGCATCAAAGCTTTGGTGCTGAATTGAAGTGAGAGGAGGCAGAACGTGGGCATGGAGCATTGCAGTCGTTCACCTCTCCTCCTCCTGTTTTCCCTCTTCACATATCCTCCACTCCGCTCTGTGCGTTCCTCCTCATCCGGAGGGACTCGCTTTAACAGCCGCATAAATGCACTCTGTTTCTACAAGGACGACTGCTAGAGCTCAGCTCTGCCAGTGAAGGAAGAAAGTGTGTGTATGCTTGTGTGTGCACTAAAGTCTGCTCACTGCATACAGATGTCTTGGATTGAAATGGATATCTTGCACCTGGGAGAACAATTGAAGCGTCCGTGAATGCAAACTCACACTCACACACGGAAAAACACGGTGTGAGTTACATTCTCTTTAGCAGGAGCTGACAGGCCTGTCTGGATGAGTTTAGAAAGTCAGCTAAACTTGCTAGTCTGAACGTGCTAGCCTACCACAGACAGAATGAGAAGGAGATTTGGAGAAATTGCAGGGCTTAGTATGACGGACAAGCCTATAAAGTATTGAGAGTTTTTTGAGCTAAAGAAACTATTATTCTGTTTTGTAAAAAGGGTTTGATGTTAGTGTGTTTGACCATAACAAGTTCAGCCTTTTGGGCACAATGCAGATCATCTCTCTAGAATTAGCATGATAAAAGTTATTGTGTCTTGCCATATTATTTTAATGTACTATATTTATTATGAACACACTGGTTTGTAGTGCAAAAGGTTTTACCGTTTACTGCACGTTGTTATTTTTCCCGTTATTTCCTGAACTGCAAGTCTCACTCGTAGGCTTACTTCTGTGTTGAAGAAAAAGGTGGATAGCAGCCAAAAATACTGGGTAAAATTGTTTTAAATTGAGCTGTCCTTTTGCTCCTTGTGCCTTGGTGGATTTAAATGTTTACATAGCTTGACGCAAAGCATTCTGGTATTTCCTTTTCAACAAGGGATAAGAGTGATGCTGCCTTAGAACTTGGCAGCATAATTAAGATGGCAAATCAAAATGGCTAGAAAGTGTTGACAGTCCTTTCATTCATTCATTGACGACAACACTTATCTAAATTAGCCAAATTAATTATACCTAGATTTGCCTTCCTCTTTAAACATTAACGTAGACCTCTTTTAAGCTACAATTTTAATGCACCACAGACACAGACTGCATGAACAGGAAGTAATGCAGACAGATAGAAGATAGAAGTCATTTTAGGGCATGTAGCATGTAACATTAGTCTCTCACTTTCCTTGGTTGTGAAAGTATGTGTCTGGATGAGTCAAAATCTCTGTTTTAACAGATGAGTCCTGATTAACCAAGAATTCTCTTATGGTGCCTTAATCAGGTGGCTATCTGCCCAGGAGGAAGTGAAGTCTGAGGATTACAATGTTCTCTCTTTTTTTTTTTTTAATGGTTCTGCTAGCACATACTCTTAAAATGGCACAAAGGGAATTTTATGTATTGTGTGTTGGAGCTGGGATATCTGTATACATTTAGAAAGTCAGCTATGCCTGTTTTTGCTCAGGAATGTTGTGCTTGTTGTCATGTACTATAACACACTATCATGGTGTTTACAGTGAACGTAATCATTGTTTATAGTGATGCGCTTCTGCGCATTGGTTTTGCTGAGCATGCTGGATTTTAACAAGCCATGGGTATGTGGCTGCCTCGTGGATGTGACATGCAGTCTCTACTACACTGCGCTCTTGTTACGTTTCATTTCAGATGCCTGTAGATAGTGTTTGAATGATTACTGAACACATATTACTTGTCACTTTCAACACAAAAGTGACAAGTAATAGTATGACAGTGTTTGTTTCAGTTTGACTGATATCTACACTACCTTTTCAGTGTTTGGTGTGAGTAAGATTTGTTTGTTTGTTTTAAAGTGCCCCTATTATGGATTATGAAAGGTTCATATTTTGGTTTTGGGAGTCCCCAACAATAGGTTGACATGCATGCAAGGTCAAAAAGCATGTTCATTATCTTACAATATGCATTTATTTTCACCACTCATTTCACCATTCATTTTTCTCAGTCTGTTGTGATTGGTCTACTGCGTGCAGCGCATGTCGGAAACGGAACGCCCATCACCATTACATTAAAAAAGGGGTCATCGGATGGCCATTTTCCACAAGTTGATATGGGTCTTTAGGGTCTTAATGAAAAGTCTATAACATGCTTTGGTTAACATTTCTCAGTGGTAGTATATATACATTATAAATGACACCTTTTTTACCTTGCCAAAATCAGCTCTGCAAAAGTCATCCTGTTCTGGTTGAGTTTGCTTTAAATGTTAATGAGCTCTGCTCGCCCCGCCCCTCTCTTCTCTCTGTGGAGTGATGAGCCTGTTTACTTTAGCCGCATTTAGGCACGTTTAGCCGCTAAATTTGCTAACTAACACATTATTAAGAAAGGCGATAGCAAAGATTCATAAAAAAAAAACAGTACACAAAAAAAACCTAAGAGAGGGGCGGGGTGAGCAGTAGCTCATTATCATTTAAAGAAACATGCACCGAAATGGGTCTCTGTGATCGGACTGGACATTTCATAAAGGCTCTAAAGAATCATACCAACTTCTGGGAAATGAGCATCCAGTGTGCCCTTTAAAGGAGAAGTCCACTTCCAAAACAACAATTTACAAATAATTTACTCACCCCCTCGTCATCCAAGATGTTTATGTCTTTCTTTCTTCAGTCGTAAAGAAATTATGTTGTTTGAGGAAAACATTTCAGCATTTTTCTCCATATAATGGACTGATATGGTGGCCCGAGTTTGAACTTCCAAAATGCAGTTTAAATGCGGCTTCAAACAATCCCAAATGCGGTTGTAAATGATCCCAGCCGAGAAAGAAGGGTCTTATCTAGCGTAACGATCGGTTATTTTAATTTAAAAAAATGAAAATAATTTATATACTTTTTGATGCCAAACACTCGTCTTGTCTTGCTCTGCCTGGACTCTTTTTTCGTTCATGACAGTTAGGGTATGTCGAAAAACTCCCATCTCATGTTCTCCCTCAACTTCGAAAGTGTCCTTTATCGCTGTTTTACCTTTTTTGTTAAGGGTGTTTGATCTTCTTTGCATGTTCACTTTTGCAAAGACTGGGTCAGAACTTCTGTAGCGATGTAGGATAATTTTGAAATGATTTTTGAAGTTGAGGGTATGAAAATACGATTGGAGTTTTTCAACATACCCTAACTGTCTTGAGTCAGAATACACAGAGTTCAGGGAGAGCAAGACAAGACGAGCTTTTGAGATTAAAAAGTATTTAAATTGTATTTTTTTAATGAAAATAACTGATTGTTTCGCTAGATAAGACCCTTCTTTCTTGGCTGGGATCATTTACAACCGCTACTGCTTTTTGGAAGTTCAAAATCGGGGCACCATATCTGTCCATTATAAGGAAAAAAATGCAGAAATGTTTTCCTCAAAAAAGACATCAACATCTTGGATGACAAGGGGGTGAGTACATTATATGTGAATCTTTGTTTTGAAAGTAGACTTCTCCATTTTATTTTATTTTTTTAAATTAATTTAAAATGCATGTCATTTTCAGTCTTACTTTTTTAATGATTAAATGATTGAAGCTTTGGATGTGTGATCATAAATAGAGATTTAAAATTCAATTCAGATTCAAACAGATCTATACTGCTTATCAGTGTAGTGTGCCTGAGTATATGTTTAATGTGAGGCATTTCTTATAACATTGTCTTAGCAGATATGTGTCTGCTCTCTGTATGTCCCACAAACATCCGTGGCCTGAATCTTCTGGTAGCACTGAGATAAAACTGCCCCAGTGCTGAGCCTGGCAGGAGGACAATGCTTTGACCCAGTGTTGAAACAGGGCCTCTTTGAACTGTGCGCTGTGAGACAGTGGTGCCGGAATGAGTTTTAGAATCCTGGTGTGGTCCTGGTATGTTAGTATGAAGGCCTGGCTCATGAATATTAATTAGCTCATGTCGACGTTGCCAGGTAGCCTCGCTAGACTGTCTAGTCACGTAACCTATTTAATATTCATGAGCCAAACCTTCACCTAGATATTTATTCATAAATTCACGTTCTGTGCAGATACACTTGAGTTGTACATAGATGCTTGATGCTGAATTGGTTTTGAGATACAATACTAGATTAGATTTACATTTGCTCATATGTTTTCCTGTTTTATTAAACAGTCTAAGCAATGTAATAATCCTGAAATCAAATATGTAACTCATGTTTAGGATGCCAGACTTAGCGATTTTAGGTTGAATTGATTGTGCCAATGGTATCATTCATTTTCGCTGTCTCAGAGATTTTGTACATATATGCATAGATACATGTATGTGTGTATATATTATACAACAATTCTTTCTGGTCCTTGAATCTGATTGGCTGATAAGAATGTGATATTCAAGTGATAACAGAACTCCAACCGTTTTACTGTTTGTATAACTCTGCTTGTGGTATTCCTCACAGCGAGTGTCATGGTAGACACCCAAATTTGCTGCAATTTTAAAACAATGCTGTTTTTGTGTCACAGAAAGTAGTTTTAAGATTTGTTTAGACGGGAATGAACTTTGTTTGATTTCAAAAAATGTGTTTTTTCATAAAGATAAAGTCTGTTTGAAAATTTGCTTCAGTGTTTTCAGAGATGCGAGCTTGAGGCCGTCAGTGCTCATGAACCTGCCGAGAGCAGCCTTACCTCGGCCATATCTTCTGGAATTTGCCACCGGCTCCGATGTCTCTATAGTGATTAAACATGAGATATAATTTGTTTTGGGTAAATCTTACAAGCAGTTTTTGGTCTCATTAATCTATTATTTATTCCAGAGCAAATAGTTTTGGCTGGGGGCAAAGTCTCATCATGTTATATTTTATGTAAATTTAATGCTGCATATCAGAGCGCTGCCTTTGTAAATTTTGACTGAAATGCCTATAGCAACTTTTATGATGACTGATGTTGTTTATTAAATAACGTTTAATATAAATAATAGTAGTACTTAATAGAAGTATTTAGTATTGGGAAACTTTAGTTTGGGAAATTTTAGTTACATTATATATTTATATATTCACTTTCAACAAAATATTTTAATATCAGCCATTTAAATTCAGTTTAGTGGGGTTGTGGCCACCTGGGCCAGTTTTAAAAGGCATCTGGGGCTTGCAGAAGAAAACCTCCTATGTTTGGCCTGTGTATTTTGGGTAACCTTGAGCAATAGTATAATGTAGCGTGTCCCAAATACGTCAAATTGAGAGTGGCTCCCTTGACATTTGCGTTACAGGATTTTGCTCTGTTTCTAGAGCCTGTCTCATGCCTCAGTCTCTTCGGCCCGCTGTAGGACAGAAAGGATTTAGTTGTGATGACATTTCTATTGTTCGGCTGCATTTCCTATGGTAATTCTCCATGCCCTCATAGAGGATTCTCTGAAATGGGTTGCATGTGGAACGAGACAATAGCAGTAAGAAATGAAGGGAGATGTGTGGAACGGTGTTATGAGAGTGGATGAAGAAATTCATTCCTATGTCTTTCTCTTCTGTTTTCTATCGCTCTTTATTGCCATGTAGAGAGCTGAATTTTGTATTTCCACCTCTTTTATCTATAAAACAAAGACTCGAGCAGATGTCCAGCTCTGCTTTGATTCTCTCTGTATGAAGCGAACAATGTCTGATCATAGGAGAGACACTGATGTGAGAAAAGAGCGCCTTGATGCCGGCAGACGGACAGACAAGGATACCCGCTCAGTCTGTGCAAATTTCGGACACTTCAGCCAATGTGTGAATTATTTGCATATTCTCTCAGTCCTGAGTATCAGACAGTTAGAAGACAAATATTTGCCTGCCTTAAATTGATTGGTTTGGAAAATAATATGGGTAAATGGGAACATAGCATTTGGTTTGTTGTTCTGAATTTACAGGAGCTTCATAAGAACACTAACATGACAATGGTTGTGTTTTAAAATGCTTGTAAAACACAGTTTAAATGTTTTTTGGAGTGGAATATATTATATGACTATGTCATAAAGGACTCTCTTCCAGAATAAAAATTTCCTGAGAATTTACCCACCCCCATGTCATGTTCATGTCTTTCTTTCTTGAGTCAAAAAGAAATTAAGTTTTTTATTTTTATTTATTTTATTTTTTTGAGAAAAACATTACAGGCTTTTTTCTTTTTAACCACAAATGCTCATCTTGTACTGTCTTTACTTTATTTCTGTTATCAAAAATATAGTAAAAACAGTAATTTGTGAAATGTTATTGCAATTGAAGATCCGAATTGCAGCTTCAAAGGGCTCTACACGATCCCAGCCAAGGAATAAGGATCTTATCTAGCAAAAAGATTAGTCATTTTCTAAAAAAATAAAATTGATATAGTTTTTAACCACAAATGCTTGTCTTGTACTGTTTTTACTGTATTTTTTTAAGTTAAAAAATAGAGTAAAAACATTAATATTGTGAAATGTTATTACAGTTGAAGATCCAAATTGCAGTTGCGAAGGGCTCTGCATGATCCCAGCTGAGAAATAAGGATCTTATCTAGCAAAAAGATTGGTCATTTTCTAAAAAAAATAAAATCGATAATACTTTTTAACCACAAATGCTTGTCTTGTACTGTTTTTACTTTATTTTTGTCATCAAAAATATAGCAAAAACAGTAATGTTGTGAAATGTTATTACAACTGAAGATCCAAATTGCAGCTTCAAAGGGCTCTACACGATCCCAGCTGAGAAATAAGGATCTTACATAGCAAAAAGATTGGATATTTTCAAAAAAAAAAATTAAATGGACATACTTTTTAACCACAAATGCTTGTCTTATATTGTTTTACTCTGTTTTTGTTATCAAAAATAGAGTAAAAACAGTAATACTGTAAAATGTTATTACAATTTAAAAGAAAAGTTTTCTATTTGATTATATTTTCCAGTGTTTCCTGATAGTAAAACTGAATTTTCAGCATTTTTTGAATTTTTCAAAGTCACATGACCCTTCAGAAATAATTCTGATATGCTGATTTGGTGCTCAAGAAACGTTTCTTCTTATCAGTGTTGAAATTTTTTTTTTTTTGCTGTGATTGCTTTGTGTAAATTTGTTGAATACTCTCACTTTTGATCACTCTAATGCATCCTTTTTTGAATAAAAGTGACAATTTCTTTAAAAAAAAAAAAATCTTGCTGATCCCAAACATTTGAACGGTAGTGTATATATCATTTGGACATTTATATTCTCTTTAATATTCTCTCCTTTTCTTTGTTGTGACCTTTTGTTTGTGTCGGTTATATTTTACTGTTACATGATTTGATATAATGTGCAGTTTGGGTTCAGGGTCCTGTGATGTTCCTAATGATTTGTTAGCTTTCTAAAGCTCTGTTGCAGTGGGGTTGAGTCTGACTCTGCAGTGTGTTAATCAATAGGCCTCAGGCAGCCGTCTAACGCACAGCCTGTGTATAGATAGAGGAAAAGACTCTCTCACTGTCTCAATCTTCCACAAACAAACCCCAGAAAGATAGATAGATAGATTATTTGAGTCTAAAGGCTCTGAGGGAAATAGGATGCGCACGCACACACACACACACACAAGTCAGTGAGTACAAAGCAGCTCTTGTTCACAGTGGTGGCTCCTAATTATCTTCCGTCTGAGGAAATTGGGCTCCCTGAGAAACACACTTTTTTTTTCAATTAGCTGGTCATGTATGGATGACTTCATTGGCACCTTGCTGCCAGTAATATTCACACCCTCCACACAGTTAATGCCAGAAAAATGCCATGGAGAGCATGATCAAGGCATAACTGACCCTCATTAGAGCCCAAAATGAAGTCGAGGACTGATAATGTTCACACAGAGCCTTTCATTTTTCTACTTGTTTAAGAAGTAGGAGGAATGAGAGCAATGAAATTTGATTGGATGACTATATAAAACCAGCTATCGTGGCATCTTTTCTTTCAGCCTTCATGCATTTCAAAATCTGTGTAAATTACATTTCAGTAACAAACTCTTTGTCTCTTCCTTCCTCTCTCTGTCTGTCTCTATAGCCACAGTGTCCTGTAACTGCAAGCTGAAGTTGGAGGTGGAACAATTAATGCAAAAAAACCCACACCCCCTCCTCCCTGCTTCCAAGCTCCTCCTACTCCATCGTCATGGCGATGAGCAGTGATCCTGGTTGCTTGGGGGTGGACCCTGACCCAGACTCCTCCCAGGCCGCTGAGATGACTGACAAGATGTCTGCGGTGTCGCTAAGGTCCGATACCTCCTCCAGTGTAGTGAAGAATGGGACGGGTGTTAAGAAAGCTCCGCCCAAGAGGCCACACCTGTCAGGCAGGAAGATGTCATTGCAGGAGAGAGGAACGTACGTGTCTTCTGGGAGCGGGGCTGACCGCTATTCCCGAATAGCCAGACAGCCGACCATAGAGTCCAAACGAGTGTCCATCTCAGACTCGCAGGTGAGAAAAGTTAAAATATTTCTTGGAATTGCAGTGGTTGTGTATGAAATATGGTTCCACATTTACTTGGATATACCTTCATTTTTAGAACTTTTATGACTGATTACTATTGGTCTGTAGTTATTTTGGCAGCTTGCTTTCAATAAAAGCTGTTTTTTGCTGCGGTGGCTGATGGGAAAAATCGCCATATTGTGAGGCCACTTGTTGTGATGCGCCAATGAACTTTTAGTCATGGGAAGAACTTGTTGCGTTGCTGGATGTAATGTTCTATGAATATAAAAAAATAAAACTAATCAGTTACACTTGGACAATTACATTTGCAGAAAGCACATACTTTGTGGTCATATGGTCAAATGAGCCTAAAATGCAAAATAATAAGCCTGAATAGGGATAGAAAAGCATAAACATAAAATTTGTAAAGTTGCACTCACAGTTGTGAAAATGAGAAAATAACTAATAATAATTTTGTAGAGTTCATTTAACATTATAATAACAATATCTATGTTCTTTTAGATGTTTGGAATTTCACTCATGATTGAGATTTATTTTACTCATAACCTATAGGTTATATTTTTTTTGAATTTGTTAAGTATGTTGTTAAATATATTTGTCTCATAATATGTGTTAATAAATCATGTGTTTTGAAATATAATGCATGATCTCAAAATGTTTATTATTGTATACCTTTAAAATAACACTTTATATGAACTATATTCAGATTGAATATTATAGGTGGACCTTAAAGTTAACAAAAGTTGTAAAGAAAAGAAACTAAAAAACAAACAAAAAAAAACATCTGGGTATGTAAATTTCCACTTTACCTGAATTCACCCTAATCCTACTGTTTTGATGTTTGGTATTTTTCATAGTGTGATTTTTGTTGAATTGTATAAACATAGTCAAACAACACTGTAATTATCAACTATGATAATTTTGTTAATTATGTTAATCCCACAACAATTAATAGTGAGTTTTCAGTGATATTTTGACCACTGAACTAGGAAATGTCTCCTGTTTTTTTTTCAGAAATATGGTCACCGTAATATTTTCACAACTCTGCGATTTGTAGGCTTCCAAATCATGGACCCGGCCATTTGTGAACTGAACTTGGGCTTCCATAGATTTAAAATTACAAAACAGAGCCTCAGTATAAGCACTCACACCACAGACTAAAGATACAAAAACATCTGGAAATGTTACAGGAGGTGAATTGGCAGGGTCTCGAGTACATTCTCTTGCAGGCACCTCATTCGGATTCGTTTCATTTATTAAATCGAGTTTTCAACATTGTTTTCAACACATTTCCATGTAGTAACTGGTTGTTTTAAGTCTTGCCCGATGTGGCCTCACAATATGGCGGCGCCCTCTTGTTTACTTCCCAGAATGCACTGCGCAGTGACGTCGATTGCCAAGCTCTATAAGGAAGTTGAGTTCTGAAGCTTACAGGACGTTTTTATATTTTATACCTCTTAAATGTTAGTAAGACCAATCTTTTTAAGCAGGCTTGTATGGGATTGTTTGTATGCTTGTATCAAGTCTGTTTAGGCTGTAATAATGATTATTATTGTTTAATGTTGATTGTTTCATTGTAAGTTGTCTTTGAGTGTCATGTAAGACTCCTACACTCTTAAAAATGCACCCAGCAAAAGCAACCCAGCGCAGGATGAAATATGGATAAACCCAGCGACTGGGTTGTTTTGACCCAGTGGTTGGGTTAAATGTTTAATTCAACCTTCTAGGTAGTTTTATTTAACTAAGCTATTGCTTATAAATTACTATATGTGACCCTGGACCACTAGGGTCATATCAATTTTTTGAAATTGACATTTATACCATTCATCTAAAAGCTAAATAAAACTTTCCATTGATGTATGGTTTGTTATGATAGTACAATATTTAACTGAGATACAATTATTTGAAAATCTGGAATCTGAGGGTGCGAAAAAAAAAAAAATCTAAATATTGAGAAAATCGGCTTTAAATTTGTCGAAATGAAGTTCTTAGCAATGCATATTACGTTTTGATATATTTACAGTAGGAAATTTACAAAACATGTTCATGGAACATGATCTTTATTTAATATCCTAATTATTTTTGGCATAAAAAAAAAATCATTAACTTTGACCCATACAATGTATTGTTGGCTATTGCTACAAATATACCTGTGCTACTTATGACTGGTTTTGTGCTCCAGGGTCACATATTTCTGGCTTTTTGGGTTCATTTTAAGCCAGCCATGTAGTAATTTTTAATCAATAGTTGAGTTAAATAAAACTACCCAGAGGGCTAGATTAAACATTTAACCCAACCACTGGGTCAAAACAACCCAGTTGCTGGGTTTGTCCATATTTCATCCAGTGCTGGGTTATATTTAACCTATCATTTTTTTAGAGTGATATAAATAAAACTAAATAATATAATAATAATAATCATAATGTCAAAAGATTAATTAGTTAATTTGATGTCTCAATTCAAAGACAGTTAAAAAAAAAAAACACATGCTGCAATTTTTATTTTTCATATTATTTTCTGATTTAGAACACTCTAAAAAAAATAATGGGTTAAATACAACCCAGCACTGGGTGAAATATGGACAAACCTAGTGACTGGGTTGTTTTGTCCCAGCAGGGTAGTTTAATTTAACTCAACTAGTGTTTAAAAATTACTATATGGCCAACTTAAAATAAACCCAAAATAGGTTAGGATTTTTAAATTGTAATCAAAACGTGAACATTTATTAATAAGCAATTAAAAAAAAAAGTTCATTATTTCATTAATATTTGTTCAATTTATTAATAAATATTCATTTATTAAACATATTAAAAAATGTTCATTTCCAACCTATTTTGCGTTAATTTTAAGCAAGAAATATAGCAAATTTTCAGCAATAGTTGAGTTAAATAAAACTACCCATAAGGGTAGTCAAAACAACTCAATCACTAAGTTTGTCCATATTTCACCCAGCGATGGGTTGTTTTTAACCAAGCATTTTTAGAGTGAAATAAGCTATTTAAAAACTAAATATTAGATATGTAAAATAAACAGATTTTTACTTTAGATGGCAACTTCTTGATTCTGTAATCCTATTATAGTATTTTTCATAAATAAAACATCTAAAAACACTGTAACCAACATTAATATGGTATGACTGTGTGCACAGGAAATTATATATTTTCAAATAAAGACCAGTTAACACTAATTTTACACACAGTACACAGTGTATATAACATAGCAGCAGTAATTTCAAGAGTTTTTAGAAAAGTTTAGTTTAAATGATGTTAATTTGCTGAAAGCTGTTGGTATATTACAAAGCATTATAGTGTTTGCCTCCTAATACTAATAACAAAAAGGCACACGTTATAACACTTTTTCCCATGTACCATTAAACATAAACAGTAAATTAATGAAAACTGGGAGTGAGTTTTACACTGTATTCTCAGCGCTGTCAAAATAAAAGTCCCTCTTACGATGCTTTTCAGCCAAACTGAAAATCTTATCGGTAGATGCCGATAATAACAAAATACCAAATGTCAACTGATATATCAGCCTTGGTTGACCACTACTGATTACTCTTTTGGATTGATTTGCAGTATTAAGTCTTAATAGTTATTGACATCAGGTCACATCTGACTGATTTTCTTGTGTGAATCCTCTATTACATAGCATGAAGAGCTTGCGTGTGTGTGTGTGTGTGTGTGTGTGTGTGTGTGTTTGAAGCAAAACTCATTTCCTGTGATTAGTGTCCAGGTCATGTGGTGACCCATACAGCCAAACTTTAATAAGGCTTCTTTCATTCATACACAGCCTCAGCACACTCCCCCTCTTAACAACCTGCTCCTATTAAAGAATATCTTTGTTCTGACCTGTAGAGATGATCTGTGTGTGCGTGCCCACATTTCTTCCTGGCTATACAGTGTGTTTGTGTGTGTTAATGGGGCTCAAGCCTGTCTGAGGGCTGAGACACTGAAAGGCAGGGGTCCTCCTCATCTTCTCTCTGTAGTGTATCTGCAGCGTGAGAGGCTCTCTGCTCTGAGAGGAGCATCAGCTGGATGTGTTCTTCTCATCTGCTCTCACACTCATCCAGTGGAGGGGAAACACTCTTAGCACTTAAGCCATTTACTCTCATTGATGTAGTTTGAATATTTTTACAGTGCATTCATAACGGAGCACTTAAATGATATGCTTTTATTTACTAAAAGTCTGTCATTATTTGCTCACCCTCATTTTATTTTAAACCCATTTGACTTTTTCCCACAGAACACTTTCTTAATTAGTTGATTAATATGGTTTACATATTCTTAATGATTTGTTTACAAATCAGACTCATCCAGTCAGAGTCAGTAAGTTAATAAGTGAATTTACATGCATTTTAAAAACTTTATTCAGACTAAAGCAATTATTTGACATACTATACTTTAGACCCAGTCTGACCATATCAGTCTGATTTTTGTAAAGTCAGACTAACAGACTTAGATATTCTGATTGTAGTTGATGTTTATGTAGACACGGACTGATATTGGCCTCAGCGGGAAAGCTTGAGTCTCCATTCATTGTACACTATCAGTCAAAAGTTTTTGAACAGTAGGATTTAAACAAAAATAGTAACATTTTGAAATATTTTGACTATGTAAAATAACTGTTTCTATTTGAATATATTTTAAAATGTAATTTATTCCTGTGATTTCAAAGCTGAATTTTTAGCATCATTACTCCAGTCACATGATCCTTCAGAAATCATTTTAATCATTTGCTTTTTTCAGGTTTCTTTGATGAATAGAAAGCTCAAAAGAGCAGCATTTATCTGGGAAAAAAAAAAAAAAAGAAAAAAAACTCATTATTGACTCCAAGCCTTTGAATGGGGTATTGTATAATGTTACAGATGCTTTTTGTTTTAGATAAATTCTGATCTTTGGATCTTTCTATTCATCAAAGAATCCTAAAAAATGTACACAGCTGGTTTAAATATTGATAATAGTAATAATAAAAAGTTCTTGAACAGCAAATCAGCATATTAGAATGATTTCTGAAGCATCATGTGACACTGAAGACTGGCGTAATGCTGAAAATTTAGCTTTGATCACAGGAATAAATTACATTTTAAAATATATTCAAATAGAAAACAATTATTTGTAAAGATATGTAAAAATAATTTAAAATTTTACTGTTTTTGCTGTACTTTGGATCAAATAAATGCAGGCTTGATGAGCAGAAGAGACTGCATTAAAAAACACTAAAAATCTTACTGTTCAAAAACTTTTGACTGGTAGTGTAATTCCATGGAAAAGGGCTAGTGTGTTGGCAGACTGATGGTCATATGGCTTTGGAAAGACATGAGGGTAAGTAAATGATGACAGAATATTTGTTTCTGGATTAACTAATCCTTTAAGCCACTTAAGTCTGTTTTGCAGGTCTTGTCTGGTTTAAGATGGTCTCCAAGCCATAGTGTTCAATTGATTTACCCAATCAACCAGCTGACCAGATAATATGTGCCCCATACCCTCTACAATTAGCAAACCAGGACAATTTGTCCAGACTTGCAAACCAGCTTACGCTGGTTTAGGATGTTTTTCTCTGCAGGGAGTGCAGAAAGAAAAAGAGAGATAAAGAGACATAGAGTCAGTAATGAATATATGTAAGTGGCCGGATCATGACCTTGTGGTAGGCGTATGTGCTTTTAACAGCAATAAAGTCATTTGCAGTCTTTGTATAGAGGAATTTAATAATCGAAGCTCAACAAGTATGACATATCACCTAAAAACACTGTTATGCACTCTCAGATACAAAGGTAAGAAAGCTGTCAGTAGGGCGGTACCTTTTCAAAAGGTGAACCTTTGTAGCTATAGGATTCATATTGGTATCTTAATGGTACATATTAGTACCTGAGGTGTATACATTAGTACATAAAAGGTACCAAAGTCCAGTGACAGCTTTTGTACCTTTTTTTCTGAGAGTGGATTTAGAGGCAAATTCAAGATCTGAGCTGAGTGATGGCAGGGAATTAATCATAAATAATTGTTTTTCACAAATATGTTCTTTGGCAGCTTTGCATAAATTAAAAATGTGTAATGGACACTTGAGCAAACATATTCTTATGAAATATGAAGAAATCAAACATTCTTCAGTCTCTTCTAAGGATCTTCTTTTTAATCTCTAATATCTCTGTACTATTTGTTTTAGTGGCAGAAATGGCTGCAGGCTCTGATATGATCGCTGGTAGTTAGAGGAAGCCTCATAAAGCAGAGATTAGAGGCATATCTGGCATATCTTTCCCACGTTCTCACATGTTCTGTCTTGATTTGCGTTACTGCCTGTCAGATGGTTATCACTGGTGAAAAGGGCTGTGAAAAAAGGCTTTACATTGGTTGATTGTTATTGTTCTAGAGGGAAAATTATACTTTATAGTTTTGTTTCATTATCTTAACAATGTATTATTCCATTCATTAGATGCAGCATCTTGGGGGAATATTATTGTGTTGCATGTCGTTTACTTTGCTCATGATTGAACATTTTGTGGGAACATTTTCAAGTAGCAATATAATAAGCAATATAATAATATAATAATATGATAAGCAATATGAAATGCATTGTACATTACTGTTTAAAATGTTGTCGGTACTATTTGTGTGTGTGTGTGGACTTGTTTTTATATCCTTGTGGGGACCTAAACCTGAATACACACAGACTCATGGGGACTAGTGTCACCGTGGGGACCTAAATTGAGGTCCCCATGGGTATAAAAGCTTATAAATCATACAGAATGAGTTTTTTTGAGAAAGTAAAAATGCAGAAAGTTTTCTGTAAGGGTTAGGTTTAGGGGTAGGGTTAGGGTAAGGGGATAGAAAATACAGTGTGGAGAGTATAAAAACCATTGCACCTATGGAGAGTCCCCACAAGGATAATAAACCAGACATGTGTGTGTGTGTGTGTGTGTGTGTGTGTGTGTGTGTGTGTGTGTGTGTGTGTTTTTGAAAAAAGTCTCTAATACTTCACATGGCTGAATTAATTTGATAAAAAAAAAATACAGTAACAGTAATATTGTGAAATATTATTACAATTTAAAATAGCTGTTACTATTTTAAATGTAATTTTTTATCAAAGCTGAATTTTCAGCAGTGTTTACTTCAGTCTTCAGTGTCACATGATCAAAAATATGTGGAATTTGTTAAGCTAAATGTTTATATTAATAGGAATGTGAGTTGTGACCCTGGACCACAAAACCAGTCATAAGGGTAAAATATTTAAATATTGCAATTTATACATCATCTGAAAACTGAAAGCTCAATAAATAAGCTTTCCATTGATGTATTGTTTGTTAGGATAGGACAATATTTGGCCAAGATAGAACTATTTGAAAATCTGGAATCTGAGGGTTAAAAAAAATCAAAATATTGAGAAATGGCTCTTAAAGTTGTCCCAATAAAGTTCTTAGCAATGCATATTAATAATCAGAAATTTAGTGCTGATATACTTATAGTAGAAAATTTACAGAATATCTTAATGGAACATGATCTTTACTTAATTTATCTTTACTTATTTTTTGGCATTTTTGGCTTTATTGTATAGGACAGATCAGATATGACAGGATGCGAAGTGGGAGAGAGAGAGGGGGACGGGATCGGGAAAGGTCCTCGAGTCGGGATTCGAACACGGGACGCCCGTAGTGCAAAGGCGCTGTATGTTGGTGCGCCGCCCACAAGGCTATCGGTCAAAAATATTGATGATTCTGACGCATTGTTTTGTTGGCTGTTGGTGCTACAAATAAACCCATGCTACTTATGACTGGTTTTGTGGTCCAGGGTCACAAATATCCCTTAAATAGAGATGGTTTGGATGTATATTATGAATTACTAACTGTAGGTACAAAATTACAATAATCCAGATCCATCAACATTAGAAACAGAGTTAAATCAATGTAATGTGGATCTCATCCGGTATGACACACTTAAAGGAACACTCCACTTTTTTTGAAAATTCCAACTCCCCTAGAGTTATACAGATTTGTTTTACCCTTTTTGAATCCATTCAGCTGATCGTGGGGTCTGGCGGTAGCACTTTTAGCATAGCTTAGCATAAATCATTGAATCTGATTAGACCATTAGCATCTCACTATAAAATGACTAAAGAGTTTCAATATTTTTCCTATTTAAAAACTTGACTCTTCTGTAGTTGCGGAAAATGAAAAGTTGCGATTTTATAGGCTGATATGGCTAGGAACTATACTCTCATTTCGGCGTAATAATATTTATGATATTTAATATCATTGCGCCTGCTGCACCCATGGTACGGCAGCAAAATTCCTTAATTATTACGCCGGAATGAGAGTATAGTTCCTAGCCATATCAGCCTATAAAATCGCAACTTTTCTTTTTCCGCCAGTCTTAGTACACGATGCAACTACAGATGAGTCAAGTTTTAAATAGGAAAAATATTGAAACTCTTTAGTCATTTTATAGTGAGATGCTAATGGTCTAATCGGATTCAATGATTTATGCTAAGCTATGCTAAAAGTGCTACCACCTGACCCGGCGATCAGCTGAACACATCTGTATAACTCTAGGGGAGTTTGAAAATGAGCCTATTTCAAAAAAAGTGGAGTGTTCCTTTAATAAATGAGGCTCATCTTATATGGATTCTAATTGATTTTTCTGAGGTTGAAGTATCCTGTTTCCTTCATATCCTGAGTCTGTTTATCATATGATCCTGTTTCTAATGGTCTCAATTCTCTTCCTTACTCTCTCTCTCCTTCTTCCAGCAGCTCTAGTCACATATTTGAGAATCTACTGTTTTCTTGTCTCTCTATCCGTCCTTTATATTTCTCAGACTTCAGACAGCTGTCATACACACTCTCCTCTCTGCGAGTGAGAAGCGTGTCATACCTTGACACTCCAGCTGAAGTGTGAGCAGTAATGTGAGGCTGTTTTGGTTAAGGAACATGGAGCAGTCAAAGTAATTGACTGTCAGATTTCACATCACTGGATATTTCTTTTCCTCCCTCGCTTTTGCCTACACTCTCTTTTTCTCTGTCTCTGTTTCTTTCTTCCTTTTGCCCTTTTTCATTTTGTTCTCGTGTACTTTTTCCTTCACTCACCTTTGGCCATAATAAACTCATGCCCTTTCTATCAAATACTTTGTGCCCTCACTACCTCCAGCATTACCTATGAACAGATGCATACACTTACACGCTGTGATCCCAGATGTTATCATAATACAACATTTGAATGCACAATATGGTTGTATTTTACTTAAACCCAAGATTATCCAGTCTAATCCGGGTTTTAAAAGAAAAAAAAGGGCAACCTGGAAGAGGACCAAAGTGAAAATTGAGCCTGTGTGTTAATCCTCCACTGTCACGCTTAAACGTTTTATTTCCCTCTGTAAAAACTTCAGCTTGCTTTCTTCTGAAGTTCCCCTGTCTTTTCCTCTTTCGTTCATCTTCTCTTTTTGTAATCCTTCAGTTCTAATTTCCCTAGGAGCCATCTCTGCCTTCACAGGAGGTAGATGTGGCGTTTATTTGTTGTGACAGGGCTCAGATGTGATCTGACTTGGCGAGTCCTTCATATGTAGAGCAACATGTGCCCTGTAGTTTATAACTGTGAAATCTCATTGAAGCGTTACCTGATGCTAGGAGCTACACAATAGCATTAGCAGCCTAGAAAACCTGCTGTTGTCCGTGGATAGGAAAAGCAATTCAATTTCAAGGCATGTCTGTTTTGAAGTTGCGGATGGTTTTTCCCTCAGAGCCCACAAGTTATAACTTATCCTCACAACAAAGATAAGAAACTAAGCATCCTTGCATGATAAGACAGATCATTACACCTCTTTATGGTGGTAATGTCTGGATATTTCTGCTCTCTTCTTCGTTGAATTGGTATAAATGAAATATGGTTCAAAATAATTTTATAGTGCTTGTGAGGCAAACAATTTTTAACACATTTAGGGATAGGAAAGCGTAGACTACTATGAAATATTTATGTAATGTGGTTAAAGTAAAGGCTCTGTTGTTCTCTACTGTCTAAGCCATGACAGTATGAATAATTGATGAATGATATGAATGAATAATATGATAAATAATTGATGTATAATGTGAATATTCATTTTCATTAGGGAGATAGATAGATATACTGTCAGGTAATATTATATATTTTATATATAAAGATTATATATAAGATTTTTTCTTTGTTCTTACACTCTAAAAATGCTGGGTTAAAAACAACCCAACTTGGGTTATTTGGCAACCCGGTGCTGGGTAAATATTAAACAGAACACATGCTGGGTTATTTTGACCCAGCTGGTTGGGTTAAATGTTTTTACCAAACATGCGGGGTTATTTTATTTAAGCCAACTATTGTTTAAAAATTATTATATTGCTGGCTTAAAATGGACTGGAAATAATCAAAAACACACACAGAATTACTAGAGGCAACAGCAATAATCAAAAGATAAACATTTATTATTAAGCAAAAACACAAAATACAAGACAAATTGAATTTATTTGGGTGAATACAGCGTAGTTTACAATATTACATACATTTAAACTTGTTTAACAAGCATTTTAGACATTAAAAAATGTAACATTAAAAGTAGCATTTTAATTTTAGTGTATTCAGCCATTCTCTGTAATCGCTTTTTACCAAAATAGCGGTGTGTCGTTGTGCCGTGTGTCACCAAAATCTGAGCCAGTGAAGGGGTAACCAGAGTAAATGCGAACTTCAGTCTTCTGCGACATCTCGTCCTTATGTTGCGTTCCGTAAAATAATACAATTTACAGCACAGTAAAGATGTTATAAATGAAATAAAATGTATACAAAGTACACCAAATCAGCGTCGCTGAGAACAGCTCGCTCTCAAAAAGCCTACGCTCTGTCTGTAATTTAGCTGCTGGGTTGCCAGGCTTAACTCAGCAGTTCGGTAGAAAAGATAACCGAGCATTAAAAATGACCAAGCAACTTAGTTACAAAAAATATTAAAAATAACCCAATATAATGTCCCTGAAAGTTGGACCTTGCATTTGGGTTAAAAAAATAACCCAGCAGCTGGGTAAAAATATTTAAAAAATAACCCAATAAAATGACCCAACAAGTTGAACCCAGCATTTGGGTTAAAAAAATAATCCATCAGCTGGGTAAAAATATTTAAAAAAAATAACCCAATAAAATGACCTATCAAGCTGACCATGGCATTTGGGTTAAAAAAAAAAATAACCCAGTAGCTGGGTAAAAAATATTTAAAATAACCCAATAAAATGGCCCAACAAGCTGACCCAGGCATTTGGGTTAAAAAAAAAAAAAAAAACCAGTAGCTGGGTAAAAAATATTTAAAAAATAACCCAATAAAATGACCCAACAAGTTGAACCCAGCATTTGGGTTGAAAAAAATAACCCAGCAGCTGGGTAAAAATATTTAAAATAACCCAATAAAATGACCCAACAAGCTGACCCTGACATTTGGGTTAAAAAAAAAAAAATAACCCAGTAGCTGGGTAAAAAATATTTAAAAAATAACCCAATAAAATGACTCAACAAGGTGAACCCAGCATTTGGGTTAAAAAAAAAAATAACCCAGCAGCTGGGTAAAAATATTTAGAATAACCCAATAAAATGACCCATCAAGCTGACCCTGACATTTGGGTTAAAAAAAAATAACCCAGCATTTTTTTAGAGTGTACCTTTGATATTGTCTAGCACTCACTTAAAATTAATAATAAAACATTAATAATTTATTAATACTGTTAAATGTGATCTTTATCAAATCAAAATAAATGTACATTTTTCATACTGCACAGCGTTTTGATGCCTAAATTCACTTATAACATTTTTAATGGTTCATTTTTGTGTCATTTGCAAGTTATCAGCCATAAGATGATATTTAGTGGTTTATTGGTTTAAGCCATTATTGTATTATCACTGCATCTCTAGTTTTTGCTTCTGAACAAAGTCAGTGTCTGGTTTAAGCTTGCTTCTTCTAGTCCATCTATAATCATTTTTAAGCTCTTGTTCTGGGTAAGTTTTGACCATCTGTGTGTGTGTATGAGTGCAGGTGTGGGTTTACTGCAATGCAGGGCTCACTGAGCATGTGCCGGTAATAGTCTGGACTCAGCCAGGAGTCCAATATCCATCACTTCTGCCTTCTCTCTGCCTCTCAGTCTTTTTTTTAATTCCTCTCATTTCACCGTTATCTGCAAATAAACTAAAAGAACCATTAGAACCTTTCCTTACACTAATGGTGGTCAGAAATCTGTCTGTTTTATATGCATCCTCATCTGTCAGTGCAAGGTTCCTCCCCTAGTGAGGTTCTTCCTCTCTTAACTTCCCCTAATTTTTGCTTTTACCCCTACTGGTCTTTCTTCCTGTTCCTCAGAATCTTTGCTTTAATATGTATGTGGTTTCTGAAATTATGTTGAACAGGAATGAAAGTGCATTGCAAATCCATTTTTCATTGTGTGCCTCAGTTTCAGAGCCTCATTTTTTTTTTTTTTTTTCAGTACAGCACAACAGAATATAATGAATCATGTTAAAAACATAAAGGAAATAGCAGTTTGTTGATATTTTTAAATCAAACTAAATGTAAAGCTTTTAAAATAAACATAAAGGTTTCTTTTTAGCCTCTTTATTATGTTACAACATTTGCAGTGCATTCCAGCAAATAGAAAGCTAAGATTTCTGTTATTAAAGCCGAATTGTTTGCAATAGTAATGTTCCCTGCTGCGGAGAAAAGTTTGTGGTTGACAATACACCGAGGTTGTTGTTCCAGATATAGTTATTGCTGTGCCAACTTGGCTACATGTGAGTCTTTTTGCACTTGCCAGCTGATTCACAGACATGAAACCCTTTTTTTAAGATGCATTTTCTTCTGTAATATGAAAATGAAAGGTTTGATTTTTTTTTTTTTTTTTTTTTATTGCTAGAAAATTATATATTTTTCCATGTTTAATTAATTAAATTATGTAAAATTACCTTAATATCAATTACTGAAAGCTGAATAAAAGTTCTTCAATAATAAGCCAATATTTAAAGAAGTCCACTTCCACAACAAAAAATTACAGATAATGTACTCACCCCCTTGTCATCCAAGATGTTCATGTCTTTCTTTCTTTAGTCATAAAGAAATTGTTTTTTGAGGAAAACCTTTCAGGATTTTTCTCCATATGGTGCCCCAAGTTTGAACTTTCAAAATGCAGTTTAAATGCGTTTGTAAATGATCCCAGCCGAGAAAGAAGGGTCTTATCTAGCGAAACGATCGGTTATTTTCATTAAAAAAAAAATACAATTTAAATACTTTTTAATCTCTTGTCTTGCTCTGCCTGTTTGTTTTCGAATTGAATTTTTTAGTTTTAAAGTAGTAAAGTAATAATTTAAAGCTTTCTATAGATAAATTTATCCTGACTGTAAGGCAAGTATTCGCTGAGTTTCGTTTCATTTTTGTGCAGCGCTCCTGTTCAACACCGAGACATCAGAAAGCACATCTTGTTTGTTTTCCTTATTTTTACAAAAGCACAACATTTTGTTGATATCGTGAGTGCACGCAAATAAATTAGACCCTTTACAGTTCCGGATGATATATTACGCTTACCTTTATGAGCAAAGATTACGGCGTGTAGTGGGAAACAGTGTAATGGGAAAGAGAGAGGAAAGACTCGGGCTTCAGTCGGACAAGGGTTGAGCGAAGTTGTTACGAATTTATGCAACAAATGTTTGTTTAATATTTACCGTTCTTATTTTGGCTACTTTCTTATTTAACTGTATAATTTCTTTGATATTTACTTTAGTGTTTTGTAAGCTGAAATAAACACGCACGTTTGTTAATCATTTTTGAGCCTAATTTTTTATGTTTCAAAATTATTATAGAGAGAGAGAGAGAGAGTTTTTTTTTTTCAACACCGCGCCACCGACGGTAGTTGGTCCATTACCACCGCGGTGGAAAAAATCTGCCACCGTCACAGCCCTACATACCCTAACTGTCATGAACCGGAAAAAAGACAGTTCGGGAAGAGCAAGACAAGACATTAAAAAGTATATATATTGTATTATTTTTATGAAAATAACCAATCGTTTCGCTAGATAAGACCCTTCTTCCTCGGCTGGGATCATTTACAACCGCATTTGGGATCGTTTGAAGCCGCATTTAAACTGCATTTTGGAAGTTCAAACTCGGGTCACCATATCAGTCCACTATATGGAGAAAAATCCTGAAATGTTTTCCTCAAAAAACATAATTTCTTTACGACTGAAGAAAGAAAGACATGAAAATCTTGGATGACAAGGGGGGGTGAGTACATTATCCGCAATTTTTTGTTCTGAAAGTGGACTTCTCCTTTAAATGCCTTATATTTGAATCAGTCTCTCTGCCAATAGTTTCCAGGCTATAGGAACCTAAGATTGTTATTTGCCGTCATAATCAACCAAGACACAAAATTATTTTAAAATCTTCTCTTCTACAGTTTCCATGTGGAATAGGTTACGAAACAAACGCAGAGATTTGTTTCCGCCTGTAAATGGCTTACACGTTCCCGCTGGTGTGTAATATATTAATATAGTGTCACGACTCCTTTGTGTGTGCAGCTGGGATTGATTCCGTTCTCTCTGTCTGTCTCTGTTCTTCTCTCTTTTTCTTTCTTGCTTTTCTCAGGATTGCATCCAGCTTAACCAGTACAAGTTAAAGAGTGAGATTGGAAAGGTAAGCCCTCCTGCATCATACCCATATTGTGTCATTTTGATAGTCGACTTGCATATAGACATCAGAAAAATCTCATGGCCATGTTGTGTTTCATAGCAGTCGTTCAGGCATTCAGACACTGACCCTTACTGACCTGCCGCACAGTCTCATAGTCTGACTCATCTCACTCTACCTATTTTGTTTGTCATTTTTCCTCTATCCATTTCTTCTATTTTAAAGGGCTCATATGGTGTTGTCAAGTTGGCGTACAACGAGGATGATGACAAATATTACGTAAGTATATTTTAAAATAACTTGTCCTTGTTGCATCATCCTATGAATTTTGTGATGCTGTAGTTGAGCAGAAATTACACAGTTCAGCTTTAAACACAATCACAAAGTGAAAATGTAAAGTAAAGGTAAAAAACAATATACTGAGGAAAAAAGAGACTGCATAGAGAAGAGCGGCGTGACAGAGAGGATGATGGAGGAGAGACAGGATAGATTGAATGGTTATGAAAATGAGAGCAGATGGGGGAGGGTTGTGATATAACAGAAATGGCAGGAATGTGCAGCAGTCCTTAATTTCATTTGGAGCTGTTTGTATCAACCATCACCATCACTGTCGATCACAATATGCACAACAAACAAAACAAACACATAGGTAGACATACAAAAAGATTATATTTTACCGTCCTCAAAGAAAAATGCCTTTCATCGAGAACACAAGCATAAAAGATTCTGTTCAAATACTGTTTAAATTTGATGTTTTTAGCATTTTTGTTGTGAGCAAGGCATGAAAATTGTTCTGCAGTGTGATCCTCATTGTGAACTGAACCTCATTTGTGCAGAAACATCAAAACAAACAATATGGACAGAAATAAAATGTAAATACTGTATATATAATTGGCATTTACTTCTATCTAAAAATGACTGGTAATTAATTTTTAGCTTGTCCTAAAATATTTTTAAAAAATAGTATTTTGTCAGCTTTCAAGCCCTGTGGTAGGACTTGTTACAGTATATAGAAATCTATTTTTAAATGGACAGTTTTATGGACATACTTTCCCAATTTGCTAATCAGATTCCCACAGGAAGTAAATAAGATTTTTTTTCCAGCTTTTCAAGAAGAGGTACTTGACAGAAAGTGAGATTTTCAGCATTAATAAGCATAAAATAAGTTAAAGCTGTGCTTACGTGTATGGATGGAGGCATATGGGAGCCTAACAGTTGGAAACAATGTGTCAGAATAGCTGAATACCTTAAAATGCCCTGCAGTGTGACATAAAACTACTTTACTCAGCATTTTCAAACTGTATGATTGTGTATGCAGTTTTTATGAGCTTACATTAAAGAAATAGCTCATCCAAAACTGAAAATTTGCTGAAAATGTACTCACCGTCAGGTCATCCTAGGTGATTTTGTTTCTTTATCAGAACAGATTTGGAGAAATTAAGCATTAAATCACTTGCTCGCCAATGGTTCCTGTGTAGTGAATGGGTGCCGTCAGACTGAGAGTCCAAACAGTTGATTAAAAACATCACAAGTTATCCATGCAATTCCACACATCTACCCTATAATGACAAAAATCCATGCAGTGGTTTTTAATTAATCTGTAAAAATAATATCCCTTTTTACAAATCGAGCCATTCTCAGATGCCTGTCGGTGAGGCTGCTCCCACGATAGTTGATTGACATGAGCGTCTTACCTCAGACCCGCCCCTACATCAGCTATAACAGTCCGACCACCATTGTTTCAGTGCCAGAGCAGGGATGTAAGTTAGACAAAAATATCTCCAATTGAGGTGTTGCGTTGCTGAATGTAATAATGAACATAGTGGTTGTCATTTACTCCCGACATCTGAGCCGCTGAAGATGCAGTGGATTATATTTGTTTGTGAAGGGATTGCACCTCCTGATCTACATAAATGCGTCTATGGTCGCACAAACCTTTCGTGATCCAGCTTCACCTACAGCAGAAGTGAGTATAAGATGTTTTTTATGAATCTCTGCAATCACCTTTCCTAATAAATAACGGCTAAACGCGGCTAAAGTAAACAGGCTCGTCACTCCGCAGAGAGAAGAGAGGGGCGGGGCGAGCAGAACTCATTTGCATTTAAAGGAACAATCCATCAGAATGGGTTGATTTCTGCAGAGCTCATTTTGACAAGGTAAAAATGGTGTTGCTTTACACAACCATTGAGTATTTTTAACCAAAGTATATTATAGACTTTTCAATAAGACCCTAAGGAATAATATCAACTTGTGGAAAATGGGCATCCGGTGACCCCTTTAATGTCTTGTTAAAGTGAAAGCTGTGTTTATCAGAAACAAATCCTTAAGTAAAGTGTTTTTAACTTTAAACCATACACTTTAAAAAACGCTGGGTTAACTTGGGTTGTTTGGCGACCCAGCTGGTTGGGTTAAATTTTTTTTTTTTTTACCAAACATGCTGGGTTAGTTTATTTAAGTCAACTATTGTTTAAAAAATTATTATATTGCTGGTTTAAAATGGACTGGAACTTATAAAAAACGCACAGAATTGCTAGAGATAACAGCAATAATCAAAAGATGAACATTTATTATTAAGCAAGAACACAAAATACAAGACAAATTGAATTTATTTGAGTGAATACAGCGTAGTTTACAATATTATGTACATTTAAACTTGTTTAACAAGCATTTTAGACATAAAAAATGTAACATTTAAAAGTAGCATTTTAATTTTAGTGTATTCAACCGTTTTCTGTAATCGATTTGTACCGAAACTGCACTAATTCTTGTGCCGGTGTGCCGCTGAAATCTGAGCCGGTGAAGGGCTGCTGTTTGCTGGGGTAACTGCGAACTTCAGTCTGCGGCCCCATGTTCCACTCGTAGCTGAAAAATGCCATGATTGATTCCAAAATCTGCCCATAAACTAACAGTACTGACATCAGAGAACATATTTTAAAATCAAATTAAATTAAACTCAAAAACTTTATTTTATGCAAGGTAAAAAGCGTTTCCAATCATGCAAAGTGACCGCTGCTGGCGCAGCTGACTGCCATCTCGTCCTTACGTAACGTTGTGTTGTGTAAAATAATACAATTAACAGCACAGCACAGTAAAGATGTTATAAATGAAATAAAATGTATACAAAATTTTATTTAGCTGAAGAAGTGCACCAAGTCGGCGTTGCTGATAACTGGTCTCTCCTGTAGAGGACTCAAAAAGGGTTGTTTCGTCAGAGACAGGCTTAACCCAGCGGGTGCGTAGAAAAAAATATCTCAGCATTAAAAATGACCAAGCAACTTAGTTACAGAAAAACTACCCAGCTACCTACCTGGGTAAAAATATTAAAAATAACCCAACAAGTTGAACCCAGCATTTGGGTTAAAAAAAATAACCCAGCACCTGGGTAAAAAATATTAAAAACAACCCAATAAATTGACCCAACAGGCTGAACCCAGCATTTGGGTAAAAAACAAAACAAAAAAAAACCCCAGCATTTTTAAGAGTGTAGCTTCCATAATCCATAATAACATATCTTTCAGTGAAAGGTTTGTTTATTACAAACACACTGCTTTTCACTTCACAAGATTACTTGTGGATTATTGTTATGTTTTTATCAGCTGTTTGAGCTCTCATTGTGACGCCACCCATTCACTTAAGAGGATCCGTTGGTGAGCAAGTGATGTAATGCTAAATTTCTTCAAACCTGTTCAGATTAAAAAAAAAAAAAACTCATCTACATCTTGGATGGTGAGAAAATTTTTGGATGAACACATCCTTTAATGGAGAGACTACATGGAATGTACGTAAAGGATGTAAATATGCTCAAAAGGTTTAGATGCAAAATAAGGAAGGCACATAGTGTAAATGACTTGGATGGGCATGTTCTTGTTACTGCTAGACAGGGTGTTGTCAGAGACTCTGAGATGCCGTATGGACAGACGCTTGTGCACACCACTGTCTTTAGAGTGTACAAGTACTGCTAAAGAAAATCACATCTATTGAGAGCCTATTCACTGGATGAAAACACTTTGTTAATAAGAGAGGTCAGATGAGATTGGTCAGGCTCCTTCATGCTGAGGAAAAAGGCCACAAACACTCAAACTAGCACTTCTCACAACAGTAGAAAGGCACAGCTGAAATCATAACTTTGAAGAGAATGGGCTTTCAACAGCAGAAGGCTGTCCCCGAATCCTCTTCTGATGGACTCTATATATGAGTTATAAACTGGATGGCTCAACAGTGGGAAAAAAAACAACAACAATTCTGAAGCATTCACATACTAGGATCGAAATTCAACATGACATCATAATAATAGTGTATAAAGGGCATCTTATTTTGTATTAGGTGTAACTAATAGCGCTATTTTTCTCCCTTGTTTGTAGTTCAGCTTTTTGCAGGTCTCCTGATCACATTTGAATATTTTCCTCTCCTCCACATAATCATCTGTCATAATAGACAATGTGTCTGAAAGCAAAATATAGCTCCCGGTTCCCAGCTGCATTCATTAATTCAAGCTGTGTGGATATATAACAGCAAGGATGAATAGAGGACAGAGATCAAATCCCTTCATAAAGGGAGAGTAGAGTGAGGCTGCCCCCGTCTCTGGCCTTTACACTCCATCAGCCTTGCAAAACCTACAGTATAAGCAGGGTATTACCGCTCTAACAATCACCTCACATTCTCTTCTTCTTTACAGGTAGAATGAATCCTGAAATTATATCTTGTTCTTCATTTTTCTCTTATTTTTCTCCCCCTTGCAACATCTGACCGGTTTGTGCCTGTCTTTCGCTCTCTTTCAACAGTAGTTAAAACATACCAGAACCAGAAACCATTCAGTTTGATATTTTTATTGTTAATCAAACTTAGTTTATGAAAACATATTGTTTTGTTATATATGGTTTTAGTGGAATTTATACAAAATCCAATCTTAACACATTGTTAAGTTGATTTAAAAACAAATGTGTGTGTATACATATACACTACCATTCATAAGTTTGGGGTTGGCAAGGTTTCTTTCTTTCTTTATTTTTTTTAAATAATAATTTTATTCAGCAAGCACGCTTTAAATTGATCCAAGGTGACCTTTAAAGACATTTAAAATGTAATTTATAAAATAATGTATAATGTTTTTGACATTGATAATAATGATAAATGTTTCTTTTGCTTAACATCAGCATATTAGAATGATTTCTGAAGGGTCATTTGACACTGAAGACCGAAATAACGGCTGCTAAAAATTCAGCTTTTCATCACAGGAATAAATTACGTGTTAAATTGTATAAAAATGGAAAACATTTATTTTTAATTGTAATAATAATTCATTATATTACTGTTGTTACTGTATTTTTAATCAAATAAGTAAAATCAGTAATACTGTGAAATATTTTTACTATTTAAAATAACTGCTTTCTATTTGAATATATTTTAAAATGTAATTTATTCTTGTGATCAAAGCTAAATTTTCAGCATCATTTCTCCAGTCTTCAGTGTCACATGATTCTTCAGAAATCATTCTAATATGTTGATTTGCTAAATAAACATTTATTATTATTAATATTATCAAATGTTCAAAACATTTTTTCAGGATTCTTTGATGAATAGAAATATTAAAAGATCAGCATTTATCTGAAATAAAAAGCTTTTGTAACATTATACATTATACCATTCAAAAGCTTGGAGTTGGTATAATTTTTGGGAAAAGAAATTATAAAAATTAATACTTTTATTAAGCAAGGATGCTTTAAATTGATCAAAATTGATGATAAAAACATTTATAATGTTACAAAAAATTCTACTTCAGATGCTGTTCAAATGCTGAACTTTCTGTTCATCAAAGAAACATGCTTTTCAACATAATAATAATAAAAGTTTTGCGAGCAGCAAATCAGAATGTTAGAATGATTTCTGAAGATTCATGGGACTGCAGTAATGATGCGAAAAATTCAGTTTTGAAATCACATGAATAAATTACATTTTAAACTACATTTAAATAGAAAACAGTCATTTTAAATAGTAAAAATATTTCAGAATATTATTGTTTTTGCTGTATTTTGGATCAAATAAATGCAGGCTTGGTGAGCAAAAGAGGCTTCTTTAAAAAACAAAAAATCTTACTGTTCAAAAGCTTTTGACTGGTAGTGTGTGTGTATATATATATTATTCTTTAATATTGCAACATAGAGGCGTTTTTACTCGTCGGCCCCATTGTATTTTTCAAAGTTTACAGTAAATATAGATCCATCACCTCCTACAGCAAGCGTTCTGTATTGCTTGCTGATTCATCCCATCGTTTTCCCGTTGTTTGCATTCTGATGTTTCAGTTCTTTGCGTCCCTGCTGCATTCTAAATAGCAATTTTCTTTCGTCGTGCTCACCTCTGACATGTTCATAAAACATTCATGGTTTCCTCTTCACTCTTTGACGAACTGAGTTATTTAAACTCGTCAGCACAACAGACGTAGCCTCCTCCAGCTGTCCTTGAGAGCGAGGAGGAGAGCACTCTTTCGTATCGCTAACTGTTATGGATTCACGTCTAAAGTTGTGTACATTCATTTTTAAGATGAAGGGCCGTTTTTATTGGAGACGTGTGTTTTAAACATTTATTATTCTGAGATATTGAATTTATAATGTTTCAACAGGGTTTCAGCGTGTGCTTCAGCTACACTTTGAATGATCTCCATGATAATATGTGAAACTGTGTCATGAAGAACTCAAGGATGAATTTTGAAATTGTCCAGAACTCACTCATTATGAAACCTCATGTTTTCCGCAGGTGTTAGAAACTGGCAGCCTGTTGTATTGCCATTCTCTGACTGTAATGAGCAGAGTGGCAGAGATTCAGAGAGAGCACTTCCCACGTTACATAAGTCTACAAATTTTTCCTCTGTGCCTTTCATCCCAGCAGAAATGACACAGGTGCACAATTCTTCTATAATGGACATCTTCCATTGTTAAAAGATACAGATGACTCAGTATGTGTTTCCTGGGAAGTATAGATTTTTAAATCCCAGCTCTGTGTGCCAAAAGCATTTGATTTGATTAACATTTCAATTGCTTACAAAGACATCTGATCCAAGCATCAGCGGTTGATTGTGCACAACCTATTTGTTTCTTTTCTGTAGAACAACCCAAGTTGATTTACAAACCACAGGCACTTTGGTCTGCTTGCTTCTTATAGTCTGTCACTCACTATTTGTGACCAAATTTCCGCATTCACTTTAGCAATCACCTACGCGGGAGCACTGCTGTAAGAGGAATCTCGAGTGTCCCATCAGGGCCAGAAGCAAACGAGAGGGCTGCAGTTGAATGAACTCTGTGAAAGCTTTGTTTGATTAGTATGGAAATGGAAAAAGTCAGTTGATTTATGTCACCCACTTTATAGACTCAGATGGAAATATGTGTTTGAGAACACCTTTGTGTTGAATACTTTAGTTCAGAGCTTAAGATTGTCTGTTTGTCTCTTTTCATCTGTCTTACTTGTTTTGCAGGCAATGAAAGTGGTATCTAAGAAGAAGCTGATGAAACAGTATGGTTTTCCCCGTATGTATGGCATTTAAATTAAGTTCTAATTTGAAACCAGATGTTATGCACAGCCGATGTTGTCCTTTCAGACAGTCCAGCTAAAGAATTCAGTATTTAAAGGAAGCAGTGTCTTTAGTTGCATTCTTTCACTTTGCAGGCCGCCCTCCTCCACGAGGTCCTAAAGCAGCCCAAGGGGAGCAGCCCAAGGTGCTCGGTCCCCTAGAGAGAGTTTACCAGGAGATAGCCATCCTGAAAAAACTGGACCACCTTAACATAGTTAAACTGGTTGAGGTAAGGATTGTGGCCTTATTGCTTCATTCATGTAATCCACTGTTAATAAACTTCTGCTGATTAGCAGTGCTTTAACAGAGAAAATAATAATAAACATACCTCTGTTCTTTTCTTCTAAACGTTCTTCCTAAAAATATGGAAGCTTGCTTCCACCACTGAATAAAAAACTTAAAAAGGTAGTTGTGACTTTGTATCTCACAATTCTGGCTTCTTTTCTCGCAATTGCGAGTGTACATCTTGTAATGACTTTTTTTAAACTCACAATTCTAAGAAATAAAGTCAGAATTTCGGAGATATGAACTCACAATTCTGACTTTTTTTCACAGAATTGTGAGTTTATATCTCACAGATTTTTTTTTCAGAATTAAGTTAGTATGTCGCAATTCTGACTTTATAGCGTGCAAATTGAGTCAGAATTGTGAGCTGTATGTATTTTCTGAGAAAAAAAGTCAGAATTGCATGAAAAAAGTCACAACTGCAAGATGTTTTTTTATCGCTTTTTTAGTTATCTCGCACTCTGACTTTAACTACGAGTTTATATCATGCAATTCTGACTTTATATCTCGCATTTGTGAGTTAAGTCAGAATTGTGAGCTGTCAAATCGCAATTCTGAGAACATCTCAGTCTTTTTTCCTCATCAAAATTGGATTTTATAGCTCGCAATTCTGAGTTTATATCTTACAGTTCTGAGAAAAAAGGATTGCATGAAAAAAGTCGGAATTGCGAGAAACAAAATCGCATTTGTAACACATTTATATCGCATTTTTTTCTTTTTTATCTCACAATTCTGACTTAATTTCTCGCTATTGTGAGTTTATATAATGCAATTCTGAGAAAAAAAGTCAAAATTGTGAGTCTATATCTCTATCTATATCATTTTTATAGTTGTCTCGCAGTTCTGACTTTATAACTCACAGTTAAGAGTTTATATCATGCAGTTCTGACTTTATAACTCGCACTTGTGAGTTATTAAGTCAGAATTGTGAGATATAATATCACAATTCTGAGAACATATCAGTCTTTTTTTCCTCCTCAAAATTGGACTTTTTAACTTGCAATTGTGAGTTTATATCTTACAATTCTGAAAAAAGGTCAGAATTGCATGAAAAAAGTCAGAATTCCAAGATACAAAATGGCATTTGTATCACATTTTTTATAGCATTTTTATCGCATTTTTATATTTTTTATCTCGAAATTCTGACTTTATTTCTTGCTATTGTGAGTTTATATCATGCAGTTCTAAGAAAAAATTCTAAATTGTGAGTCTATATCACACAATTCTGACTTCAGAATTTGCGATTGCAAGTTTATATCATGCAATTCTGAGAAAAGAAGTCAGAATTGCAAGATTGTATCTCAGTTCTGAGAAACAAAGTCAGTATTGCAAGATTGTATCATGCAGTTCTGAGAAATAAAGTCAAAACAGTGAGATAAAAAGTCACAATAACCTTTTTTAAACTTTTTATTCAGTGGTTGAAATGGGCTTTCATATGAAAGTTCTTCCTTCCAAACAAACTTTTAATTCCTTTGGATGTCCTTCGTTTTTTACTTTCTTCCTTCTATGCAAATGTTTGGTCACACTTACTTCCTTTTTTTGATTCTTTCTTGATACACTTACTTTCTTCTGAACACTTCTTTCCTTCTGAAGAAACATCTTCTCAAACTCCCTTCCTTCCTTACTTCCATCTGTTACAATGAACAAATGAAGAACCCCTTTGAACAATTTTATGATTTCCTTTCTTTCTTCATACTGAATAAACTTTGTTCTCAACAAATGAATGAACAAACACACTTCGCTTCTGAACAACCTTCAAAAGGTTATTCTTCTTTGCTTCAGAACTTCTTTCTCTCTTTTGTATTATTTGATTAGCAGACACTTTTTTTTTTTTTTTAGTTTACACCATTTTTTCTGCCTTAGTTAATTGTAAAGACAGTGAGTCACAGGAAAATCCAGATGTAATAAAAAAAAATTAAATAGTACGTAAAATAATAAACACACAGAGAGGTGAAATTTGGAAGGAAGTGAACTCAGCTGAACTAACAACTCAATAACTGAGCTATATTTCAGACTAGTCAAATGTCATTATGTAATTTGTGCCAAAGAGAGGACAAAATAATAGCAACACTGAAAATCAGCTAGGAGTAAATTAGTGGAAAATAGATACCCTTGATGCTCCCCAGAATGGGATGTGGAGAGGAGTGTGATCGATCACAGGATAAAGAAAAGGAAGAGAGAATGGAGGGATGCTGAAGGAGAAAAGCGCCGTTCCTTCTCTCCCCCTGTGGTTCTGTCTGAGTGCTCTTCAATCACAGCAGCACCCACGTACGTCAGCAAAATTAGAAAAGAGGGGTGAGAGAGTGTGTGAGAGATGGAAATTGAATCCGAGCATGAAGAATGTTTAAAGGAAACTTAGAAAGTGAGGCAGAGGAACCACCTACACTTCAATCACCTGGGCTCTTCTACTGACGGCCCAAGTATAGTCTTAAGTCAGTAGTGTGCGGCCATTAGGAGCAATACAGGAATGGGCCTCTGCTGGCATTGAAGGATGAAGCACCTGATGCTTATCGAATCTCATCAGCAGTGTAAAACTAAAAGTAGCGGCGCTGTGCCAGTGGCTTGGCTGTTTTTTTTTTTGTTTTGTTTTTTTCCATCTAGCTTGTCAAGAAACAAGCAGCTTTTTCCAACAAGCAGTGGTGTAGAATGACATGGCTTCAGCATTTTAAATTCAATTTCATAATATTTGCACACACAGCTTCATAGCTGAGCAAGCTAAGAAATTAAACAAAACATGGTACTGTTAGACAGGTTTTTCGCTGCCTAATACTATTGTTAAAAATTCCAGTAGAGTGTGTTTCTCTGCAGAGCTCCTCTGTAATGTTTGCTGCTGTAGATGCCTTTATTTTTTGATGTTGAAATTTCATATGCCTGAATCTGTGTCTGCTGAACTTGGCTGAATTTAATTGAATTCACAATGTTCTACAATAGCTTTCAGCTATGGATAAAAGTTGTGTTCCACATAACGCATTTGAGCATTTTTCATTAAATCCACACATTTTCCCAATAAAATCAGTCAAGAAAATGTTTAAAAATTAATTGAAGATAAACTACAGTCAGATTTGGACCTGCAAATGGGTGTTACAGATTTTCCTAGACATAGAAACCTGGACATAGTATCTTACAGTGCCTATAGCAGGTGGTGTTTTTAATAAAGTTTCTATTTCAGGTGCTGGATGATCCAGCAGAGGACAACCTTCACATGGGTACGTTCTTTTTTTTGCAATATGAATTTGGTGATAAAATGACACCTATGTGTAATAGATTCAGCAAATGATGATATTTTTACAGTAGCTAATGCTAGACCACTTGTCATTGTGTCAAAGCTGTGCATGCTCAGTCTGAAACTCTTATTAGACCCATTGTCCACTTCCAGAACAAAAATTTACAGATAATGTACTCACCCCCTTGTCATCCAAAATGTTCATGTCTTTTTTCTTCAGCTGTAAAGAAATTTAATAGGGTCTTATCTAGCGAAACGATCAGTTATTTTCATTTAAAAAATACAATTTAAATACTTTTTAATCTAAAATGCTAGTCTTGTCTTGCTCTCCCTGAACTCTGTGTATTCTGGCTCGAGACAGGGTATGTCGAAAAACTTCAAAAATAATTTTAAAATCATCCTACATCACTGCAGAAGTACCAACCCAGTCTTTGCAAAGTGAACATGCAAAGGATATCAAACACCCTCAACAAAAAGGTAAAACAGCAATATAGGACGATTTTTAAGTTGAGGGAGAACATGCGATTGGGAGTTCTTCGACATACCCTAACTGTCTTGAGCCAGAATACACAGAGTTCAGGCAGAGCAAGACAAGATGAGCGTTTGGCATTAAAAAGTATATAAATTGTATTGTTTTTATGAAAATAACTGATCTTTTCGCTAGATAAGACCCTTCTTCCTCGGCTAAGATCGTTTACAACCACATTTGGGATTGTTTGAAGCCACATTTAAACTGCAACTTGGAAGTTCACATTTGGGGCACTATTGAACTCCACTATATGGAGAAAAATGCTGAAATGTTTTCCTCAAAAAACATAATTTCTTTACAACTGAAGAAAGAAAGACATGAACATCTTGGATGACAAGGGGGTGAGTACATTATCTGTAAATTTTTGTTCTGGAAGTGGACTTCTCCTTTAAGGGTCAATACATTTTTTTTTTTTTTCAAGACCACATTAAAACTGATCGAAAGTGACAGTACAAACATTCTTATAACTGATTCATTAGCATTTAACTCTTTCCACAAAAAGCAGCACAAATGTTTTCAACATTGATAATAATAAAAATGTTTCTTGAGCACCACATCAGTGTATTAGAATGATTTCTAAAGGATCATGTGACGTTGAAGACTGGAGTAATGACTGCTGAAAATTCAACATTGCCATCATAGGAATAAATTACATTTTATAGTATGCTAAAATCCAGAACATCTACTTTATATTGTAGTAATATTTTACAGCATTGTCCTTTTTACTGTATAATAGCATAAGAGACTTCTTAGTGACCCCAAACTTTTTGGCATTGTTTGTATTCTAATCATCAACATTAACCATACATAATTAATTTACACATAATCGATGTTTAACTCTTTCTTTTAAAGATGTGTTCATTGGTTGCGGTATTCAACTGTGTGCTCCCATTCTAGTTGTCTCATCACATCAATGCTCATTTGAATATAATTAAAGGGATAGTTCACCCAAAAATGAAAGTTCTGTCATTAATTACACACCCTCATGCCGTTCCAAACCTGTAAAAACGTCAACTCCTGCATATGCAGCATCTCACGCATGCGGCGTGGTACTCTCATGAATGGCGGCGGAGACTGACGCGGAAGAGAAGAAATTGTTCAATAAACTCATTATTCTTGTAACTTCGTAACATTACGGTTAAACCACTGATGTCACATGGACTGTTTTAATGATGTCCTTACTAACTTTCTGGGCCTTGAACGTGTTAGTACCATTGATGTCTATGCAGGGTCAAAAAGCTCTCGGATTTCATCAAAAATATCTTAATTTGTGTTCCAAAGATGAACGAAGGTCTTACAGATTTGGATTAACATGAGGGTGAGTAATTAAAGACAGAATTTTCATTTTTGGGTGAACTGTCCCTTTAAACTCTTTAAACTTTTGTCAGATTGGTGTCACTTATATCAGATCACCTACTCTCATTGAAAATGAATGATCTCTGGGAACTTTGTCACAGCAAAACTTTTGTCAGTCTGAAGTTTACCATTATAAACTTTACTTTTTAATGAAAGTGGCGTGTTTCAAATAGATCAAACTGTGCAGCCTGTCTTGGTAATGGGCTTAAGTGAGAATCTGTAGAATAAGTGTGTCATACGTATGACAAATTTAGTTGGCTGCTCTGACTCATACTGTAGGAATGAATATAAGGTGTTTGTGCTGATGGACTGCTGCAAAATCCTAAAAGCACACATTGTACTTATGTGTGAAAAAGATTGGGTCATTTGAGGATATGACATACTATATGAGGACTGTGAACATTACGTTTCAGAAAGTGCAGTGAATAATGGATTCGTCAATAACAATGTCTTTTCACTCTCATTTTGCCTTAATGACTGTCTTTCTCTCTGATCTTTTCTCAGTGTTTGAGCTGATGCAGAAGGGGTAAGTATTCTGTGTGTCCACTTAGACCTCTTTTAAGCATAATTGATGCTTTCGCAACACTTTCTTCCATCCCCTATCGTTCCTTTAATCGCTCCTTCCCTTCCTCATCAAATGTCTGGTCTTGCATATCTGTCATCACTTAGATCTGATTCAGTTTCCCGTGTTTTCCTTCCTTGTTCCAAAGGGATTAATTAAATACTTATGTTCTCACTTTCTCACTCAGTGTCTTATTCGCTTCTTTTTCTAAACTGGTTCTTTTGTTTTTTTTGTTACTGAATAGACTTTTTTTCTCGCTGCGTATAAAATAATTGCATTGTTAATCTTTTCAGTATTCCTACTGGTACTTGTAGTTTTTATTTATTCTGTTGCTTACTCTGCTTTTCTAAATCCATAAGAAGCTCATTTAAAGGCCAGCAGTCTTCCAGTTTATTATAAGACCTCATTTTTTTTCCAAATGTGACATTTTACTTTGTTTGAATATGAGTTTTTTGCCAAGTGGCTCTGGCTTTGTTTTGGAGAGAAATGTTTTGTTCAGTATCTCTGGTGTTTGTGGGCTTCTGCCTTGAAAAGAGCAGATTAGAACTTACTTTGCATAATTACAGAATGCTCTATTTTCACTAGACCTGGCTGAATATGCTTGGCCTTTCTGCTCAATCGTGATTCACTGCCTGTGGGTAATGAATGAAATGGCCTTTGAGGACCCAGTTTTGTGCTAAGTGGTTTTTGTGATTGGTTTTTATGTAAATCTCACAGTCACAGTTCGTTTTGAAGGATTCAAGCCACTGTGTGTGCAGTCTTGTAGTTTCCCAGCATCCATTGTTCTTTTGCACAACTTGCCCAGTGCTGCGTTGTCACGTATGTCTTGCAAACATTTGGAATTCTTCTGATTTAAATAGGTCACTAAAGGCTGGAATACACTGCATGACTTTTGCCCAGATTTTTTTGTGCTGATTTACAGTCTGGAGATGCTGATGCTAGTAGCCGAAAGTGAAAGCCAGCCTGAGGATTTGAGTTTCATAGAAAATTATGATGGGCACAGACCCAGATTTTTTTTTTTTAGCTTTAGACTATGATTCCATCCAGTCATGTTTGATATTTTGAGCCGTTTTTAGAATGCATATTTTTTTCATTTGTCATGCATCTCTTAGCAACAAAGACAAATGTCTTTTTGTGAGTTTGTTGTGTTGGGAATGACTTGAAAGTCTGGTAGAATGTGATCCTCAATCATGTAGAGTATGGTCCTCAGTTTTTGTTCTGTAACTCTTTACAAAGTCGGCCAGTGTATGATTTCTGTTCAGGTTTTAAAAGTTGTGTAGTGTATTCCAGCCTTGAGTTTGTTATCTAGCTGGCTAACATAATTGAGTTTTTGTTAAAACTACAAAAATAACTCAACAATATTCTTAAAAACAATTAAATGGATTATACAGTATATAATAAGTCAGTAATTTTCTATTGTTTTTTTAGCAAAAGTGTGTACCAATTTACAGTTTTCAGATTGGTTCATAAAAAAAAAGAAAAAAGATGGAAAATTAAACATCAGTATATTAATTTAGAAATAAATACATGTTGTTTTTAGGAATGCACCTGAAATTTACCTGAAAGTTATCAGCCAGAAATGAAATGGCTATGCATTCTCTGGAAAATTAGTCAAAATAGTCCAAAAAAAAAAAAAAAAAAAAAAAATTGTTGTTAATTATTGATTTTGATACATATAACGGGAATAATGTTAATGTTAATATATTTTCTGTCCAATTTTATTGTTTTACTTTCAATAAAAGTGTGGTTATTTTATTAACTTGTTTTTTTTTTTTTTAATTCAATAACATTAAAAAATAATTGAGTTAAAGTTTTACAAAATTACTTTATATTATTTAATAAAATACTAAATAATTATTACAAAGCATTTTCGGATGCGTTTTTCAGACAAGTGCATCCAGAATCTTCCGTTTTGGTTTTGGCACAGAATTTTAATTTAAGTGCATTACTTTTTTTTTTTTTTTTTTGATTGACAAATAAATAAAATATTTAATTCTTTATTTAATTCAAGTTTCAAAATTTGTTGAATGTAAAATAATACATTTATGAAGCATTTTAAATACAGCATTTTATTTGCAGTTTTATGAAGCAAAATGCTTAAACATTTGTCAAATGTAACAATGAATAATACATTTCCAGATAAAATCTATCTAAAATGTAATATACATATAAAAAAAATCATATTTTAAATATTAAATATTTTATAGAAGGAATGTATGTTTTTTTTCTTGGTGCATATAGAATAGATTTTCTGAAATAATTTTTGTGGGGGAGGTAAGTAAAAATCTGAACTCAGCATCATTGTTATTAATTCACGCTTTTTTCATGTCAAAACCACATCAAGGGGACATTGCAGACAGTATATTGTATCAAAAGTTTTAAGGCTGTCTCTCCACCAATCATTTCATTCACTATTTCTCTTCATAAATCGTTGCTCTCTGTTACTGTCTCTTTTATGAGTACTTTGTCAGTTAACTTACAATCTCCATTGGTCACCAGCCCTGTGATGGAGGTCCCCAGTGACAGTCCGTTCAGTGAGGAGCAGGCCCGCCACTACTTCAGAGACATTGTTCTAGGCATCGAGTACTGTGAGTCATTTCCTTTATTTTAAAAACCATTTTCCACTTGCCGGGTCGACCCTACTGGGTTCCATTTTTAGTTTCTAAGCAGACCACCTTGACATGGACTTTGTAACAGAGTGTCTGAAGTTAAATAAATCCCAGTCGACAAGAGTGAAGCAAACTCCTACCGATATTCGTCTGATATTCATCATTACTTATGTAAAAACTTCTGTCTCAAGGAACAGCTCTATGTTTGTTGTTCTAACGCATCGTGGCATCCTGTTAGGCTAATTAAGGGAGCGAATGTGGCAGTGCGCTCATGTATTTGTGCGTGGGGGAGGTCATCGTTTCCTGATGAAAACAAGTCGGTGCTATTTCTAAAGGGCGTTCTGATCTTTAGAATCTGTCGAAAGAAGAAATCTGATTTTATGCTGCAACAGTACAATAATTACATATTGACAGTTAAAGGAATATTCTGAGCGCAGTAAAAGTTAAGCTCAGCAGCATTTCTTGCATAATGTTACCACAAAAGTTAAAGGAACACCACTTTTTTTTTGAAAATATGATTGTCCATTGTCCAACTCCCCTAGAGTTAAACAGAAGATCGCAACTTTTCATTTTTCGTCCGTCTTTGTACCCAGTGTAACTACAGAAGAGTCAAGTTTTAAATAGGAAAAATATCGAAACTCTTTGGTCATTTTTGAGCGAGATGCTAACGGTCTAATCGGATTCAATGATCTACGCTAAGCTATGCTAAAAGTGCTACCACCAGACCCGGAGATCGGCTGAATGGATTCGAAAACGGTAAAACTCAACTGTTTAACTCTAGGGGAGTTCTGTCAAAGGGAAAATTCTAGGGAAAATTCTGTCATTGATTACTCACCCACATGTCGTTCCAAAACTGTTAGACCTTCGTTCATCTTCGGAAACACAATTTAATATATTTTTAATGAAATCCAAGAACTTTTGGACCCTGCATAGACAGCAACGCAACTACCACGTTCAAGGCCCAGAAAGGTAGTAAGGACATCATTAAAACAGTCCATGTGACATCAGTGGTTCAACCTTAATTTTATGAAGCTATGAAAATACTTTGTGCGCAAAGAAAACAAACATAATGACTTCATTTAACCATTTCTTCTCTTTGTGTCGTTTACAAGAGTACCGTGACACATGTTTGTGGTGCTGCTGACCAGAAGCCAGCGAACCACTGATGTCACATGGACTATTTTGACTATGTTCTTACGTTTTTTCTGGGCCTTGAACATGATAGTCACGTTGCTGTTTATGCAGGGTCAGAAAGCTCTCGGATTTCATCAAAAATATCTTAATTTATGTTCCAAAGATGAACGAAGGTCTTATGGGTTGGAATGACATGAGGGTGAGTAATTATTGACAAAATTTTCTCTTTTGGGTGAACTATCTTCAATTATTAGGACTATTTCAATTATTTTATTAAAGTAATGTAACTGATTGAATTTGATTACTTTTTAAACTTTCTAACAAATGTTTTCAACTATTAATCATTTTGAAACATTTAAAGCAGGCAGGGTTAACCTCGCAGTAGTGCTTAACACTGATTACTGTCAGATTTTCAAAATCCTTCATCACTTGAATTAAGATTGTAATAATTTAAAGCGCAGCTGCCACAAAATCAGACTTTAGCACTTTTTTTAGCACCTTTAAAGGAGAAGTCCACTTCCAGAACAACAATTAAACGGATAATTTACTCACCCCCTTGTCATCCAAGATGTTCATGTCTTTCTTTCTTCAGCGTAAAGAAATTGTTTTTTGAGGAAAACATTTCTCCATATAATGGACTGATATGGTGCCCCGAGTTTGAACTTCCAAAATGCAGTTTAAATGCGGCTTCAAACGATCCCAAATGCGGTTGTAAACGATCCCAGCCGAGGAAGAAGGGTCTTATCTAGCGAAATGATTAGTTATTTTCATAAAAAAAAATACAATTTAAATACTTTTTAATCTCAGATGCTCGTCTTGTCTTGCTCTCCCTGAACTCTGTGTATTCTGGCTCAAAACAGTTAGGGGTATATCCAAAAACTCTGATCGTATTTTCTCCCTCAACTTCAAAAATCATTTCAAAATCATCCTACATTACTGCAGAAGTTCCGACCCAGTCTTTGCAAAGTGAACATGCAAAGAAGATCAAACACCCTTAACAAAAAAGGTAAAACAGTGATATAGGACGATTTTGAAGTTGAGGGAGAACATGAGATGGAAGTTTTTCGACATACCCTAACTGTCTTGAGGCAGAATACACAGAGTTCAGGGAGAGCAAGACAAGACTAGCATATGAAATTAAAAAGTCGTTTTGCTAGACAAGACCCTTCTTCCTCGACTGGGATCGTTTACAAACGCATTCGGGTTCGTTTGAAGCCACATTTAAACTGCATTTTGGAAGTTCAAAATCGGGGCACTATATCAGTCCATTATATGGAGAAGAATCCTGAAATGTTTTCCTCAAAAAACATAATTTCTTTACGACTGAAGAAAGAAAGACATGAACATCTTGGATGACAAGGGGGTGAGTACATTATATGTGAATCTTTGTTCTGGAAGTGGACTACTTTAAGATTGTTCTGATTTAAAATCATGATATATAATAAACAAGATATAGTTTAATAGCTGTGATACTGTTTCTTTACACAGCAAGGACAGGAAACACTGGCATCTAACAATGTCTTGGAAAAAACAGTTAATCTTAAAAAAAAAAAAAAAAAAAAAAGTAAATACATAAAACCAAATAGGAAGTAAAACATGTGCATGTGTACTATTCTGTCTCCCAAACTCCTAAAACTTTTGATTTTAATAATGCATTAGTAAATGTTAAAATTAACATTAACTAAGATTAATAAAGTAGTCAACTAATGTTAACTAATGAACCTTATTGTAGTGTAACCGAAAAAATGATAAGCTTCACATTTCTTTTAAATCCTCCAAAAATCGTCTCTATTTACTTCTGTTGTAAGTTTCATCATGACCTTGATTTTTGCTGTTTTGAAAGAAAACAAGGGACAAATCTAAATAATTTTTTTTTATGTTGATCAATGTCAGCTGAGTTTAAATTCTGTTGAGCCTTCAAACAAAATAGTAGCTCAACAGAGCGAATGAGCTACAGTAGGTTGAGGTGATTGCCAAGTGTCTGTTCTGCTCATCAAGTGGAAACTCAGCTTTCATCAGTTCATTAGAATCTTACTAACCAGGCAACATTCGCTGTGGCAACCGTCTGGATGGCAACAGGCCATTTGCATGATTTGCCACAAATCAGTCTGTGTTAACAATGAACTCCTTTGTGTGTGGCGGTAATTTGTGGACTGTAATCAGACTATGTGACCATATTCCATTCATTTCATTAGCACTACGCTAGTTCCCCCGGAGAGCCACGTCAATAGAATTAATTAATAGCGATCTAACAAATGTGTGTGTGTGGGTTTTATGCTATGTAAACTGCTTGAGAGACACCTTACATGAACTGTGGTGTACTCCATGTGTCACAATCACCTTGCTGGCTGACTTTGATGAAATAATTATATGCAATAACCTGCTAATACTTTAAGCATATGTCTTTGTTCCTTAAGGGATTTTCTTTTTTCATTACCATGCATGTCATCTGAAGTCGTCTGACATGTGGCTCTTGTCACATATAACCAATAATGGCAGATGACAGGAAGATGATAAGTGGTGGGCAGGTTATCTTTGATTGACCACTTGAGACAGGAAGGCATCTATTAACCAATCAAATTCAGCTTCTGTGTGCACGGCCCAGGGTGACCTTCTTGAACCTGTCTGCGGTTCCTTAGTTAAGCTGAGAGCTCCTGCTGTCAAACACGCTTGATTTTGTACCTCCTCTTCAATGGCTGTGTTCAATTTAATAATTTTATTTAACTTTAATATCATTAAACCTTCAAAATTCAAAACTGACATTTTGGTCGATATTAAGTAACTTGTACCATTTAAGTATGAATTTGTATTGCATATTATGTTAATGTTTTACATTTTTCTGATTTCATGCTAGGACAGATGATTGCAATTAAACATAGATGAAACAGCATCGACATGAAAATATGTAATATGTGAAATGTTTAAAAAATGATTTTTAAAGAAGTCTCTTCTGCTCACCAAGCCTGCATTTTATTTGATCCAAAGTACAGCAAAAACAGTACATTTTTGAAATATTTTTACTGTTTAAAATGACTGTTTTCTATTTGAATATATTTTAAAATGTAATTTATTCCTGTGATTTCAAAGCTGAATTGTTTGCATCATTACTCCAGTCACATGATCCTTCAGAAATCATTCTAATATTCTGATTTGCTGGTCAAAAACATTTATTATTATTAATATGTTGAAAACAGGTTTCTTTGAGTAGAAAGTTCAGCATTTATCTGAAATAGAAATATTTTGTAATATTATAATTTTTTTTTTTTTTTTATAAACGTTATCATCATTTTTGATCAATTTAAAGCATCCTTGCTAAATAAAAGTATTAATTTCTATAATTCTTTCAGGAAAGATCATTTCTTTCCCAAAAACAAGACAAAACTAAAATTTACTGACTTCTAGCTTTTGAATGGTATAGTGTATACAAAAGCTTTTTATTTAAGATAAATCCTGATCTTTGGATCTTTCTATTCATCAAAGAATCCTGAATAAAAATGTACTTAACTGTTTTAAATATTAATAATAATTATAATAATAATAATAAATATTTCTTGAACAGCAGATCAGCATATTAGAATGATTTCTGAAGGATTGTGTGACACAGACTGGAGTAATGATTCTGAAAAATTAGCTTTGATCACAGGAATAAATTACATTTTAAAATATATTCAAATAGAGAACAGTTACTTTAAATAGTAAAAATATTTTAAAAATTTACTGTTTTTGCTGTACTTTGGATCTAATAAATGCAGGCTTGGTGAGCAGAAAAAAATGTCTTTAAAAACATAAAAAAGCTTACTGTTCAAAAACTTTTGACTGATAATGTATAATGTTAAATTGATAAAATCATTACCCATTTTATTCTCAGAAATCCATAACATTTTAGTTATCTGTATTGTCTTAAAGACCAAAGAGGGACATTTGTTTTGTGAAGTCTGATAAAATTCTGAGATTTAAAGCTAATTGTCAGCAAACTGCACTTCTGAAACAGCTAATTTTTCTCATTCTCTTAGATGAAATACTCAAAGCATTATTGTTCATTATATTTCCTATTTTCTGTCTTTTTTGGCTCAGTGCACTATCAGAAGATTGTTCACAGAGATATCAAACCATCTAATTTATTACTTGGAGATGACGGGCATGTCAAGATCGCAGATTTTGGGGTCAGTAACCAGTTCGAGGGTAATGATGCCATGCTCTCCAGCACTGCTGGTACTCCTGCCTTCATGGCCCCAGAAACGCTTTCAGACAACCGCAAGAGCTTTAGTGGAAAGGTAATGTGTGTCTGGAGTGATTTTGCTAATACGCACTGTACGCACCTCCACTAATATTGGCACCCTTGATAAATATGAGCAAAGGTGGTTGTGAAAATAAATCTGCATTGTTTATCTTTCTGATCTTTCATTCAAAAAATTCACAAAATTCTAACCTATCATTGAGGTAAAACAATGGAAAGCGGAGGGAAAATCTTTTTATGAAATAAATGTTTTTCTTCTAGTTTACGTTGGCTACAGTTATTGGCACCCAATTATTGCAATGTCCTTTTCTCAAGATAACAGCTCTGAGTTTTCTCCTATAATGCCTGATGAGTTTAGAGAACACCTGACAAGAGATCAGAGACCATTCCTTCATACAGAATTTCTTCAGATCCTTCAGATTCCCAGCTCTATGTTGATGCTTCTTCTCTTCAGTTCAGGACACTCATTTTCTATAGGGTTCAGGTCAGGGAACTGGGACGGCCATGGCAGAAGCTTAATTTTGTGCTCACAGACACATTTTTGTGTTGATGTTTGTTTTGGAACATTGTCCTGATGGAAGATCCAACCACAGCCCATAATAAGATTTCTAACAGAGGCAGTCAGGTTTAGATTTTTTAACTGTTGGTGTCATGTACAGTATCTGAACTAGATGTGCCTCTGGTACAGAAATAGGCCCACAACATTAAAGATCCAGCAGTGTCCTTAACCATGGCCATGGGGTGCTTTTTATCCCTGTTTGCACCAAACCCATGTGGTGGGTTTGCTGCCAGAAAGCTTTTTTTTTTTTTTTTTTTTTTTAGTTTCATCTGACCATAGAAGGCAGTCCTGTGTGAAATTCCAGTGGTGTTTGACAACTGAATATGCTGGAGTTTGTTTTTGGATGAGCGAGAAGGATTTTTTTTATTTATTTATTTTTTTTTGGATTTCTGACCCCAAGACTCAACTAAACTCTGGAGTTCTCCAACTGTGATTCTTTGTAGAGTCTTTGGCCACTCAAACTCTCCTCCTCCATATCCTCTTCAGGCAGATTTGTAACATGCAAAAAAACAAAACAAAAAAATTCATAATGCGAGTTTCCCCCCACTTTTAGTTGTCTTACTTCAATGCTAGGTTAGAATTTTGTTATTTTTTTTGAATGAAATATCAAAAAGATAAATGATGCAGATTTATTTTTACATCTGTCTTTGCTCATATTTACCAAGCGTGCCAATATTAGTGGAGGACACTGTGTGTTGTCATAGGCAATCATTCTGACTGATTAGGCTTAAAGGAGAAGTTCACTTCCAGAACAACAATTTACAAATAATTTACTCACCCTCTTGTCATTCAAGATGTTCATCTTTTTCTGTCTTCAGTCGTGAAGATATTATGGTTTTTGAGGAAAACATTTCAGGATTTTTCTCTATATAATGGACTTCATTGGTGCCCTGATTTTAAGCTTCCACAATGCAGTTTAAATGCAGCTTCAAAGGGCTCTAAACAATCCCAGCTGAGGAAAAAGCGTCTTATCTAGCGAAACGAGCTGTTATTTTTTTCGAAAAATAAAAATTTGTATACTTTTTAAGCACAAAAGCTTGTGTAGCACTAGCTCTGGGATGCACGTCCACGACGCACAAGTTCATCGTCTGTGTACTCCGGCTCAAAAAGGTATAGTATGGTGAATATCTCCTATTTTATTTTCTCCTACAACTTTAAAATCGTCTGACATCGTTGTACCTTTTTGTTTGTAAACCGCATTTGACTTACTTGCACTTCCTTAGTCTTTGCGCGTTTGGTTTGTTAACAATGGGTCTGTAGTTCCGCGTGACCTTTTGACGTGATTCAATAGTAAGACGCACATCCAAGAGCCTGTGCTACACGAGCTTTTGTGCTTAAAAAGTATACAAACTTTTATTTTCTGAAAAAAATGATAGATCGTTTTGCTAGATAAGATCCTTTATCCTTGGCTGGGATCGTTTAGAGCCCTTTGAAGCTGCATTTAAACTACATGGACGTTCAAAATCGGGGCACCAATAAAGTCCATTATATGGAGAAAATTCCTGAAATTCTTTCCTCAAAAACCATAATTCTGAAGACAGAAAGACATGAACATCTTGGATGACAAGGGGTTGTGTAAACTATTTGTAAATTGTTGTTCGGAAGTGGACTTCCCTTTAAAATTAAAAAATGAAAATGTTTTTGAAAGAAGTCTCTTGTGATGACCAAGGCTGCATTTATTTTATCAAAATACAGTTAAAACAGTAATCTTTTGAAATATTGCAATTGAAAATAACCATTTTCTACTTTAAATAAAATCTAATTCATTTCTGTGATGCAAAGCTGAATTTTCAGCAGTCATTACTCCAGTCTTCAGTGTTTTTGACATATTGATTTGGTGCTCATAGAAAATTTTTATTACTGTCAAAGTTAGAAACATTTTTCAGGATGTTTTAATGAATAAAATTTTGAAAGAAGAGCATTTATTTGAGATCAATTTTTGTAACTTTGTAGATGCCTTCGCTGTCACTTTTGATCAGTTTAATGTATCTTTGTTCATTTAAAATGTTATTTTCTTAAAAAAAAGTTTCAGTTTCAGTTGGTGTTCATTGCAAACAAGTGACAGAGCAATCAGTCTGTTATTTAAAACATTCTGTTTTGCATTTTAAAGAACAAAATCATAGAGGTTTGATGCAATATGAGTGAATAAGCGATAACAGAATCTAAATTTTAAGTGAACTGTCCCTTTAAGGAATGCCATTTATTTCAATAAGCTCAAAGCTGTAGAGCTCTCCTGCATCACTGAAACAGAATTTGTGTTTTCTCCAGGCTCTAGATGTGTGGGCTATGGGAGTGACCCTCTACTGTTTCGTGTACGGGAAGGTGAGTGGGCTCATGTGCTGATATGATCAGAGTGATAGCAGTAATTCTTCATCGTGGGATTATCTATCAGAATGATCAATGGATGGGACAGTGTGCTACTGCAGTGACATTTATGTGATTGATGATTTTGATCACTCATCCGTCTCCCTCCTCTCCTTCTCTGTTTTTCTTCCTCGTCCTCCAGTGCCCATTTATTGATGAGTACATACTGGCACTTCACAATAAGATCAAGAGTAAGCAGGTGGAGTTCCCCGAGACGTAAGTCACCCCTCGCTGTTTACGACGCATCTGGTCTCTCAGGAACAGATACAAAGAGAGGAAATGTCAGAGATGTTTGAGTGTATAGCAATGTGAGCTGAATGCTGTATGCATGCGTGTTGGTTTAGTATGATATTTGTGTATGCTCGTGCAGGTCTGTTTGAATAATAGGTTGATGAAGTCTGCCGTCTGTGTGTGGAAGGCCAGAGGCCGTCCGGATGCATGTCATCTGGTGTATGTGTTTAGACAAGTCATCAGCTAATGAAAGAGCGTCTCTGTCTTACACACACTCTGTTCCCTAATGTCATGCTGGAGTGTTATCAGTGGCTGAAAAAACTGTGTGGCTGTGTGACAGTCAGTGTGTTTAAAACAACGTTTTTCTGTCTGCAGTGTTTCACCGCTTGTAAAAGCATGCTGTCTTTGTTTAGCCGTACAGCCATTCAGTGTTTTGGTTTTGTTTTACTACTTCAGCCATTTGATCTGTGTTTCTGTGATATCTTAGGCCAGCTATCAGTGAGGGGCTGAAGAACCTGGTCTCAAGAATGCTGGACAAAAACCCAGACACTAGGATCACCATTCCTGAGATCAAAGTAAGTCTACATAAGACGCAAAGGAGCACTTCTGAGATTGAAAGTGGCAAGTAATCCCTTTCACCATCTTCACAGCTCTGTACTGAAAGATATTGAGCTTCACAGATTCACTGAGGAGTTCATCCATTTAAGCTGAAAGGAATGTCCACATTTGACCTTTTTTTTGGGGTGGCATTATTAATTAATGTGTTTTTCTTTAAGAACTCGCCTCAGTTTTCTTTCATGCATACCAGCGAGAGAGTACAACATCACTTAATATTGAAATTATAGTTAGTATTTCAAAAAGAAATGTCCAAAGAACATTCCCACGAGTGTCTCATTAGTCTTCACTCTCAAAGCAGCAGTGTTGCTATTAAAGACTATTCCTGAGCCACATCCAGGGATAGTGTTAAAATATGGCAGGGTATCTTTGATAGCTTCTGCACCATCTAGCAGACTTGGTGTTTGGACAGGAACACATCAGCTAATCCCCATGGACAGAAATTTTGGTTCGGTTCTGGAAACTTCCATCTGCTGTCTCAGTGTGACAGTGAGTGTGAATAATTAGCACACACACACACTCGGCCGTCAGAGACTCTTGCCTGCATGTCATTACCCAGAAAATGTTCCATTAAAGCAGCGATCCCCAGAGCACACGTTAATCAGAGCTGCACGGCCTACATTCACTCAACAGCTCCACTCTCATATCCTTCAGACTAACTTTGTTTTTAGGACAAATATTTTATTTTTCTAATGATTTTCTGGTTGGTTGGATGGGTGGATAGATGAATGGATATATGGAACAATCTACAGTCATTTGAATAGATAAAAGGATTGAGGCATGAGCAGATGAATGGAATGTAGGATAGAAGGTTATATATGGATGTATGGACTGATCTATGGACAGGTGGCTGGATGGATGAATCAAAGGATAGATGATGAATGGATGGATGGATGAATGAAAGCATAGATGGATGGACCAATGAATAAATGAATGGAAGAAAAGATGATGGCTGGATGGATGAAACAATAGATGGATGTATAAACTGATCTACTGACAGGCAGATGGATGGATGAAAGGATGGATGAATGAATGAAAGGATAGATGACGGATGGATGGATGGATAGATGGATGGATGAATGAAAGAATAGATGATGGATGAATGTATGAAAGCATGGATGGATGGTGTAATGGATTTATGGAGGAATGAAAGAATAAAAGGATGGATAGCAGGTTAGAGGCATGAATGAATGAAAGAATAGATGATGACTGGATGGATAAAACCATAGATGGGTTGGTGACAAAAATATAAGCTGATCTACAGACAGATGGATAAATGGTTGAATGGACTGATAGATGGATGAATGGATTAATGGATGAAGAAAAAATGTGTGGACTGATCTATGGCCGGACAGATGGATGGATGAAAGTGTGGATGAATGGATCGAAGGATGGATGGTTTAATGGATTTTTGGAGGAATGAATGACTGAAAGCATGAATAGAAGGTAAGATGGATGGATGAATGGAAGTGTAGATGATGCCTGGATGGATAAAACAATAGATGGATGGAAAGAAAAGATGTATAAGCTTATCTATGGACAGATGGACAAAGATAGATGATGGCTGGACATCATCAGGATAAAAACAGGATATGTTTGGACTGATCTATGGCCAGATAGATCAATGGATGTATGGGCTGGTCTATGGATATTCAGATGGATGGATGAATGAAAGCATGGATGGATGGATTAATTGATTTATGGAGGAATGAATGAATGATTAAAAGGATGGTTAGAAGGTTGGATGGATGGATGAATGGAAGAATAGATGATGTCAGGTTGGATAAAGCAATAGATGGATGTTGTATGAACGAAAATATGTATAAGCTGATCTATGGACAGATGTATAAATGGGTGAACAAACTGATAGATGGATGATAGATGATGTCTGGACGTGAAACAGTAGATGGATAGACGAATGGATTATTAGAGAAAAAATGTGTGGACTGATCTACAGTCGGATGGATGGAAGGTCATATAGTATGATGGATGTAATCATAGATGTATGGATAGATCTACAAATATATATATGGTAGGATGGATAAATGAAAGGATCAGTGGATGAACCAATGAATAGAAGGATAGATGATGTCTGGACAAATGGACAGTTGGACAGAATAATAGGTTGGCATGGATTATATATGTACGTGTGTTTATCTTCAGGTGGACCCCTGGGTGACTCAGGATGGCACTGACCCTTTGCCTTTAGAAGAGGAGCACTGTACCGTGGTGGAAGTCACTGAAGAAGAGGTGCAGAACTCAGTGAAGTTCGTCCCCAGTCTGTCTGCTGTGGTAAGTGAAACAGACAAAGGACAAGGGTGTCTCAGTATTAAATACATGAGCTGTTGAACCGTACTTACATGAACATAAACACACACAGGCCAGATGTGCTTAAGACATTGTACTGCTGTCAACGAGTGGGTGAATAAGAAGGTTAAGACACACTTGACCTCAACCAAACAACTGAAACCTAACCACGTGTCAAACTGACCCTGCTTTTGAACTGTCAGCCTTTCCTTGATTATTTTCATGGATTTAATCCTTCTCACCATCACATTTCAGTAAATACAAAGATGATTTTATAGCTAACTGCAGTTTTTACATTCCTGTTTTGTATTGGCATGTCTTGTACATTTATTTTGTATTCTTTAATATGTATAGCAAGTTAAATCTCGTTGTCCCTTTCTTTCATACTATAGATTTTGGTCAAAGCCATGTTAAGGAAGCGATCCTTTGGGAATCCGTTTGAATGTCCCAGCAGGAGAGAAGAGAGATCCATGTCTGCACCCGGCAGTCTGCTCATGTAAGCGTTCCAAACTATAACACAACCGATGACCAACTGGAAAGCATATTTATATAGCTTGACAAGTCCAAATGACTCTCATTTTCCTCACAAGCCTTTTGTAAGAGGCTGAAATCTTTTCAGCATTGCATCTCTTTCATTCTTTGCTTTTTTCACTCTCACATTCAAGGTCGCAGCATGATATTTCAGACGTCATGTCTATCTATTTGAACAGGAAGGTTTGCTAATAGTCACCCATTACTCCTCCTGCTGCCAACATACGTTTCCATAGTAGCATGATTCAGTCCTTTTTTTTTTTTCTCTTGCACTAGCATTGAAAGCTCCAGGACTTGATGTTTTCGTAATTTCACTGTCTAGAACTTTCTCTTCCACATTGCACTGAGGAGACAGCTGACTCCCTTATCAATCATTCAGATTTCAGATTCAGTCTTTAATATATTTTCAGGTATTTTTTAGGTGAATGAGACTCAAGGAAAGTGAGTCATAGTTTTTTCTTTCATTTTTGTTCCTTTTTATATATATAAAAATTAATTATAAATTGAATTAATTATAAACATACATGTGTTTGTGTGTGTTTAATAATTCAATTCATTTAAAATGAATCAAAGTGATCATTTTCACGTTTTCACATACGCATGTTCAAAAAAGTGCACACCAATAATTCAGGTTCTTTAAATTCGACTGGATGTTTGCAGCATCCCTCCTGTGACAGTTATTCTCAGAGGCTTTTTGCTGTTAATGTGTCTGCCCACTAGACTGACAGTAAGTGTCTCTATGAAGTCATTTCTGTCCCCACTCTGCTGCTTTTCCCACATTAGAGGGGGTTTGTTCAAGGACAGCAGAATGTTCTCTCACTCTTCTTCTCTGTGTGCTGTCTGTTTGATGCCTGTCAGAATCAGCAGAGGGTTGCTCCCTGTCTTCCGAATGCCCTGGATCAATACAAACAGTCTGCTTATCTCTGTATGCATCCCATATAGACCAAAGTCAGCCTTGCGAATATTTTAACGCCGTGCTGAAAGCTCTCTGTGATGGGTTATGTTGTTTTTCCAGATGCAGGTATTATTCGTACAATGAAAACTGAAAGGTCATTTGATTTGATCTGTAAACAAATTGACATGCTTGTTTGGTGTGGCCTCTCTTTGTTGACAAAGGGGAAATCTGATTGGGAACAAGCTGGATCAATACGGTGACTCAGCAGATCGCCTTCTTTTCCAAGAGGCAGTTGATTTGTATTTTCATTTACCTCTATCATTTTTTTATAAGCTTTTTCTTAGTTACTTGTTCCCTCTGAGTTATTGACTGAATGGATAAAAAGCAGCAGCGCCCCCACTTGGTAGAATGTCATCATCAGAATTTTAAAAAACCCTCCGTCCCTTTAAATCTACAACTGTCGGGTGCTCATTTGCATGTCATCCATAATTCAGTGTCCTGCTGAATACACTACCTCCTGCACTGTTAATAACCTTTTTCATCCAAACACACACTTACTGTACATACCCAACACACTCTCCCTCACTTTCTGAAGCAATCATACACTCTCAGTTGTTACTCTGTGATGGGCCTGGCAGCAAGGAATTTCTTGTGAATCTCATGAAGATTGCATTTTCTCTATCTAACTTAGATATTCATTTAGAATATTGCCACTTTACCAGCCAGGCACAATACAATAGACTTATTTTCATACAGTACAGCTATATTACAGTTGAAGTCAAAAGTATATTTATTTAAATTTAAATTTATTTTATTTAGTACTGACCTGAATGAGATATTTCACATAAAAATGTTTACATATAGTCCACAAGAGAAAATAATAGGTGAATTTATAAAAATGACTTTATTCAAAAGTTTACATACACTTGATTCTTAATACTGTTGTTACCTGAATGATCCACAGCAGTTTTTTTTTTTTCATTTGTTTGTTTTGTTTTGTTTTGTTTAGTGATAGTTGTTCATGAGTTCCTTGTTTGTCCTGAACAGTTAAACTGCCTGCTGTTCTTAAGAAAAATCCCTCAGGTTCCACAGATTCTTTGTTTTTTCAGCATTTTTGTTAATTTAAACCCTTTTCCAACAATGACTGTATGATTTTGAGATCCATCTTTTCACACTGAGGACAACTGAGAGACTCATATGCAACTATTACAGAAGGTTTAAACACTCACTAATGCTTCAGAAGGAAATATGATGCTTTAAGAGCTTTAAATACACAAAAATGCTCTGAAAAACCAAAGAATTTGTGGGACCTGAAGGATTTTTCTGAAGAACAGTGGGCAGTTTGACACTTCTGGACAGACAAGGGACTCATGAACAACTATCACTAAAAAAAACACAGCTATTAAGAATCAAGTGTATATAAACTTTTGAGCAGGGTCATTTTTATAAATTCAACTATTATTTTCTCTTGTGGACTATATGTAAACGTCTTTTTTGTGAAATATCTTTTCAGTACTAAATAAAAAATAATATACATTTTGTATGATTCTTCTTATTTTGATAAAATAACATTTTGCAGATTCTGCAAAGTGTATGTGAACTTTCGACTTCAACTGTATATGACTGTCTATCTATCTATGTACATACGGTATTTATGTATATTTGTGTGTGTATTTATGTGTATATATATGTATATACATTTCATTTAAAAAAACATTCAGTAATATACAATTTAAATATCTTGAATTTATCATTTATGGACTGTAACATCAAAATAATTCTTAGTTTTGCTAGCCTGCTATCTTCTTTTTGTGCTGATTAGCACCGGAAGCCACTCCACAGCTGTATATTAAACATGAAATATGTTTTTATTGGTTGTCACTTTGTTGCATAGTGCCACATTTTCCTTTCTGTGTAAAAGTTGTCGTTTCAGGCCTGGTTAGGACACGGTATAATGCTATACACATCACTAAACCAGCCCTGCCGCAGAGCTTGGGAAAAGAAATCGGCGTATCATTGCACATTTGTTGGCTGTGATGAAAATGTGGCTGCACATTATTACATTTTTTAGCATTTTTTCTGGCCTTCAGCACCTTCCATTTGCTTCCATTTTTTAGCCATAGAGCCCAGGTTGACCTATTCATATGCTCATGAAGTCAGACTGGAGTTAGTTGATCATATTTTCTGTCTGTGTTTGTCAAATACAAGGGTTAAACGTTGTCTCTTCTGGACAAATATGCTTGGCATTTGATGAGTTTTTATAAGCGTCTGATCTCATCCATCTCTCTTCAGTTGTTGATGCAAATGCTGTCTGTTTTTGATGGCGCTAGGCTAAGCGTAGATGCAAATCTACTATCTCTAACCGCAGTTTTATAAGATTATCTGAGGAGTACCATTTCCATAAATTGACTTTTATTGCAGAACAGGATTTAAATGTAGTCTAATGTGCCCTATTAATGTAACTGGCATTCTGACCAGCAATAAGTCACAGGAGCCTCTATAATGACCTGGTTCCTGCCGCTTTACTTCACATGAAACCGCTGACGCTGTCCTCCCTTTCCTCCACTCTCTGTCTCTCTCTGCTGCAGGGACTCTTGGCCGTTCCGGCCCTCTTTTAAACTCCAGCCCTCGTTAAGGTAACTCATTGTGACAGGTGGTCATTGTCATTTGTCACTCAAGCCCTGTGTCAGATTCCCTGCCCTTCTCATGCATTCCCACGGGTCAGTGAAAGTATGAGTCATATCAGCCTCCATCCTGTCCTTGTTTGGCATTTCTCTTGCTTCATGACAGTGGAAGTATTTGGTGATACTGTTAGGAAAGTCCAACCCTGTGAAACTCCTCATGTCATGGTCTTTCATTCAACCCCACTATGTACATTCTGAGACCTCTGTGTGCAGTTGTGTCTGTTGCACAGAACCTTCCCATCTTCATGTGTTTCCTCCAAGATTGTTTGTTAGTGTAAGTTTAATACTGGGTAGTTTCAACACAAGACTGTCTTCCTACAAATGCTTCACATCTGTTTAATATAATGCATATTGCATTAACTACATTAACTGCATAGCGCATATTTGTTTTTTTAAATATATTTTATGTTATAAAGGTAGAAAAATGTGTGATGTATGTTCATATACTGTCACATCAGTGTGCTTAAAGAGGAATAGTTCACCTTCGTTTGCGTTGATTCTTATTGACTTGCAAAGTGTTTTCTTTCCATACTATGGAAGTCAGTGGGAACCAGCAACTGAAGGTGAACTATCCCTTTAAATGTGTTTTAGAAAAGGAATTTAGCTGAATACACTTGGCGTCAGCTGGTCGAACTCAAGTCTTGGTTTTGTTAAAAATGTAATGTTTTTGAAAGCATATCAAAAATACAGTAAAACTAGTAATATTGTGAGATATTCTACAGTTTAAAATAACTGTATTTAAAAATGTACTGTATTTAAAATATAATAATTTATTCCTTTGGTGAAGCTGAATTTTCAGCATCATTACTCCAGACTTCAGAGTCACATGATCCTCCAGAAATCATTCTAAGATGCTGATTTGATGCTCAAAAAACATAGTGTTTAAGGAGAAGTCCACTTCCAGAACAACAATTCACAAATAATTTACTCACCCCCTTGTCATCCAAGATGTTCATGCCTTTCTGTCTTCAGTCATAAAGAAATTATGTTTTTTAAGGAAAGCATTTCAGGATTTTTCTGCATATAATGGACTTCATTGGTGATTTTGAACTTTCAAAATGTAGTTTAAATGCAGTTTCAAAGGGCTCTAAATAATCCCAGTCGAGGAAGAAGGGTCTCATCTAGCGAAACGATCTGTCATTTTTTTTTTCGTAAAATACATTTTTTTTATACTTTTTAAGCACAAAAGCTTGTGTAGCACAGGCTCTGGGATGCGTGTTCATGACGCTACGTATTATTGAATCACGTCGGAAGGTAATGCTGAATGTAGGCCGAACTACAGACCCAGTGTTTACAAAGCAAACGTGCAAAGACAGTGCAAGAAAGTTTGTAAACACTGTTTACAAACAAAAAGGTACAACAATGTCCTCCTCTCAAGTTGTAGAAGAAAATAAGATGGAGTTTTTCGCCATACGCAGATGATCATTTTACCGACTCGGACCTTTGAGTCTCGTTCAGCAAAATGAACGAATCTTTTTTCGAGTCATTTCGTTCATTTTAGCAAATATAATTAAAATGTTACGTGTTACTTCCCTAACACATCTACTGCTTACACAAACGTTGATCACACTACAAACAAGACAAAACTATAATCCTATAAGAAAAGATTAATTAATTGTTTACCTGGGTCTTTAGTCTATGATTAGCTCACCTCACCTCTTATCTGACAAGTTTTCGGGTTTGAGTCGTACGTTCATCACGGGACAGCCCCATAAGATGAACGAACGACTCGAAAAATCCGAAGACTCGTAACAGGTGAACTAATTTCAGTACAGAACCTAATAGGATGTTGTGCATGCGTGACTGAACGAATCACTCCCCGAGATGACTCGTTCTTCCCGAGTCACATTAAAGATTCGTTCAAAATAAAAGAATCGTTCAAGAACAACCCGTGGACGTGCATCCGAGAGCCTGTGCTACACAAGCTTTTGTGCTTTAAAAAGTATACAAATTTTTATTTTTCGAAAAAAATGACCGCTAGATAAGACCCTTTTTCCTCGGCTGGGATCATTTAGAGCCTTTTGAAGCTGCATTTAAACTGCATTTTGGAAGTTCAAAATGGGGCACCAATGAAGTCCATTATATGCAGAAAAATCCTGAAATTCTTTCCTCAAAAACCATAATTTCTTTACAACTGAAGACAGAAAGACATGAACATCTTGGATGACGAGGGGGTGAGTAAATTATTTGTAAATTGTTGTTCTGGAAGTGGAAACCATGGTCTTTTTTTTCAGTTTTTCTTTTTTTATGAATATCCTAGATCAAAAGAAAAACATTTAACTGATTTTTTTTTTTTGTATCAATGTAAAAGTCTTTACTGTCACTTTAAATCAATTTAATGGGTCCTTGCATAATTATTCATTAATTTTGGTAACACTTTATTTTACGGTTTCTCAATTAGTTGTTTATTAGCGTGCATATTACTAGAATATTAGCCATTTATTAGTACTAATTAAGCACATATTAATGCCTTATTCTACACCCCTAATCCTACCCAATACCTAAACTTAACAACTACATTACTAACTATTAATAAGCAGCAGATTAGGAATTTATTGGGCGAAAAATCGTAGTTACTTGTGAATAAGTGTTCCCTCTTCTAAAGTGTCACCTTAATTTTAAAGTATTAATTTAAATTAGCAAAATTATATTTTTAACTATTACCATTTTTTTCTTTTGACTGGTAGTTTATAATATATAAGGTACTAGGCTGCCACAATAGCAACTTTTCAGGAAGAACTAAAAGTAACACTTTATTATTGGGATCAATTCTCACTAATAACTAGTTGCTTTTTAACATGTATATTACTAGCATATTGGCTGTTTATTAGCACGTACAAAGCACATATTCTGCATGACCATATTCTACAGCCTTAATCCTACCAAATAACTAAACTTAACAACTACCTTACTAACTATTAATAAACCTTAAAATAAAGTATAACTGAACTAAAATGTGAACTAGCTGGTTTGAAGTACTGGAGGTACTTGATAGCAACTAAATTGGATATTTTCAACTTCAGTGTCTTTGAAACTATATTTGGACAGACAAAAATAACAATGAATTCATACATTTTCTGCTAATGTCCTTTTTTTTCTATGGAACCATTTACAGTGCAGTTTTTAATTGTTATTTAATATTGTGTTATCATCAGAGCTGGGTAAATTACTTATAAATTGTAGTCCGTTACTAATTTTAAATTACATGACAAAAAATGTAGTTAGTAGCATAGTTCATTACATTACACATTTTAGGTAGATTATTTCTGACCTAACTTCTTTAGCATATTCATTTAAATAGGACAGTATTGTACCATATTGACATAAAAATACAAATTGTAAGAAAATATATTCCATTTGTTGTTATTAACAAAATGAAGTAGATTAAACATTATATTAAGTCAAGGTTTCCCAAAATGCTGTTTGTGAAGGAACTGCAGGGGATTTGTGAGTTTAATGAAAAACTAACAATTAATTAAATAAGTAATTTTAAAATCATTCAAAATAAAAACTAAAAAAAAAAATAATAATTGTTTACCTGCATGTCATGTGACCATAACCAACGACGGAGAACCAATGAACATGCAGATTGTGATTCTTAATTATTCAAATATTCTTTTTAAAATCTCAGGGGTACTTAAAGTAAATATATTAGGTGAAAGAGGATCAGATGACAAAAAACGTTTGTGAATTTGTATATTTAAAAGACAAAAGTCAAAAGTGCTAAAGACATAGAAATATATGTTTGAACAACTTACAGAGTGATAATTCAAATAAAAGTCAATGTGTTCATCAGTACTATGTTGAAACGCTTCTTAAACCTGAAATGATTTTTGTCAATCAGTGGTCAAATGCTGTGTCGCCACCTGACTAATGACTGATCTTTATGTGAATGTCCACAAAATTTGAAGACTTTCTGAATGTATAAGTGATAGGCTATTAGAAATGAGCATTCAAAAGATGAAAAAGGGGAATTAGGTTGAAAAAATAAATTCTGAATCATTTATTGCTATTGTGTAAATATGTGATCATGTAATCCATAAAAAAGTTAACTGTAGTCTGATTACAGGTATTTTAAAATGTAATTTAATCTAATTATAGGTACTTAATTTCTGGAATCTTTTTTTTTTTTTTTACAAATCAGTTACTATGCAGTTTTGGTTATGATTGATTTCAGATTCATCTGAAAAGTGAAAAGTAAAACAAGCTGCTGCTGGTTCCCTCACATCTTGAGTTTGCAGCCTCTCTCTGTCAATTTCAATTCAATTAAATTTCAAACTACTTCATTGGCATGTTCAATCCTAGCGTTGGAGGGTCAACATCCTGCAGAATTTGGCTCCATCTTGTCCTAACGTACTTGCATAAAAGATTCTAAGAATCCTGAAAACCTTGATTACCTTGATTCAGGTGTGTTTTATTGGGATTGAAGCTAAATTTTGCAGGACAGTGGTCTTCCAGGAGCAAGACTGGACACTGCTGTTGTAGATTGTAGATGGTTAAAAGTTTGCCTCTTCAAGATCAACTGCTTGATCAAAGCAGGGATCATCTGGAAATGTATTGATTCACAATTTCTCTCTCTGTTTTTCTTTCTCTCTCAGAAAGGGAAGCAGTGGAGAGGCTGGTAGAGAAGTCGAGCTCGAGGACTTGCATGAGGACGAACCACCCACCTCTTGAGTGTCTTCATAGATCCTGAAGCGTTCCTCATTGTCCTCCCAGCCCTTTGAGCAGAAGATGATCATGACCCAAACCGCTCCACTACACTCTTGTTTCCACCGACTTGAGGCTTACCTTGACGTTGAACTGGATTCTGCTATTGCTAGTCATCCTTCAGGCTTTTCACTTTTGTCAGTCTTGCACAAGAATCACTTTTCCTGCCTACGGTTCTCGTGAAACCTGGCCTTGATAACCTTCATACAGTTTGGATCTTTCCACCTTTGTCCTCTCATCCTGGCTAAGCAAGTAGGATGGATTCTATATTAGGCCAGGTTTGTATGAAAGACAGACTACGCCACAAGCTTTCTACTGCATAAGACTGCAGCACGGATGAACGATGCTATTAACTTGGTACGGCACCTGGTGAAGCTAAAAACAGTGATGCTGATGATGCTGCCATCATAACCTGTACATGTGTAGAAAATAATAGCAATGGCGTCTTGCCTTTTTTGTATATGTTAATGTGCAATTCTCAACCCTATCCATCATAGCATGCCTGAAATATGGCCTTTTCCATATTGTGGTGGTTCCACATCTCTGTTGCTTTCCATTTCTTTCATACCATAAAATTTTCTCATTTCATTCAGATACAACACACACACACAGTGTCGTACTGTGAATTGAAGGGGCTTATGTAACTACTAGACACTAAAAGAGGCTCTTGTCTGCACATTCAGTCAATTCTAGAAAACAGGGCTTTCTCATGAAACACACCGCGTGTTTGAGCGCTCGGCGTAACCAGTATTTAGAACAGGGCTTATTTTCCATGTTTGTGAATGTCGCAAATTCCGCGTTCGGCTTGCACCGGGTGCAGGGCTCTCGTGTCGCAGCGCTTTGTCTCTCTGCAGGAACAGAATGTGTCATTGTTTACCGAGTCTTCACATTCCAAAAGGCCTATTTGTCAGTCAGCAGTGCTAACGGGCCCTCGAACACACACATGCAAACATGCCACCGAGGCGAGCGAGTGTGCGCCGATGCGGAAAGAGAGGGAGTCACTTTCACTCAAAACAGACAAGCCAATTGAGGCAAGGATCTGAATATGGTGTTTAGCTGTGTAACGAAAGTGAACTGCCATTCAATGTCATCACCGTCCCTCTCGGCCTGTATTAACTCCGTCCAAAACAATACGCCCTTGTTTACATCGGATCGTCTGCCAGGCGAGCCCATCATGCCCTGTTTTTGAATCACGTTTGAAAGTACAAAGAGATCCTGAGTGGACGATCATTGTAAATGCACGTTGGCGACGGAGATGTTTAATTACCAGTGCAGAGCACTCATATTAATTGAATTTTTAGCATTATGAAATTCTCACTGAGCGCGTTTCAGTTTTAAAAGGACAGTTCCCCCAAAAATGAAATACTATTATCATTTACTCAAGGTCTGTTTTCACCAACACAAACTTCAGTCAGATTTTTGCATGCAGTTTGTCTGTTTAGACAAATGCTTAAAAAAAGGTAGACAGGGTGAATGAAAATGTGACCCTGTACCACAAAACCAGTCATAAGTAGTATATATTTATAGCAATAGCCAACAATTGTGTGGGTCAAAATGATCGATTTTTCTTTTATGCCAAAAATCATTAGAATATTAGGTAAACATCATGTTCCATGAAGATATTTTGTAAATTTCCTATTGTAAATATATGAAAACTTAATTTTTTTGATTAGCAATATGCATTGCTAAGAGCTTCATTTGGACAACTTCAAAGACGATATTCTCAGTATTTTGATTTTTTTTTTTTTTTTTTCATCCTCAGATGCCAGATATTCAAATAGTTGTATCTCAGGCAATTATCCTATCATAACAAACCATACATCAATGGAAAGCTTATTTATTCAGCTTTCAGATCTCAATTTCATAAAATTGATCCTTATGACTGGTTTTGTGGTCCTGGGTCACAAATTACAAAATGTACTCTTTTAAGTACTGTAGGTGGTACTGTTAAAACGCAGAAATACCCGTTATCTTGATGTTACAGTATAAGTGTTGTGCAATTTTCCATTTCTGACACTCAGTATTAACACCCTCTACTTGTTTTCGAACAGCCATTTTTGTTTTTACTATGATGATTATCAAACGACAATGGATTATTTTTCTGTTATTCAGATTTGCTTAGCAAAACAGTCTGTTCGTGAGCCTAACCAAATAATTTTTGACGTAACTGCAGCGGCTCTTGGCATGATGCGCAAAATCTTAGAGGCTGGCCAGTGCAGTGGAGGAGAGATTACAACACCTCTTCATTAAAAGAAAAAAAAAAAAAAAATGCATTGTCAGCATGCAAATGTTTGTGTCTGTCTGAACAGACTGAAATTCATTCAAATTAATGTTTATCATAGCAAATATTCATCTTGGTGTGAACAGGCTTTTACCCTCATATAATTCCAGACCATATTACTTTTGTTTTTAATTTATGCTACTGGGCCGTTGAATGATTGAATCTGACTGGCTGAGGCACGTTCTAAGGTGTGCAATTATTTTCAGGGAAACGCACGGCGAACGTAGTTCCAGCCAGCTCTTGACCGCGTTACATGTCCATATCACTTCGCCACACGATTTCATTTATTTCAAAGGTCCTTAGAGCCTAAAACAACAAAATTACCAAAACCCACAAAGACACTGGCCAAACTAATGAATACAGTAAACAATAGGATAAAAACGACAGATTATTTGCATGTTTTTGTCACAAAATTACGTTTTATTATGTACGAAAAACACATACTCTATTTCTCCCACTCTCTGTCCCTTACAGGTTCACACTAGGGCTGTGAATCTTTGGGTAGACAGCGAATCGATTCGATTCACGATTCAGAGGTTTTTGATTCGATTCAAAAACGATTTTTGCAAATCAGAACGATTCAATTCGATTCGATTCGATTATTAACGATTCTATTCTGTAAATTTTATTATACATCTGTATCTGAGCAAATAAAATCATTTTTTGGGAAATTCATGACCATTCAATAGATTTAATAACTTGATTCAGGACTTCAGTTCAATAGCTTAACTTCTTAGAACTCAAAATACATTAAGGCAAGTAAACCCAGAAAAATAATACTACTTCTACATATTCAATGCACCATGAGTGCTTTTATTCATTTCCTGAACATTTAGGAAATACAGCAAAGTGTGTACATACAGCAAAGAAAGTGTGTAAATACAGCAAAGAAAGTGTGTAAATACAGCAAAGTGCAGAAATGCAACAGGCCAAGTCCAACGGGCAGTAACACCACACAGAGTGCGATTAAAACATGGTGTCTATATTAATGGCATGACGTCTGCGGAGATGGTTGCTAAGGTTCGTTGTATTTCCAAAGTATTTTAACTCAGATTTACAATGTCTGCAAACTGCAACGGACTTGTCAATCTTTCCATTTACTTTGTGAAAACCGAAGTAATCCCAAACCTTTGATCTCATGTTGGCTGGTGCCTTGCAAATTTCTCCTTCTTCGTTGCCCTCCATTGTGCACTGCTGCGTTTATTCAGATGACAACAAACAGGCGCGAATTGAAGATTAGCGACGTAATCCACTGCGCCACTGCAGTGAGGGCGCACTTTACGTCGCAGACGCAACTAATTTAAGATTTATATTTATTTTTTTAAATTATCCATCGTATATTCGTTATATAATCGCGATTCATTCGATTTTAAAATATTAAATCGATTATTGACTGAAACAAACGATTCACGATTCAAAAATCCATGTTTCAAGATCGATGCATATGCATCGGCAGGATTTGTAATCGATGCATCGAGAAAATGAATGAATCGTTACACCCCTAGTTCACACACATACAGTTTGCAGACACGTTAGCATACGCGCTAATGTTGTTAGCGCTGCTCTGACGACCAATAACTTTAAACTAAATGACATTTCTCCCAAGCGAGGTAACAACGGCACTGTTCCTGAAGAAAAGTAACTTAAAGTTTCACTATTAGTAGAGACGTGCTGCCGCCGATCACTTTTGAGAGACACACAGACTGGGAGAGGTAATCTCTCTCTTTTTCTCTCTCTCTCTTCGCGTCTGTCTAAACTGAATTATTAACTGCATTAGTCTGCTATCAACGGCTCAAGCGTCGTTACTAAGTCTAAAATGACATTTTAGAATTAGCAACGGAGGCGTGAGCTGTGTAAATTCATCCTACTCACAATAGTGTTTTAAGGAAAAAAAAATACGTCTGATCGACGTCTTTAGGTGTGGTAACCTTAGTATAAGCGGAATGATTGACTTCAATCCATTGAATTCTTCGAAAATAATACATCTGCTTTGCGTCGTGGTCGCATCACCACCTCGGCAGTATATTATTTTCTAAGAAATCAACGGCCCGTCGTCATTCCTTACGTAAAACACGGAAGGAGGTGTTTAGCAGAATGTCCAATCTGCTCATTTCTCATGTAATGAAATGTCACAGTTCCCCATTCATTAAATGAAAAATCGCAGCTTTGACTATTTCAGGGTGAACTGCCCCTTTAATTCATTTTACAAGAATAAAACTGGACTCAATCAGGTCAGCTGCCAATTATTTCCAGTAAACTGATTACATAAGCAGCGAATGCTTAGAGAAAACCTTTAACCGTTGAGGACTCATTATTGCTTATATGAAGACGGATTGATAAACCACAGTGAACCACTTTCGTTATATTCTCACTAATATCCTGAGCAGATGGTGGTCCATTTTTCTGACTCCTACACATTCTTCCCTTCTTCTCTCTCTTCCCCCATCTCTCTTTCTCTCGATGACCCTCTTGTAAGCACACACTCTTTGTAGATTGCGTCTTGCCCGTCCATTTTTTCTTAAAACTGAATTACACAGGAAAACCGTTTTCAGTGCCAAACGACTAGTGTTTTTTGGGTCTGTTTGTATGGAGGCATTATGGTATGGAGTCTTGTTTCTGTTGTGTATTGAGATTCTATATGTGGTACTCAGGGTCTGGACACTGCTGTTCGGGGAATATAGAGAGAGTAGCATATTCAATGTTCAGGAGCTTAAAGGTGCGTTTATGTGTATAAATTCATCAAATGATCCCCCTTCTCTTATGTGTGTGAGCGTGCAATCGCATTTGTCCATTCTGTCTCAAATGTACAGTAGTCTCGTCAGTTACTTCTTGATGTATGCTATGCACCTGTTATTGTCTTGACGTATGGCATGTCCCTTAACTTGCTATAATCTTTTACAAACTTCTCTCTAGGTTTGCTATTTCTTTTGATATCTATGCGAGACAAAACAACCAATGTCTGAAACCCCTTTAAATTGTTTCCTGCAGGACTTTTATAATATAAACATATGCAGCAGCCAATATGCCATACCTCTGTCTGAGCAATCAACTCAAGTGTGAAGGCTTTATTTCCTTTTCTGGATTTCGGCTCATGTGCAATAGATGAGGTTTGATCATTTGTCTACCTACATTTAGAAAGGTTACTCTGAATGAGGCGAGAGAAATGTGGCCGTTGTGAGGCACTTTGTAGCTGCAAAACGTTCTTGCTATCAAAGCTTTATGCATTTTTTATTTCCCTTTCTTGATTTAAAAGTATATCAGAATTTATTAATGTATATAAATCGTAGAACACTGTCTCGCTCACATACCTACAGTTTGAACTGCCCTGTTATATGTGTCCGAGTGCCTGATATTGCTGGTTATTTATAGACGTCTGTATTCTGCTGCATTGATCTGAATGTAACTGTTTAAGAAAATAGACAAAAAAGAGCATGTCCTGAGAAAGCACTGAATGCAACTCTTACTATGTAAATATGTACCAAAGCATATAAAGATGCTATTTTTTGCATGCTTTTTGTACACGTAGACATAATCAAAGACAATAAAGATATCACAGGTGACTCAGGTTCCTTCTTCATGTTTTGTCATTTAGGATTTTATTGTTATTTTCAATTGTTCATATAAAAATGAATTCGGAATCAATCAATGAAATTGACCTACTAATAATACATACAACAGTAGCTATTCTTTGAAAAAGTATTTTGTACACAGTAAAACCAAATAATCCTTCATGGAGCCAATTTTAAAATTGTTCAAGATTGTAATCCATTTAATAAAAAAGGAAATTTAAAACTTAAATTTAAGTAAAAACCAACAAATGAAAACAGTTATTGTTGCAAAATAAACTCTGACAGTTATCAGTACAAACGGATTTTGACATGAGTTTCAATTATTGATAACATTTCAGTTTATAAACCAGTTCACGCGATTAACTAGTTGCTGATTAGCATGCAAATTACTAGCATATTGGTTGTTTATTAGTGCTTACAAAGCACAAAATGCCTTCTTTTGCATGACCATATTTTATATCGTGCACCCAAAAATGAAAATTTGCCCATTATTTACACCCTCTAGGCATTCTAGTACACGGAAGCCTTTCCGGGCAGATGACGTAGAGCATCAGCTTTGCGCATGCGCCGCTCAGAAGTGACAAACGTGGACACGCCGTGAGAGATCATAACAAACAACGATCACGATTCACGAATTAGAAGTACAAAACTAGGATTTATAAAGAAAAATGATATAAGCCAAGAGGAGACTGGTTTTCCTTTGCTAAAGTAAGGAAACTTTGCCTCCCTTGCTCCTGTAAACAAACGTTGGTTTTCATAAGACTCAACAGCACATGCGCAACGCTGTTGTACTTCGTCATCCGCACGGAAAGGCTTCCATGTACGACCAGTTGGCACATGCTAGATTAAAGTGATTATTACATTTTAAATATGGATATTTTTCTTACAAAAATCTATGGATGTGCTACAGGATGCCTTTATTTAGCCCCCGGAGCCGTGTGAGGCACTTTTTATTATGGATGGACGCACTTTATTGGATTTGTTTTGGACTGATGAAGAGAAACACCCGCCCATGCCATTCTAAAGCTTGAAAGTGGCAGGATCATTTTTTAATATAACTCTGATTGGATTCGTCTGAAAGAAGGTGGAATAAATAATGGGCTAATTTTATTTTTTGGCTGAACCTCAGAAAACAATTTCTTTACGACTGAAGAAAGAAATACATGAACATCTTGGATGACAAGGGGGTGAGTAAATAATCTGTAAATTTTTTGTGAACTTCTCCTTTAACCATGGTTTTACTATAGTTAAACCATGGTAACCACAAATGAGCCATGGTTTTGCTGTATCAACCATAGTATTTGCAGTAAAACTGGTTATACAAATGGTAACCAATATGCCAAAACACATGGTTACTACACTTTTACTACAATAAAACCATGGTTAATTTTTGTAAGAGCTAGATGAGTGGTTGGAATGAGTAGTCATTATTTCAGATATAGTTGATCATTAAATGCTCCATTTGATCAATTAAAATCAGGTTGTCCAGAAGGCTGTGTACTATTTATAAAATAACAGACTTTTGACCAGCATCCTACAGTATGGTTCTTGGCTCAGTGTTTTGTGATTGAACTAAAATGAAAACTAAAATGAAAACTAAAGGCCTAAATCACTCATCAGTCTTTTAGAGCTAAACCTATGGTTCACTGACTGTCTAAAGTTTATTTTACACATAACTTAGAGGCTCACAGTTTTACTTGCTACAAAAACAACAACAATAACAACAAAAACCTATAAAATACACCAGTAAAAAAATGTTTTCAGGTATACAGGATACATTATCCAGAGTTGTATATGGGTGAAATATCCAGACATTACATAGTAATTGCCAAAATCTTCATGAACCTCGTAAAGACCTCAAAACCCTCATATAGTTGTGCACTTTTACAGCTCTGAGCCTCTCAATATGAACACATTCAGTGGTTAGTTATGTCTTAAATCATAACAGTGATTCTTTCCTCAGTAGTTGGGAAAAGTAGAAAGGAAAAAGTGATGTCTGACAATTCTGTGTGTCAAGTCTCCCAGCCGTCTTGCTTAAGCTCCAGTGTTGAGGTGTTTTTTTTTTGCTCTCTCTCTCTCTCTTTCTCTTCAGTGCAATAGTCAGTCGTCATGGCAGCCGTCCTGATTTCACTCCTGTGCACAGCAAAGATCTGAATTACTGTGACCACAACTAAAATTGAAAAGTTGTTTATGGAGATACGCTGTAATTCTACAGGGGTCTGCGGCTGAATGGTACGTTACCTTCGCTAGATCTTTTTCTGTCTGTGACGGGGGCAAGGTTGGCGTCTGTGGAAGGGCAAAGACATATCTGAGATCATTTCCCATGCTCCTATCAAACCCCAATGTTTTTTTCTCTCAGAAAGCTGCTAGAGTGGGAGTCCTTGAGATTAAGATGTGTCCTTACTTTCCTTTCCTTATAAGAGACAAGTATGGTCAATGTGCTGCGTTGCTAGGGTAACTATCACTGCAGAGATGTCTACAGGAAGCCGTGGTGTTGCATGGACTTGAATGCAATAGTCTTGCATACTGCCCACATGCATACAGATCAAAAGTAAGATACTTGCTTTATAGTATAATATGTGGTTATACTTTTCAACTCACGCACACACTCCCTCGGACGTGCTTTGGATATTTGAATTATACTTAAATCCTGGATGTTTCCATTATGACACCAAGGGAATGTCGCTTAATGTAAATGTTTGGAAACAGCATTGCATCTGCATCTGCTCAAGCAACAGTTTTTGCATGGTACCTAAATATGTATCTCTGCTGCCATCTTGTGTTTAAGTAGTGAACTAGCATTAGCTATTCATGGAGCTCTCATAGACACATCAGCAATTACAAAGGCAAGTTTGACTCAAATGAAATATTTAAATACCTTTAATTCATTCAAAAAACAACAACACTCACCTCTTCTGGGATTTCCGTATTCTTGAATTTCATGTTTTTGTAGAAATCTCTCTTTGGAACTAAATACAGGAGGAGCAAATCGCACACAACGGTTGCCTTAAACAACAAATGAGAACAAATATTAGATCATTTCAGTAAGATGAAAAGCACTTAGGGGTTATTCTGAGTACAAAGTGTCGTTCAAGTGTAGGCTAATCTAATCTGATGAGTCTTTCCTATTTTTGTATCAGTTTCAAGGTAGTCATCAACAGTCATTAGGTCATTAACATTATGTCTCTACACAGTGTATACATATAAATAAGAAATGTTTCTTGAGCACTAGATCAGCATATTTGAATGATTTCTGAAGGATCATGTGACACTGAAGACTGCCATCACAAGAATAAATCATACATTTGTATGTATGTAACCCTGGACCACAAAACCAGGCATAAGGGTCAATTTTTTGAAACTGATTTTTTACTTAATATCCTAATGATTTTTGCCGTAAAAGAAAAAAACGATCATTTTGACCCATACAATGTATTGTTGGCTATTGCTACAAATATACACATGCTACTTAAGACCAAGGTCACATACTAAAATCACTGATCTAAAATAGATCATTAAATATATCAGTGATTAAAATCATTTTCACAATATTACTGATACTACTGTATTTTTGATCAAATAATTGCAGCCATGGTGAGCATAAGAGACTTCTTCCAAATGCATTAAAAAAAATCTTACTGTGTAATATAGTTCCACATTATGCATATTTTAATTTGTACATGGATGTACAACACAAAAGATTTTTTACTCCTGCTCCCATCTCCTAAAAGTTCAAAGTAATTGAGGAAATGATATCTCTTTATATAAGTATATAAGTTTATTCTCTGTGACGCTCACCACTCCAAAGATTCCTACGCCTGAGCCTATGGCAGTCAGTGTTGGAATGATATCAAATTTTCCTGCCTGCAAAGAACAGTTGAAAACAAATGAAAATGTGCATGTTCTATAATTTCTCTGTGAATGATCCATAAAAAATAAGTTTACCCGTCCATGAACAATGATGTCTATCCGTACACCAAACACCTTCATTAGTGTTCTCTTCTCCACCTCATTCTCCACATAATATTTAGCATATCTGAAACAGTATCATATAGTAGTTCTAGTAGTGAATCCACTTAATATATTCTTAAAGTTCTTTAAAACCATTTTAATTCATTCTTTTAAAGAATCCATCAAAGATCACAGGCTCAGAAATAATACAGTACTTTTCTCAGTTTAGCTGTGATTTTATTTTTTAAAGGAGAAGTCCACTTCCAAAACAAAGATTCACATATGATGTACTCACCCCCTTGTCATCCAAGTTGTTCATGTCTTTCTTTCTTCAGTTGTAAGAAATTATGTTTTTTGAGGAAAACATTTCAGCATTTTTCTCCATATAATGGACTGATATGGTGGCCCGATTTTGAACTTCCAAATTGCAGTTTAAATGCGGCTTCAAACGATCCCAAATGCGGTTGTAAACAATCCCAGCAGAGAAAGAAGGGTCTTATCTAGCGAAACGATCGGTTATTTTAATAAAAATAATACAATTTATATACTTTTTAATGCCAAACGCTCATTTTGTCTTGCTCTGCCTGGACTGTTTTTGTTCCGGTTCATGACAATTAGGGTACGTCAAAAAAATTCCCATCTCATGTTCTCCCTCAACTTTGAAATCATCCTATATCGCCGTTTTACCTTTTTTGTTGAGGGTGTTTAATCTTCTTTGCATGTTCACTTTGCAAAGACTGGGTCGGTACTTCTGCAGCGATGTAGGATGACTTTGAAATGATTTTTGTTTGAAGTTGAGGGAGAAAATATGATTGGAGTTTTTCAACATACCCTAACTGTCTTGAGTCAGAATACACAGAGTTCAGGGAGAGAAAGACGAGCGTTTGAGATTAAAAAAATTTTAAATTGTATTTTTTAAATGAAAATAACCAATCGTTTCGCTAGATAAGACCCTTCTTCCTTGGTTGGGATCGTTTGAAGCTGCATTTAAACTGCATTTCGGGGCACCATATCAGTCCATTATATGGAGAAAAATGCAGAAATGTTTTACCCAAAAAACACAATTTCTTTACGACTGAAGAGAGAAAGACATGAACATCTTGGATGACAAGGAGCATGAATACTGACCAAGTAATATGTGATTATGCAAATAGTCATTTTCCTTGTCTCTTTTATATTTCTGCTTGCATAGAACCGCAGAGTAGTCTAATTAAAAAGTTTGCTGTTTTTACAAGATAAATGGGTTAAACTTTCCTACCCACCTAAAGTTGTATCCCAATGATGGTTTCTCCTCTTTGTCATTTTTCCCTGTTCCATAAAGACCATAGAATTCATACTTTGGTAGGCAGTGTCTGATAGTCAGGTCCAGATTGCAGTCCCAGTCAATGAGGACTCCTATAGCACCACCCTAGCACATCACACAGGACATATCATGAGGATTATCATTCCATGTTTCTGTGATCTTCCCCAGATTTTAATAATTCATTATAATATTCTTGTAAATCTTTTATACATATAATGAGGGAAACAAGCAAACCATGGGATCCTTGGGGTTATGGAAGCTATCGTTTCCGAATCAGATATAAAATTAAACACGTAATTTTGGGTTAAAGTTTTATCTCATGTTGTGAGATAAAAAAAAAAAAAAAATCACAATTATACAATAAAAAGTTACTATAGTGAGAAGTCTCCATTGTAAGATATATTTGGAATTTATGAAAAATAAAGTCACAATTGCAAGATGTAAAGTTTTAAACATTGTATGACAAAATCACATTTATTTTTACTTATTTTACTGCTATTCAAACATTCACTTGGAACCCCCAGAGCCAACTGTAGCCTATAAATTGACATCATGATTCAACAAGAAGTTTGTAAACCATAAAATTTAGTACATCAGCCAATTGGAAATTATATTACTAAAAAGAACTGGACATATTAGAATGTTTTGAATTTGAAAGTAGGTATGTCTGAATTGTTTAAAGAACAGGTATCACTAGGAGTGTGAGTGGGTGTGTGTATTTACAATCATTAATGACAAAAACCTACCACACGAGCTATCTCTGTGAAGTTGAACCCGGAACGCTCAACAATGTCTCCCAGTCTGAAGATAGGACACAGTGGATCAGTCTTGGGATGAAACAAACAGGTATTGATGTAACTCTGATTCACACTCTCCACCAAGTTACTCCTAGAGAGAAAAAAAAGAGTGAGGAGAACTTTCATCTATTAGACAAAACTGATAAACCTGTGTTTTAAACTTGGCAGAACTGGAGCTTCTTAATTTTGGCTTTGGTTTAAGTTTGGTAGATGTATATTTTCTTTTTTCACAGTAAATGCAGATTTTCTTTAGTACCACAATAAACCCCTGGTTTAATGTGACAAAAAAAAAAGACAAGTCTTGTTTACTCTCCAAATTTACTTGTTATGCCTTACCACAAGGAACATTTAGAAATTAAAGCATTTTACCTTACTACATTGAACTGGCTAAAGGTAATGGAGTTTTTGATGAACAGTGTATAGTTTTCTGCTGTCAGCAGGATTGGAGGGCTACAGAGAAACATAAGAGGGAAAAAAACAAAGTTAAATGGATCTGTCTTGTTTAGTTTCCAAGATTTCTACATACTGTAGACATGCACAAGCCATTCAGGAATGGTGAGTGTGCTTTTAATCAAACAACATCAAACAATTTAATGTGGTTAAACTGTAACTGTTATAAATCCAATCCCTGTCATTCCTCCCACTCACAACCAGAGTGCTCCATCACCATTCTGACTCTGTTTCCAATCGTACTGCATTTCCCAGAAACCCCTGCCTAGGAAACAATTAAGAACTCCTCCCATTGTCAATCAGGAGGACTATAAATGCTGCACTCTTGCTTTAATTCGGGGCTGAGTATTTAATGTTTATTTCCAGCCATCCTAGTTTCTGTGTTTCTTTCCATGTTTTCTTTGTTTCCTGTTATTTGCCCTGCCTGTGTTTTGCCTTGGACTGTCTATCTTGTTTTTTATTGATTACTGTCTGTCCTGATCATTGCCTGTTTTGTGAATTACTCTTTTGCCTTGCCTCTGCTATTGTTGTTTGCTGGTGTTTTGATTCTGACTGTTTTGACTAAGCTCTGGATTAATGCTTGCATTTGGATCCTGAACTCCTTTGTCATGCTCCCCCACGTTACAGAATACTCACAGAATAGCCACACCTGGTTACCTGGAGGGGAATGTATCTTTAGTTTAAGGGACCTTATGGACTATGCTCTTTATGCACTGTGGGAGAAGGCGGTGGGGGGGGGGGGGCAACATCAGCAAGCTCCGGCGGCAGCGGAGGTGGACCCATCATGGCCACCATTCTTGTTCTGTGGTCCCCGCATCAGAGTCTCTTCCCAAGATGCCCGCCAGTCCACAGACTTCAGCCATCACAGATGTCACTTCAGTGTTCCCGGTCATTGTGAACGTTGCATTTGAAGACACCCAGGCATTTCACAGGCATTTGAGGCTGGTTTCTAGTTTGGCGGAGCCACCGCTGGTTTCACCCAGAGCAACTGCCATTCCATAGGGCCTCAACACTTGTCATCACAGAGGTTGTTCCCCTTTCCTCATCCTGTGTGCTTGGGCTACTCACTGCTCTGTTATTCCTCCTGAGCTCATTCCAGTCCACGAGTCTCTGCTCCAGAGCCTGCTCCAGTCTAGGAATATTCTCCTGAACCCGCTCCATTCTATGAGTCTGATCCAGCATCCACTCCAGTCCATGGGTCCGCTCCAGCTCCTTCTGAGGTGGCAGCTTCCGCTGCAGAACCTCCCAAGTCGTCAGCGTCCACTCCAGCTCCTCCTGAGGTGGCAGCTTCTGCTGCAGAACCTCTCAAGGCGGTGGTGCTCCCTTCTGAACTCTCTGTCTGTCTTCTCACGGCCAAGAAGGCCGTCTCCAAGCTCTTCGGCTGTCCTGTCACGGCAAAGGAGGCTATCAAAGAAACTCCCAGCCTGTCCAGTCACGGCCTTGGAGGCCGTCTGTAAACCCTCTGACTGTCTAGCCACGGCCATAGAGCCCGCCTGTGAACTCTATGCTTGTCCTGTCATGGTCACAAGGGCTGTTGTTAACTTTTCTGTGCTCTTTGTTCCAGTTCTGCCTAATCAGCCTTGGTCTCCTGCGCCATCAGCTCCACCCTGGTGGTCGTCTGCTCCACCGTGGGAGATCTTCAGACCCGTCTGCTCTGCCCTGGTGCTCTTTGGCTCCGCCCTGGCTTCCTGCTCTGCCAGCCCTGCCTCAGTCTCCAGGCCCTCCTCTTGCACATGGACTTGGCCCTCCATCCCTTACCCTGTTCCGTCTCCACTCCTCCACCCTCCTGGACTGTGTTGTTTGTTTAGCAGCATCTGGAAGCCGTTCCTTCGAGAGCGTTTCTGTTGTAAATCCGATCCCTGTTGTTCCTCCCACTCACTATCAGAGTGCTCACCACTCTGACTGTTTCCAGTTGGACTGCATTTCCCAGAAACCCTTCCCTAGAAACCATTTATGGACTCCTCCCATTGTCAGTCAGGAGGACTATAAATGCTGTGTTCTTGCTTTCATTTAGGTATTTAATGTTTGAATGTTTATTCTTAGCCATCCCAGTTTTCTTTTTTCCCCCTGTGTTTTCTTTGTTTCCTAGTTTTGCCCTGCCTGTGTTTTGCCTTGGACTGTCTATCTTGTTTTTGATTGATTACTCTTTTGCCTTGCCTCTGCCATTGTTTTTTGCTGGTGTTTTGACCCTGACTGTTTTGACTAAGCTCTGGATTAAAGCTTGCATTTAGATCCTCAACTCTGTTGTGCTCCCCCACGTTACAGTAACACATTGCTGGTCTATTGGCAACCAAACATTTTTTGGTGGGCTTATAACTGAAAAATGCCATGTTTAAAAAAAGTCACTGTTTCACACCTAATGTGATTGATTCAATTAATCAACAATAATAATAAAATAAGTATTCATACTCTGGTATTTGACGGTCATCTTCAACAGGACACCAGGAGTAGATCTCACAAGTACTGGTATTTTGTATACACGTGCCCGTCATGTGCCCTAAGACAAACAGAAATGCCGTAAGGAAACAGTAGAGTAGAAGAGCTTTGGTGTTGATCAGAACAGACTGAAACACAATTTCAGGTTGAATCAAAATGCAATCAAATGCCCCAAAGAGAGAAGACATGGTATACTGTAAGTTCCATATTATTCCTTTGTGAAAATGCTTACATTTTGCATTTGTGTAAATTAATATCGATTTACATTTACCCTTAAACTTACATGTATATCCAGGTTTCCAGACATAGTTTTCATATTTAAAGTATAAAATATGTTGCTACAGTATTGGGTAGAAGATTGTCAGACAGTGTGAAGAGCACGAAGATAAAATCAAATACATTTGTGCGATTGATACACATCTATTCATATTAGTAAATGCCTGTGATATTTCAGTGATGAGCTGCCATGACTTTGATATTACTAAATTAACTTTTCTCTGAACTAATAAGCATGAAGGACGATTCTATCAATCCAGTTATTTAGGAATGCTTTCATCAGATTGCGTTTGGTCATATGTTTGTAATTTCAGTCTGACTCTATTGCCAGGAACATTTACATTCACACACTGAACTTGGTGGTAGTATAGCTCTGACAAACTTTTGTACAAGTGTATTACAATACACTTAGCGTAACTATAAAATATGACACATCACTTGTGTCACAGAACATCAAATATATATCAGAGACATAATACAATAAGCATGAAATGATATGCAGTCTGAAGCATGGCATAAACAACAAGAAGGCTGTTGTTGGCTGTTGGCTGTGAATTTTACCCTGAGTTCACAGAGTCCGTATTGTAACAAGATTAAGGAAACTATTTGTTGTATGGTAAAGTTTGTTGGAGGTTTGTGCCAATTGCCCATGACTGGAAGTCAGGGCACTTTGAATGACTGCAATGTGAGATAGTGCTGTTTACTTACGCCTGTTTTCCTGGAGTAAATCGTTCTGCTACGCTGCATGTGAAACTGAGTCAATATTTGAGTATATGTGACCCACACAGTGTCAAAATATCAGTCAATAATGTGGGTTTTTTTTTTTTAAATCAGCTTTTTGTTCAGTGTTAGCTGTTGGTGTTCTCATAGGGTTTAATGCCAGCTACTACTACAAATCTCTGTCAATCCTAATTATATTAAAAAAGAAAGATTAATTTAACATTACTTTAATTTATGTTTGGATAGCAGTGGAATAATTTTGTGTAGCTCCTGTTATAAATGATCACATAAAATACTAGAATCTGAAAAAAAGGTATTCAGTATCAAATACATGTTGCTGCCATGTTAATTAGTATTAATTTAAAATTGGCAAACCAGCTGTATAGAAACTGCTAGTCACACCAAGTAATCTGAATCTGGATAAGAGCCCTGTGGGACTCTGGGAATTACAGATATCGGTGAGCATGGGGTAAAATTCATTAAAGATGTGGAAAGCTAAGAAAAAAGCCTTAGAGCATGAGAGCAAAGCATGTTAGTCATGAATATTAGTGACTTACGGAGACGACAGCATGGATGATGTGCAGGTTTGCCATTTAGGAGAGTGAGAGTTCATTAGGCCCCCTTTGATTGTGAATAGAGGCCCCCTTTGATTGTGAACCAAATGCTTACGTGCAAGTGCACCAATTTTCTTAGCCCATGATTCATTTGAATTCTGCGGTTCATATCTTAGACCGCTGGTGCACTGATTTAGTTACCAGTCAAGGTCAAAGGGATTATTCAATGCCCATGAAAAACCACTCAGTAAGTGAGTTCATCTGCCCCCGGCTGCAAGTGATGTGAAGTTAGTCTGCTGCGCCGGTGCCTTCTGTCGAAACAATGAATGGTTAAATCTTTACCATTTCCCGTACGTTTGTATTTGCCCTCATCACAGTCTTTGTCCGATGTGCACTTGTTCTTGTCCTTCCCATCTGGCAACTGAAATACACACAGGAAAGAAACCCACTTTAATGGATATCAGGGTTTAATTAAGCCCCAACTGGCTTGTTGAAAATATGCAAATGTGAGATCTAAACGAGACAGGGTGCACAGGCGAGGCACAATAACCACAAAGCCCAATTCTTGAGACTCATTTGTATAAGCAAAGAGCATTGCAGGTAGGGCAATAAAGTCAAATAGAGAGTCAAGTGAAAGACAAATAAGACTGAGGTAAACCACGAGCAGGAAAATGAATGAAGAGATAGTACAGGAAGTCCACGTTACTTTGCTGAAAAGTACAAACAGATCGTATAATCAAAAACAGGTTATATGTGTTTGCCAAGTTCATCTGGGAAATAAGTGACACTTTCTGTTTCTTTTTAAGATAATAAGGATAATAATTTTTATAAGGATAATATATTAATTATTAATAATAATTTCCGCATTTCTTTGCTAAAATGCATTTGAGATGCAGTCACTTCGATTTAGGCTTACTTGTACATTGCATCTGTTGTAAAAAAAAAAATCATTAATTGTAATATCCTACTAAATCAATTTAGCTTTTGCCTTAGATAAACACTAGAGAATTGTAGAGAACTATTTTGTATTTTATACATTTGAATTAACAATGCAATAAATCAAGTGATAAAAACGCACTAATGAAATGTAAAAAACTGATCGTCTTTGTACAGTGTTTCAGCATTTACAAAAAACATTCTAATGAACAGAACAACCAAAAGTGCAAGCTGACATGCATACGTTTAACTGATTCAAAAGCTAAACTAAAATATTTTCAGCTGTGCAAGATGCTAAACTATGGGACTGCATTTTAGATTAAATTTACATGGAACAGATTTCTGTTCTTTTATAAATGTGACAATTCCTTATTATATGGGTCAGTTTTGACTAATACTCTAGCCCCTGGTTTCACAGACAAGGCTTAAGCCTAGTTCCAGGCGAAAAAAATGTAAGTCTCATCTGTTTCTGTCAGTGTTTGGACTTTGTTTTCCATGTTTTTGCCCCATCCTTAGTTCCTGTTCTCCTGATGTGGTTATTTTCCTGTTCTTGTTAAGTTGATTGTTAAAGTCCCTACACCTGTTGTGTTAAATAATCCTGTGTATATTAGTTCCTGCCTGTTCAGTTTCCCTTCATCTGTTCTTAGTGTTCTTTTGTTGTACGTGTGTTTACCTGCCCCTGTTTTTGACTTCTCCTTGAATTTCTTAAATGTCCTAATTGAACTACAGTATGGCCTAATCCTGGCTTAGTCAAGCCATGTCTGTGAAACCAGGCGTAGGTGTGTGATGTCTTTAAACAAACTGGCTAAATTTATGCCTCGTTTAAACAGCTACTCAATGACGCACATGGCTTTAATAAAGCAAATAAATAAAAGAAACAGAGGTAATTATGCATTATGCCCATTTAAACTAAACATTAAAAAAAAAAAAAAAATGTTATCGATTTGAACGCAGTTCTCCATGCACACTAAACGAAAACTACACTACTGGTTTTTAATTAATTTGAATTCATTTCATTTGAATTAGGTTTTAGTTTGGTCTTTAGAAAGGGCTGCCTGGTGGCCTTCAAAAAAAAAAAAAAAAAAACATTGCATGACGCCCCTTACCCCTTGTTTCTGAGAAACCGGTGACTATATTTTAACTGGGAGGGAAGATGGTCAGAATATGACTCATATAGAGATCAGAGAGAAAAAAAAAATGATGAGAGTCACAATTATGAAAGCCAGTAGAGGTGAGAAGAAGAAGAGAAAGAGAGATTTACTTACCTCAGGACATTTGCCCTGTTTCTGTCCCACAGTGGCAATGTAGTTCGTCATCACAACAAAAGATGAGTCACCCTGAAAAACGTAACAGAAAAGACTTGAAGGGTTAAACATGACCATATGAAATTTCAATCTCTAAATTCAAACCAGCATGCGGATGGCTAGAGAATAGAGCCAGAGTGCCATGTTGAATTTACAGTACATCCTTTGTCTTTTTGGTGATACAGTGCCTGTGCTTGCAAAGACTTCAGGCTACTTTTTTGACACCCCTAGGCGACATGATGAATGTTCTTTTCTGAAACCAAAACCTAAACCCCAAAACAGACCTCCAAAAACCCCTCACTGTACATTTGGTTGAGTATTAAAAGCTTGATGTACACTGTTTGAAGATAGACATGGCTATATTTTTTAATTCACACCAGTGAGGCAGCTGTGTTTAAGGCTGAATCTATAAGGTGTTTTCAGAAATAGTTTGATTGAAACCTAGTTCACTTTTTTTGTAGGTATTGGTGTGTTACACATGTCTACCGAATGTATGTGAAGCAGCTCGAGGGTCACTTTGTCGAAATTTTATATGTGGCGCTATCAAGCCATTTTGCCACACCCACCTCAGAAACCCATATCAGATGTACATTTTTACCACTTTTGGCATGTGTGCAAAGTTTCATGAGTTTTCCACCATGTTTATGCCCTCAAAAATGCGATTCATTTTGGAGAATAAGAAGAAGGAATTGAGCAATTCCAATAAGGTCCTTGCACCATCTGTGCTCGGGCCCTAATAAAATAGGCCTAGTCTAGGGATGCAACAATACAGTTAGTCCACGGTTCAATACGTACCTCGGTTTTTAACCACGGTTTTCTGTTCAGTTCGGTTCAGATATCTTGCCACATTTTTGCAACAAATTAACAAAATACTCCCGTAAACCTTTGTAGACTGGAAAAAGCATGGCTTAGTATATGTCTGCTTAATTTTTCTTTTGAGAGAGGTATTATTTTTTCGATTTTTATGCAAAATAGAATGGGTTTCATTCATACTGGACGCCAGAGGGCGCCCTCGTGCAGAAAATCCACATATGCGTCAAAGAAGTATCACTGATGACATTCCGTTCCAGCTTCTCTAATATGATGTATAAAGGCATCGCTATTGCTGTAACTGAATAACTGATAAATACCGTTTTGGCACACGCAATGTAAATGTAAAATGTAGCGCTTCTGTTAATGCCAGAGCCACTGAAAACAGAACTGCGACAAGCTTTGATCTCACCAGCATCGCCGCCACGTGGTCACGTAATTCACAAAGCTCTCAAAACAAACCAGCGTTGACAGTATATTTGAATGTGTTTAAGTAGAATAGAGACGACAGCTTCAGTATACAGGTATTTGCAGCAATTTTTGGTAAACATTACAGCATATTATGCATTTTTTTTTTTTTCAAGTCGATGACATTTACAGTATAATTTTATTGTGGAGAGTGATGAAGAGGAAACCTTTGCAAAAATTAAATATAGTTTTACTACAAATAAAACCAAAAAACCATGGTTACTATAGTTAAATCAAGGTAACCACAAATTAACCATGGTCTTGCTACACTAACTATAGTTTAACCAAAGTATTTGTAGAAAAACTATGGTTATAGAAATGGTAATCAATGCGGCAAAAAACACTTTACTACACTTTTATTATGATAAAACCATGGTTAATTTTCGTAAGGGTTAATACGGTTTTCTTGTATTTAACCCTCAGGTATTGCTCACTTATAATGTGACCATACAGCTTAACTATTTTTCAGGTAAATAAATGTTCTATATTTTAGTTCAATAATATTCATTTAACATTTTAAGGAGATCATGTAGTACTAAATTCTATTTGTCCAATAATTATGGTCCATTAATGACTTATATTTAGAAAAGATTAAACACCCTATTTTTAAATGAGAAATGTTTTAAATGATGAAATGTAAGGACAATAAACACTTGTCTGCAATAATATATGGTTTATCTGTGTTCTTCAAGCCATCTCGGGTATTTTCATAAGCCATTGCTAATCGACATACATAGAATAGGAGTATTGAATTTATTGTCTGCCTCATTCTGTGATAAGAATCCACATCAGATCATAAAGGAAGTTATTCAAACACTCGACTGATGTTGTGAATTAAGTTATAATATTTTGATAAAAGTTATGAACTATTAAAAAAGTTATAAACTTTTGTTTTTATAACTCTTGTTGGACAACAGGTTTAGAAAGGCTTGTCATTGCATGTCATTAGAATGGAAGATGCTCTGCGTGTGTTGCTTTTTCAAATATAAGAGGGGAAGCGTTTCCTCATTTCAGCACGTGAAATTGCGGGCACACATACAGCAAATTCAGAGAGAAATAAAACAAGGAAGTTATTTAAATGCAAAACCGAAAAAACGCAATTCACAAGCGCATATTGAACTGTGGATGTCGTACCGAACGGTTAGGTATTCTGTTGAGAATTGTGACATCCCTAAGGCCTACTAATAATAAACTATACATACACATAAAAAAAAAAAACAAATACAAATCGAAACACAAACAGAGCCACAAACGAATGAGGTGGTCTGTGTATGGTTCGCTTTTGGATTCTTTTAGGGGGTCTGAGATCACGATTTACTCACATATACAAGCTGAACCACTCACAGAGCAGTTGGAGGAGTCAAATGAACTAGTTGTAAAAACACCCTAAGGTTTAACCTCAGCCTCAGTTTCCTGAATTGAAACGGTAAGTAACACAAATGTATTTGTGCTGAATCCTAGAGTTTAGAAATCATTCTAATATGCTGATTATCAACGTTCAAAAGCTGTTGTACTTAGTGTTTTTTGTGGAAACTGTGATACTGTTTTTCAGCATTTTTTGATGAATGAAGTTTAAAAAATAACAATTGATTTAATATAGATGTAACATTATAAATGTATTATAAATTATCATTATAAATATCAATTTCATTTATTCTTCCTGAATAAAATATAAAATCCTTAAAGGAGAAGTCCACTTCCAGAACAAAGATTCACATATAATGTACTCACCCCCTTGTCATCCAAGATGTTCATGTCTTTCTTTCTTCAGTCGTAAAGAAATCATGTTTTTTGAGGAAAACATTTCTCCATATAATGGACTGATATGGTGCCCCAAGTTTGAACTTCCAAAATGCAGTTTAAATGCAGCTTCAAACGATCCCAAAAGCGGTTGTAAATGATCCCAGCCGAGGAAGAAGGGTCTTATCTAACAAAACGATTGGTTATTTTCATTAAAAAAAATACAACCTAAAAACTTTTTAATCTCAAATGCTCGTCTTGTCTTACTCTCCCTGAACTCTGTGTATTCCTTATCAAGACAGTTAGAGTACGTCGAAAATCTCTGATCGTATTTTCTCCCTCAACTTTAAACATCATTTCAAAATCATCCTACATCGATGCAGAAGTACCGACCCAGTCTTTGCAAAGTGAACAATGGTAATGACAGGGTATGTCGAAAAACTCCCATCTCATGTTATCCCTCAACTTCAAAATCGTCCTATATCGCTGTTTTACCTTTTTTGTTAAGGGTGTTTGATCTTCTTTGCATGTTCACTTTGCAAAGACTGGGTTGGTACTTCTGCAGTGATGTAATTTTTGATTTTTGAAGTTGAGGGAGAAAATACGATTGGAGTTTTTCGACATACCCTAACTGTCTTGATAAGGAATACACAGTTCAGGGAGAGCAAGACAAGACGAGCATTTCAGATGAAAAAGTAATTAAATTGTTTTTTTTTTTAATGAAAATAACCAATCCTTTTGCTAGATAAGACCCTTCTTCCTCGGCTGGGATCATTTACAACCGCATTTGGGATCGTTTGAAGCCGCATTTAAACTGCATTTTGGAAGTTCAAAATCGGGGCACCATATCAGTCCATTATATGGAGAAAAATGCTTAAATGTTTTCCTTAAAAAACACAATTTCATCACGACTGAAGAAAGAAAGACATGAACATCTTGGATGACAATGGGGTGAGTACATTATGTGTGAATCTTTGTTTTGGAAGTGGACTTCTCCTTTAAAAATTATATAAATTGTATTATCTTTATTAAAATAACTGATCGTTTCGCTAGATACAACCCTTCTTCCTCAGCTGGGATCGTTTACAACCGCATTTGGGATCTTTTAAAGCCGCATTTAAACTGCATTTTAATACAGAAAAAAATCTAAATCAAAACATACAGACCCCAAACTTTTGAACGTTTTCTGTGAGGGCTGTGTGTAGAGTTAGAGGATAGAAGATACATTTTGTACAGTATAAAAATTTTGTCTATGGAAAGTCTCCATAAAAACATGAAAACCCAAAATGTGTGCGTGCTGATGTTTGTTATGGTGATGAACATTTTGATGTTTGCTTATTTAACGATGATATTATTTGACTCTATCAAGAACTGAATCTCCTGGAGCCACTCCTTTGATTGCTGAGTGAATGACGTGTTTACTTCTGTCAACAGTCTGTCTGTTTCTGTCTGTCTCTTTCTGCGAAATAAGGTCATATTATGAAACTGCTACAGGCTGTTTGCATAACATAAATAATGGCGGACATTTCAATTATTTATTTAAAAAGAATAACTTTATAATCAACTACAGTATCATTGTTTAAAGTATTTAATTACCCTTAATTCATTACCATTACCCTACTAAATATTCATAATGTCAGCACTTTTTCAGTCAGGGTGAGAATAAACTGCACGTGACTGCAGATGTTTACAAATTAAAAGTAAACATTAAAAGTATATTTGTCTGTGATAAGGCCCAATGCACAGCCATAATGACTCATATACCATTACAAGGATGTTTAAACTCAGGAAGCATAATCTGAAATCTACTGTATGGACAATTACCCAGTGCAGATATCTGCATTCAAATACATATTTCTTCATTTTTTAAAAGATAATACTAAAAATAAAAATAAAAAATAAAAAGTACTGATACATATGTATATAAATTAGGGCTTCTGAAGTTTTCAGTTCTGAGGCCAAAAATAAGGAGACGCAACCCACCTGTTCTGGAAAAACATAATCGGCTGCATCCCATATCCTCTCCTTTCCGCTGATATTTGTGAAGGACACTCCCTTCATCTTGGTGAAGATGGAACCAATGGCAGTATCTACTGTCTGGTAGCCTTTCTCATACATGAACACCCACCTAATAAAAGCAAAAAACAATTCATAAGCTGATCTGCTATAATCAAGCTGCAGTCTGAAGACAGCTGAAGTTATTTACAATCTTTTTTTCGTGTCTTTGTGTGTAATTATTCCCTAAAGCATACATTACAGCTATTTTATTTTATATTGTATGATCTGATTCAGTACTATAAATACCAAATTACCAAAAAAAAAAAAAAGAAAGTGTCAAATAAAAAAGTGTCTGCATGCTTTTACAAATATATATAGCAGAATCAGAAAGAGCTTTAGTGCCAGGTATGTTTACACATACGAGGTATTGGTTATGGTGACAGAAGCTTCCACAGAACAAACAGAATGACAGTGACAAGACAAGACAGATAATAAACTCAACAAAAATAGCATTAGTAAATAGGAAATAGCAATATACAAATATTTTGAAAACACTTTTGCAATAAGGTTCATTAGTTAACTACCTTAGTTATGAATTAATGAACAATACTTCTACAGGATTTATTAATTTTAGTTAATGTTATTGTCAACATTTACTAATGCATTAATACAATCAAAAGTTGTGCTTGTTAACATTAGAAAAAAGTGTGTGTGTGGTTTGGGTGAATTCTACATTGTGGGGACCATTGTGAGGGAAAACAGCTTTGAATTAACATGGACTAACAATGAACAACTGTATTTTCATTAACTAACATTAACAAAGATTAATAACTACTGTGATAAATCTATTGTTCATTGTTTGTTCATGTTAGTACATTACCCTAGTTTATCCCTTAAATGACATATTTAAATGTTTTTTCTTGTGAAATAATTTTCTTATGCCTTAAAACAGCTTGAATGTAACTCTATCCCCCTTGCCTCATTTACTATACGCAGATCTATGAATATGCAAATTAGCCCCGCCCCCACGCAATCCCATCAGCCAGAGCCCCCTGATCCACAAACTGAATTAAAGTAAACGTGATATAATGGCGAAACACAGATAATGACTAATAAAACTATGCTTTCACTAGCGGACAACTACAGTGGATACTGTAACATCTACGTACTTGAATGCAGCCTAGTTTGTGATTCCAGTTCGCGCCCGCAAGTAAAGTGCAGATGGCAAGTGCGTCTGACTCCGGGCTACTTTTACACTGTTGTCGCGGGTTATTTGTCAAGTTAGTGGTTAGCACCAAGCGGCTGTGCTCTATGTAATGCTCTGTATGCTCTATTAAATGCTCTATTAACTATTTGGTTTTTTGCTGATAAACCTATAGAGAATGGGTGACGTCAGCAACGCAAGGCATTCTGGGACTTTCGGACACGTACGCTACAGTCTAGACTGAGTGATATTGGAGGTAGATGTTAAAATTTATACTGTACATTTAAAAACACATTAGAATGGAGAACGCTTGCTGTGACATGAACTGCCATATATGCTATCATGACCGGAGTGGAGAACGGGTCTAAAATGAAGCGCAATTTTATGCTTTTCGGCTTGATAAAAACACAATGGCGAAAGCAGCTCAATGAAAATAAACAACTTAAAAATCTGGCTTTTTCGTTTGTATTTACTGTTTATTACAGTTTTATAATTTCCGATCCACTTGAATTTGTAAGTGCTCACGCTATGAATAACACGTTTGGAAATGCAATTTAATTTGTGATATGGCTTGTTGCGATCACTGTCCTTGTTCATAAAGCAACTCATGTGATTAAACGTTACTGTTCAGCAGCTCTTTGTAATAAACTGTGTATTTGTTCAATTTAAGTCCAGTAAAACTTATTGAACTTTATCCCTTAATGAAATTATGATATGATATATGATTAAATACATCAGCGTTTCTCAGTTCCATTCCTCACGTACCGTCGCTCTGCGTATATTGCATGGCTCTCTTATTTAACCTGATTCAGATAACCAGCTAGTCCAAAGAGAGCTCCATGACTGAACTAGGTTGACCACCTGTTGCGGGACATAGATGTGATTTTGCGGGACACGTGTGAGACTTTACATTTTGCACTGTTGTGCTGTGTAAAAACTGATTACATCCACTGTCATATGCGCTTATCTGTGTTTCTGAGTGAGCACATGCAAGTGATAGTGATAGTGAAGAGAATCCACGTGTGAGAGAAGAAATTTGTGCTTGCGAATTTTGGTGCGCCCCGCATTACAATAATGTGCCCTAGACAGTGGCGGTTCTAGACAAATTTTACTAGGGGGGCCAAGAAGGGGCCAGTGTTTAACCAGAGGGGCACATTAAAAAAATGACAACAAATGATATTTAAAGATTATAAACTTTGTTTTACTTTAAAATCATACAAACATTTATTATGTACAAGAGTGAGTGCAGGTGCAAAAGAGGTAGGGCCATAAAAAAATGATAAATACAGTACAGTGTACAAATACAGTGTGTGTTAGTTATTGCTGCGCTCTCATTCACCGAGCAGCGCCACAGTGTTTCGGTGCGCCGCTAATTTACCCGTGTAGAACGATGCGTCGCATTAGTTCCGCTTTTGGCGCTCGTGTGTAAAATCTTAATAAATTCATAATTGTTTTATTTGGTCAGCACGGGGGGGCCACAGGGGTGGCCAGGGACATGTCTACAGAGGCACGGGCCTCCCTAGGCCTCCGTGTAGAACCGCCACTGGCCCTAGACATTTGTCATTAAAAAATAACGCCATAGAAACCGACTCAAAAGAACTTTTAAAATAAAAAGAAAGTCACGTCTGAAAGCTGCATCGTTTTTTTTTTTTTTTTTTAATTTGTTAAAATGAATGGAGAGTCTCGTGTTTTTCTGTGTGTGCTCGACTATTTCCGTCGGTGGTTCTATCACTTGATGAGCTCCGCAAAAACTATGCCGCAAAAAGAATAAATAAAAAGCTTTCTTAAAAAGACAAAAGAACGCATGGACCTTTTTTTAATATGATCATTAAAAACAAACAGACTGATGAAAATGCGGGACATTTTCTCAACGTGCGGGACAAGGGCTGAAAATGCTGTGCGGTAACAAAGCAAAGCCGGACAAGTGGTCACCCTAGACTGAACTGTGTTGCGATTAACATGGTCCCTAAACAATGTTCATTGCTCCCCACTCCCTGAGCAGTGGATTCATGGATTTGCGCTACGCCATCGCCTACATAGTCTTCACACACAGACGAAACTTAGAGAAGTGTGACACAATATATCCCTGTAAATAAATGCAATTTAAATTCATGTCTTGCACACTTTAATGTTCGTTGAATGGAACATATACGCTGTCTTCGAAACGGAATCAGGGCGGAATATTTCGAGTTCGCAGGGCACTTACTTTTGAATAGAACAGACATCTGAGATACACACAAAATGTGCAGAGCGGTGGTTCATTTACAAGATCAACTGGCTGAGATCAAACTATTGTGTGTTTATTTTATCTGGCAAATATATCAGTGCCACCTAGTTATTAAAAACTGCAAAAGAGAAATTAATTCGGTCCTGTGTGTGATATAATAGAAGGTGGCCATATGATTTCTGTGAGTGTGTATGTGTCGAAAGAAACGCTATAGATTCCAATATTAGTACATTTATTCTAATTTCAGCTCTTAAAAATATTAACAAATACAGTAGTTTTTTTCCTCTAGGGATTTGTATTTATTGTCATTGTACGCTATTTAGCGTGTCCTAAAACATGGCGGCGACTACCCAGAGTGCAATGCGCAGTGACGTAGACTCCCGAGCTCTACTGGTATATTTTGCATGCTAATGATAGGAATCTATCATTTGACATGATTGGTTACTTAAGTTTGTGATGTAGCAAAAAAATGGCTGTTTCAAACCGCATTTTTGGGACAGCCTTTGGGAAACTACAGTTTTAAGGAGAAAATACTCGGCAATGGTGTTGATTAATGGACTGGCACATGGTTTGTCTAAAACAGGCGCGCTCAGCCCTGGTCCTGGAGATCGACTTTCCTACAGAGTTCAGCTCCAACCCTGACCAAAAACACCAGAACTAGCTAATTAGGATCTGAAGGAGCACTTAATAATTACAGACAGGTGTGTTTGATTAGGGTTGGAACTAAACTCTGCAGGAAAGTCGATCTCCAGGAACAGGATTGGGCACCCCTGGTCTAAAAGCATATTAAAAACACCACATAGACAAATAAACAACATAAAAATCTTGATTTTCACTACAGGGGGACATTAACTAATGGAACCTAATTGTAAAGTGTTTCCAATTTATACAGTTGAGGTCAAAGGTTTACACCCCCCTTTCAGAATCATTAAAAGTGTTATTTAACAAAAATAAGAGGGATCATACAAAGTGCATGTTATTGTTTATTTAGTACTGACCTGAAAAAGATGTTTCACATAAAATATGTTAACATATAGTCCAGAAGAGAAAATAATAGTTGAATTTATAGAAATTACCCCATTTAAAAGTTTACACCCCCTTGATTCTTAATACTGTGTTGTTACCTGAATGATCCACGGCTGTTTTTGTTGTTTAGTGATAGTTGTTCATAAGTCCCTTGTTTGTCCTGAACAGTTAAACTGACTGCTGTTCTTCAGGGAAAAATCTTTTGACCGAACAAATTCTTCGGTTTTCCAGCATTTTTGTGTATTTTAACCCTTTCCAACAATGACTGTATGATTTTGAGATCCATCTTTTCTCACTAAGGACAACTGAGAGACTCATATACAACTATTACAGAAGGTTCAAACACTCACTGATGCTCCAGAAGGAAAATCGATGCATTAAGAGCTGGGGGGTGAAAACTTTTGAACAGAATGAAGATGTGTACATTTTTCTTATTCTGACTTTTTCATTTAGTACTACCCTTCAGAGGCTACAGAAGATAGTTACATGTTTCCCAGAAGACAAAATAAGTTCAATTTACCCTGATCTTCAAATTCAAAAAGTAAAATAATTAACAACTATCTGCCTATATAGACTTTTGACAATATAGAAATTAATTTTATGATTTTTTTCTGAAACATTGACTCATTCTGCAAAGCCATTCTTTCTCTTCATGAATATTCACAGCACACAATTTGTCAATATTGAGCTTTTGTCAACAGAGATGTCAGTCAAGCATTTTTTCGAGTTTCAAATTCGATTTGATCCTAGTGCCTTTCACTCAGAACTGCTCTTAGTATCATTTTTACTGGTTACTGACTGACAGTAACAATAGAAAATATACTGTTTCCTTATGATTTGCGCTATTAAACTCACAGCAGTTGGAAAACGTTTAAATATCATAAGGCTATGTTTTATAGTTTGCATTTCAGATCGTGTACGTGTCTTCTTATGCAGCTAGACCATCTTGTGTCATAAAAGTAGGATGAAGCGATAAGGTTTTGGCCTCATGCCCACTGACAAGAAATGACAAACTGTATTCTTCCCTTTGAAGCATGACTCTCAGTCTATCATCTGACATACCTAAAGATAACATACTGTGCCACACAGACCAATACTAATGCCATTTGGACCGTTTATTGACTTAATCCATTTGTGTTTCATTCAGCTTACCTCACTAACAAGGACAAACAACTTCCACATGACAGATAACAGAAGCACCATCCACTTTTAGCTGCACAAACACCAGCTACTGAAAGACGACATGTAGGTTTATAGTGTTTAGTGCTTTTTAGCTTTGTATACCCAAACAAATACCTATGTTAGCCTGCTGTCATTTGGACTAGAGCTGCATTTGATTCATTAAGGGTGGTCTGCTGATGTGAGAGCAGTACAACTCCTATGCTGTTCTATGATCACGGACAATACTGTAGTAACATTGTACTTTATTGCAGTGATATAACACCTTGTAGATATACCCAGTAAATAGGAGACACTATATTACAGGCAGTTTGCCAATTGAGTTATTGCTCCACTGGCTTTGTATACTGCACAGTAGTCATTGATTTGAAGAACTTCAAAGGGAAGAATACAGTTTGTCAGAAGCATAACACATTCATTGACCATTTATTTGAACATTTTGCAAATTGTATTGCTTAGAGCTCAAAAATGACACCCACATAATGTTTTAACTGATGCTCAATGGGTTGCACAATACAGGTTTGAATTACTCAAGAGGAAATGCTCAATGTTTGTCAGGACTTGACTGTTGTAAAGGTTAACATCTGCCAAAGCCTGCTTTTTCTCCATGAATGACTACAGCATGACATTTTACCGCTCAAATGAATGTTTGCTTTCATAAACATGCGACACTCATATCACGAATATCGCGTAAGTGAATGTTTTACATTGACGCCACGTACATCCAGTTATCTAATACGTACTGAGGACCAGCTGTTAGCTCTGTGACTGGAGATGAGCTGTTGCTACATTATTGATGCTATAAACCATTAAATCTAAATCAGACACAATAAACAACAACAACAAAACATATGGACATACTTTTAAGCAATACAAGCTAACAACATAAATCTCAGCTTACTCAGATTTCTCAGAAACGTGTGTCATTTCTGAAACAATAACATTTTGAGGGTGTGCTGCCGGTTAGAGTAAGCAATTAATTTTCTTAAATGGTACAACATGGCAGCACTTAACTGTTCAGTTCAATATAAGGCTTGAGCCGTTAGTTTGTTTGCATTCTGTACATTTTTTGTCCTTGTTGAAGCATGTTCTGTTTTGTTATTCATGCTCAGTGATTTTTAGCTGCTTTCTGTTTCAGATTTTTTACGAATAAAATAAATCTCTTACCCAATGATGTAGGCTAGAACACCCATTTGGATGATTCGGCACACAACTGCCACTTTTTTGTTCTTGACCAGAACCTGTCGAGGAGTTTCATATTCAAAGAAGAAGTTTGTAAAACTTCTCTGCATTTGAGATTTCATTCTTCTCATTGGAAGCAAAGAGTACAAAGACGTGTTATATCCTCTGTTCTGTCTTCACAAGCTTCTTGTTCACTGCTAAGATGTCTTGGTAAGTACTGTAAGAGTGCTGTTATCTGACTTCCTTGCGTGCCTCAGCTTTATCTGTCTCTCTCTCTGGCTTTCTTTCTCCCTCTCTTCTAAACCAAACACTTCTCGAAGTAAACCGCCCACTTTACGTCGTCTTCATCCCTCTCCTCTTGTGACTGTGTTGCAAATTCATGTACAGGCGGATAAACTTCTTAAGGGAGGAGTAACAACTCAGTCCAATTGCAAATAAAGGCTTAATGTCCACCGCACATCTGTGACATGTCTGAAACAGCCTTCTCTCTCACTCTCTCTCTATCAGCACTTCTCGTGCTTTCTTTGGCCACTGCCTTCCTGAATGACTGCTAAAGATAAAACCCGTTTCATTTCACTGTATGTTCAGACACATAGAGTTCCACGGGGTGATTCTTATAAATGTATGAAAGGAAGGAAAAGGAAAGGAAAGGAAAGGAAAGGAAAGGTGACCCATACTTTGAATTTGTGCTCTGCATTTAACCCATCCAAGTGCACACACACACAGTAGTGAGTAGTGAACACACACAAACCGTGAACACACACCCGGAGCAGTGGGGCGCCCGGGGAGCAGCTGGGGGATCGGTGCCTTGCTCAAGGGACCCACCTCAGTCGTGGTATTGAGGGTGGAGAGAGCACTGGTTATTCACTCCCCCCACCTCCAATCCCTGCCGGACCTGGGACTCGAACCCGCAATCTTTCGCCCCCATGAAACACCTCATGAAGCACCTCAGTTCCATTTGCTTTATACAGTTATGAGCCCATCAGACATCAAACCAGCCTTTGAACTATCCAGAGAGCTGTGGATCTGTGAGGAGCCAAAAATGCCTGCAGTGATGTGAAATTTCTTCATTCATGGGTTGAATCTCATTAAGCGCAGACAGGGTTCTCCAGCGCACATACTGACAAATGTCCTCATGTACATTGCTTAACAATATTGTTACACAGAATTGATTTTTCTCATGGTCAAAAAAGATGCAATTGATCAACCCCATTGAAACAGTGGTGGTTTACCCAGTGTAATGTAATTATTTCCTTACTTACTGGAGTATCAGAAGTAAAAACAGGTATTTTTCTCATCCCATTTGTCCTTTTTGATTGTCAAACTCCAGAAAAGGCTGTGAAAAGCTTCAAAAACAAGAGCAAGAGATGAGTTTTATTTAGTTTGGGATATTTTGGATATATGCATTTTCTATTTTGATTATTATTGAATAAATGACATTGTATTTCATTTTTTAGGTATTGTTAAAATACCAGTCGAACATCTGTGACAACTCTGCTGAAAAAAACAAAAACAATAGAAACCTTAACCGAATTTGTAATAGTTTTACTGGTTATAAAGGGAATTGTACTGGTTTTAATGGAACTGCAATGGTCCCTGTTGGTCTCTTCTGGTAATTTTTCATCTTCTATTGGTGGCTTGCTTATACCAATAAATCCTAAAGGAATACAGTTGAAGTCAAAAGTGTACATAGACCTTGCAGATATTTTTCTTTTATAGTGATAGTTGCTCACGAGTCACTTGTTTGTCCTGAACAGTTAAACTTCCCGCTGTTCTTCAGAAAAATCCTTCAGGTCCTACAAATTCTTTGGTTTTTCAGCATTTTTGTGTATTTTAACCCTTTCCAACAATGACTGTATGATTTTGGGATCCATCTTTCCACACTGAGGACAACTGAGGGACTCATTTGTAACAATTACGGAAGTTTCAAACTCTCACTGGTGCTTTAGAAGGAAACACAATGCATTAAGAGCCAGGCATGAAAACTTTTGAACAGAATGAAGATGTGTACATTTTTCTTATTTTGCCTAAATATCATATTTTTTTCATTTAGTACTGCCCTTCAGAAGCTACAGAAGATACTTACATGTTTCCCGGAGGACAAACTAAGTTAAATTTACCCTGATCTTACAATTTCGAAAAGTTTTCACCCCCTGGCTCTTAATGCATTGTGTTTCCTTCTGAAGCATCAGTGAGCATTTGAATCTTTTGAACGGGGTCATTTTTATAAATTCAACTATTATTTTCTCTTGTGGGCTATATGTCAATGTCTTTTATGTGAAATCTTATTTAACCCTTTAACTGTCACTCCCATTTTTGAACACAGACATAAAAATGCACTATCCAGACTTAAATTTTTATAATTCATGAATGAAAACATATGTTTTGTATTATGATTTTGATGTACATTTTCCATGGTAATGCAATGTCTGATTTTAAAATGCCTTTCAAAGAATGAATTTTGAGATTTTAAGTTTTGAACTGATATGTAATTTCTTATATCTAAAGCGTGTAAGGGAAAAAGGAAACAAAGAAAGTCTTTTGTGACAAATGTCAGAACTCATGTTATGATGTAGATTTTTTAAGTTGCACTGTTAACATATATCAATCTATTACTTTTCCTACATAATTTGTAACACAAAAATATGGTAAAATATCTATTTAGGAGTCTTAGACCTTTCCAATGATGTATAGTTTGTCATGATTAGATTAGGATTTATTTGTAATATGGTGAAGTAAACTTAGGCTTCCCACAGAGTGGACAATGACAGTTAAAGGTTTAAGTCAGTAAAAAATAAAAAAATAACATGCATTTTATATGACCCCCTTTCTTTTGGTAGAATACTTAAAATTTTGCAGATTGTGCAAGGTGTATGTAAACTTTTGACTTCAACTGTATGTCCCAAAAAACATACAGGAAAACATTTAAATGGTTTTATTGGTTATTAGGTTAATCTGATGGTTTGTAATGTTTTTAATGTTATTTGTAATGGAAACCATTAGAATTTCTGCGATGGTTTCTATTGTTTTTGTTGTTGTTGTTTGTTTTTTTTTCAGCAGGGAACTGACCGATAGTTGCGTGTTCTTTACTAATGGTTCGTCAGCACTAGAGGACGCTATTACTCTGTACTTTTATTCAACGCAACCACGACGTCTTCTTGTAAATTTGTTCCTCCTTCAGGCGAATGGAGTTTCTCCGTCAAACTTTCCATTAACAATGAATCCATTAGCATCGTCTGAATTTTGACGCCAATTAAATTGTCATTTTTCCGTAATGTGGTGTTTACCACAGTTAATACGGGAGTTACACTCAGGTAGAATTTCCCTTTTTTCCATTGCTTTAAATTCAGTCAGTTTTTATTTGAGAATGTTTCATCCTCACTGCTGGCTCTGCTTAGGCTTTTATCTAGGTGGTATCTCAAAGACCCATTAAGTTTCATCTTACCTGTTTTCTTTCTTTCGTCACTTTTCAAGACAGCTCATAGAGTTGTCAGTTTTGCGGCTCTTCTTCGCGGTCGTATGATTGGTGCAGAGTTACGCCAATCTTCATGTAGCCTGCGCTCTGATTGGGTGGAGGCGTGGCCATAGTGGGCGGGGTTTACAACTGTCAGTCCCGCTGGAGTGAAACCGTGCAGTTCACAGCGCGAGTGGACAAGTGGAGACAATTGGCTTCGGTAGTAAGAAAAACATCTGTATAGTGCTAAAGGATACAATTGAAACGTTTCACATGGGGAGCTAAAGAACAAAATGACGTGTATGCGTTACACTATGTTACTGTTCTCAGTTGTGGAGTTATTGTTGTTTGGATACACAGCTGGTTTGTCGCGTGCTGTACGCGATGAGAACGCGTCTCCAGACGCGAGACTCCCGCGTGCTGTGTTGGATGAGACGTTGGAGACGACCACCATCCCAAACCACTTACAGGAGGACGACAGGGACTCCAGGTTTTCACCTTTCACCCCCACAATGACCATCACATCCAGGGACTTGAGGACCACTGGTAAAGCTAACCAACTACAGCCCGTCTGGCTGACCACCACGGCTGCGCCTCTGACCAAAACAATGGACCCAACCTCCAAACGCAGTAAAGTCAAAGAAAACTCCACAACAGTAAACATTACAGTAAAACCTACTTCTTCCTCTCCATTAAGTGGCACAAATAACACAACACCACCTGCACTGGATACAGCAAACAGTTCATGGACAGTGAAAAGCACCTCAAAGCCTCTTGTCGTGACCACTGAGAGAGGTAGGCTCAGTTCTCATTCTTTTCAGTGACATGCAATGTTTATTAAATGTATGGTTTCCAAATCGTGTTCCTGTGTTCCTTCACCAGATACCAAAAAAGGCCACCTATAGTGTGTCCTTGAATTTCTTTCCCAGCCTCTGCACAATAGATTTTGAGGGGTTGCAAGACCTGCACAAGCTGCTCTCATGTGCTACATTTCTTATTTTATCTTCATTACAGTATACAGACAGAATTGCACGGTTTCATCCATGTACTCCCTTACAGTGCAATTTCAAACCGAAAGAGTTCACAGTATTGTTGTTCACTGCTTCCTATTTTGGTTTTAAACCAAAACCAGTACCGTCTTTGTTCAGAGACACACCTTTTTCTCACTTCACTTTCGTGACAGTACTGATAACTTGGCCGTTTGATCAGCTGTGTCATAAAAATGAACTGACAGATAACTCCTTTCCACAAACCTCAGTACCTCAGTACAGCTGTGTATCTGAAGGACGTTTGAGATCAGGCCAGTTGCGCAGAGACAACCTTCTTAATTGCTTTAATGTGATTAATTGCCATCTGACTGCCAAAAGAGGAAAACAATCATAAATCTTAAACCCTCTACTCATTTATCTTGAGTTACATGATGCCAAACTGGCTTGGAGAATAAGGATGATTAATTTTCATTAAGGTCATATCTTGTATAGTATCAGTCACCTTTATGTTGCCTTTATCTGTTTAATAGAATGATGAATTAATCTGTCTGATTCATGAACTTTCATCTTGACAGTTTCTTACTCAGAAACAGGGTGAGAAAATCCTCTTTTTGCTGCAATTAAATTCTCTCTTTCTGAACTTGGACATGTTCAGTGACAGCAGTGGGATGAAATGCAGTTAAAAGGAAAGTGAAGCAGCCATATGGGATGTAATCAAAGGTTCAGTTAAGACTGTATGTGATCTGCAGCCCCTCCGGAGTTCACTGGAAGTGATTGTACTGGAGGGAGACAGGTGTTTGGGATTACAGTGAATAAAAACCATCTCTTTCTATGTAGTGGCTCTGTGTCTGTTTGGGATTTGTTTTTGAATCTTAGTCCTTTGCTGTTTACTGCAGGTCTTAAATTGCTTCTGCAGGAAAGCAGATATGTCACATTAAACCCACTGATTCAGCGGCTTTATATACATATGAAGAGAAAATGAGCACTGTCATCACATTTCAAGGCCTTTGTTCCTTTATTTATGTTTTCTGCCTTGGAAAATTTGTTGTGATTATCTGATTTATGAGTGGAGTGAACATTTCAGAAGCTGATTGTAAAAATAGCTGGTGTTTGGCTTTTATTTCTATTGAGGCAAGTTCAGTGACCTTGTTTCCCCCAGACATCTGTGTCGCCATAATTTCTGGGAGGTGTCGTCTTTGACCTGGATAGCATCTTATTAGAAAGCTTAACCTAAAATCATGAGGGGAATATTCAGGATCCTCTCGAGTCATTGTGATGATAAGTAAATGTTTTGTTGTGATGATTGCACAAGAACATCCTTGGGATTTTGTTCTGGCAGCTGCTCTTTTTGATCAACCGTTTGTGCATGTTTAATATTAGCAGTGGTTTGAGGAACCCTTAAAACATTCACCTCATTCTGTCACAAAATGATTTCAGACTCAGAAAAGACACCTACAAGTTATTGCAAAAGCAAGAATCAGAGCGAGACACCTTGAGTTCCTTTAATAATGTAAATCACCCCATACTACAGACCACACAAAGGCAATTTGACTTCTTATTGTTACAAATGCTAGTGAATTGTCTTCTTTATTTTGTTCCTATAAAGCATAGTGATCATTAATCAGTCTTGTGGATGTGCTAATGCAGTTTTATAGCTGTTGGAGACACTGGTAACTGTCTCATTTCAGTTTCCTCCATTATATTCCCTTCTTTGCTCTGTAGGTCTATTTCTGCAATGGTGTGTAATAGAAAAGCAATGAAAAAGAAATAAGATTGGGGTGAAATTGTGTGTTTCTGTATTTATGGAACAAATTAAATTCAATTAAATTTGTTCACTTCCAGAATAACAATTTCCTGATAATTTACTCACCCCGTGTTATCCTAGATGTTCATGTCTTTCAGTCGAAAAGAAATTAAGGTTTTTGAGGAAAACATTCCAGGATTTTTCTCCATATAGTGGACTTCAATGGGACCCAGTGTGTTAAAGGTCCAAATTGCAGTTTCAATGCAGCTTCAAAGAGCTCTACGTGATCCTAGTTGAGGAATAATTGTCTTACGCAGTGAAATGATCTTTCATTTTCTTAAAAAAAAAAAAAAAAGTACATACTTTTAACCACAAATGCTTGTCTTGCACTAGCTATGTGAAGCGCATGACTTCACGCATTACGTAATCACATTGGAAAGGTTGCACGTTTTTTGTTTTCCATCTGTGTACTCCAATTCAAAAAGGTAGGGTAGGGTGAAAAACTCCATCTCATTTTCTCCTCCAACTACAAAATTGTCTGACATCGTTGTTTTACTTTTTTTTGTTTGTAAATGGTACTTCCGCCTACGTTATGTGTGACCTTTCCTTCACTTTGAAATGCGCAAAGTCGAGCTGCAAGTCGAGCATTTGTGGTTAAAAAGTATGTAAATTTGTATTTATTTTTTTGGAAAATGACAGCTTAATACTCAGCTGGAATAGTGTAGAGCCCTTTTGAAGCCCTTTGAAACTGCAGTTTAAACCGTCAACCAGTTGGCTCCCATTGAAATTCACTATATGGAGAAAAACTCTGGAATGTTTTCCCTTAAAAACCTTAATTTCTTTTCGACTGAAGGAAGAAAGACATGTACATGTAATATAGGGGGGGAGTAAATTATGAGGAAATTTTTATTCTGGAACTGAACCAATCCTTTAAGCTAACAAGAAATAAGAAACGTTGGCATTGATTTGCAAACAGTTGTTAGTTTAGCTTAGAGACAGTTTAAACTTGAAGCCTAGAAATGCATGAGAAAATTGGGGTTAATATATGAAAAACTATTATGCTATAGTCTGCTTCTTTCAGTTGCCAATAGTATGCACAGAACAGCTTGATAAAGTTTTGTTCTCAAAGATTTTTCGTTAATTTCAGACATTTTTATTGTTAAATGTCAACCACCCTATTAAAGATAATTAACAATTTACAAGAATGCAGTTTACAAGCAGATTTGAGGGTAAAATAACGCTTGTAAAATTGCCACCTGTTAATATTTACGCTTGTTTAACAAGGGCGGGATTAACCATTTCACAAAACAAGAATATTAGCCCGTGTTTTTCCAGTTGGAATCTTTAATTTGCCTGTCCCAATTCCAGTGACTCCTGTAATGTGTTTTTATTGCAATGAATTCAGGGAAAATCATTTCCCAGTGATGTTTATTCATGCTGTGGTGGACATAAATAGGAGTCTTTGCCATAAACCAAAATGTACTTTATTTTGTCAAGAGTGCATTTCATAAACATCAAGATAATGTGAACAATACACTAAAATACCTTAGGAGATGAGATCGGTTTATCAAACTGACTCTGTGATGTGGCATACTTGATGGTAACTTTCTATACATATATTTTTTTTATTAAACTGCTAACCAGATCATTTGTTAATTATATTAAACCCCACACCACTGTACTGTACCTGTGAGTTACACTGTAGCTCATATTGCACGTCATATTGTGCTCTACGTGTGAGCAGCGTGTGGCTTATTAAAAACACAATTCAGACAAGGACAGTGAAAGTCATTTCGTAAATCCACAGCACTGCCGGACACACACAGGCTCATATGATGGCTGTTTTTCAGCTACCATGCTGTCCTTGCTCAGCAGTTTCATGAACGGGTTCGAAGTAACATGAGCTCAAACAGATTGCTACTGTAAACAGACGTTTTAAAAGGGACTTTTCAAGTCTTTAACTATGTGTTACTATCTTACTGTACAGTTATTAACTAGATTTTTATAAGATGTGCTGTATTAAGTTTGATATGGGCTGCATTTGCTGTGGTCTGAGTTACACATTAAAACAGTTAAACATTGAAAGCATTCAGATCAAGCTCTGAATTGTACATACTCCTGTGTGTTTTCTTGGGTTTGGCTGTTTGTTGACTTTAAACTTCAGATAGTTTGTTTGATGTCTCATATGCCGAAAGAAATGAGCTGCAAAGGTCCTATTCTTTGAATATGCAAATGAGCTGTGAGAGCTATTAATTTAGTGTTCTAATGTGCTGTGCAGCACATATTGATTTGCACCTTATTTATGTATTCCCATCTGGGAGTTTTATAAAAGCACTGCTCTGCTATTGCTCAGACTGCCATTCTTAATGCTCCAGGCCTACAAACACCCTAAATCCAGTCCTTTTGTTAGGAGTAGACACTTCTAGACTACGCGGATTTATTTTTCTGCCTGATTAGAAACTCTGGGGAGTCCTAGAGCTGTAATACACAGATAAATGCCCTTCTGCCTGTGTTTGATATCAACTCTCTCAATATCCTCTCCCTCAACTATTTGAAAGTCAAATCCATAATGAATTTATAATCTACTGGCATAGCAGGCATACAGTATGAGTCTGTTTGGATATGCCATTGCTAAACCACAAAGCATGCTGTAACTATATATTCTAATGTTATATCCCTGTGCTATTTCTTATATATGCAAACAGTATGCCAACTCTGAAGTTGACTTTTGCCTATGGCATTTTTCCAAGCATTGAGCTTGTCATTGTTATAGCTGAATTTATCTGCCCTTATATAAAATATATATCCCTAACCATCCAACAGTGCATTTCTGTGTATATGGTATATATTTATTTGTTTATGCATTATAATCAATTTCCTTGCTTTTACCAATCAGCTGAATAACCAAAAGTGCACATATAGATATTGCTCAGCTGTTTATCTCCGTCTCACACTCTGCTCGTCAGCACACTAAGTGTTCTGATGAAAATGAAGAGTGTCAGTTTGTGGACTGAGCACGCAACAAAGAGCAGAAGCAAGAATATCAGCACACGCTAAACTCGATGTGCATTTACAGAGCTTTCACAATGTGTGCACGTCTTTGTGACTGAAATGATACCACACCCAGGCTTCTAGAAAATCAGCTTCCTCGGAAAATTAGTTTTAGGACAGGTTTATACTTGTATGTCATTTCTGATCACTAATAATTCTTATTACAGTACTCATTCAGCTTTTATCGAATCACCATGTGCCTTGCTCAGAGATGCGAAAGAGCTCATGTAGTTTAAACCTACTGTCCATCCGGCAACAAGCTAGGACTTGGTTGTAAATAAGCATACTAATTCCGAGCTGCACTTATTCCGCAAATATCATTTGATGGTCATTTATCATTTACCTTGCCTGTTTGTGTTTTTTAGCTGGCTTATATAAGTGTCTACCTTTTTTTGTGACCGTATTATGTTCATGTATTCTTCTTTTCTCTGTGAGATGAAGCTCTCACACTCTCAGCAGTGCCTCACAATCTGGCATGTGGGTGGCAATGCAGGGTGACAGTGGCCCCATCACCCATAACACCATGCTGCTCACCCTGAGGGTCAGCATGTCATCGAACAGGCCTGTACACTTGCTACCGTTACATAAGTGTCCCGTACATTTTTTATGTAACAGCGCCAAAGCTGCTGAATCTGATCATTGGATTTGCCCAAACATTTTCTGATTATATGTGGCATCCCGGCATGTCACAAACAAGGGTTCACCTTTTTTGGAAACTGTACATCTGATGACAAAATTTGTTACTGTTTACTTTTCACCAAGCATTTAGGCATTGATAGCAATTTAAAAAAGTTGTTAGACTTCGTTCAAGTCAAGACTACTCATGTAGTAATTATGAATGATCACAAGGCAGTAAAACTACACAAATTATGTTCCTTCCTTTTGACACAAATTATGATTACAGGGCAGATTAGTACTTAACAAAGTCTTATTTGTTTGGTTCCTTGCACAATGCTATGTTATGACCTCAAAACACACTTACCATAGCTCTTCGTGAAGTTCAAAGATTTGTAGAACCAAGCCAGAATGGCATGGTTGCTTAAGCAAATGTGTTTTTATCTCACTGTTAAAACTCTCGGTTAGTTTTAGGGTTGGGTTTAGTGTATTTTACGTTATTTTCACATGTGACCAACTGGACATTTCATTTACAAATTGCTGCAATATACGTACAACACCCAACATAATAAAACGTTGCCAGATTCAGGGCCATCTGTTTGAGATAAAACTATATGTTCTTGTAGCTCAACTCACTGGACATTTCACTTTTAAAATGTCACGAAATGTGCAAGAAGCAGCATACAATCTGTTTGCAGAGATGTCACCATAGACACAATGTTATTTCTAGAGATTGTCTTTTTTTTCTTATTTCTTGTCTTTGGACATAAATAGGCATTCACCATCTCTTTGCCAGCTCAGAGATCAAGATGAGTCTTTAGCTGTTTTCACTGACAGCCTTCATTTTACAGTCTAGAGCCAAACAGCAGTCTGCCATTAAGGCTTTAAAGATGGTAACTTGATATCTATCCATATTGCAACAGTAAGACCCTCATGCAGACATTTGAACCTACTCAGTATTTTGTTGTGGGGGAAAAAAAAGACTTAATTTGGAGCAGGAATTTCCAAGAAGGTGCCAAAGGTGAATGTAGGTCAGTGTTCCTAGCTCTGTAAGATATGTAGCTGGTAAACGAAAGCTTTAATCCTTGTTCAACCAGAACAAAGCTGTGACGTAGTCAGTAAAGACTATGAGAACCAGACTTGTGTTGCAGCCTGGCCCCCGACTGAGCCTGGCTTCTCCCATGGTTTTTTCCCCATTTGTGTCATTTCTAATGGAGTTTTGGTTCTTTGCCTCTGTTGCCTTTGGCTTGCTTAGTTGGGGACACTTAGTTTTTGGCATTATTGTCGACTTGATTGTACAGACACTATTGGAAGAGAACTGAACTGAGCTAAACAATGACATAGCTGAATCAACGATGAACTGACTTTAGCTGAAAACTGTTTGCTATTGTCCTCTTGCATTATTGACACACTGTTTTCCTGTTCAATACTGTAAAGCTGCTTTGACAGAATCTGTATTGTATAAAGCTCTATGAGTAAAGGTGACCTGGCCTGACTTTTACATGTTTGTGTAAAGTAAGCCGATACCTCATTGTCAGGTGTCTTGAGCTGACTTCATTTCCTGCATTCTTAATGGATACTTAATAAGGGAGAATCACCTTGTCAGTGTCCTACCGCAAACACTCAAAGTCTTGTCTCAGCATTGCTTATGATTGTGAGAAAGCAGACAGGCTCTTTCATCCTTATGTCTGTAAAAACGATCACACTACCATTCAAAAAGACTCAGAATGTTTTTTTAATGTTTTTAAAAGATGTCTGTTATGCTCACCAAATCTGCAAATATTTGATGAAAAATGCAGTAAAATGCAGTAATTAGTTCACTTCCAGAATAAAAATTTCCTAGTAATTTACTCACCACAACTGAGATGTTTATGTCTTTCTTTCTTCAGTCAAAAAGAAATTAAGGTTTTTGAGGAAATATTCCAGGACTTTTCTCCATATAGTGGACAGCAGTGGTGCCCAACAGGTTGAAGGTCCAAACTGCTGTACAAAGCAGCTTTAAAAGGCTCTACACGATCCTAGCCAAGGAATAAGTGTTGTCTTGGAAATTATAAGGTTTTATTTGATGGTTTGTCAAAAGTGACGAAACAGTTGTTCACTGTGACGACTTATTTACATTATGTGATGTTTCTTTTTTGTATTTACATTATTTGATGTTTTTATTTTGTAGACTTTTGTAAGTCTATGGAACCCAAAAACTTTGAAGCTCAATATCTCAAAACTGCTCAGAATACAGATAGAACCTTAATTCCAAGGCATCGATATATATATAGTCTTACACTAGCTCTGCGATGCACATGTGCATCATCGTGTGTTACCGAATCACATTGGAAAGGTCATGTGCGGTTAGTTCTTCAGTACACTTTGGTTCAAAAAGGTAGGGTATCATTTTCTCCTCCAACATCGTTGTTTTAGCAATTTTTGGTAAAGGGCGTTTGACTTTCTTTGCACGTTCACTTTGTAAACACTGGGTCGGTACTTGCCTACGTCACGTGCATGATTACGTAATGCGTGGGGTCGAGCTAGTGCAAGACGAGCATTTGTGGTTAAAAATTATAAATTTTATGTTTTTTTTTTTTTTTAGAAAATGGTCCATCGTTTTGCTAGATAAGACCCTTATTCCTCAGCTGGGATCGTGTAGAGCCCTTTGAATTGATTTTTCTTCATATAATAGACTTCAATTGTGCCCCCGATTTTGAACTTCCAAAATGTAGTTTAAATGCAGCTTCAAATTGCTCTAAATGATCCCAGCCGAAGAAGAAGGGTCTTATCTAGCGAAACGATCTGTCTTTTCTTTCGGAAAATAAAAAGGTGTATACTTTTTAAGCACAAAAACTTGTGTAGCACAGGTTCTGGCATGCGTGTTCACGATGCTACGTACTATTGAATCATGTCGAAAAGGTCACGCCAAACGTGGGCGGAACCACAGACCCAGTGTTTACAAAGTGAACGCGCAAAGACTAAGAAAGTGCAAGTAAGTCAAATGCTGTTTACAAACAAGAAGGTACAACGTATCGAACGATTCTGAAGTTCATTTCGTTCATTTTAGCAAAATCGGCATCATGTGACAGCCCCATAAGATGAACGAACGACTCGAAAAAGGATGTTGCGCATGCGCGACTAAACGAATCACTCCCTGAGACGACTCATTCTTTCTGAGTCACATTAAAGATTCGTTCACAATGAACGAATCGTTCCATCGCTAATTCGTAGCATCGTGGATGCGCATCCTAGAGCCTGTGCTACACAAGCTTTTGTGCTTAAAAAGTATACACCTTTTTATTTTTCAAAAAAAATGACTGATTGTTTCGCTAGATAAGATCCTTCTTCCTCGGCTGGGATCGTTTAGAGCCCTTTGAAGCTGCATTTAAACTACATTTTGGAAGTTCAAAATGGGGCACCAATGAAGTCCATTATATGCAGAAAAATCCTGAAATGCTTTCCTCAAAAACCATAATTTCTTTACGACTGAAGACAGAAAGACATGAACATCTTGGATGACAAGGGGGTGAGTAAATTATTTGTAAATTGTTGTTCTGGAAGTGGACTTCTCCTTTAATAATCGTTCCATTGATACAAAAAAACCCACACTAACCTCAAACTTTTGACCGGTAGTGTATCTGTATTTCTATTAAATGATGCCTGCCCTCACGGGACTGTGAGAAGTAGGCTAGGAGTGAGTCTTGTAAGATGATACACGACCGATAAGATGAATACTACTTGTAATTGTTCCATTAAGAGACAAGTAAAATGTTTTCTTTTTGACTTTGTCTGGCAGAGCTCCCCTATTGTGTAATCTGATCTTCAGCAAGGTCACCTCTGATTCAGATCAGATTGCCCCCAGTCAGCTATGGGAACTGTACACGCTGAGAGCTTCTGCTAAATATATCACAGTGCTCCATTTCTCTCACTGCGTCAGTGCACATGTGTATATGTTTTTTCACGTGTTCACACTCGCAGGTCCGATGGGAGGTCACTGTAAAACAATGACACACTGCAAGAATGGCCCCCTCTGGATTTATGCATGCAGTATATTAAACAGTCAGAAGAAAAGGAGCATTTTTTTTTTAAATTTAGTACCCACCAGATGTGCTTCCTTATGGAGCAGTGTTATTTCAACCCATCAAAATGTGGTTCTTGAAATTTTACTAGTGATCCAGGGCTTGCCTTTGGTATTTTGTCAGGCTGTGCAAAGGGATCCAAAAATGAATATTTTATCCGTCATTTTTTTCCTTACCTTGCCTTTTCCTTTCACACACATCTCATTGAAACTATCATCATACCAAATTACAGCTACTGTGCTTTTCCTCTGGGAGAAAGCACCTGCTCCCTTTTTACCCAGAAAAAAACACAGACACACTGTACTTGAACACTGCATGTATGTGATGTAGTTTCTCATCAGATAAGCTCTGGGGCTGCTACACAGCACGCTAATATTACCGCACAGTCAGAAGCATGGTGCTTTAATAATGAGGCTTCTTTGTTCTGCTCAGTTTTCGACTTCTGGGAGCAAATAATTTCGCTGACAGCCTCTCGGTGACCTCTGTAATATTGCTGATTGTATTAGATGTGTTCGGTTACCGCTGCTGTATAGGTGCTGGAGGCTTTCGAGTTACCGAGCAGACTGTTTTTATAACAAAAAACTGTTTACAGAGGTGTTGACGTACACAGGAGAGAACAGCTTGTACTGCGAGAGCTGATAACAGGACGGACCAGGCTCAAGTCCTCTCTAAATCCTACAAAACATTCCTTGAAACAGTCCTTGAAGGCAGTAGCCAAGTACAGGCTGTATTCATCAAGCTGGTGTATTTCAGGTTCAGTTAGTGCACCCACTGGCATGAAATGTGCATTTTCCATATCATTTCCATAAGGTGCGCTACAGGAATTGTAATGTTGCTGTTTTGCTCATATAGTTTCTTTGAGAGAGATGTCAGCGCCATAATTTTTGTTCTCATGATATTCCCCTACTGTGACGGCACTGGAAAGTGGTATCCTGCAACTTTGAATAAATTCACACTTTCATTGAGCCACTTGTGTAGGGGGCCAAATTAGATTGTTCTTTACCACAACCACTTACTGATTGATTCTGTTGCTAAAATTCATACTGCAACCATTAAAGGCATGTTCAGGGTTGGCCCCACATGGGCTTTGCAGTGTCAAGCATTTGACTCAGTTACTAATTATAGCAAGAATAGTATGTTTACATTATATAGTTTTAACCAATGTGCAGGCTGGTTTACAAAAATTAGGGCAGGGTGATAAAACTGTAGCGTTAATTATCACAATTAGGGGTGTGCGATATTGACAGAAAATAATATCAATATTTTCTGGGATTTTATTGATAATGATAATTAGACGTTATTTCGCTTAGTGTGTTATTGTGCTGGTATCTTAAGGACTATCATGGACAGCTGACTCCTAAATATTCTGACTTCCTCATATTCTGTGTGGAACACTGATAGAAATTAATCTTTTCCAATAAGTTTAAAATGATTTTTACCTTTTATGGGGATTTTAACCTTTAAAAGGCCATTTTTTCTAAAAGTGTGCATTATCTTTTGAGTCAAATTCTTACATTTGGGCTGTTACCAAGCAAATTAAAGTATCTTAATTCTTGTCTCTTGAACTGTTGTAAAAATCAATATCACATTTGCAATCATGGTCATTTTTGTTAAGTTTTTGCTCTATTTTCGCTGTTTAATGATTTTAAACAATATCATTCATTAGAACATGAAGAAACGTAAAAAAATTCTATTAAGAGATTTATTTTGTTACGGTAAAACGACTGGAAAAGTGTATAGAATTCTCAAACGTAAAGTGTCATGTTCTGATCATAAAGAGTAGTTTAAAACCATAATTAACTGTCTGCTTTCTACAACTTAGGAGCCAAATTCTGCCTTTGAACTTGAAGGAAATAAAGATTGGAAATTTATCCTGATAATTATTGATATTGACTGATATGAAACATTTTATCATGATAATTGTTTGGCCATTTTACCCAGCCCTAAGTACATTTAAAAAAAAAAGCAATAGCAAGCAAAACTATATACGCTAACAATAAGCACAATGACTGTCTGCACAATAACTGCACAAATTATCTTTTATTCAGCCTCATGTCTTTTGAAACACGTATGACTTTATTTCTACAATGGAACAAAAAAGGGTTTGACTGAATGGTGACTACAGCTGTGTAGTGAAATTTTCACTGAACAATGTCTTCAGTTTCAATCTGTTCCTCTCACAAGTGAAATGGAGTCATTTTAAGATATGCTTAATGTTTGAATTAATTTTGAGACTTCTCTGAGTTCCACAGAAGTCATATGTTCAAGTTTAGAACAACAGAGTCAGTAATTCATGACAAAATTATAATTTTAAGCTATCCCATTAATAAACAAAAGTTATGCATCCATGCTGATAGTTGTCAGTATATGAAGACCAAGACCACTGGGACACAGAAGAACCAGTGAGACATAATTTCAGCATATACTGAGAAATATTTTTGCCATTGAAAGAAAAGCTAACATGATGTTAATCTCTGTTCTCTTTCGTACACAGGACTTCAGTGCAACTGTAGTGCTGAGGGTTCAGAGGCCCAAGATATGTGTGACACTGTCACAGGTCAGTGTGCATGTCTAGCTGGATACACGGGTCACCGTTGTGATGAATGTGCTGATGCGTATTTCACCAACGGGACCAGCGGCTGCCAGGCCTGTGACTGTGACTCCTATGGAGCCGTGAGTCGACTCTGCAATAGGTGAGTATCTCCTTTTCCCACACTTATCACATCATCTTAGTCTGATTCAGAACTATGGGTCATGCTGACTGGTGGAAAATTTTTTCAGCAACTTCTTTACAACAGAATATAGGATTTGAATAGGATTAAATAGCACTGTGTGTTCCCAGCTTTATAATATATTCTTCAAATTTCATGTGCAGTGTCATGTTGCTGCTGACCTGATCACTGATCTGAACTACGAGCTGTGTCTTTGATGTCTAGTAGCATTCAATGTTTCATATCCAGTGTTTGTCATAGTGTAAAGCTGTATGTCTCATGTTTGTCCTTAATTTGACATCTGCATGAATGCAGTCAGCAGGCATGGGGAGATCGCCCTCTGCACTGCAGTAACTGGCTGCTGGGTTTTTTCTAGCCCTCGACTTTGTCAGCTTCCTGCCAAACTGCTGCAATCATGTCACACATATTGTATCATAGTAACAGGATGTCACTTGTCAACGTCTATGGTTTTTCCCAGTGAGTCTCTTTATGATACGCGTCTCAGAGTAACCTTCCCCGAGTACGTTCCCCTGCATGGATCCTGTCTGAGCGTGTTTGTGGGTGTGTCATAGTGTCGTACCTTGTAACCGAATGTTGTTTTGTGCACCTGTTGTTCATAATAGACTGTAGGAATACAGTTAGGCCACAGAAACCTATTATTGTCATAACAAACCACCTCACCTTCCTAGGAATGTGAAACTTATTTCACAGCAACTTATTCAATAGGACAAGGTAATATAAATATTTAAGTCTGTCTGTCACAGCATCCTGAGTGAACTTCATGTTGGTTGTTTGTTTTATGCTCCACAGTAATAACTCAAACACTTGTTAATGTCTTCTCAGTGTCTGTGCATGTAGTGTACTAGTATGTTGACAGTGTCTCTGTATGTACATAGATCTGTGTGTGTAAAGCAGTCATGAGAGTGCAAGGGTAAAGTCAGTGACTCCACACGCTGAGTAATTATAGCTTTCCCACAGCAGACGGCTGCAGATGGAAACAGGATAGCCGCAGTCGTGCGAGAGTCGGCCATCCGCTTGTGTTTGATTTGGAGCGGGCTCAAAGACTGCAGCCCCCCTCTGCTCCCCCTGACACGGAGAAAGGCATCATAATTCACAGCATTCCCACTCACTTTCCGAACACTGGCTGTAGACAGCTTCCATTACAGTATTTAATCTGTCATTCATAAAGTCCTGCTGTGTCTGTCATGTTTGAGTGGGATGTGCTTTTTAGGGTAAGAAACTTGCAATTGGGATAAGCACGAAGAGTATAAATGTTAAGATATTCATAAAATTGCATGTGCATATTAATATTCTGTATTTAGAGATCACATAGTGGTCTTTAGAAATTAGACACTGCAATTCTTGCTAATTAGCTAGCATGGTTACTGTGTGTGTGAATGTTTGTGTCATTTGCTACATAGTGATTAATGAGTCCATGCTGAGAAGTACATTGCCACACTTGATCACAGATCACGACATCCATCAAAATACAGACTGAAAGTGACAGGTCATTAGCCCAGGGTGCTCTAGATGTATATTTCATGCTGTAAGCTTTCATGCTACACACAGAGGGATACAAAACACCCTAGCAGCCCGAGTGAGTGGGGGTCCTGACCCTAAATGGGAGGGAGGCACTTACAGCATCATGAGACTATTATATTATGGTTAAATTTGCTATCTACTGTAGAACTGTTCTGCTTCACACAGAAATTGAATTTAAAGCAAGTACGCAATATGCAGCCTAAATGTATTTACAGTACCAGGAAACAATAAATGCACAGAAAATGAGAGCTGTGCTGATTGACATGATGGAGAGGCAGTGTGAAGGCAGCTTTTGTCAGTCCAACTGCTTCCCTGTGAAGCAAAGGAAAGATTAGAAAACAGCGTTCCATTCTAGAATTGTGTCTGTCTTGTTTGTATCATGGTTTATTTGAGTGGTTTACCATTTACATCGCTTAAGCACGACGTCACTTCTTGTGGATGGATAGGGCCCCATCTCATGGTCGGTGGGGGAGGGGGAGCCCATGATTTGCGGTGCACTACACAAGTCTAGATGTTACCATATGACAAAGAAGCTGTGTCTAGATGAAGCTCAGCATTTGTGGGCTGTCGGCAAACAGTGTATTGTTGATACTGTTGCAGCTACTGGAAATGATGCTTCTTTGTCTGAACACGGCACTGGCTCCCTTTTGTCATATAAATAAGCCTTTTGGACGGTGGCCATTACATCAGGACTTTTGACATCATGACATTTGTTTTTAAAGGGGTCATCGGATGCCCATTTTCCACAAGTTGATATGATTCTATAGGGTCTTAATGAAAAGTCTATAATATATGTTGGTTAAAGATTGTCAATGGTAGTGTAAAACAACACCCTTTTTACCTTGCCAAAATCAGCATTGCAAAAATCATCTCATTCTGGTCGAGGCTGCTTTAAATGTTAATGAGCTCTGCTCGCCCCGCCCCTCTCTTCTCTCTGTGGAGTGACGAACCTGATTACTTTAGCCGCGTTTAGCCACTAAACTTGCTATTTAGCACATTATTAGTAAAGACGATCACAAAGATTCATAAAAAAAACCCTTATACTCACTTCTGCTGTAAGTGAAGCTGGATCACGAATGATTCACGCGAACATAGACGGATGTATGTGGATCAGGAGGTGGATTCCCTTCACAAACAAATGTAATCCACTGCATCTTCAGCGGCTCAGATGTCGGGAGTAAATGATGACCACTACGTTCATTATTACATCCAGCAACACAACACCTCAATCGCTCAATCTGAGATATTCTTGTCTAACTTGCATCCTTGCTCCGGCATTGAAACAAAGAGGGCGGACTGTTACAGCTGGTCTAAGGTAAGACGCCCATGTCAATCAACTATCACGGGAGCGGCCTCTGTCGGTGTGACGCTGCATCTGAGCATGGCTCGATTTGAAAAAGGGGATATTATTTTTACAGATTTATTAAAAACCACTGCATGGATTTTTATCATTATAGGGCAGATTTGTACATACACTGCCAACACACATTAATGTTCAAACAACATGTAAAAGTAAAGTTTGCATCTGATGACCCCTTTAAGTAGGTGTTGGCAGAGATACTTTTTGTTTTGACTTTTTCATTTTTATTAGCAGTGGCGCAGAATCACAAATCAGTTTGATTCACAAGCACTTGATTCTGTTTGATTCTGACCTTGATTCAATTCGATGTTCGTTCATTTGAATATGTCAGATCCAGTACATATCATGTACAGTACATGAATTTTTCAAAACGAGAAAAGCTCTCTCAACTAACTAAATAGCTGTAAATTGTCCAGAGAAACATGTCAGTTGGTACATATTTTTATCCTGTAATATATAATGAATCCGAATGAAGTAAATGTAATATTATGTTACACAAGGCTTCAGACTACCATTTGAGAGCAGTGGCACCAGTGCTACCAAATTCTACAGATGGTAGTGCCAGGAGCAGATTTGGTAGTGCTGGGGGGTGGTGTGTGGGAGTATTTATAGATTAGATTAATATAGATAATTTAATCATAAAATTATTGTTGTTTTGCATTAAAATGTGCAGTTACTATAATTTTACATGTTCATTTCTTGTTTATTTCATGTTTATACAGATAACTGTTTAGCAACAGTAACGTGCAAAATCTCATTTTTATGTAGAAAAATTGTATATTCTACTCTTATTAAATGTACCATTATTCTACTATTGTACTGACCAACAACTTAAGTGATTATGTGAGATTTAGTCACAAGCTTTTCTTACTTCAAACACTAAAAAGTGTAAAACTCTAACAAAATCTGATTTATTGATGATTTGGTATTTTATGTGATTTTATCATTTCAAAATATTAAGAAAATGTAGAAATGATTAAAGGGGTCATAGGATGCAAAACTCACTTTTACATGTTGTTTGAACATAAATGTGTGTTGGCAGTGTGTGTACACAACCACCCTATAATGACAAAAATCCACCTAGTGGTATTTTTTTAATCTTTCTAAGTAATATCTCCTTTTTCAAATCAGGCCATTCTCAGCTTCTTGTCTGTGTGACGACACACGGACCAAGGCCGCTCCCATGATAGTTGAATGACACTGGCGTCTTACCTTAGACCCACCCTAAATGAGCTTAGTGAGCTGAGAATAGTCCGACCACCATTTTGTCGACCCCGGTGCAGTGGAAGACAAGAATGTCTCAGACTGAGCGATTGAGGGGTTCTGTTGTTGGATGTAGTAATGAACATAGCAGTCATCATTTACTCCAGACATCTGAGCCGCTGAAGATGCAGAGGATTAACATTATTTTCGTTTTTGAAGGAAATGCATCTATGTTCGTGCAAATCATTTGTGATCCAGCTTCACCTACAGCAGAAGTATAAAGGTTTTTTATGCATCTTTTTTGCAAGTTTCAAGTTAAATGCAGCTAAAGTAAACATTACGGCTTGTCAGCCTACAGAAGAGAGGGGCGGGGTGAGCATTCTGCAATTCTGGGCAGAGTTTAAATTATTCTCACTGGATCTCGCAGCACTGTGCAGTAACACAAAGTGTTTCCCGAGTGAAGCTGTTTTGAGCTTGGACAAGTTTGTTTGCATTGCGGTCTGAGCTGATAAACAGTCCGCGCTCCACACCTCAAACGAGTAGTGTGCTTTTGTTATGCTTTTGTCTCGTTTACCATTTGATATTTGTCATATTGAACAATATGGTGGTCGCACCAGTGTGAGCGCTCACAAAATTTACCAGCTGAAAAAATTGTTGCAAAATACAACCATTTGGTCACAGTTTGAAGCCCTGTTACATATTGTTTCCAAGTTGTTTTAAATAATATCTTTGGTTGGTTACATGAGAAATGATACATTTCATTGAGTTGTACTGCTTCTTTTAATATACCTTCTGGATTTAATTTGTGTTTATTTCATGCTGTAATTAGTAGTAAAGAGAAAAAGATGAAGGTTGAGCTATTGGTTTGAATACCCACTAATGTGGCTACAGTGAGTTGTCACTCACTAAAGGGTAACAAAAGGACGTTTATTGTTTGTATCATGATAAAAATGACCAAATTTGAAAGCTGAGACTTAATATGAAAGTTAACAAAGGCCAAAACTCATTGTGATTATTTGAAGGCATGCACATGCACAAATAATGTTTTGTGAGGTGTTTTGTTTACACAGTAACAGAAAACGGCATAAACTAAGGCCATGTTCACACTTGGCATCTTTCTTGAAACTGCCAGCGTCTGTTTTACATTATAATCCTATGGAGTAAACGGTGTTTTCAAAAACGTCCTGAGCGTTTTTTTTAAACGCCACCACCGGTGTCTTTTTCTGCAGCTCAGAGCGTCAGAGTTGAAAAAAGTTCAACTTTTCTGAAAAAAGCGCCCTACGTCAAGCACCTTTTTGACAGCTGACCAATGACAAGCCAGTAGCGAGACCTGTCGTTTCCATAACAACAAGAACAACAAGAAAAATGGAGAAGGTGCTGGTAGATAGACTTTTAGTTTATTGCTGTGAACTGACATTCTCCTTCCCGTTAACTTCAAATACCAACGCGCGGCGCTGATAGCCTAGTGGGCAGTGTGTCGGCATGTAGCGCCATTGTGCTTCAGGTTAGGGCATCCCTTTTTCGAGTCCCGGCTCACAGACCCTTCCTGCATTTGCATTGGCACTAAAATTAAATCTGCACAGATCGGAATTTGTTGCACAAATGTAAACACAAAAATCTAAAAGAAATAATTTTTTTCCTCATCTGATCTGAGCCAAGTATGGTTTTTAATCAGATACATATCCGATATCTGGACATATTGATATATGATACTGGTTCATCAAAATAAAAAAACTGGTTAATTAAAATTGAGAAATCAATATTGTTAACCTACCCCTAATTATCATTATTAGTAAAAGTGGCCATGATTAGGAAAAAAATATGTCAACTGTGGCTGTGTACAGTTTTTGTTTTCATTGTAATGTATGTATAATGTTTCTGTGTTAGTCATTTGTTCTGCTGCAGTGACTGAAGGCCGTATAGCTTTGGAAAGCTCTGCTCTGGTCATGGTCCAAACCTCAAACTATTTCCTGAGCTGTAAGACCAAAGGCAAGCTGAAACAAAATAAAGAAAAACTGCTAGCCCTGATTTGGTTGTGGAAGTCTGATCCTGTGGAAATTGGTAGTTTTCACATTCCTGGCTGCCCCGGAGTGTTTGGGGAATGCTGATTGAACCAGAGCTTGTGCTTTACTGCCTCTCACACTGACTCTGGACCGACCTCTTTATCCCAGACTATGATTTCCACCATTGTAAGAGAAACCACAAAACTGGTCTCTAATCAGCCACCTTTTAAAAGACAACTTACAATGTGTTGTTACTTCTTGACAGCGCTCCAATTTCTGACATGCGCTGCTGCCATTAGGTTATAAGGGACATTTTCAACCACAAATATTTACAGTGAGCCTCAAGTTATTATATTAAACTCTACTGATATTGTAAGGACACACGCTATAATTAGATGTAGCCTATATAGAGCACAGACAGAGGAAAATCTGCCATCCGAGGGTGCTGCGGTGTGCTGTTTGCCAGACAGATTAAGAAAATAAAGAAAACCTCCCTGTAATTTGGTCACATTGAGAGCTGTAAGGCTGTGTTCCCTTCAAAAAGTCTCCAGACTGAAAATAGTTGTTGTTCAATACAATCGAAGTAACTTTAGATTTTCAGCAGTCTTCTCCACAGTAATAATTTTTCAATTGATTTTTTTTTTTCACTGTGTTCTTTTATATATAGCCTATCTGGGTCTGTTGTGGAAAAAACTGTGCCGTTGATATGTTTTTTTTTTGTTTTTTTTTCCCCTCTCTGGCCTGCTTTACCATAATTTAGCCTTCTACAGCAGTTGTCATAGGAAAAACAGCATTCAAAGCAAAAAAAAGTTTCTGCATCAAAACCAGTTTAGATATTTAGTAACTCTAAGACTCTGGAGTGTCACATCTTGTTTGCTTTTTTGCCGCTGCTTCGCTGTAGCTCAAGCCAGTGTCTTTCTGATGCCAGCCTCCCATGTTTTCTTCTGATGAAGGTGCCTTGGGACATTTTTAAAGTGCCAATCCACATTTGCTGGATCTGGCTGACTGTTAGTGGTGTTGCAACAACAAAATCCTTCAAGCCCTTTGTTCCCATGTACTTCTACATTCATTCCTCCCAGATGTTTACAACCACTGAATTAATTCCCGTGGTTCACTCTTTAGAGTATACCTAGACAAACATTGCTTCTGCTTGGATGTTTCTGTAAATAGCAGTGGGAAAAAAAATGGTTCTTCTAAAACAAGCTCAGGAAGTCGAGAAGCACACACACACAAACACAATCACTTGCTCCTCAGATTTATGTATATGCAGATCCAGGAACATATTCATAAATCATCATTCCGTATTACAAGAAACACAGACGTAGCAGATTTCAGTTTGTTTAAGCCTATAAAAATTACAAAGCGATTTATATAAATGACATGCACAATTAAGTCCCGTCTGATAGCATGGAGTGAGTAAATGAGATGAGCCCTGCACAATATCAGCTCTGGCATTTGGAGCGACTTCTTCGGCCCATTATGTATACAGCTTACCTGAAGCCAGACTTCAGCGGAAAAAAGACCATACAAGGCTTTTGTGAAGGAGAGTTTGTGCGCCGCTTTAATATGTGTGTCAAGGGAGAGATGGAGGGAAAGATCAATGATTGCAGTGCATATTGGGACTTGATGTTTGTGAGTTCCACTGTATGTGTTTCTAAATGAAAAAGTATTGCATATTGTTTATTGGCACAGGACACTTCATATCACTGTAAATGCATTTGTTGCATAGCAACTGAAAAGGGAAGAACCCCTCAACCTATTAAAAAGATTAGCAAACGGGAAAAGAGCGGAGATAGAAGTATGGGGGGACACCATCTGTGAGATAAGCCTTTAAGCTGAAAATTTGGTGGTTTGCATTTGTGTGTGTGCATCTTATTGGAGGATGGAAAACAGGAACTCAAATCTAAGTAAAATCTGGGCCAGTAAGTGACATTCTAACACATTTGGCCTCTGAATATGTTGTGTCCATTCTCTCCTTTGGATTTAATGTAGGTGTGCAGTATTGTAGGCTATGTACCTTCAAAGTAACAGATTCCTGTGTTCATGTGTTGTTGGGACATGCACCTTATGCGAGGGCTTGTCACTGTTTGATTTACACTTAAGCATGCAGTGGGGAGTGAAACATGTTGCACTCTCTGATCCTTTACTTTATTCGCCTCTTTCATTGATACTCTTGTATACATTTGATGGCATGTTGTAAAATTAAGCTTTTGCTTTGTTGCTTCTTTTGTAGCTTAATGTTGGTATTTGTATACTTAAGTCAAATTTAAAATACTTAAGCAAATTATTAAAGCAATTAGCATTTGTACAATTATGATTTTAGACCATTTTTCAGAACTAAGTTTGGTTTTCTGAGTCATTTTTGCATTGACTTTTAAGGTGTAAAGTACATAGTTCATCACATCTATAAACACATTAATTATGTTCCACTAACATTTCACCACCAAAGTGTCTAAATTCTTACATATTAATGTTAAACAACCGAAATGTTGTGTTTTATAATTGGTATAAATGTTTATTTGGGCATGGTTTAGCTTTAAAAGTATGTATACTGTTTGTTATATGGGCCTAAGGCTAACACAAAGACATTTGTACATTTTTAAGTGTGGTGTTGAAAGAACTAGTGCTTTTTTCTGTTTACATATTTGAGCATTTGGGTATGTGTATTTTTATCAACTATCATCACAGTGCAATATTAACATATTGACAATATCAAAGACTTTCACAAAAAAATTTGAGGTTGTAGATTATTGAATCCATATGTTTATTTAGCTGTAAATATATGTCTCCATCACATTCTTTACTGCACTTATCTAATTCATTATTATTAATGAATTAATTAAGCCAATTAACAATTGAATTCTAAGGTGATTTGTAAAGAGTGTAAGCAAATTTACAAATATGTACAATGACCAGTGAATACGAGTAAGATCTCTTTGGCTATTCCACTAAACACAAAGGGGTCAAATGGGACTCAAAGCATGTGTGTCTGTGTGTGTGATGCCAGTGATTGGCTGAGCATGACACATCTCTGTGCTTAGACACACGTCCAGACAGGACAGAATCAACTGCCAATGACCCACATTCACACACGCTGCCATGTTTGCCTGTGGGTGTCCTGTGGGGAGAAAGTCTGCATGTTTGAGTGAATGAATGCACTCAGTGTTTCTGGTGTGGATTTGTGTGCGTGTGTGTAGGTATGTTTCCATGAAATGTGCAGAAATTCCTGAAGTCCTGAAAATGAACTTTAGTTTTTTTTACATTTTATTCAGGGTTTGTCTTTGTTCATGTAGAATGATTGATTTCAATCCTGTTCAGTCCTGTTCTTCCTACACTCTAAAAAATGTTGGGTTAAAAACAACCCAACTTAGGTTAACCCAGTGCTGGGTTAATATTGGACAGAACACATGCTGGGTTATATAAAACAACCCAGCATGTTGGGTAAGTCAACCATCGTTTAAAATTTATGATATTGCTGGCTTAAAATGGGCTGGAAATTAAAAATCACACACAGAATTATAGAGGCAACAGCAATAATCAAAAGATGAACATTTATTATTAAGCAAGAAAAATATAAGACAAATTAAATTTATTTGGTTGATTACAGCATAGTTTACAATATTACATACATTTAAGCTTGTTTAAAAAGCATTTTAGGAATAAAAAAATGGAACATTTAAAAGTAGCATTTTAATTAAAGTGTATCCAACCGTTCTCTGTAATCACTTTTCACCAAAATAGTGCTAATTCTTATGCCAGTGCGTTGGTAAAAATCTTGGCCAGTGATAGGTTGCCGTTTTGACGGGGGAACTATGAACCTCAGACCGCCGCTTGCATTTCACTCATAGCTGAAAGATGCCGTGACTCACTCACATAACCTGCCCATAAACAAACAGTACTGAGATTAGTGAACATATTTTAACATCAAATTAAATTAAATTCAATATTATAACGAATAAAATCAGTTTATGTTATGCAAGGCAAAAGACGTTTCCATCATGCAAAACGCCTGCTGCTGACCCATTTAGCATTCTCCATTTAGCTGACTGACATCTCATCCCTCTGTGTTGCGTTGCATTAAGTAATATAATTTACAGCTCTGTAAAGACTAAAATAAATGAAATAAAATGTATACAAACCTTTTTCTTTTTTTTGCTAAAGACTTGCACCAAACCGGTGGCGCTGTGAACACGCAAAAAGTCCGCAACTTGACTGTAACTCAGCAGCTGGGTTGTTTTGTCGGAGACCAAACCTTCACAACAAGCTCATTTCAAATACATTATATAAATAATTTGCCTATATGTTCCGTGCTTTTTTTTTTTTTTTTTTTTGGAATGTACAAACAAATGTCTTTTACCCTCATTACTGGTTTAATATTTGTGTATTTTTCATTAACACACTGCTGGCCCATCTGGATATAATGCCTAAATCCTAGTGTGACAAATACTGCCACTCTAAAATATGCACAAGAGACAAACATTTGTGTTAGCTTGCCATGATTTATTGCTAGTTTCCTCACAGAACAGAACATTACATCAACTCATCTGTTTCATGTATTCATTTGGAGGGAAATCAAACTGTGTAAAGACAGAAAGTCTTCAGTCATTTTCTCTCTTTGCTGCTTTCTTTTTGGATAAATGGGCTCATTTTTATGAGGCCCACCTCACAGTTTTCTCCGTTCCAGCAACACACGCACACATACACGTCACACACTACATTTGAAAACATTACTGCGGGTAATCCACACTTCCTGCTCTGCCTAGATGTTCCTGAATTCTGGCTTAGCCTTCACCTTCACTTCCTAACCTCAATGGAAATGTTTCTTCGGAAAATAAGAAGCCAATTACAGGAGCCTCACTCACCCTTAACTCACATGTCAATCACCTCGGCCACCCCAGCGGACTAAAGTCATAACACTGGCCCGGTCTTAGTTCAGGAAATTTTGTTAATGCAGATCTTACTCTTGCGTATCTAGACTTCAGTTAGTTGACATAACCCGTGGTCCACAGTATAGCTTATTGTGGTCAAAATTGGAAACTTCATGCAGTAACAGCCTAGTACCTTTTTTACTTGACTTTATTTCCTGACCTCCCATCATGAACTTGTAATGTCCACTGGGCCATTAGGCTTGCGTTTGAATCCCAGTCATAATAATGTTGCTGGTAGCCACAAGAAAAATAATGATCTATTGTCTGATGAACCCAAGTGCAGCTAGTTATGTTAGTTTGTGGGTTGCAACATGGACGTACAGTTTCTTTTTTTGAAACATTAGGTCATAAGAGTGTATCGGATTATTTATTTGTGCATGTGAAAAAGGAAGCATATTTTTAGAAAATAAAAACCCCTGAGTCAGTTTCAGTTTATATGTCTGTAGAGCTGAGAAGCAGAACAAGACACAGCATATGAGTACAAAAATACATTTTAATAAGAGGACATAAATGACAACTCTGTCCTGATACAATCTTGTTAGGTTAAGAGACAATAAAACATCATACAAGAAATGCTGCAATACACAAAACAGCAGCCAGTCCCCAAGCTGCACATTAAGCTGATGGATGCTGAAGTATGACCGATAAGCCACAAACAGGATTACACATCTAATAGTCTCAATGCAGAATGGCTGCTCAGAGGGCTTTCTAGTAGAAATTACTATGTCTATTCTGATTTCCATTTGGCCTTTTAGGCTTGCCTTCAACATAATGATAATTTATTAAAACAATTAATGCTCAGTATTAAACATTTAAATAGAAACTGTGGGTAATTTTTTATCATTATTACAATGAATCAAAATTTCACATTTTTCAGAAAAATACCTTTCCCAAATTTAGAAGTGCGGCTGCAGTTTATTTCACAGCGACCCTGATCATATTAATCTGACTTTGATCATTTGTGTGGTGCATTAAACATATTGTTTTGTGTACCTGCTGAGTATACCACAGACTTAGCAAAAAGGCTGTTATTGAAGGATTGTGGAAGTAAAAGACAGAAAACCTGCAGGCAGAGCTGAAGAAAACTCTAGCTCATTCCACAGTAGACCATTTTGGAGTAGACGTCACAGTTACGTCAATTGCATTTGCGCACACATTGTGTTGGCAGAAAAACACTGGTAACAAATGGAGGGAAATGGGTGAAATCCATGGAATAAGAGAAAAACAGTATTGTTGTGCCTTTGGATGTTAGAATCAAAATGCAAATCATTTTTATAGAATATTGTCACCAAATGCAGCATTTGAAGCTATATGCAGACGTTTAAACAGACAGACTATGGATGAAACCTGTCATGATTGCTCTACTTTTAAAGCATAAGTTTGATTTAAACAATAGGTCTACATAATATTCACATATGCATGGGGGACATATTGTATTAGCCCTACAGTTACAGCATGAAATACTATTTAAACCGATAACATTTTACATAATATTTACCTATTTTATCTCACAATTCTGACTCTTTTTTTTTTTTTCTCACAAATGCAAGTTATATCTAGTTTGGACTTTGTATCTCGATTAAACTCAACAATAGCGAGTTTGTCAATTCTGTGGGAAAAAGCCAGAAATGTGGGATATAAACGCATGATTCTGAGCCGAAGGGAAAAGAGAGAATAATGAGTTGATTTTACTTATCAGAATTGTGAGATAATCTCGGAATTGTGAGAAGAAAGTCAGAATTTTGAAATATAAACTCAAATTTAAATTTTTTTATTCTTTTATTCAATGGCTTCAGTAGACTGCTACTTGAAACCTTTTTCTTTTTCTGCCACCAGATAGGCTTCGCCCATAAAAACCATCATCACTCTTTGCAAACAATGAAACTGGTCTTTTCAAAGGTTAAAAGTTTGTTGAAGAAGCAGCAGTGAAAAAAAACGGACTGTTTTAAGGTCAGAAAGAACATGGAAAGTGGTCATGTAAAACTTGACCTTTGGTTGTTTCCAGAGACAAAAAGCACTAACATTATAAGCGGAGAAATCGTTAAAAAATGTATATGATCGCCTTATAGGAAGAAGGGAACTCTTTCTTATTCTGTAGAAGCTGAAAGTTGCTTAAAATTTGTGTGGAGTAGTTCAGGTGTGGTTTACGGTGAGGAAAAAAAACAAGTAAATAAGCTGAAAATTGCTGTTTGTGACTCCAGTCTGTTCATAATTTGATTTTATTGTTTCGTTTTACTGCTGTTGTTGTATGCTTCTATGTGTGTGGTGAAGACTGAAAACAAGAAAGAATGTGAGGCAGTGTTGTGATGAGTTTTTGTGACTTTGTGCATCCAGTGTCGTTCTAGTATTTATAGCAAAGGTCAAGTCTCTGCTCCCTGATAGTATGGTGTCACTTCTCGAGTGGCAGCTCAAAAAGTTTCCTTTAAAACAACACCACATCCTGTTCCCCTTCATATTACTTTTCACTTCTTTTTCACTTGTTTTGTACTTTCTCTCTCCTTGTCTTTGTTCAGATGTCTACTAGTAAAAATGCTTTTCCATTTTTATGTTTTCAACACAACAATTTGACTGAAAGTTAAATTGAAGAATGTAATTATGGTATTTAATAATGTGTGTGTTGTTGGCTTTTTGTTTTAACAAAAGCTGCACTCAAGCTGCATTAAATTGGTGTCTAATTGTCACGTTCTTCAGCATGATTTGAGGTGATCCAATCTACTGTAGCATTTCAATGGAAGCAGAAACATCTGACCATCTGTACAGTGTCACAAGTGTACTTATTTGATTCTTGAATATTTCTTCTCCGTTTCATGTTTTAACTTGGTCTATTTACTGGTTTAAGCTAGATTTGAAATGCTTTGATGAAAGTTCGAGGACTGGATTTTGAACCCTAAACTGCTGATTAGACAGCATTTTGAAGTACACAGGTTATGTTAGACTTTTACACTGAGGACCAATATGTCAGCCTTGTAGTGAATCAGCCCTCCCTGCTGTTCCCCAGTGAGTGCAGCCGTCAACACAACACTCCACATCTTCTTTTCTTCAGCCTTGTGCTCCAGGCACTGCAGAAAAAGCAGAGGGTGGGATGGAGGTTTGTGCGGATCAGTTACCTGGGGATCATGTTGGAGATTCATAAATCTGTGATAAATCAATCAGACTCTGGAAAGCCCAATGAGCGCCCACTTATTGTGTGCCGGAAGCAAAGCAGATGCAGGCGCACTAGACTGGAAGTAATTGGGTAGGGATTATATGTGACAGCAAAGATCAAGTACTGGGGTGGATGCACTGGGGTGGATTGTGGGATAGCAGTAGACCGTTCAGACCCTCTTAACCGTATAGCCATCACAAGATAATCAATAAATAAGGTAATAAAGTTCTTTTAAATTATTATAGACATCCACAATAATGCACTAAATTGTTCAAAAGTGTCAGAAAAGATGTTTTATAATGTTTAATGTCATTTCAAATAAATGCTGACCTTTTGAACTTTCATCAAAAAGTCTTTTAAAAAAAATTAAAATGTATTCACAAAAATATCATTTTTTTGTTCATGCATTGAGCAGTAGTGAGTTTTGAGGGGGAGGTGTGGGAGTAAGACAATGACCACAAAGCAGGCTGACCTAATATGAATTCGTAGTGGTTTAACTAGAGCCCACAGTGCTGCTGCTGTCTGCCAGATAGCGGTGCATATATCTGCTGTCTGCCTAAACACTATTATCAGACTTGCCTTTCGCGCATATACTGTATTTAGAGTAAATGCTTTTGGAGCTTAGTCATAAGATGGTTTTCAACACACATCGTCTGAGATGGGAAAAATGAGGACTGCTTAACCATAGTAATGTGTCTGCTGCCAGGGATTATAAAAACACTGTGACAGGATTTGGATGCAAGCCTTGTGGGTCACAGTGGAGGTATTACAGTGATGTCATATGTTGGCATTTTTCTGCTCTGTTACTGTTTCAGAGATTTGAAGTGTGTAATTTTGTGAATATTTGTTTGGGAGCCGTTACATGTGTTGATGGACTGAATGATGTGGTGTGAGGAAAACTGGCCCTCCTTATACAAAAGGTGCAAAAAGTGTAAAAACGTGACTTCAAATCAAGGTTTTTATAAGTTTGTTCATATTTCAATTTTCTAAGAAATTTTATAAGAAATTAAAGTTTTTGAGGAAAAGATACCAGGATTTTTCTCCATATAGTGGACTTCCAATGGGTTGAAGGTCCAAATTGCAGTTTCAGTACAGCTTCAAAGAGCTCTGCGTGATCATAGCTGAGGAATAATTGTCTTATCTAGCAAAACGATTGGACATTTTCTAAAAAAAAAAATAGAAATTTATATACTTTTTAACTACAAATGCTCGTCTTGCACTAGCTCGACCTCACGCATTACGTAATCATGCAGGCGTGACGTACACTGTAAAAAAATAAAAAACAATTTGTTGAGTCAGCTTAAAATAATTTGCTACCCTGCTGCCTTAAAATTTTAAGTTCAGTCAACTAAAATAAATTTAGTCAACTTGAAATGTTACGTTGTACTAAGTAACAACTTATATTTGTGTTTGCTAAACTTAACAGATGGGCAAGTAACCCAGCTGCCTTCAAATTTTAATTTGATTCAACTCAAATATCTAAGTTGTCACTTAGTATAATTTAATATTTCAAGTTGAATAAACTTTTTTTTGAGTTGACTGAACTTAAAATTTTTAGGCAGCCAGGTTACAAATTATTTTAAGTTGACTCAACAAATTGTTTTTTACAGTGTAGGCAGAACTACCGACCCAGTGCTTATAAAGCGAACGTGCAAAGAAAGTCCAACACCCTTTACTAAAAAAAAAAAGGGTAAAACAACGATGTCTGATGATTTTGAAGTTGGAGGAGAAAATGAGTAGTTTTTACTCTACACTGTAAAAAACAATTTGGTGAGTCAACTTAAAATAATTTGTAACCTGGCTGCCTTAAAAGTTTAAGTTCAGTCAACTCAAAAAAAGTTTATTCAACTTGAAATGTTAAATTATACTAAGTGACAGCTTAGATATTTGAGTTGAATCAACTTAAAATTTTAAGGCAGCTGGGTTACTTACCCATCTGTTAAGTTTAGCAAACACAAACATCTAAGTTGTTACTTAGTACAACTTAACATTTCAAGTTAACTAAACTTATTTTAGTTGACTGAACTTAAAATTTTAAGGCAGCAGGGTAACAAATTATTTTAAGCTGACTCAACAAATTGTGTTTTTTTATTTTTTACAGTGTACCCTGCCTTCTTAAACCAATGTACATAGACATGTTAGAAAGGTGATTACACGATGTGTGAAGATGTGCACGTGCATTGCAGAGCTAGAGCGAGATGAGCTTTTGTGGTTAAAAGGTTTGGGGTTTTTTTTTCGATCGTTTCGCTAGAGACCCTTATTCCTTAGCTGCGATTGTGTAGAGCCCTTTAAAGCTGCATTGAAACTGCAATTTGGACCTTTAATCCATTGGCCACCATTTAAGTCCACTATATGGAGAGAAATCCTGTAATGTTTTCCTCTAAAACCTTAATATCTTTTTTGACTGAAAAAAGAAAGACTTGAACGTTTTGGATGACATGTAAATTTATCAGTAAATTTTTATTTTAGTAGTTAACTAATCCTTTAATGTTTCATTAAATGTATGGAGTGACAGGAGAAGTTAGTTTAAAAAGGTATTTGTTGTAAAGGATAGTTATTTTTTTAAAATATTTTTCAAAATATCTTTGTTTTCACAGAACAACATGCTATAAATACATTTTTGTGAACCATCCCTTGAAACAAATTTACTGTAGATTTCTTTTTAATCAAATATTTAATGATTTATCACTCCCCAGTGCCCTGGGTGTTTTTGAAGGACCCACAGATCAAATCCCTCCCTGGCATGTGATGCTTATCCATCCTGCTTGAGTGTGACAGCACAGCGATTGACCTGGACTCATCTGAGAGCTTAAATAAAGTGTTCTCCATCTCTTACTTGACCTGCATCATTCCTCTGGCTCTGTGGCCAGCAAAAGCACATTTGATGGTTTTCTGCTATTTCCAGGGGCCATTTTAGCAGGTCATGAATCCATGACAGTTAAAGTGGATCATCATGGCCTGGTTTTCATGGCCAGCGACTGACAAAAGGACAAACCTCTCTTAAAGCACCTTGACTCAGATCTTCAGTGTACCTCTTAATCTGTCTTTAAGTAGCTGTGACTAAATCAGTTTGCTTTGATCTCATTTACAGACTTTTATTTCAGGCACAAATAATCTTATAATCATGGTTATAAAGATTATATCAGCATATAAAATGGAATAATGTTGATTTAATCATCTGTTGTGGCAGCTGAAGATTTTGGCTTGTGGAAATGGTAGCAGAGGCAGTCACAGAGGGTTTAATGGAGATCTGAACACAAAGACTGGCACAGCAGAGAAAACTGAAATCCCTCCCACATAATGCCCCTTCAGCAATCTGTCCCCATTCTTCTGCAGCATTGGCTAGTCATGCTCCATCAGCATCTTGTTTATTGGAAGAAAGGGGAAAGGAAACAGAAAAAATAAGAGTGAGAGAAACCATTAAAAGCTATATGTGACAACATCCATGTGTCTGCTGGTAGGATCTAGTGCTGGTTTTTCTTCACAGCAGGACATTTTTGTTTTGGAGCAGGGAGCGGCTAAGACTGCTCAATTCAGAAATATAAAATCTAGTGTTTATCGCAGGGTTTTGAACTTTTCAGAATATATACATTTTAATTCAGTTAGAAAATAAACAGGATGCAGAATTTTATACAAATTTGATTTTAAAGAAGTAGAACTACTGCGTTTTATGTTACACAAATCACCCATGTATATCTGTAATGCAACCTATAGAAATGCGTTAATATATACAATATATATAATTACATTAATTAAATATTTTTTGTTTAAATTAAATATTTTGTGTGTGACACTATTGGTTTGCCAAGGATGTAGCATCTTTTGTTTAGTCCTTAACATAGTCCTAACCCCAACCCCAGCTATTAATTTGCCTATCAAGGAAATTCTAAATTGAGAAGATTGTTATTGAAGCCTTAAAATATAACCCTAATACCGAACCTATCTGTGAAATCTGATTGCTTTATAGGAATGTTGTTCCAGGACCAAGAAGGATGTTGATGCAGGAATATGTCCTGCTTAGGAAAATCCCTGTTTGCACTGAAGGAAATGAAAAGGAATATGTCCAGTAAAGAGATTAAATCAGGAATTCCATTGCACTAGTTATAACTGGGCAGTAATGTTTTTGAAGTGGCAGCTTCGTCATTTCCTAATGTCCTGTCTTTATATCTGTGAAGTCCTTTCATAGTTTTCTGCATGCCTCCTCTCACACCTTTCTCGCTTTTGACATTCTGACCAATCCAGGGCTCACTTTGCCTCTTTGTTGTGGTCCTGAATGTTAGACATAAACACTTTTATCACATAGTGTGCGTGTTTGGCGTGTGTGGCAGTTTCTCAGGCAAGTGAGAACAGCATGCATGGCACACCAGGTGGAAACATTAGAGCGCGGATGGTCTGCATTTTTCTTGTGGGTTCTTTGGGAACACTCACTGAGATGCAGGTGCTCTGTGCCGGAACAGAAGTGAGGCATTATACCCAGGAACACGCTGTTCTTCTGTTCCTGCTGTTAGAGGTTGAACCTCTGTTTTTTTTTCTTATCATCTCCGTTGTTTATGAAAAGATGCAGGAATTACGTCTAGTGAGAAAAAGCTCTCTGCTGTTTGTTCTTCATTAAGACCCTGGTCCACAAAATCTGTCATAAGGGTTTATACATCCGAATAAATAAGCTTTCCATTGATATATGGTTTGTTAGGATAGGACAATATTTGGCTGGAATCTAAATAATAAAATAGAATCTATAAATAAAATCTAAATATTAAGAAAATCGTCTTTAAAGTTGTTCAAATTAAGTTCTTAGCAATGCATATTACTAATCAAAAATTAAGTTTTGATATATTTTGACCCATACAATTTATAGACATAAAGGATTTTTTTGAACAGTACCCCATACAGCAAAAAAACGTATTTTAGGTATGTTTTATATGTATATCTAAATACACGGAAATGGGCAAAAATACATTTGTAAATCTGTTTACATAAACACATTTTTAATTACTTAAATGTATTTTTCCTCAGACATTTCATCAACCATAAACATGTTGTCTATAATGTGATAATATAATAATATATATTTGCATTTTGAATTTAAACGAATTTGGCATTTGAAGGTTTAATCAAATATATTTTCCATTGGGGGGGGTGTTGGATGGATAATGTTTTATATACTTCCAAAATGTATTCTAATTATAAAACTAATCCAGTGTTGTTGATTGTTAAAAAAGCCATAAACAAAATAGTGGAAATCATAAATATTTTATTCAGTATTTGCCTCAGATTTTTTTTTTTTTTTTTTGAGAAAAATGTTTATTTCCCACTTGACAATAACTGGGTTTCCATCCAAAAGTTGTGAATTATCTTATGCACAAAATTGAAATATCGCATAAAACATTTGCAAATAAGCACCGTTTCCATCCAATGAGTCAAAGTGAACAAAATCGTCACTTCCTGATAAACTGGTGTTAAAAATCACTAGGAAAAGTAGAAGAAGCCACTGAATATAATCATTTTTATATATAATGAGTTACTTGCACCTCAGAGCGAGCAAACTAAACACAATAAATGCGGTCACTGTATTCGGAGGTGGAGGCAAAAGTGGACACTGTTACATAAGACAGTTCTAGGAGGCAATTATACAGAAATATTTTGATGACAGACTTTACTTGGGCATTTAAGAATGACCATAAAAACTTTTCAGATGCTGTGCAACCAAATCGGTCCACTGGTTAGTCAGGTTATGCCGTCCCATCGCGCAAAGTCACATGATGTTTTTTGATGCGTATCGAGGAATTTATTTGGCAAATGCGTTTCCATCTCCCATTTTTCACATTAACCCTTTTTCGCACAAGTCAAAAACCCCCTCAAGTGAGCGTAAAAACTTTTTTGCAATTTTTTTTTTTGCGAACTTTGCCATTTCCATCACTTGTTTTTGATGCGATACTTTAAAATGTGCATAAAAAAACTGGGTGATGGAAACAAAGCTAATGGTGTTACCTTTGGAAATGACCAGTATTAATGTCCACTTCTGTTAATGCACAATCATACAAAGTCTCTCAAAATGAATCTGTATCAGCAAAATATATTGGTCTTTCAGTTGTCTGCATCATGTCTATTATTCTCTCTCCCTTTTCCTTCTATCCCTGTTCCTCCCACTCTTCATTGTCCATTTTGGTTCAGTCTGCAGTGAGATCTAAAGGCTCTTTTCATGAGCCATGGAGAGGTAATGGTGTGAAGTTGTGTGTATGATTGCAGCTCCAGCCCGTCGTCCTACAGCCTGGCCTCTTGCCCACGGCAGCTCTCTGTTGCTTGGGTGCAGCCACGGCTGCGAGCGATTGAACAAGCCCTGTTTGATATAATCTGAAAAGGCTTTATTCATGCTGGAGGACAAAGAGAAAAGACTGGTCAAGACATGACCTTCCAGGGATTGTCATCCAATCAGATAACTCTGTGTGCATGGCTTCAGAGGATGTGATCCAGGCAAGACGTCTGGGGCCCTGGTGGGACGACGCTCTATTATGCCTCAGTAATTGCCGAGAGAGTTCCAGAAGAATGAATCATAATGCCTGACATTTTTTTTTTTATAATTAAACCCATTATTTTCTGTATTAGACACGATTTAATAGACATTTGTTTCTTGACATTTTCCTCATTGCTGTTTTGCACTATTGTGGAAAAAGTGTTTCATCTTTCATTGAGCCATCATTAGAATTTCCCCCTTCAGAAAATCAATATATGAAATAGCCAGACCTTCAAGAGCTTTTGCATGTTGTTTAACACCATGTAAGTTCATTACTGATTACTGGAGTCTTTGCTACTGTAATTATAGAGATAAGAAGTCAGTTTGTGTTTTCACTACACACTGAAATGAAACAAACCTTATATTTAGGAGAATATTGTGACCTCAAGCTAAATAAAATGTAACTGTCTGAGGACTGATTAAACAAAGATGTTGTAGTGCCAAAGCCACTAAAAATGGTCAGAGGTGTGAAATCAACATTACCAATATGCTAGGGTGCTTGAGGCTTTCTGTTCCCTCAAATCTCATATGCAGACCAATATTTGATCTTGTGGGTGCATGAAATAAGATTGAACTATTTAATTATTCAAATGATATTGACACAGTTCGTGCTGGCCTGCCAATCATTTTGAAAACCCCGAGGCTTGCTAACTTTACTGCCATGCTCTGTTGGTGATACTGGATGTTGCTGTTGATCTGGTTCAGATCAGGACGTGGCATAATGAATCAAGACTTCACCTAGTGCAAAAGGGCAATGTCTACCCAGAGTGTGCTGAAAGAGTCATAATTATGATTTATAACAGCTTCTCTTCCCAGTCGATTGGGCTTTTATGTTCAAATGACTTGTCAGTAAATTGCTATTACTGTATTTCAGCTCAGCTAAGTGATCAGCTATCCAGACTGGGTATTCTGTGTATGCAGTATCAGGAATGGACTTGGACTAAAAAAAAAAAAAAGAAAAGAAAAAAAACCCAGAACCTTTCTTGACTCATCGTAACACATATCATATAATACCTCACTATAAATACCACATTTCCTGTAAGAACTTTGTAAAACAAACTATAAATATAAATGAGATATATGAGATAACATAATTTAACATCGTTATTGTGTTACATGAGAAAAGCATCAAATAGAATTTTAGTATGGAAGCCAGTTTCTGCCACTGAATAAAAATTTTTAAAAAAGCATTGTGACTTTTTATCTCACAATTCTTTCTCAGAATTGCATGACATAAACTCGGAATTGCAAGTTATAAAGTCAGAATTGCGGTATGTCAATTCTCTTTTTTTTTCTCTCGCAATTCTAACTTTTTTCTTTGAATTGTGAGATATAAACGCGCAATTGCGAGTTATAAAGTCCAATTCTGAGGGGAACATTTTCTCAGAATTGCTAGTTTATATCTCACAATTCTCACTTAATAACAATAATAATATGATTTTGTGTTATAAAGTCAAAATTTATATATTATATAATATATCAGAGTTTATATATTGCAATTCTGACTTTTCTCACAATTTTGAGTTTGTCACACAATTCTGAGGAAAAAAGTCAGAGTTGCAAGTCGCAAAGTCACAATTATCTTAAAGTTTTTTTTATTCAGTGGCAGAAATGGGCTTCCATACTTAAAGAAATATTTTAATTGTTATTAATATGGAAATATGACATTTTTAGTGGCATGCCACTCTAAATAAGAAACTAAAACTGCCAGTAGGTGGCAGTAAATGTCTTAAAGAGTTGAGTCATTCGTTCATTTGATTCGTTCAAATGGCTGATTCATTCAGGAATGAAGTAAATGGCTCTCTTTATGAATGGGCCTTTGAATCATACACCCGATTAATTCAAAATGCGAATTCATTCAGTAATAAAATAACACTGTATGTTGCTCTGAGATGCACAAGTTGTACTGTAGCTTTACAGGTAATATTTTCATTGCAAAAATTGGGCAAAAACAGACAATACTGTGTCTAAAATAAAAAACAATATTAAGTTATTATGCATTGAGGTGTTGTATAATATCAATATCACATGTGTACTCCTATTTGGGACACAAACAGCACTTGTGTGATATTGCACTCATTGCTTGCGTGATATTGCTTAACTATATATGATATATGAGACAAAAACTCATACAGTGGCATTTTTGCCCCAATCTCTTGAATTTTAAAGGCATATAACCGCATTCTATAGGTTAACTATGATGTCCGTAGGTGTTCGCAACTAATATATATTATTAGTCCATTTGTGTAATAGTTTTATGTATACTACCAGTAAAAAGTTGGATCTTCTCATTACTTTCTACTGTTTTCACATTTTAGAGTAACAGTCACTATGAAAATAAAACTGGAGGTACGGGAATTATGTAGCGACCATATCAGTCAACCACTACCACACACAGTGGTGGAAGAGCCCAGTTACGCTTCTTACTGATCTTGTTACAAGAGGATTTCATTCCCATCCAACCAGAAGTGCGAAGACACTGACACCGAACAGCGTGAGCCTAACTAAACAAAGCTATAACACACCCTTAGAGCACTCTTTACTATAGCGCATGAGATTGCTTCTTTCTTTTTTCCCATTTGCCATTTTCCATTTCTGTTTTTATTTGGATAAGATGAAATGACTTGGCTGCTGATATCTCTTGCCTGTGAGGAGGATTAGTTTAGCCTGCTGCGTGGCCTAATCAAAAGCCAGGCAAAAAAAACGTGATGCTTGCCAAAGGAAAATAAGATCTGTGCAATGGAAGGGCTTATTTTTGATGGGGAGGAAAAAGCATTGCTCATCACACACTGCTAAGTGCTTCGTCTGTTCACTTTTGTAGAAAGAAGTATTAAAGTGACTATGAGTGGGAGCAAAACCGTTGAACTTTCTTTTTGTTTAAGTCTGCAGTAGTTGGTTCCTCGATGTGATGCGGTTGAAGTTGCTCTGGTGTGTGGCCAGACGTTAGAGAATTGTGACAGCGAGAAAGCACTAATCCTGTCTGTGGGGTTTGCACAGATAAATTGGCTCAGATCCAGCTCATTCACTGTCCTGCTCAGCCTTATGAAGAGCTGGCGCCCCTCGAATCGGCACAAACCTCAAGGAGTCAACCACTGTGGCATTAACGCAGAGAACCCAGCAGACTTTAATCTCACATAAATTAAACATTCAAATAAAGGTCCCCTCACCGAGTGCCTCCAGGTTAGAGCAAATATTAAAATGAAAATTTCAATACAAAGTTTTTCAGGGAGAAGAAAATATAAGGTTGTTCCTAGTGTGATCCACTCAAATTTAATTGTGACTTTTTGCATGTGTGTGTGTGACCCACCATGAATCCTACCCTTAAACCTAACCCTGACAAAAACCTCTTTGCATTTTTAGATAATAATTAAAACATTTAGTATGTTTATCAATCTGTTTATCTATTTATATTAGGGCTGGGCGATATGGGCAATTATCACGGTAATTTTTTTCATATCAGTCGATATCAATAATTATCACTATAAATGTCAAATCTCTTATTTCTTTCAAGTTTAAAGTCAGATTTTTGCTCCAAAGTAAAAGTTGTAGAAACCAGATCATTAATTTTCTTTAACAAAATAAATATCTAAATAGAAAAATTAATTTCTGCATGTTCTAATATTGTTCTTATATTGTTTCAAATCAAGAAACAGGTTTGGGTTGTCTGATAATGATAATGATAATAATAATAATAATAATATCAATTATTTTTTTGTCTCTTTGAAATGCACACTTGATAGTAGCTTGAGGATGCAGAGGTCATGATAAACCCTGTTAAAAATCATGATAAACACTGTTAAAACCACACATAATGGTACCTCAATACCATGGTAAAAATATAACTACATGGTTTTATAGTTAGCCTATTTGTATGAAAAATGGTCTAAAAACATTCACTATAAATGCACACATGCTATAGCTTAAATCACAAATACACACATACTATAATTATATACCATTATTCCTGTAATAAAATTCAGTATGAATATCCCACATTACTGCCACAATACCATGGTGCAGTGAGTGTTACTACAGTAAATCCATGGTAAATATTGGCGATGTGTAGATTGAAAAGCCCAGCACACAGCTTTAAACTAGTTTGAATCACAGAGTCATTTGTGTTCATCGCTGAATTCAAGTGTTTCACACTGGATCTCACAACGCTGTTTAGTGTTTGCATGACGGAGCCGTTCACATATCGCATCTTTTGCACGTTCAAGTTCGTTAATTGAGATGTAGGCATGCGACAGCTACGCTCATTACGGAAGCGACGTGGTCGCGACGCGCTTGGTTTTTCCAGGCGTGTCCGTGCCGCATCTAGATAATAAATGCATTTTGTCTAGTGAGTTCGCGCAACACGGCAGTCTAAACTTTGGTCCGAACGGATAAACGGTCCATGTGGCGCGATTCAAATGAGTCGCGCTATTTCGTTCCGCTTTTGGCACGTAAAAATTATATCAAACATTTATCAAACTCTTCATATCGTTTTATCGAGGATAATTATATCGCGAAAATTATCGTTATCGAATTATCGCCCAGCTCTAATTTATATGTTCTCGATCATCACTAAAAGTCAACTCAGACCCCCTTTAATGATCACTCATCACTTCCTTTCTATAATTGACTGCTTTTGGTCTTCTCATTCTCTCCCCGAAGGCTCTCTGCATTCATTCTCGCCAGCTCTGGCCTGTAGGCAGAAGGGGTTATTAACAGTCTCCAGCTCTGCTCCAAGCACAGTGTGGCTTTGTTCTGTCAGGCCTCCCACTGCCCTCCACACAATCAGCATTTTCACTGTGTAAACAGGGATTTTAAATCTTATGCTTTTTTATCAGGATAGGCCTGTACTGGAATCCCTCACTCCAAGTCACTTGGCATGTTACTTGTACTTATGCTGGTTAATGATGTTTTCCTACTTCTAGTCAAACAACCTTTGGCTCTTGGTTGTGGTCCGGAAGCTTGGATTAGCTGCATTAGACGAATGAACTATTTTGGTGCAGTATTATTTTTCTGGGGTGTTTTACCTATACTGTAGTTTACATTAGCTTGTTAGTTTTTCCATCAGAGCATGCCCCTAAAATATCCTAGTGAATGAGGGCACACCAGACCACCTTATTTAAGAAAGATACTGTCGTCCACTATTTTACTTTATGTCTGTTACTCTGGGTTATTATTTCCAAGAGCTCGAAGTATTTTTGGAAGAGATTGTGGAAGCATAGTGACAATAGTATTCAGTAATACAGTGAGGAGCGACACAGTCAATAACAGAGTCAATGAATTTTGAACAGTCAGCTTTACAATTTAAACATTTTTACAAGATATTACAAGAGTAAAAAAGTAGATCAGGAGATGCCCAAATATTACACCAGCTCATTTACGGCCTGCCTGTAATGACCCAGGGGAAGTGTGCCTGTTTCACTCAGCATGAATATACCCTGAAATAACAGAGTGAGAGTAAGACAGGAAGGCTCAAATTCATGACATCTGCAGCATTTAGGAGCATCCCTATTAGGAGTGTTGTGGTGGTGAACTTGTTCACTTTCCATTTTTTTTATTGAGTTTATATATTGATTATAGCAGTTATGGTGCTTAATGTGTTTGTGGAAACTGTGATGCATTTATTTCAGCATACTTTGATCAATATAAAGGTCAAATGAACAGCATTTATTTGAAATAGAAATCTTTTGTTACAATGTAAGTCTTTACTGTCACTTTTGATGAACATGTTTTTTTTAAAGTGTCCTAATGTTGTGTTGGAGTCCCCCTACGTCAGGTTTAAATAAATCTAAGGTCAGTAATTTTCTCTGAATATATATTTATACATAGAGTCATTTGTTTGATTTTGAAACGATTCGTTCAAATCAGTTTTGAGTGTAAACCCCTCCCTTCCATAAGCCTACTCTGCTCTGATTAGTCAGCTGGCCAAGTCTGTTGTGATTGGCACAGAGAGGACTTGAGCAAGTTAGCAAGCACTACCATCTGTGTTGCCAGGTCCGCAGTTGTTGCGGGTTAAAGCGACCCCAATAATGTCATATTTAGCCCCTGGAATGCAAATTTGCTGGGGGAACCCTGACAAAAAGCATGTATTTTACTTTAATTTTTAATGGGGGACCCCCCTCGAAATGCAATTGGGCTAGGTTTGAGTAGCAATTGGGCGGGTTTTGTTTGAAAACCTGGCAACCCTAGCATGCACCTTTACATAAAACTATAATGTAGTGCTCCAATCCGTTCTTAAAATAATGACATAAAAACATTTTAACACTTAAGCTAGCGAATCTTGCCTGCTGCTTAACTCTAATCACATAACAAAACAATAATGGTGGATAACGCTAACGCGATTAACTGATAAAACAATACAGTTTGTAAACCAAAATATGTCACATTCTTTATTATTAAACGAAGTAATTAGAACAAAGACAGTCTACATTAATCAACACATTCTTAGGAAATAGTGGGTTCACAGCGAATTATCAGAACTATTTCAGTAAGACAATAATATTGTGGTTTACCTTGAAACCTAAAGCTGCACTAGGTAGACATCACAGCACAAAAAAAAAAAAAAATGATATTTTGAGCGCTCAATTGAAAATGTACACATAACATATCAATCGTACTTGCATGTTGTGGTTCGAAGATGCTTGTTAGTCTAAATAAAGATTAGAATCCAAAAAAGATACACACCAAGATTAGAGAAGCAGTCCTCTGTAAAATGACAAGCATGACAAAAGGTTCAAATTGTATTGCTGTGGTATCGTGGAAAAAATGAATTTTAACCACTGATTCTTTAAATCATCTTTCATCAATGAAAGCAAAACAAACTTGCTTTCACAGAGCAGAACACAGCGTCTTATTGACATGATGTAAACACACTAACTAGCTGAAGTGTTTGTGGAGAAGTCAAACAGTTTATATTTCATGGACAGGCAGGGAATATGCTAATGTGTTACCCAGTGACATCCGTAACAGGCAGAAGATTTGAAAATATGACGACTCGTTAAGGTAGGGCCTTATGAAATCCGTTTGATTTTTTCCCAAATTCCGTTTTTTCCATTTTAATTTTTCCAAATTCCGTTTTTCCCCGATTTAATTTTTCTCAAGTCCTTTATAATGGTTAAATTAAATTTTATTAATCAAATAGCATGTCTAATTAATTAAAATCATGAAACTTATACAATTTCACATCAATTTAATAAACGTTTAACAAAAATGACATGTTTTAGGGCCCTATGAAATGTTTTATTTTTTCTCACTATATGTTTTATTGTTATCAAATTCTGTGTTTTGGCATGTCTAATTATTTGAGTACATACTTTATTTATTCAAATTTATTCTTAAAATAGCCTTATGAAAGGTTTTTTTACCCTCAGGAATTCTGTGTGTTGCGTATTTAAAATGTTCTGGTTATCAAATAAAGGCATAAGCATTAATTTCATTTATCTTTTAATTATTGAAAATCAAGCAAACTTTTTTTTTTTTTTTTGGCAAGCAAAGGGGAATTTACTATTAAAATTAAAACATGGAAGAAATGTTGTGTGATTATACCCTACAAAATAATGTTTGTTTAATTTTAGTAGTAGTAGTAGTAGTAATAGTAGTAATGTATATTTGGCACTATACCTTCAAGTTAAACCGGACTTTTATTTTGACGGGTTGCCGAGTCTACCTTTACATTTCTGTGTGTAAATAATATAATGCTAGTTTTCCTAAAAATGGAACGGTCAAACGCTCATGAAGTGACTCTCAGTAGATGTTGTTGTTGTATGGCAAGCCGTTTTAACATTTAATCTAAAAGCCGTACTAGTATCCATTTTCATGCTACTAGTACTTATTTTTTAGTTACCAGTATCTTTTCCATTAAGTACTAGTACTTATTCATTAGCTACTAGTGCTTATTCTTTAGCTACTAGTGCTTGTTGTTTAGCTACTAGTACCTTTTTAAAAGATACTAGTACTTATTCATTAGATACTAGTTCTTATTTATAAGATACCAGTACTCATTCATTAGATACTAGTACCTATTAAACAGACACTAGTACTTATTTATTAGATACTAGTACTTATTCATTAGATACTAGTACTTATTTCAATAGTGACTAGTAACTATTCTGTTGTTACTAGTAAAACATTTTAAATTTTACCATTGATTTCTATGTGATCTGTCATTGAGATATCAACTTTTAAGTTTTGACTAGTATGTATGCCAGTTGTGACTAGTACATCATTTTTATGTACTAGTAGTTAAACATTAGGTACTAGTACTTATTTTTTAGATACTAGTACCTATTATTAGATACTAGTACTTAATCATTACATATTAGTATTTATTTATTAGATACTCTAACCTATTAAATAGATACTAGTTCTTAATTATTACATACTAGTATTTATTCATTATATACTAGTTCTTATTTATTTGATACTAGTACTTATTGAATAGGTACTAGTACCTTGTAATTAGATACTAGTTCTTATTTGTTACATACTAGTACTTATTGGCTTGGAATTTACTGTATTACCCGAGATGGCTTGAAGAACACAGAAAGCCATATATTGTTGCAGTAATAGTTTATTTTATTCATGTTTTATAAGCAAAACGTCTAAATGCATGTTGTTCAGCTACTAGGCTACATCTACAGCAATAGCTGAATGAATGCCTTTGTCCATTGAAGGGATTTCCTGGAACGTCTTCAGTGAGTCTCATTTGTGGAGGGCACCCTCTGGCGACGAGTATGAATGAAAAAGAAATGACATTAATTGAGTACTCATTACTCACAAAACCCTGATTTGGGTAAAAATAGCAAAGATAATTAAGAACTTTGAGGTAAACATTTGCAAATCCTTTCTCTACTGTAGAGAATTGTAATTTTTATTCTTTTTCTTGCAGCTATATTTATTATTGTATTTATTCTATGTTTAAATATTTTTTTTTGTATTATAGTGAAAAAGTGTTATTACAAAAGTAATATTCCTTATTTTGTTTAATGTTTCTATATAAAAATAATAAACATAATCATTATTAGTTATATTGATATATGAAAACAAAATTTTTGGCAAAATTGTGCAGCCCTACAAATACAGCACACCTGGTCTGTGTGTGTGTTTTAACTAATTTTTTTTTGGCCTTTTTTCCAAATAAAGAAAATGTTTGTCTGAAAATGATAAGGGTTTGGATTTTGTATGCCCTGTACAGAATATTTATGTAAAAAACATTCAATGTCTTATGCAAATAAGTTAACGTACAGCCCTAATATGATATTTATTGTTTTTACTGGAGGAAAAAAGAGGAAATTAATAGATGATAAAAATTGGTGTCTTTTCTCCATTCTGCCACCAGAGGGCACCCGATGACCAAACAAACAAACACGTTAGGCTACTATGTTTACGAAATTACAGTGTCTACAAAACTGCCAAAAATGTTTTCTATGTGCTTGAGAACAAATTATTGTTTTTTCTATGTTGTTTCCTCAAAAAAGTACATCGGTTTCCTCGCTAATCTCTCTCCTCTATGTTGCTGGTTCATTAATATTCAACATAGGATTACCAGAAATGCAAATTCAAAAAGTAGTATCTGTTAAGTTCAGGATATCTTTGATCTAAAAAGTTACTAGTAACTAAAAAATAAGTACTAGTTCTATCTAACAGGAAGATTGTAATTAAATACTAGTCACTATTGGAATAAGTACTAAACCGCTCGGCTGCTCCATTCATTAAAACAGAGACACGCAGAACATTGAGGATTCACATTTAAATAGTATTTTTGTGGCGTAATACTTACAGATACTAGTCCATATTGCGGTTTGATTTAAGTGTAATGACCTACTTTTGATTGATTCATTCAAACTTTGACAAATTCCGTGACATTCCGCGTTATTCAGTAAATTCTGTTTTTATGAGTGGATTCCGCGACTCCATCTGTATTTTCCACATCGCGGAAATCATAGGCCCCTAGTTGAGTCGACTCCTTCCTTTCAAAGGCAATATCTTTATGTATAATGCACATTTTGATTAGCAGATTGTTTACATTGAAAGATAGCTATGTTACGAACTGCAAAAAAGATATTTTTTGAAAACCCATATGACCTGCTCTTTAATGCATCCTTGCTGAATTAAACTTTTTTAAATCTTAGTGTGCATAGATTGCACTTTGTCACTTTAAATGAAAGTGTAGATTTATTAAAATGCCAAACATTTAAGGAACTACAATGAAAACGCACTCAATGAGGCTAAAATGCTTTTCTTTCATGACATGCCTGACAAGGATGGACTATGTGTTTTTCGACTGAACATGACAGTCTGCTTTAGCACCACTGAACCATAGGACGCCAAGAGCTTTCAGAAGGTTGTTTGACTGCTCAGAAAACCTTTGGGTCTGACCATATAATTCAGAGATCAGCATAATCCACTACCGCAATAAAACTGGGTTATACATTAGAGGTTCCAAACCACCCAGGCCTCAAACCGCACGGCCCTTAAATAGTCTGGAAGGAAGTAGCCAAGTACTAAAGCAGTGGCCACCAGTCTTCCCTGGATAGTGTGCATTAATGTCAGCTACAAACTAAATGGTCTTGCACAAATGGATTTTATTAAAACAGCACGTCCTTAAATACCCAACATGAGTGTTATGAAACACAATAACAGTGTGAGCATATCAGGATTCGCAAATAGTTGTACTGCTACTTTCAAAAAGTTAATACATTCTGGCTATTTTCTCCCTTATGGGTGGGTATGAACTGTGCTGTGCCATCAGCATTTTCACAATTTGCTAAAACGGTTCATTAATTAATCCTGACAGGTGCAAAGGCTGCATGATTTACGAAAGGTTGTACATTTGCTTTCACAGCATATTTAATGCTTGTCTTTTGTGTGGGATTGTTGCCCTGGTGATTGTACTGTAATAGACTTGCAGTTTAATCACAGCGGGGTAGTTTCTTGTGATCTGAGGTGTTGTTGCCATGGAAACCTCAACATTCCTACACCCTCAGGGCAAAGTCAGCGAGCGTATTCTCACGAGTTTTTAAGAGCTTAAGGTTTGCGACCAGTGCCGTTTTGAATGATGTGATTCTCCACTTTTAATGTTTTCTTTTGTTCCAGTAGGAACATCTCATTTGTATTACTTTTACGGTTTAAAACTAGTGTGCATGAAGACATTACAGAAATAATCACTGTTTACAAATAGTTTTCCTCTCCATCTTTTATTGTTTGGCCAAGCAGAGCCCCTAACTCATTTACTGTGCAAAAAATAGACATTGCTTATATTATATTAAACATTTACTTATAGTTGATTCTGCAAATTAAGCTTGCATAGGAGTTTAAACCATGAAAAATAACATGCTGCTGATCTAATTATATAATCTGTTTTTGTTATTAATCAAATGGCTACTAAATTCAAATATTTGGGAAGACATTGAAATGCATTGAAATTCAAAGGACATAAATCAAGCCTGCTGCTCAAATGAGTCTCAGTTTCTTCATAGACAGTGGATGGGATACAGTAATGGCTCAGTTCTCTCTAGACGTGACTGTGAGGCCAAACATCAAAGTTATTGACTTGTGCTGTAGAGGATCATGGTGTCAGCTTATAGCTCAAAGAGACGGACTGAAAGGTCTTTGAGAATCTGCTCTGTATGATGCCTGCTTATACTCTCTCCCACTTACTCTCTTTTTCTCTTTTTGCACATTGCACAGATTTTATCCAGTAATAAAAAACACATCAAGACTTGTCTTGAGCTGTAGCTGAAGGGTTTTCATTCTTAAAGAAATGTCAAAGTGTGTTTTAATGAATGACTGCATAAGTGTGTTTCTTTAAAAGGATTAGTTTACTTTGAGAATGAAAATTTCCTGATAATTTATTCACCCCTATGTCATCTAAGACGTTCATGTCTTTCTTTCTTCAGTCAAAAAGAAATTAAGATTTTTATAAAACATTCCAGGATTTTTGGAATCCAGACAGACATGAACATCAGATGACATGGGGATGAGTATATTATCATGACATTTTTATTCTGGAAGTAAACTAATTCTTTAAACTGTCAGCAAAAATTGTGTAAGTGGATAACGTATCCCGTGATTTGTCCCTGAATCGTTTGATTTTGGTTCATTCACACTGCCAGTGATTTTCCAGAATCTGTGCGTGCATTCACACACATCCCATTAAGATCCCATCGGGATGTGACGTGACACATACAGTTCCAGTAAGCTGGCAAACAATCTCGGGTTCAGCGCGAATAGTGAGCTCCCTGATCTCCGCTTCATTCCTGCTTGCACATACTTTTTCGTCAAGAATGTTGATCTGCATTTAAAACGCCCAGTAAAAGAGTAGCATGGTAACGCATCACTACGACACATCCTTTATGGCATTGGTCCTGCCTTTTGTTCAAACAGGGCTCATTCCCGGACTGATCCAAGCAAGGCTACTAGATCTCCAACCCGGGGTCAGTCTAGGGGCGTGTTTGCATTCACACAATTTAGTGGGTTAACCTTTTTTTCTTAAAAACTTTTAAAATGGTAATCAATTTTTCATTTAATGAATGCTTGTATGACAGTTGGCCAGAAGTAATGTTTTTTGGTGACACTTTATTTAAAGGTGTCCTTGTTACAGTGTAATTATACATTTAAGTACTGAGTAATATTATTTAACTACATGTACTTACTGTATGGTTAGGGTTAGGATTAGGGTTTGGCTTAGGGTTACTTGCATGTAATTATGCATAATTTATTGTTATTACAATAGCAACGTCTAATACGGACAGCTTAAAATAAAGTGTTAACTGTTTTTTTAATGTGTGTATTCATGTATATATTTATTTATTTACTTGCATGCTTATTTATTAGCATGATTATTTATATGGTGGGGCAATTAAAAATGTTTGCAAAAAATTTGTTAATGTTGAGCCCTGACAATGAAACAGAGTTTTAAAAGGGTCATTGGATGCTAAGTTCACTTTTACATGTTGTTTGAACATTAATGTGTGTTGTCAGTGTATGTACAAATCTACCCTATAATGATAAAAATCCATGCAGTGGTTTTTAATTAATCTGTAAAAATAATACCCCCTTTTTCAAATCGAGCCATTCTCAGATGCCTGTCGGTGTGGTGTCACACCAACAGAGGCCGCTCCCACGATAGTTGATTGACATGAGCGTTTTACCTCAGATCAGCTGTAACAGTCCAACCTCTATTGTTTCCATACAGAGCAGGGATGTAAGTTAGACAAGAATATCTCCGATTGAGCGATTGAGGTGTTGTGTTGCTGGATGTAATAATGAACATAGTGGTCGTCATTTACTCCCGACATCTGAGCCGCTGAAGATGCAGTGGATTACATTTGTTTGTGAAGGGAATGCCCCCCCCGATCTACATATATCCGTCTATGTTCGCGCGAAACATTCGTGATCCAGCCTTTTTTATGAATCTTTGCGATCGCCTTTCTTAAAATTGTGCTAGTTAGCAAGTTTAGCGGCTAAAGTAAACAGGCTCGTCACTCCACAGAGAGAAGAGAGGGGCGAGCAGAGCTTATTTGCATTTAAAGGAACAATCCATCAGAATGAGATTATTTTTGCAGAGCTCATTTTGACAAGGTAAAAAGGGTGTTGTTTTACACAACCATTGAGAATTTTTAACCAAAGTATATTATAAACTATTATGAACTATGGATTATAAAAGGTTCATATTTTGGTTTTGGGAGTCCCAAACAACAAGTTGATATGCATGCAAGGTCAAAAAAGACTTTTGTTGTCTTATAATATGCATTTATTTTTACCTTATTCGCTCAACGACTCCCAAACGGTTCGTTAAAACGAATCATTTGCCCAAACCACTCCTTTGCGTGACACTAACCTCTGGTGATTGGTCCAATGACACAGTCTTTTGTGATTGGTTTAACGTTACTGCGTGCAGCGAATTTCACACACGGAACGCCCATCACCGTTACTCTAGCCCACAACTCGGTGGTAAACAACAACACCCAAACAGCCATAGTATATGCGTCAACCCAACGCAGAAACATATTGATAAAGCACTGCAGTTTATACACCAACGTATTGTTCTATTCTTTATCAGAACTTCAAGTAATAACAACGACAAACATTCACTATTCATCAACACATTTCTAGACAATAGCGAGTGAACAGATAAAGCTATCAGCCGGTTAGCCAGAGACCTATGAGCTGCGCGGAGCGAACACAACACACACACAACTAAATACGTATTTTGCATGATACAGAGTAACATTACATGAGAGCAACAAGTTTTAAAGGATTACTCCACTTTCAGTATAAAAATGTCCTGATAATTTACTCACCCCCATGAGCGATATAGGGCGTTTTGAAAGACCGCTAGAAAATACAACCATCAATTATTAATGACACTTACAGTTAGAGGTTCGGAGGAGCAAGCCGGTCCAAATAAACTGGGCACTGATCCATCTTTTAAGAGCAAGCCTTTGGTGAATCCTGCATTGTACTTAGGATACAGCGTCTTCTCGACATGACGCAAACCACATGGAAATTTTACTGTGTTTGTGAGCAGGTTGTTCGCGACGTAGAACGTGGGCGGACATAATGCAAATGTGTTACTTCGTGACGTGTGGCCGTAACAGAAAAAGATTTGAATCCCTGACGACTCGTTCAGGCGATGGTGAGCCGACTCTTTTTTTTTTGATAGACAATAACTTTATTTATCGTGCACTGTCAGCTTCACAACTTTGCAGATAGTTTATGTTCACATACAGCTACATGACACACTGCATGAAAGGTCATATTTGAAAAGGCATAATAGGGGCACTTTAAAGAATCATATCAACTTGTGGAAAACGGGCATCCGATGACCCCTTTAAGTCTGGTTGCAGTTGTTATGTGCTTTTTAATATTAATTTTAGAGTAGTGGTTTGTGCACTAAATTATTTAAATATTACGTATCCTAATGAAACCAGTAGAAATACTGATGTGATTTGAGCGGTCGAGTGCAACTGAACTGACATGTCAGGGTTATTTTTCTCAGGAACTGTGAGCTCAGCATCAGTCAGAATAACAAGTAGTCTAATTACTCGGAGTATAGGGAAAGGCAGAGAACTTTTGATTGTACATGTGGAGAGTAAATTCACTCTGTAAGTGTGTGTGTGTGTGTGCTTGAAAGAAATAATTGCAGATATTTTTCATAGATTTCACAAGCCTCTCCCAGAAGTAATCATCCTTCTGCATTTCTCATTTGCTCTTCAAAAGACTGAAGTGTGTAATAGTATATTCAGAAGTTTTCTCATCTCTGGGAGTTTCTGATCCTTTTTATTTTAAGTGCTCTGATATTGTTACACTTTCATTTCTCATGTAGTGCATATTTACCCCGCTTTGTTTCCCTTCTAAGCAGCACAGAGAGATTTTATTACACATACAGGGCACTCACTAATGACTAATTTACCTGTGTGTAATTTTTTTTCATGTAAGCCAGGGCAAGAAAGGGTTTGGTGTGTCCTAGTTGCTGCCAAATTCAATGCAAATGAAATACATTTAGGTATTTGTTGTCCACAAACCTTAGTCATTTCATATTATTTATGCTTGAATGTTATTATAATTGATACATTTGGATTTCCATCAAAGATCAATGCATCCAAATGTTTTTAGGCCATTAGTTTACAGCATTATTTCTAACAGATGTGGCTTCGGCTTTCATGGAGCCAGTCTATTAACATGTGATGGATGGGAAGGAGCAGCTATTCTGGCAGTTCAGAGGAAACCTGGTGTTTGATGTGGACAGAGGTTTTAACCTCTCTATGTCCGGCCTTTGAAGGATACTGTACGCTTCTGTAGGAACAATAAGGCTTTCTTTCTGTGCCTCTACAGCTCTCTCTAACTCCATAACTGTTCCCCTGTGTTTTTCTGACAGTTCAGGCATGTGCATCTGCAAGATTGGAGTGCATGGGGACAAGTGTGATGACTGCCGCCCAGGCTTCTCGCACTTCAGCAGCACGGGGTGCCAACCATGCCAGTGCAATAATCACAGCAGCTACTGCCATCCACAGTCAGGTGAGCCACCCACATGCACATAACATAAGTAGCAAATGAAGCCAGAGCACTGTTTTTCATTCGGTTGTCACACAGAGATCTCTGTTTGGATGGTAGTTGAACCTCAATCTCCAGAATGTTATCTGTGTTATTAGTCATTTAACTGATGCCTTTATCCAAGTACATTTATTACATAGACAAACCAATGGAGCTTAAATTGAGATTAAGTGTGAGATTAATAGTCATAGCTCACGGATCGCCCCTTGCCGGGATTTAACAACTAATGTATTGACTAATGAGAGGTATCATCTGATTTATGGCCATTTTCTGTGCAGACTGCACATCTGCAGATTGTCTAAAAACATATGTTGATCAGATCTATGTGCTGTCAGTCTAGCTTGGCTGTGATTTTTCTCTATTTGAACAGATGTGTTTTCCAACCTGGGAAACGTGACACATAGGAATCCTGAAACAATTACTAAACAAACTGCAAAATGGTGTTTTCAAATACATTGTTTTTTTTTTAATGGATGGATTGTTTCTGGCAGCACTACAATAACTAGTGGCGCCATCTAGCGGGTGTGTGCAGAACGCCCTTAGCATGTCACCCAGGGTTCAAAATTTAACACTCGCCAAGTGCCGAGTGCAAATAATAATTGGTTGTTGGCTAATATATGAGACAGTATTACTCACCAGTTGGTCCAATTATCAAATCGCTGTTTTAAAAATGTAAGTATATAGTCTGATGATCCACATGCTTTAGAGTGGTATGCACCATTGTGAAACAGTGTTGTCAGTGTCTCTTAATGTCTGTAGGTGAGTTCGGGACATTTATAATGTGCATCGTTGCAATCTTTGCAGATTTGTATTGGGGATGGTGTATAAGTTTTCCACCCAATTTTTATTTTAAAAGGGTGGTTCAGGTTTTCCTTTTTTTTATCCTTGTCCGTTGGTTAAAAATTGATAGCAGAGTTCCAATTTAAGGCATGAAAAACAACTAAAAATTCAGTTTTTGAATAAATTAGGCATAAAAACGAGCAATGCAGCAATATTATAAGCTTTCTATTCCATTATATTTGTTATATCCCAAGATTAGTTTTCTTTGAATAGATGTTATCTCTTACACCACCTCTGTTGCCCATTAGAGACTGTTCTCATTATTAATTGAAAAGCATTATAGAAAGGATGGCATTGCAACAGTGCATCTTTATTAAAAAGGCTTTTGTTGTGTCAATCCACTGCAGTAACCAAAGACTGGTGTTGATGCTGATGCGCAGGAGCCATGTCATCACTCTAACTCAACAACTGCACATAAGCACTTCCTGCTGCTGTATGCACTGACAGCATTGCAGAGCTTTAACCCATTCTGTGTCTCTCTCACCACACAAGCTCTCCAGACAGGGGTTTTCAAACTTGCAAAAGGGGACCTCATTTCTAAAATGTAAAGGAACGTATATATTTTCCAACCCGGGATCTTTAGAAATACGTTTCTGTGTCATGATTTCTGCAAAGAATATTACATGGCTGAAGATGTTAAAAAAGGAACTGATGAACCAAATCAATTGAGTCATTTACACTGGAACCGCTCCGGTTGATTAAAAATTGTGACTTCGATCATTCATGTCAAGCAATTCACCAGCAAAAACCAGATCAAATTAAAAGAGCCATTCATTTTCAAATTTTGACACTGCTTGTAACAATTTATAAAAAGCAGTGATGGGTGAAATTTTTTCGAAACTCTGAATCAGTTACTGAATCATTGCGTTGCAGAATGATTGACTGTTTCAAAGCGCTCCAATCGGATTGCGCATCGTGAATTATTTGATTTAGATCGGAACCTCACATATCACAAATTATTTCATTTAGGTTGCGACTTCAGAGCGCATATTTCGCAAATCTTTTGATTTAGATTGGAATGGGTTCATGAATTACTTAGCAAATTAAATGATTCAAATCAAATGATTCGCGACATGCAATCCGATTGGAGCGCTTCGAAATAGTGAATCATTTTGCAGTGCAGTGGTTTAACTGATTCTGAGTTTCAAAAAGCTCCGTTTCACCCATCACTTCGTGCTTTTTATAAATCGTTACAAGTAATGTCAAAGTTTGGAAAATGAATGGTTCTTTTAATTTGATCTGGTTCCAGTGTAAATGGCTCAATTAATTTGGTTCATCAGTTCCTCTTTTTGCATCTTCAGCCATGTTTACACAACACTGTCAGTCTACTTGCTTAGCTTAATTGTTTTCTGATATTAACCGAAATAAGCGAAAAATGTATGTTTTTTGAATGGCATGAATTTTGCGTGAAAACATATTTGCTTATTAACAAAATGAAACACTTATTTAATACATTGTCTTTCAATAATTCAAGCGCTTTTCGAGTACTCGAGCTGATGATGAAAGATTCACGATATGTGATTTGAAGTCCTGATCTAAATCAAATTCAGATCGGGACTTCAGAGCATTTATCGCAAATCATTTGATTCAGATAGTGACTTCGGTACAGGTTCGTGAATCATTTGTTTCAGATCAGGATTTTGGAGCTTTTCTGATTTTTTTTTTTTTTTTCTTAAACAGTATAAAACATCAAAACATTAATGCAGTACGGTTACAAAAACAAAAAAAAAAAAGAAAGTATACACAAATCCAAATCCCTTAATTAAAATTAACAGCGGCTTTACTATAGTAAAAATGGCGCTTCACTTTATTTTTGCCATTTTTTTTAATTATGTTTTTTAGCATATTTTTATTTATCTAGTTCTCTTTTTTTAGAATTTGAAATGGAAGACATTGTTTGATAAGTGAGGTCTGACTGAAGTCCTTGAAAATCAAATAGTAGTGCGTGAAAAGTCCTGGAATTTCATTTGCCAGTATTTTTTTTGGTTTGTTTGTTTTTTTGTTTTTTGACTGGACAGAAGGTTTGATGAGAAGCTGAAGTGCAGGGTGATGTCATCAAAATCGTTGATCCATATTGGCGGAATTTACAGACTGTAAGTTTTAAATGTATATTCAGTATCTTGCAAATGTGAATTTTGTCATTGTTTTGGAGCACACCAGCTTATACTTAACCTTAATAAGTAATGACAAAATTAGCATTTTTTGGGTGAACTATCCCTGGAAAGAAAGCTAGAGCCGTTATGTCAGATCACGTTCACAGTGGCAAAGGCTGTTAAAAAGGTTTGAACATTGCTGTAAATGAATCCATCAAATGTCTTCTCGCTAATGTATTTTTTCACTCTCTCTTTCCATCAGTTGATTTTCTGTCAGATGTTTTTTGCTGTTCAGTGTTCGCTTTACCAGCCTGATGTAACTTTCAGTATCCAGTGTTACCTGCAAAATAAGCCTTTTCCCCACAATTCTGGTTAAGTAGGAACATATTTTCATAATGACATTTTGGAACAGAAGCCTGACATCTCAAATATTTTTAGATTTCTCTCTCTCTCTCTCTCTCTCTCTCTCTCTCTCTCTCTCACTCTCTCGATGCATTGTCCCTATAGCTGTCTGGGCTTTTTTTCCCCTCGCATCCATTTGTGCCACTCCAGCGGTGTTTAATGTTCCTGTCAGCATGCACTCTGCTTGCTAAAAGCCAATAATGTACATACACAGACAAGCACAGAGGGCTTCCATTACCTTTCTGCCATTACATCAGATACCACAGCAGGAGTCAAACCGTCCCAACCAGTGCCTCCGAGCCGGTGAATCTCGCCACTCGTGTGTATGTCCTTGCAGTGAGACGAACGGATATTGTTACATTAGTTCAGCACAATTTGAGCTGTTGTAGAGAACCAAGACCTCTGGATGTGTATCCTGCCTAGCTTTGGTCTTTTCTGTACAGCATTCTTGACTTAAACGTTTCATCTTGTTACACATTTTAGATCTGAAATAATCCCATTTCCTGCCAGATCAGCCATTGTCAATACATTGGTACATTCATTTTACATATCCACAGCAGAGATTTCATTTCAGAAATTGCATTTCTGTTCACTATGATACAAAATGAAATCAAAACCTTCACTGCTAGATTTAGTTAATATGGCATTTGTCAACAGAATGATAAACAGTCTCTAAGTAAGTGTGATATTTTAAGCTCCATCAGGTCTTCTGGTAAGTTGTTCTGGTAAACTTTTATTGTTACAAATAGTTGCAAATGCTGTTTATTGTCTGTTGAAAGATTTGATAGTTTTAAGTTGAAACTGTTTAAAGTTAAACTGTCGAGTTCTGGCTTTGTGCATTTGTCTGTAGATCTCTCAACATGAGGATGTTGACCTTTCTGTGGTAACTACTGGAAATCCAGCCGGTTTGGGCCTTTGAGTTTTTAAACAAAGCTGTGTTTAGTAATAGATTGTTGCCTAATCTGTGAAATTATTCAATACAGTTGGAAACTACAGTGTTGACCCATTCATTCAAAAGCTTTTTCAACCATGTTTCCAAAACATATTTTCCTCTTGGCTTTCAAACAATATTAGAAAGAAATTTTGATCAGTCTTCAAGACATGTCGCAATAGAGTCTGCTCTTCTAAAAGTCTTTAATAATTTCTTGTTGTCTGTGAACTCTACAATCTTTTCTGGACCTTAACATTGCTTTCGACATAATCAGTCATGCAATTCATTGTATTGTGGTTTATATTCATTTACTCCACTGCAATAATCCAGTATTACACCTCTGAGATCCCAGACAATCCCAGTTAGACTTGAAGAGTGATTGTGCCCTTTCTGCTCTTTTGCTGCTTTAGGGCTGTGAAGCATTTCAGAGTATTTTGCCCACCGCTACTATTGATTTATTTAAGTCCTGTCAACAGATAACCTTTTCTCTTTGGTCTGTGTAAGAGCTTTTGTATTGAATTGTGTGTTCTGTGTGTAATACTTTGTCATATGTTTTAATTTTGACATTGTTATTTTTGTATAATTCATATATTATTATCCACCTTGTTTTTCCTGTAAGAGTGGGCATGGCCATTTGTAAATTTTATGGGTCAGGCTTCTGGTCTCATCCGCATCCAGCTATTTTTAGCTGTACAAAACAGCTCATTTTGCTGCTTAATATTGCAAGTTGGTGTGTCTTGCCATATTATTTAAATGCATTTTCTTAATTATGAATATTTTGAATTACCTTATTTTTATTATATATATATATATATGAGGATGCCCCATAGGTGCTCAACAGGGTTCAGGTCAGATCACCTGCACCTTCCTCAGCAAGGCAATTGTCATCTTGGTGGTGTGTTTGGGGTCATTATCATGTTGGAAAACTGCCGTTCAGCCCAGTTTCTGAAGGGAGGGCATCATGTTCTGCTTCAGAAATGTACAGTACATAATGGAATCCATGTTTCCCTCAATGAACCGCAGCTCCCCAGTACCAGCAGCACTCATGCAGACCATGATGCTACCACCACCATGCTTGACTGTAGGAGAGACACAGTTTTCTTGGTACTCCTCAGCAGGGCATCAACACACATGCTGGACACCATCTGAGCCAAACAAGTTTATCTTAGTCTCACCAGACCATAGGACATGGTTCAAGTGATTCATGCTCATGGATAGGTTGTCTTCAGCAAACTGTTTGGGTGCTTTCTTGTAAGCCAGCTTCAGAAGAGGCTTCCTTCTCGGATGACGCCAATGCAAACTGACTTGTTGCAGTGTGCAGCGTAAGGTCTGAGCACTGACAAGCTGACCTTATACTTCTGCAACCTCTAAAGCAATGCTGGCAGCACTCATGCATCTGTTTTTTGAAGCCAGGTTCTGCACCTAACGCACAGAACGAGCACTCAACTTCGTTGATCGACCCTTGCGAGGCCTATTCCGAATGGAACCCGTCTTGGAAAACCTCTGTATGACCCTGGCCACAGTACTGTAACTCAGTTTCAGGTTGTTACTGAACCTCTTATAGCCTATCTTTGCGGAGAGCAACAATTCTAATTCTCAAATCTTCAAAGAGTTCTTTGCCATGAGGTGCCTTGTTGAACATCCAGTGATCAGTATGAGAGAATTGTACTCAAAACACCAAATTTTAACTGCTCTAATACAAGATACACAACTTTGTATGGTCCTGTCAAGCAGACAGAAACATGAACATGATGAATAGGACATGTGGCTTTGCATGGCTAAATGATATAGTGCTGTTATCACTTAGGGTGTACTTATTTCTGTTGCCAGCTGTTTTGACAATAATGGCTGTATGTTGAGTTATTTTCAGGGGACAGTAAATATACACTGCTATACAAGCTGCACATTGACTACTCTAAAATATATCCAAGTTTAATTTCTATAGTATTGTTCCTTAAGAAGATATACTAAAAACGTTGCTGAAATGTGAGAGGTGTACTCACTTTTGTGAGATACTGTATATAGCTTTAATGTTTATTTCAGTTTTGGTTTAAGCAGTTTAACTATTTCAACTAAAACTTATTTCAGTTAATTGCAAAGGCAACATTTCTCATTTTCGTTTAAGTTTTTTAAATGTAAGTTTGTAATGTAATAATATAGTTCATTTTATTTAAGCTTTATTTCAGTTACCAAAATCAATTTTAACCCATTTTTAAAATTTTAACCCAAATTTTAATTTGGCCCAGTCTTTCCCAGAATTGGACATGTGTATTGCATTTTTCTCCTTGTTTCAAATTTCTTTAATCTGACCCATTAAAAAGGGTTTATTCCAGTCATTCTTTTTTAATTTGCTGACACTGGGTGACCAATTACTCCATAATATTGATTTTCAACCACACAATAAGCCTCTCTTTGGACTTTTAATAATTTACAGGCTATGCATGGGTTTGATCTTCTCACACCTGTCTTCATAATTACACTCATACATACGCAGACACTCACGCTCATTAATGCAGCTCATTATTCCTCCTCCCAGTTCAGTGAATTCTTGGCCACTGTCATAATGCTGATTTGTGGACTCACTGCTGCTGATCCATAAGCTTTCACTACACTGTAAAGTCTTGCAGAATCAACTGCACTTTGAGTTCTTTCACCATGGTATCCTGGCCCTCTATTGAGTAACAGTGCTGCAACTGCCAACAAAATTATATTTCAGCTGAGTTGGCAGTTTTCAGGCTTAATTGAATGTGATGAGATAAAACAGACCAGATAGCACAAAATAATACATAGACAATAAACACTTTTTCTATTGTATCATCTATGCTTGCTACACTGCAACCAGTGTAGTGTGATTGACAAACCAATAGCTGTAAGGCAGCTTAATGATTAATCACTCAAAAAGACAAAACAATAGACTTTGAATTAGTCAAATTACATGCTCAGTCAGTCAGAGCAATTACTAATTAACATCTGACTCACTGACTAAGTTTGTGTGTTTTTTCAGATTAACAAATAGGTTTTATTATAATAAATTGTTTTTAATTAAAAGTTTAAAATACAAAATTGTATTCTTGAGATATATGTGAAACAATCTAGGAAACAATATAATGCATATATTTTGTTAATGATAGTTCATCTGATTCAGCTAGATTTAGATACTTGTTTTGTCTGCCACTTCGTGTTAATGCAAACACATCATCATTGATTGTTTTCTTGTCTTACTGATCTTACTTCCCTCTGACCCCTGTGTCAGTCTCCTGTTGTGAAATCAAAGAAGAGTTAGAGCTGGACCAAAGGGACTGTTTGCATGAGGCTTCATCTGTGGACGCTCATCCGTCTTCAATACAGGAAACAGCGTTTGAACACTAATGATCCTCCTCTTGCTTTACTGTCTGGCCCTGGAGACCCAGTGGAAAAACACACACACTTACACACGCACAGTCGAGCGGGTCTGACAGCAGCCCGTCTTTTCAAACACACATACACAGCCTCTTTGATCTGTGTGCTTTTGGTCCTGAGTTGGATCTTTGTAGTGTTTGCTTTGTCTTGCTCTTAAGGAATATGTTTTTGCTTTCATCCCTGAAATTTTTCAGGTCCTTGCCTTATGATTGACAGATGCTTGAAGTCATCAACTGATCTATGATACTGCAATTTTATCTCATATTTTTATATATTTTTAATACTCAAGTAACTCTGAATATAAAAATGTGCCTGAAATCAAATCAGTCTTGTTTGTACAGTGTTTTTAAAAATACATATAGTTTCAAGATAGCTAGACAGAACTCCATAAGATGTTTAGATAAAGGGAAAAACAACCTTAGTTAAAACAATACCTGATTTCGCTGGGAGAAGCTATCAAGAAACAGATTTACAATAATATGCTATATAGCAATGCCCTAGCAACCATTCAGAACTCAAAACTCATTACTCAGTACCACTCATATTTTCTTCAGAAAATATAAAAATCTACAATTGTAAAGCGGTGTATTTGTGAAAAGTAATTTTTTTTCACTGCACATCCAGTGACAGATGAGACAAATGAACCTCAAGAAAAAGAAATCACCTTATTGCTTGACTGTCTGTGATATTGGTGTGTCGGATCAAATGTTATGAAGTTAATTCAGACAGCCGTTTTGTACAAAAAGGCTGCATTCATATCATACAGAAATGATCAAACAAAAATAAATGCCCGTGTTGATGACATCTGTACAGAAATTCATAGTCAGCTGATTACTAGTGTTGCTGGTTACATCTGTGCGATGCAGTTTTTCATTAATTGTGACTGTTGCTTGGTTAATTTGTGTCATTAATCTTTCTCTGTCTGAGGTAAATGCTTACTGAGCACTGCAGTGGTCCCAAAACATATTTGGACATTGATGCTGCAATTAAAAATGCATGAATGTGATGAATTGCGTATGCTCCTCTATTGTAAGTTGCTTTGGATAAAAGCATCTGCTAAATGTATAACTTAGGGCTGCGCAATTATCGCATTTTAATCATGATGACGATATATGCTTCTCTTGATTAAGCATAATCATTGTGATATTGCCCTGCTGATTATTTTTTTTATCTGGCATTTAGATTATCTATAACAAGCCTCCACTAGCTCTCATGGTTGCCAGATGTCAAGTGTCTAAATCCCTCAAAGCTTTTCCTATATAGAGGCATTTTCCACCAAGTGTTTAAAAGGATAGTTCACCCAAATATGAAAATTCTGTCATTAATTACTCACCCTCATATCGTTCCAAACCCGTAAGACCTTCGCTCATCTTCTGAACACAAATTAAGATATTTTTGATGAAATCCTAGAGCTTTCTGACCCTGCATAGACAGCAACTCAGCTGACATGTTCAAGGCCCAGAAAGGACATTATTAAAATGCTCCATGTGACATCAGTTGTTTAACCGTAATGTTATGAAGCTACGAGAATACTTTTTGTGTGTAAAAAAAAAAAAACAAAATTAACAACTTTATTCAATAACTTCTTCTCTTCCGTGTTAGTCTTTGACACAAATTCACAAGAGTACTAAGATGTGTGTGGTGCTGCTGACGCAGGAGAGTAAAAATGTTTTACCAGTTGTCATCATTATAATGAAAAAAGTGTGTTGATGTAAATTATAAATATAATGGGAAACTAGATGAAGTAAAATAAATCCTGCGAATGAGTTGAGTGTCTTTGTGCTTCCATGAAAGTGCAGTCATTCTGATGAAATGTAAATGAAAACAGTAGTGATTAATGACTGTGGTTTATATTGAGCCAATATGAGTGATTTATATTTTGAACAAAACAGTCATGATTATCAGTTTAACTATGACCATGCTGTTCTATTATAAATGTAACGTAATTAACGTCTTTGAATTAAATAACAAAATCTCAGGCTGAGAGGCATCGGCTCGGAAATTATGCAGTCTTCACTTATCTTACATTTCAAAGGGATAGTTCACCCAAAAATTCAAATTCTGTTATCATTTACTCATTTTATTCCAAATCTTTGACTTTCTTTTTTCTGCTGCATTTCCAGTGATGGGAATAATGGCATTATAAATACTTTTTCAGTAACGAGTAATCAAACAAATGTCTGTTTTCCCCATTTCAACGCCGTTACCATTACTGACAATAAAATGTGGTGTTACTATAATTGAGCTCACTGACGCGGTTTTCATTTGGGTAGGCTCTCTCTCAGTCTTAGGACCTTAAAAGACAATAACAACAGATGCAAGTAATCTTAGGCTACTCATCAGAGTGATCTCCTCCACTGGACCCAATACCCAAGACTTGTCACTTGTATAGTTATGAGTTGGGAAATATGCAACGCTTATTATGTGTGCAAAGCCTCGCCTTCTTAATGAAAGAGCCAATCGTTGATTAGTAAAGCCAGCGCATCACTGCAGCTGCCATTAGAAGTCCCGGTTGCTATAGAAACAATCAGCATTCTGAGACGTGCACTCAGTACTGCGTATGCGCACTGGCTGATCTAGCCTGAAAAATATGGGGTTTTTGTAACGCTATTGGAGCATAAGGAACAATATTTATGAGGCAGTCTTTGTCAGATTTCATTGCTGATTTCAAATATGAAATTTAATTGTAAGTTTGGTGAACAGTTTTGGAGAATTTGATGTTTTCCCATTCAAAGAGATATTCAATTCAATTCAATTCAATTCAATTCAAATTTATTTGTATAGCGCCTTTCACGATACATATCGTTGCAAAAGTTTTTTACACTATATTTTTTGAGTAGCTTACTGGTGGTAACTATGTCAAGTTGATGTACATATGGCAGAGATGTATGGTAAAGATCAATAAATGACGTAATCAAACAGACAAAGAACACTATAAATTAGTAGCAAAATTCAGTAGTGCTGTTTCAGGGTTGGCATCATCTGAAGTCCTCAGAGGGCTTGGAATCATCTGTCATCAAGTGTTCTTGATCTAGACTGAAGCTTGTGAACTCCTAGTTACCATGGGATGTCAATACCATGGCAGAAACAGAGAACAAATAGGGACAAAATTAGTGTAGCTGCTGTTCAAACCAAGGAAAAAAAAAAAGATTTGTTCAGCCATAGCTAAAAGATTAATAATGTGCATTTGATCAGATGCAGTAAAAGTTTAGAAGATGCATTATTTGAATGCTTGGCTAAAAAGATGAGTCTTTAATCTAGATTTAAACTGAGAGATATGAGCTGCACTTGCCTGCCTGAGTGGCTTTTCTTTTCTTGGAGTGAAATGACTTGCCTCAAAGGGACTTTGGCTGTGCATAGCATCACATTGCGTTCTTCTTCTGAGGTAAATTCTAGCTTGTTTGTCTCAGCGCGTCTTCTTCCAGAAACGGAAAGTAGCCAAGATGAACTTGATGAATGTTCACATTTGTTTACGGAGGTGATGTGGGCACTTACCTACATGTCTGCACATCTCATGTGGATGTTTAAAATTTGAAAAGCAGAGCCACTCGTGGGCGTGGTTACATTAGAGATAATGAGTTTAGAAAGAGAACATTTGTTTTTGACGTGACTTAATTTAATAGTAGACATTTCAAGTTTTCTATACACATATTTTTCATGTCTGTGAGGCAGGTGTCCACTGAGATTCAGGTTGTTTCATTTACATGTCTGTGAAGAGAGCTGACGGAGAGCGTGATGGCAGAAAGCGCACCCTGTATATTTATTGTTTTGTTGTTATTATGACTATACACAAATAAGAGTAGACCCTTTGCAGTTTCAAACGATACAGTCATCAAGAAAAAACAAGACCCCAGAGGTTTACCAGTGCTGTCGTGGGATGTTTTTTTTATGTCTGAGGGTTGAAGCAACCCCAATAACATGATAATTAACCCCTGCAAGGTGTCTCTCACATTGTCCCACAGCAACAATAAAAAAAATTGTGTAGATTAGTGTACATCCAAGTTATTTGACCAATTTGACATTTTTTTTTTAAAGTATCACAGTAGTTACTTTACCTGGTAATTAGTTACTTTTATAATGATGTAGCTAACTCAGTTACTATTTGTGAGAAGTACAATAACTAGTAACCCCAACTAGATCCTGAATTAATTTTTAAAGTAACATTTTTAAAGTAACATGCCCAACACTGTGTATTTCTTGGTTTGATAGTTTGCTATATCTACTACAGTGACAGTCGTACTTTGTGTACATGAATAGAGCCAAAAAAACAGGATTAAAGAACAGCAAGAACAAGAAGGCTGATGTACAACAGAGAAATCTCTTTTGGACATCAGTAGCACAGGTGTTCATCAGCATGTGAATCAGAGGATCACTGTCACATGTGAAAATGCTGTCAGATCCTGTTCCAGCTCCAGAACAACACCTCAATCCTCACTCAGCCCATCCTTCTGTTGTTTCATTCCGCTCAGTAATTTCTGTACAGTGTATTTGCTTTTTTTCTCAGGAATTCATGACTCACTTACAACAGTTTTCAGCTGGTCACTTTTTCCCAATTAGAAACTGCACTATTGATGCACATGTCAGGTTGGGCTTGTTGCATAATAATCAGAGGAATGCCATTCAGTGCGTGTGTGTGTGGTTTCTCGTACTTCCTCTGTGGTTATGCAATCGCTTGTTGTAGTGTTCTCTTTTCACTTGGCTTTCAAACACCATTTCAGATCAATTAAATAAAAGCAGTTCAAACCACTCAACCCGTAAAGAGTTCACTTGAATGTTACTGGCACACATAAAAAGAGCTCATTCAAGTTTTAATGTGTTCTATTTGTTTTTGCAACTCCCTGTTAGTATTTTGTCATTAGATTTGCACATGCTCTGGCAGGGTCTGAGAAAGTTCCTTCCCTTTTTTTCATTTGTTGCAGTCTTGCATGCTCCCTAGAAGTAGGTTTGTTTGATCTCGCCTTTTTTCTTTTTCTCCCTCCCATAGGTTTTCTAACTTCAGGTTTGTTATGGCTTGTTTTTTAGCACCGTTGAACTCTGTTTCCCTTTTGTCAACCTCACTGGACCAAAGTCCTGTCAGTCATAGCTATGGGTCTGTTTACTCAACCCCCTCTCCCTCCCCCTGCTCTTTCAGGCATCTGCGTGAACTGCCAAGGCAACACCGAAGGACCCAGCTGTGAGAAGTGCAGGTATAATTTCTACCGAAGGCCCGGTTCCCCCGTGACAGAGCCCTGCATCCCCTGCCCCTGTTCCAGCGTCACCTCCACAGGCAGCTGTAAGCTCGGTGAGTCCTTCCCACATGCACGTCAGGCTAGCGTAGCCCACGTTAGCATTTCCTGCTAACTTTATTATTGAGCTCTTATTGGCCACTGCTGTAGGAGATTTCCACATCTGGGATATGTGCGGAGAACCCCCTTCTCATCTGTTTTGGATTATGTGTCTTGCGTCATTCTGGCCATCCGCCTGCTCTCTGAAATTCTGGGTGGGTGGACTGAGACTTTTAAGAGAAAAGAGGTTTATTTTAAGTGAAAGTGAAACTGGAAACTTTTTTTTCTCCTTTCTGGGCCTTAACTCTGAGCAAAACCTTCACAGGATATGTTTATGAAATATACTGTAAAGGTGAGAACGGATGAGGGTGTTTCTCGTGTCTTATTCAGAAAGTGTTTTGATTAGTCCACAGTGCTCTATTTCTGAAGGCTGATTTTATTCGCCGTATGTTTGTGAGGAATTGCGTGATATTGTTTTGTCGATCTGTGGAGGGGTTTCTGGGTTTGCTGACGGCAACAGCGTTCTTGTAGCCTTGCAAGCTGCTGTAAGGTAGGACCTGACTATGGATAAATACCACGTAAACCAGCAAAAGGGCAGGTGTGTGTTCGGTGTTCACAGATATTACAGTAGGATACATCACAAATGTAGCCACATTGTGTAGCTGCTGTTTTTGTGTGACAGGAGAAACATTATAACATCCACTACAAGAGAATTAGTCACAATCTTTTAAAAAAATAAAATTAATTTAATAACAAATAAATGAATACAAATTCAAAGATTCAAGGCTGCATTTATTTGAGCAAAAATACACTAAAAACAGTATAAAAAATATTGTGAAATATTATTACAATGTAAAATTGTAAAGTTTTATAATTTAATATATTTTAAAATGTCATTTATTTCTGTTATGGCAAAGCTACATTTTCTTCAGCATCACATAATCCTTCAGATATCATTCTAAAATGTTGATTTAATGCTTAAACTTTTTTTTATTAGGGCTGCCCCTAGTTGACTAACCGCTAGTTAACGAGAAGAGGCTTGGTCGACCAAAATTGTATTAGTCACTTAGTCGCAGAAAAAAAAAATAAAATAAAATCTAGAGAAAGTGCAAAGTCACGCAGTCCCTGAAGGACAGATAGTTAACAGCTGGTCTGTGTGGTATACAGTACACTGGCATTGCCTTATCATCTGAAATACTGTATGTAAGTAGTAGCAACTTTACTTGGTTGCTCAATCTAATGTTAACCTAGAAAAATGTGTGCTATTGAAATGTCTGTGCGGAGTGTGGAAGCTGAACAGTAGCATGCTTACTCCATGAAAGATGGAGGCGCCAGTGTGGTCACTTGCTCTTAAAATACTCCATTTTTGGTCATACAGATAGTAATACATCTTTCGAACCTGTAAAGACTCTACGATTATTTGTGTGCACTCAAAATAACAACAAAACATTGCACTTTTGTAACATAATGAAAGCAAACAGGATGCACGTCTCTGTGAACTAGAGTGCGTCAAGTAAAAAAAATTAAAATGTTGTTTTTATGGCTACATTATTTGTTTGATATGTAATGTTGTTAAGCCATGTTTCTAAATCAGAAGCGACTGTTTTCACAAAACCAAGCACCTGCAATCAGCGCCTTGATTAACACTTTCTGCCATAGTGCCATACTCATAATTACCTGCTTTGGGATTTGAGTCATCTGGTCTTATCTGTGGTGTGTGTTTTGCAGGCCTTTACAGTCTTTGTTTGCATCTGGCTCTAGAAAATGATGGTCATAAAACTAATCTGGGGGGTAAACTGCTTTTCAGGCACAACTGTTATCCAAGATGCTAGGCGAGAATTAATCTATTGCCTTTCCAAGATTCACCCCCCACCTTGATTAAACTGCCATTTGAAAAAAAAACACAGTAATATCTTATATCTAGCGATTCATATTTGCATAACTACCATTGTCTTATTCCACTGAATTGCAGTGCAGCTGTGTAAACACTTCCATCTTAGTTCTTGATGTGTATTTAGCATTGCAACTACATTTGCACTGTTTGCAGTTGGAGAACATACATTTTTCTTCTGGATAGAGGCATTATTAATCAAGTTATACACTAGCATATACGTTTTATAATTATCAGCTGGTTGGCAGTTATATTTATGCAAATGCTGCCAACTGAGGCACATCAGCGTAACTCAAGGCACGTCTGTATAATAGAAGCTCTTACATGTGATTTAAGAGCAAGCTTAAATGTCTGCTCAGAGCTCTTTCTATCTCTCCCTCTTTTCCAGTGTTTCTGCTGTTGATTTGGAGAAGCAACTGAAAAACAGTTTTGAAATTATACATAGTCTGACAAAACATAGCTAATGAATATTTAATATGGCTTGACTCCTCAATCATAAAGCTTCCTGTCATAGTATTTAATGAGAAAAGCGTGTGCAAAAAGGAGTGTTCATCATCACGCCTGTATCCGAAAAGCGGCTCACACTGATATGGGAACTACAGGTTCAGCCTTTGAGGATTAGTGATTATGGTAATGGAATGCTAATAACCAGCACAGTCAGGACAGAGGCTGATTAGACGACAGACCTTATTTTATTCTGCCCGTAAATCCCTGATGATGCAGCCTGATGAGGTACAGGGGAGCACACAAGTGTTAAATGAATTCCTCATTAACTCATCAAGACCACACTTTTATTAACCAAACTCCCTGAGGAGCTGAATGTACCGTCAGCCGGCCTCTAGATTACACTGGACATCTCTATAGAGCGTACTTGGGGAAACTATGTTTTACTGGGATCTAAACAATGGAAATACATCATAATGTCAAGCACCAGCAAGAGGATGGAAGTGATTAATTCACACATGTGCTGCTGGAAAGGTCACTCAGCACAAGAGCAGAGCACATGGCTTTAGATCATTAGTTTACATGCTGCACTGCACCATGGGAGGCATTAGCTCTGCTGCTGTGATTGAAGGGTTGCTGGTTCAAGTCTCAGCATCTGAGAGACTGATGCAGCTCTAGGTGGGTTGCAGGTATAATGAGCAGTTGCACCCTTTTGCACGCTTCCTGCCCTACTGTTGCTGTGTTTTCAAATGAGAAACTGTTACTGTATAAACCCCGAGTGCCAGTGCCATAACCCAAATAAAAGATAAACCTTTTAACCTGTATCTTGACGAGCCTTATACTGCTCTCTGAGGATTTAAGTGATGGATCAAAGCCAGAATGCTTCTTTATCAAGTTTTCATTTAATTGCCCTGATCATAAAGATGTGCCCTTGGCATCAGTGTAATTAACACTACATGTTTTTGCTCTGGGTTGGTGTGATATCACTATTTAAAAGATCGAATTTAAAGCACAGTCGTGAAATCAAACACCCAATATTCAGTATTAGTGAGAGCGTGGAAACAGCAGATCGCTCATAACGCAAATCCAGTTTTACTCACCGTCCGACTGGTGCTCAGGGACTCTTTTTCTCTCTTCCTCTCATTGTGTCCGTGGTCATCTACAGTCTGGATGCATCCCTCAGCACTCACAGCCAGAAGCTATTTGCTTGGATCTCATCACAGCAAACTCTAACACCAGTGTTGAGTGTAAATATGCAAGTTTAATGCATGTGCCGCATACAGTATAGTAATAACAGTACTATGTTTTTTTTGTGTAACACAGCCCACCACAGAAAATTTCACTAACAAAATACAGAATTAACACCATTCTTAGCAAGAGAAGAAATTAATAAATGCTGTACAAAAGATTTATGTTTTAAATAAATGCTGTTCTTGAACTTTCTATTCATCAAGAAATTCTGGAAAAAAATATTTCACTGTTTTCATGAATATGAGCAGCCTAACTGTTGTAACTTTGTTAAGAAATATTTATTGAACATCAAATCAGCATATTAGAATTATTTCTAAAGGATGAGACACTGAAGATTGAATGGCTTTTCATCACAGGAATAAATTACATTTTAAAATATATTCAAATAGAAAACTATTTAACTGAAAATGGTAGGGTATGTTGGTTAAAATCATACATCCAAAAAAGCTTAAAGCTCCATTTTTAGACTAAATTATTAGTTATTTCATCACTCATTTTTGTAAGCAATAAGGCAGTTACTTTATTTACAATACAGTATGACCTTGAGTGCCTTAAAGGAGAAGTCCACTTCCAAAATAAAGATTTACAGATAATGTACTCACCCCCTTGTCATCCAAGTTGTTCATGTCTTTCTTTCTTCAGTCATAAAGAAATTATGTTTTTTGAGGAAAACATTTCAGCATTTTTCCCCATATAATGGACTGATATGGTGCCCCGATTTTGAACTTCCAAAATGCATTTTAAATGCGGCTTCAAACGATCCCAGATGAGGTTGTAAACGATCCCAGCCGAGGAAAAAGGGTCTTATCTAGCGAAACGATCAGTTATTTTCATAAAAATAATACAATTTATATACTTTTTAATCTCAAACGCTTGTCTTGTCTTGCTCTCCCTGAACCTGTCCTTTTTTCCGTTTCATAACAGGTATGTTGAAAAACTCCCATCTCATATTCTCCCTCAACTTCAAAATAGTCCTATATCCCTGTTTTACCTTTTTTGTTAAGGGTGTTTGATCTTCTTTGCATGTTCAGTTAGCATAGACTGGGTCGGTACTTCTGCAGGCATGTAGGATGATTTTGAAATCATTTTTGAAGTTGAGGGAGAAAATATGATTTTTCAACATACCCTAACTGTCTTGAGGCAGAATACACAGAGGTCAGGGAGAGCAAGACAAGACGAGGGTTTGAGATTTAAAAAGTATATAAATGTACATTATTTAAAAAATCCACATCGTTTTATACATATTTTGGACTATGGGTGGCGCCATTATTTCAATGACGTGAAATGGTTGCACTCTGTGAGATACTGGCGCTACCTGTTGCTATTCTTACCGCAACACAACTCGGAAAATAAAATACTGATACGATGCCACATTGTGCAGCTTTTGTTTGTAATTTTCAGTTGAAGAGCAACCAGAGAAGTGATGTAAGTCTTCACTGCTTTACTTTTAAGAGGAGAAAAGAATCGGAAGATGCTTATGTACAAATAAAACTTCCTAAAGACCCGTGTCTTTGGTCTGTCCACTGCAGCCCTGATGCCTTTGAGAGACAAGACAGCAGAGACGAGATACGCTAGATGCCATCCTGGCAGGATGTAAACATGCCGACGCTTGTCATGACACTGCAACCACTGAAGGAGTTTCTCAGTGCGGATTTCCCTCGATATCCGGGGTGTTTAGACTCCTTGTGGGAAAAAAATCTATGGTATGGCATTTGGTTTAAGCCTACACTTACAGCTGTTGTCATTGTATAAGTATTTTATTTTCCGAGTTGTGTTGTGGTAAAAAATAGCAACAGGTAGCAGCAGTAGCTCACCGAGCAACCATTTCATGTCATTAAAATAATGGCGCCCCCCCATAGCCCAAAATTTGTATAAAACGATGTGGATTTTTTACATAACATAAATCTTTCATTAGTTTTCTACTACATATTTCATTAAGAGACATCATTTATGTTATATTAAGCCATACAAGTCTTAATACGTGGGGTTCCCTTTACTGTTTCTATAAAATGGCTACTATGTAAATAAATAAATAAATAAATAAATACATGTTTTAGGGACACATTTTCATTATATAGCCCCTGGCATAGAAAATATGGATAATGGTCTCGATGGGTGCATTGATGTACACAATAGGTAGGTGTTATACAACAGCCTGTATTGACCTCTTCTGCAGTATGAACTTTTCCATCACAGTAAGGGTCTCTGCACCAGGGGGAAAAAAATGTTGAAGTTGCTTTTCTGAATTCAGGTCTTGTAGAGCAAACACTCTGAAGTCAGTTATTTGATCTCTATGAATGGTTGGATTTGTTTTGCTTCAGTAATTCTTTGTTTGTCCATATAGCATCGTCTGAATTAACAAATGTAAGCTGTCTCAGTGACTGAGTGAAATCAATTGTCCTGAACAGTGAACAAGTCATTATTAGTACCTCCTATTGTTAACGTGACATTGCCTTGACACTTTCTGTTGTGCAGTGTTAAATCAAAACCCGTGAGGTCTCCAAAAACACACAAACATGATTTGGTGAAACCCTGTAAGTGGAGCAAAATTGACAGGTGCAGATGAAGCTGCCATTATAAATTCATGTAGCTGTGTAGTGCTTATTGTTTGATGAACTAGGTGGATGAGTTTTTGAAATCTGGAATTATTAAACTGTCTTTTGACACCTCAGGGATTGTACAAGTCTTAATCTTTCAATACTGTACATATTTAACCATATTGTGTTTCTTGGTTTGATTAGGTTGTTCGTCACAGGTATCTTTTACAGAGTGTCTCATGAATATGTAAATGCATATGTAAATGTCTGTTCCAATGCAGCTGTCAGTCATTATTTGTCAATTTTCATAGAAAACAAGGGCATTATTTCATGTGTCTCAAATTTGGAGGGCCTTTAGATTGTAGATATAGCAGAACATTAAATTAAAAATATTCTATCAGTTATTTTTATCAGTTGAAAGATAACTTCTTTCGCAGCTCACTGAATATTTTCTTGAATATCTCATAATGTTCTATGTACAGAATGAGGTCAGAAGTTTACATACACCTTGCAGAATCTGCGAAATGTTAATTATTTTACCAGAATAGGGGGAATCATACAAAATGCATGTAAATTTTTTACCGACATTCTCTCTCACAAGAGTAAATAAGTTACATTTATAAAAATGACCCTGTTCAAAAGTTTACATACATTTGATTATTAATATTATGTTGTTACCTGAATAATCCACCGCTTTTTTTTTTTTTTTTTTTTTCACGGGTCCTGAACAGTTAAACTGTTTCAGGTCCCACAAATTTTTGGGGTATTTCAACATTTTTGTGTATTTGAACACTTTCCAACAGTTACTGTATGATTTTGAGATCCATCTTTTCACAGTGAGGACAACTAAGGGACTCGTGCAACTACTACAGAAGGTTCAAATGCTCACTGATGCTTCATAAGGAAACAGAATGCATTAAGGGGGTAAAAACCTTCAGATTAGGGTAAATTTAACTTATTTTGTCTTCTGGGAAACATGTAAGTATCTTCTGTAGCTTCTGAATGGCAGTACTAAATGAAAAAATATGATATTTAGGCAAAATAAGAAAAATGTACACATCTGTGCACATTCTTACTTCATGAAGCATCAGTGAGCATTTGAACCTTCTGTAATAGTTGCGTATAACTCCCTCAGTTGCCCTCAGTGTGAAAAGATGAATCTCAAAATCATACAGTCATTGCTGGAAAGGGTTCAAATACACAAAATGCTGAAAAACCAAAGAATTTGTGGGACCTGAAGGATTTTTCTGAAGAACAGCAGTCAGTTTAACTGTCCAGGACAAACAAGGGACTCATTAACAACTATTACTAAACAAAGAAACGCCGCTGTGGATCATTCAGGCAACAACACGGTATTAAGAATCAAGCGTATGTAAACTTCTGAGCAGGGTCATTTTTATAAACTCAATTATTATTTTCTTTTGTGGGCTATATGTAAGTGTCTTCTATGTGAAATAGCTTATTCAGGTCAGTACTAAATAAAAAATGTTAAATTATATTCTAATAATATATAATTTTTAAAGATTCTATTCTAGCTATTTAAAATTATAATAATATGTTACAAGATTGCTGTTTTTTATTATAATTTTTATTAAATAAATACAGCCTTGTTAAGCATGAGATTTTAATGAAAAACATAAAATCTTACCGACCACAAACTTTTTGAATGGTGTGTGTGTATTATATTTGTCACTAGCTTATGATTATTCTGTAGACGTCTCACTCATTTTAAGAAAGCTGCTAAAAACTCCAGTCTCTGTAGGATTTAACTGGCATGTGAGTATAGTTTAGATACTCAATCATTCTCAACTGAAAGTTCTTCAGCAATTTGTAATGTTTTTTTTTTTCGTTACAAGTGGCACCTTTTGAACAGAATCTCTCTGCTGTCCTTGCCAGTACTGGATTTCCTTAGTGAAGTGCTGGCTGAATTTGCATTGGAATATGCAAATATGCTGGCTGAATTTGCATTGGAAATGGCCTAGCACTGGTTGGCTTGTTATCTACCATAGTGTCAGTTGCTCTAATTCTGATGAAGTCGCCTGCTTTATTTTTGACCAGATCTTCAGCTTTGATTCAGCTTTGATGTCCGTGAAAAGTCTGCTGTTTGCCACTGCTGTTTTTTCCATGTCCACCATTGTGATAGACAGAGAGTGAAACATGCAGTGAGCTGTTCAAATGAGCAGAGTATTAAATCATGAAAATATCATGAAATCATGAAAGACAAAAAATCTTCATATATACATATGTAATATAGAGAGCAGAAGAGTAATCCCTTACCATATTATATTATGGTACATTCAATACTCTTTATTCTAAACTATATCTTTAGTATGTTTCATTTGTGGTTTTTTTGTTCATACTGTGGTCAGGAAGTGTGGAAAATGTTGGAAAGCCTGTAGCCCTTGATCATGTCCATACCTGTTTGAGCTTGTGCGTCAAACGTTGCGTGCGTCTGTGTGTGTACACTTGTGACGCCGAAAAAGCAACTAGGTAAAAGTCACCACGCTAAAGAAGCTCCTGTCGGCAATACAATAATGAGGTGGTTAAACATTGACTGGCCTCATTTCATTATCGTCACGAGTCACAGCTACAGGAGGAAGCATATCTTTTGTGTCGCCGGAAATCTTCGTAGGCTTTAACATGTTGGGACATCTGCGCTGCTAAGCAGTCCTTTAGTTTTTGCTGCCGCCGAAGGAAGCGGGAAAAACGGCTTTTTGGAATAAACACATACAGGTGAGACCAAACAAAAGAAGTCTTTGTGTGCCTCAGTGTATTTTTACATTGATTCCACTCTGACCACCAACAGCTCTGTTTCTCTTTGTTCTTTCATTCCTTTGTTCATTTGTTTGAATGTTCTTAATTCTTTATTACTAATCGTTTTAAGTTCAAAGAGCTCAGAGGAGCATTTTTTTTTTTTTTTTTTTTTTTTTTTTTTTTTACTGTCGTGATGATATATATCTAAATGGCGTCTTCTCTGCTTCAGTCTCTCTCCGTCTTTTCATTGTGTCATTATCTTACCATGATGGTTATTGCCCTCATGCTTGAGAAATGTGGAAAATTGGTCCTTCTAGTGTAGTATTCCCTGGGTGTACATCAGTGCCTGGAGGTTTGGGTTTTATATCCTGCTGTCGGCCATATGCAGGTGCTGAGTCTGGGCAAATGAAGATAGGAAGGCCATAGAGCCCCCTGATTCACTGCCTCTCTCCGTATGTAACATAAAAATTGCCTCTCTGCTAGATATATTTGATTCACAGCAGGTACTGCGTACAGTCTATCTTACAGCGTCTCTCTCTCTCTCTTCTTGTATGGCTCAACATGGTTTTTGCTTTAACTGTCCTTTTCTTCTTTCCTCTTCCTCCTTGTCAGTTCTTCCCTCTTACTTTCCTTTTATTTTACCTCTGCTTCGTTGGGCCAGGTTATAAAATCGTTTCGTTCTAGTTTTGAACTCATGTATTTTTCCATCTATATTGGGATGAGCGCAGTATTTTTTTTTTTTTTTTTTAAATGAAGGAAGGGTTGACTCTAACTTTTTTTATGCATGTTCTTATTTGTTATTGTTTAGAATTGCACTGGGCAGTCAATGATTGCAAGGCCATCCTGTCATTCAAAATGTTCTTTTAAAGAAATGGATACTTTTATTCAACAATGATGTGTTAAGTTAATCATTTATAATTTTACAAAAGATAACCAACGAAAATCCAGCTCATTTAAACCTTGTATTCATCAAAGAATCCTGGAAATACATGCTCTAAGAGAGCAACCTCAAAATCTCTCCAAAAATTCAGTGAAGAACAAAAATTGCCTGCCAATTAGTTCTGCCAAAAGAATGAGAGAGAGAAAACAGATTTGGTTGAGGCTGCTGTGCTCATTAATGATTTTAAAAAGTGCCTCTTCTGGATTATTTTTTCTCCACAGAAAGCAATCATTTTATATGAGCACTAGATGACAACTCATTTCCTTAGTGTCAGGCACTGAAATGTCCCACAATGTGTGATATTGCTCTTGAAAATAGTCAAGTACAAGTACTTTAGAAAACACAAACAATGCACTATGAATTTCTAGGTAGTTCCTCAGGGCTTTCCTGGTAGTCATATAATCATCATGCTGATTTTATGACTTTAAATTAGGTTGCAAGCAGTTGAATTGCAGTGGCGGGTCACACTATACGTCTACTTTTTGTATCCACCCTTCACGTGACATTTCTTTCCTGTGAATACAGGACAGTTAAAACTTAATTAACATTTTTCTGTTCTTAACTGCACTAGAAATGGAAAAATGACACAGTATGCACTTACCACATTATCTTGTTTTATCACCATTCCCAGTGGACAACTGGCTAATTTCTGAAACATTTTGTATTGGTTTTTTACTCTTTGATATGACAAACATCAGTTATGTTATCAGAAAAAAGGAAAAGATGTTTATCTGCAGTATGTGTCATCCTCAAGAAAAGCAGGTTTTGAAGCACATGTGTTTTTAAAGACTGTAGACAGTATGGCAGTGCATGTCGACGAGTGTCTTCACATATTTTTTTTTAATTTAGGCATAAGAAATCTTTAGCTATTTTCATAGGCCATATGTGACCATGGACCTCAAAACCAGTCATAACAGTCATTTTTTTTAAAAATTGAGATTTATACATTATTTGAAAGCTGCATAAATAATCTTTCCATTGATGAATGCTTTGTTAGGATAGGACAATATTTGGTTGAGATACAACTATTTGAAAATCTGGAATGTGAGGATGCAAAAAAAAATCTAAATACTGAGAAAATTGCCTTTAAGTTGTCCAAATGAAGTTCTTAGCAATGCATATTACTAATCAAAAATTAAGATTTGATATATTTACAGTAGGAAATTTACTAAATATTGACATGGAACATGATCTTCACTTAATATTCCACTGATGTTTGGCATAAAAGAGAAAATTGATCATTTTGACCCATACGGTGTGCTACTTATTACTGGTTTTGTGGTCCAGGCTCACATATTTGCCCATTGTTTGATTACTTGATCTGCAATCAAATGAAAAGGAAAAAAATATTTGTGCTAACACGTTTCTAAAATGATTTGAGGTTAAAAGTTCATCTGAGAGCTGAATATAGGCTAAACAAAGACCTCAGTTTCCCTTTACGCTGTCCTCATTATCCTTAAAAGATTCTGCCATCTGGTGGCAGATGAATGAAACAAACTCTTTGTCTTAGCAAAGTCCTTTGTTTATTTCAGTGAAACCTGTGTGAAGTTTCTAATTCATCCTGTTTTGAAAGAGTGAATTTAGTCTATAACCTTAAACTTTCTTTTTGTCTATATGTGTTTAGACTCCAGCGGCCAGCCTTTCTGTGTCCGGTGCAAGCCGGAGTACCAGGGTCCCAACTGTGAGCAGTGTAGTGATGGCTTCTACAACGCCGACAGCATCTGCCTTCCCTGTAACTGCAGCGGGAACGAAGACCCCCACATGTCCGGATCTCAGATCTGTCACCCGGACACGGGCAGCTGTCTGAGCTGCATCAACAACACTACGGGGCCGCACTGCGAACGCTGCGCAGAGGGCTTCACAGGGGACGCGCTCGCAAGGAACTGTACTCCTACAGGTGAGACCCTGCACTAGCACAACCTCTAGTCATTTTTGGCCGTAGTCGGGTAAATTAGGGCCGTGCCGACATATTATTGCATTTCATTCATGCCGTTTTCAACAGTTAGGCTAAACCTGTGACTCTGAAACCATCATTTGTCAAAGCAGTCAGAGCTGCTTCAGTGCTAAAGAAAAGTGAAGTGAACCAGTTGTGAGAGGTTGAAACCGATCCCACAGGTTAACTCTTTCTCGTGGACACACTGAGTAGCTTTCTCATGAATTTGGTGTGGTTTCAGTTGTGATTTGCTTATGAAATTGCAACTTATTTAAATACATCACGTTGTTATCTAGCCCTGTACTGCAGGGCTGGAAAACATCAACGTGTGAACAGGAAACACCAGAACTTTTGATATTAACATATTTAAGTAAATATTTAAAAAGGTGATTGAAAAGTGCTTGCGTGTTATGTGACTGTGGTTTTCAGAGAGGGGAAGAGAGGATGTGTTGTAGAATGACTAATCCCAGATCAGTGTTCTGACTCACAACATCCGTCTGTACCTTGCTGATTCTATCAGTGGCATACTGTAAAGAGGACAGATCGTACATTCCCACAGGCAGGCTGACACGGGCTGCCAAACGGTAAGCTTGGACCACAGGGTGAATAAATGAAAGAGAGGAAGAAAAAAAAAGAGTGATTTATCACTCCAGTAAGTCAGCCAAATCCACACTCACTTTTTGTCAATCTTTCCACTTGGCCAAAAATAATAAATTCTTCCGTTCCGGCATGTCTGAGCTCTGCTCCAGATGTTCTGCTGCTACAGAACAACCATGTTGTCACCACTGATGACGTCCCGTTGTAGAAGTACTGGCTTTCAGTAGTGACTTTCTAACAATGGAATGTCTCTGATAAAGTGTTTCCTATAACGACAGTGTTATTGTTAACGTAAAACAAAACTAGACCTTTTCTGTTTTTCGGAATTGAAATGCCAGCAGTAATCAAATAAAATAGAAATATTATTTGAAAAACTTTATTCTTAAAATTAATTGGAAATGTCGCCTTGCCAACTAACTGAAATAAAGTATTAAAATGTTAACTAAAAAGTAAATCTATATCGAAATATTTTTTATAAAACTAATAAAAATGACAAAAGCACATAAATTTTAATCTGAAAGTTAAAGATAATTCTAAATATTAATAAGTACTATAATAGTATATAAAAGGTAGGTTTTTCAGTCTTTATGTACAGTGCGTATGGTCTGACATTGTCTGTTCTACTGAACAGATGGAATCGCTCCTGCCTGTGAACCTTCTACCAGTATGCAGCATCTGTTCTGTACATTACACTAGATCAGGGCTCCACATGGAACTGTTTTGCTGCTCTGACTTTTTCTTTTTTTCCTTTACTCTATTTTTGCTCTCTCTCTCTTTTTCACTTTATCAGTACAATGCTTTTAATATTTTTTCCCCCCGGGTTTCTTTGATAAATACAAAGTCCAAAAGAACAGCATTTATATTGAATAGAATCTTTTGTAGCATTATAAATATCTTTAATGCCACTTTTGATCAATTTAAATGTTATTCCTATTATTGATGGAAAAAATATTTAAAACATTTGAAATAATACAAATACAAAAATAATTTTAGAAAAAAACTACAAAAGTATCAATTTCTTAAGAACTTAACCTAAACATTTGAATAAATATTATTGTATCTACAGTCCACACAAACACACGTATGCATGTGAAAGAAATGTATTTAATTAAACATCATATGGAATTTCAGTCAGTAATGACTAGTGTTGGGGAAAGTTACTTTTAAAAGTAATGCATTACAATATTGCGTTATTCCATTAAAAAAAAAAAAGTAACTTAAGTAAAGTAATGCATTCTGTTACTTTTGCATTACTTTTGGGCTGGGCTTGCTTATTTCGGTAACACTTTATTGACTAATTCTAGCACAATTCGAGTAACTGTATTGAACCAGAAAAAAAACAGAGATCATGCAGACCTAGAAAAGGTCTTTTTTAACTGATCGTTTCGCTAGATAAGACCCTTCTTCCTCGGCTGGGATCATTTAGAGCCCTTTGAAAGCTGCATTTAAACTGCATTTTTTAAAGTTCAATCTCAGGGGCACCATAGAAGTCCACTATATGGAGAGAAATCCTGAATATGTTTTCCTCAAAGAAAACATAATTTCTTTACGACTGAAGAAAAAAAAGACATGAACAACTTCTTTAAGTACATAAAATTTGCTTCGTTTCAAGATAATGAGACTTTCAGTTCGGGGAGTGAGTCAGATATTCAAACTGATTCAAAAAAGTACCTTGTGAGGTTTTTTTTCTGAGTGATTCATCAAAAGGACAAGTTACTTGTTTATAAATCAGACTAAACTAGAAATTTGTTTTCTGCATGTAGCCCACAGAGACATTTTGTTTTCTTGCTATGTCATGGTTCACTGTCTTTTTTTTTCTCATTCCATTCACTAAAACACTGTAAACTCACATTTTGGAATGTCACTCGAAAGTCACTAGAGTTTAATTCATGTTCTATTTTATTAGATGCACATTGTCTGAAACTGTCCTTCTCCCTCTCTTGCCCTGTCCATAGTCGTCCACACTACTCCTTCAACCACGACCCACTGGTTTCACTACACCACCATGACCTCCAGTCCCAATGCTACAGCACAATTCACCACCTTCTCCACAACTTTGCTGAGCAGCCTGGGCAGCTCCACCCCCAACACCACCACCACCACCGTGACTCCGCTCCCGTGGAACCAGTTTAACATCATTGTCCTGGCCGTCATCATCATAGTTGTCATTGCTCTCTTGGCGGTGGTCGGTGGCGTGTACACTTACAGAGAATACCAGAACCGCAAGTTGAACGCCCCGTTCTGGACCATCGAGCTGAAGGAGGACAACATTAGCTTCAGCAGCTATCATGACAGCATTCCCAACGCAGACGTATCAGGGCTTTTAGAAGATGAAGCTAGTGACATGGGCAATGGACAACTCGCTTTAACCGGTCCGGGTAGTTTGTATAAGGTGTAACTGATGCTCCTGCACAGAAACTGGGCTACAGCGCTAGCGCTGGCACGACGCTGGGCGGATTGTGGACCTGTGGATTTATTTTTTAATTTCATGCTGATGAACAAAGGATAAGGTTTTCCCATCAGACATAATGCAAACACTCACATAAGCGCTCCAGAGCAAGAAGACAAAGACATCTAACTGAAAAGCCAAGTTCCTGCCTTATTGAAGGCCTTGGCCAACAGCTGAAACATGTTGTTGCACTTTGAAGAAAGAGAAAAGATGACTAATTCACTAATGTGTGACAGAATACTAGAGAAAGAGGCATGTCTGATTGAGTATTACTACAGCGGCCATGAGACACGCATGACGTTTCATCACACATGGATTGATCAATCAAATGCATCTGCTTATTAACATTATTTGCACATTTGCATACTGGCAGTTACGTCCATTCACACATTCCCTTTGCTGTTTTAAATGCGCAGAGTGGACATTAGTTTTCAACAAACTCAGGATGGATATCATTTGGGGATTTTTGTGTGTGTGTGTGTGTGTGTGTGTGCAAAGCACACCATTTTAGTGTGGCCTCTTTCATGCTATTACATGTGCAGGACTTTAGGGGGCACCGTTACACTGGACCTGGCATACGGAGCAGGCCTGTGTATTATGCAATGGAAATACATCATAATAAATGGCAGATGCTGAATGACTTCTGCACTTATTTTTGGCAGGCGCCAAAAATAAGTGCAGAAGAAAATAAAGAAATTGCGAGAAGGGATGATTTGTTTTTAATCAGGCCAAAGAGGATCTGTGTGTCAGTCTCAGATGGAGAGAGCCTGACTAATTCTTGTCACAGTTTTACAGCGGGAAAGTGGATTTAGAAGACTGTTTCATGGTGTATGGAATTGTACTTGTTTTATTTATTTTTCAGGAATTTTCTCCTCAATCCGCTTTTCCTTTGTGACTTATCACCGGCCACCTGTTGAAAGGTGCCAAGCGTTGTTGTGCGGACCTGACACAACTCGTCTCACTGGGAGAGTTTAAGTTTTGGTTAATTTATTTGGACGAACCTCTCCCTCAGATCGATGACTTAGGGTCAGTTTGCGTGAGTCACAGAGGAGGAGAACAAAATGATCAGATGAGCAATAATCCCTGATGAGTCTAACAGCCGTACTGGACAGTAAACAGTCACTGCCATTTGTGTAGCACAGGCAAAAACAAGTTGAGCAAACGGTTCAGTGATATTCGGTTCAGAATAAGTACACATGTTTGAGTGTGTGGGTGTATGTGTGGGTGCTGAGCATGGTAATCTAATATATTATTATTTTTATTATTGGAGTTGGATAAAAGAGAAGTGCCATGTCAGTCAGTTAAAGACGTATAAATGGGTGTGTATGAATGAGTCTGTTCTTGATAGGCGATGGCCTGAACTTGAAGACGAGAGCAATAGTTCCTTTGTGATTGTATGTCAATGACTCTTGGGATACCTACTTTTAGCTCCCTCCCTATTTCCACCATCCCGAAGCTGTCTGAGGTGTGTTGGTACAAAACGATGTAAATATTAGATGTACAGAACGGTTGTCATGAGGTGGCTGCTATCGTATTGGTACGTATGGCGACGAGTCTTGTTTCTGTGACCAGCATACTCGTGCGCACACACAGAGACTGCCGTCGTGATGGTGTCTTAATCTCACGTTGTAAGCATTGTGCAGTATGCATGGTGCACCACATTCACAACTAACTCTGTGAAAGATTTCAATAAAGTCAGTTTTCCAATAATATGTGCATTCCTTATTATTATTATTATTATATTGTTGTATGTCTTGTAGGAATATGACGGTAGCAAATTTTTCAAATTTTCAAGCTTTTATCACAGTAATAGGGTATTATCACGATATTGAAATTTGTTTGCCAAAAAAAGTATTGTCCTAATACAGTATAACAGGTTTAATAACTTTTTTCTTATAATAAAAAGAACTGAAAATTTACAATACAGCAAGAAAAAAAAACAAATGTTTCAAACAGATTAAAGTGCAAAAGAATTATAAAGAACAACAGGCAACACTTTACAATAAGGTTTAGTTAACCTTAGTTAATGCATTAAAATTAAAGAGCATATTGCAGGTTAGATCTCCCAGTGAGTCAATGTAGAAAAATAATGTAGGCTTCTGAAATAAAAAATAAAAAAAAAAGTTCACTTCCGCATCTGAAAAAACGCCAAACCGGAAGTGATGTGACACGAGGGAGCGCAATCAATTTAAACAATAGGAAAACAATGGATCGCAGTGACAGCTCAGATGCTGAGGAAACTAAATATTTGTTATGATGGACCACAGCCATACAATTATGAGCCTGCTATGCGGCCAAGAGAGCAGGGACAGAACAACGATCAGCGGAGACAAATAGAGGGTTTGCACTTATGACACGATTTGGTCATTTACCCGGATGCACGGCCATATTGGCGATACCTGGATGTAAACAACAGCATGGATTGCGTGGTTAATGTACTACTGAATTTGTTGTTCTGCTAATTTATGCTGTCTAAACCATAGAAAAACGTGAAAACGTGGTAAAGATACGTACAAGCAGTATTAAGTAAGATATTAGCTTTATATTTCACCTACCTGGCCGGAAATTATAAGAACAAACATGAATGTTGTCAAGATTCTTGTCCTGGAAATCCTGGTTCACTTTGGCCAACCACAAACGCCTTTTCACAAGTTCACACTAACATATAATAAACTGAGTAAAGGTTATGCGTATTTGGCGTGCTGTCCGGGAGAGGGCTCCAAGCTCGGTAATCATTCCCGAGCCCGAGGAGAGGTGTCCGAGCTAGGCGTTTTAGCCCGAACCCAAAGCGCTCCCCCTCTAGGGAAGGAGGAATGGGCTGAAGGTGAGGAGTTGGGGTGGTGGAGGGGTGCTGCGAGACAATGCCCGCAGGCATTGTGGCATTTGCGGGCATTTGCGGGCATTTGGCGTGCTCCTCCCGAAATTTGCACTCTTCCTCTTGATTTGTTATAACTTTTGGCAGTCTATAATACTCCAAATGTTTTTCTCCTGCTGGCGGTCAAACTAGAGGCTGACTACGGGCTGGTCCGTTTACACCATTGGTCTCAAACTCAATTTCTAGAGGGCCACAGCTCTGCACAGTTTTGCTCCAACCCTAATCAAACACACCTAGTCCAACTAATCAAGGTCTTTAGGATTACTAGAAACTATTAAGCAGGTGTGAGTTGGAGCTAAACTGTGCAGAGCTGTGGCCCTCCAGGAATTGAGTTTGAGACCACTGGTTTATACTGAAACACAACCCTGGAGTTTTCAAACGAAAAAGTCACTAGTTTCAACCACTGGATTGCACCAGTTTCCTGACTGTCTGGTTCGTACTGCACACAAAACTAGAAAGCACTAGTGATGATCATGAGCTTCAGCTGAATAAAATTTAAAATGACTTTTGTGAAAAAAAATATTCAGTTGTATTTGAGGCACTATGAACCTATGTTATGTTGGATGCTAACATGTTTAATATTTATTTGCTGCTTCAGGCAAATTATAGACACTGTAAAACACTGCAATTGTATGGAAGCTAGTATTGTTTTATTTTGAAATGAAAAGTTAAGTTTGGACCAGATGATGTTTTTATTATTTAATTTAATAATATTCAGAATTTATGGAGCTATTGTTTAATAATTACATGAATTAGTTACATTTTCAGACATCTTCATTATTCATCATAACTTAAAGTCCAATTGCCCAAGCTCATTTCTAGTCTGTTGCTATTATGTCTTCCCTTCAACTAAAAATACAGACGTGTATACAATTTGTATAATTATATTGTGTAATTCAGATGTATCTATATGTTTATTGTTCATCATCTATATTGTTCTGTTTTTCAAACTAAAATAAATACCAAACTACATTTGTCCAAATGAATGAGCATTAGTATTTTACATTACTGACATTCAATTGCTAGAATTTTAATTAAAGGAATAAATATCTAGAAATAAATAAATCAACGAAATAAAGATAAATCAATTTATACCAGTTGCATTTTACATATTCTGCAAAACTGAGATGGCATCATCCTCATTATGTACATCCCAAAGTCATCGAAATTGGTATAATCTAGCAGTAAACTCTGTTCCTATAAACAGTAAACTTCTTTCTTCAGTTTGCAGTGTTCCCTCAGTGAGACCGCAAATATCAAACAAAGGTTAAAAGATGACTCCTTTTTTATATGTGCAGTAAACTATATTGCTCAGATCAGTTTCTTTTTCTCTGTTCAGTAGAATCATCACTTTCATCTACAGAACATGTGTTTCTGATGGCATCATCTGGGTAAGAATTGTGATGGTAGGATAAATTAAGTAAGTGCCTGACTTCAAAGATTTTGCTCGTTTCTAACAAGTTTTGACATCTTGTAACACATCATTTCAAACATGTATAACAACATGCCTCCTCCCTGGCAAAGCACGTGAAGCTGCTCAAGGCAACGCTTTTGAGTTTGAGTGATATGCTGAATTGTGACATTTTCCATGGTTGAGCTACATGATCTGTTACGTTCTTACACTATCCTGTCAATTTCTATTTCTTTAGTAATAAGTTCCAGAAAAGGATTTTTGTATTTAGAAGCCCACGCACAAGCCTTACATTTCCTAACGCTCTAAAATGTGATCTAAATCTGTTTCGAACTATACTTAGCCCCGAGTTGGCTTGTGTCGTTGCGCAATTTTGCAGTCTTCTTTTACAATTATAATGTACCGAGTGCATGTTTAATCACAAATACTGAATGACACAATCTCCATATCGCAACTTTCATCTGGCTGCTGTTGGTTTTGAGAACTAGGGTGAACAATTTGTTTTTGCTCAATCCTGAAAAACAATCCAGTGGAGAAAGCCCCCCACCCACTTGTTCTCATCTTTAATTTGTACCCTTCTTAAAGGTCAGAGGTAGATAGCTGGGGAGTATTCCTGCAATCGCCCACACCTTCTGGGTATCCATTAAGGGGTCATACTAACAAATATCACAGAATCTGAGTCACTTTTTTAAGTCATGCTAAGTACATGCTTTCATTTCATTTAGAACATCTATAAATAAGCAAAAAGATAATTCAACTCTTGCTATGAATGAAAATAACAGAACCAAGAATTATTGTAGCCGTTCACGTGAAGCCTGATCGAGACCGAGCTAAACCCTCTGAGAGCTCGCCACCGGACAGGACTGCTGTGCCAAACTGTAATCTCATTGGGTAGCGCTCAATTTTCGCTGTCCGGATTTCGGTTACAGCTAGTCACTACATAAGATAGGACAAGAGCCAAAAGACACAGCTTTGACTGCTGTAAACGAAATACCAACAGATAAAAAACTTTTAGCATGCTCTTAAACTCTGGCCTCTTTATTGTTAGTCATTTTTCACAGAAGTCATGTTTAACGGAGAAATTAACTTTTGAAACCATAAAAGAGGTGTTATTGTACACATTACTCCACCCCTGCATTTGTCACCTGCTCCCTTGTGTAAAAAGGCCTGAAGTGTCATACAGAAATATGATGATAATGTTGATTTTGTTTGCGATATTGTAAACACAATGCAGACGTGCTGTGGGAGTGATTCAAAACATGACTGATTTTCACTTATCTCCCGTCCCAGTTAACACTGCATTTTTCCATTTTGCTAATGGAGAGCGTTTCAAGTGGAAACTAACTGCTGTAGTAGTGAGAGTCTTTCGTATGTCTCTTCTTGCCTACCTGGAAATACTGTTGCCATGACACAGAGCTGTTGAAGTTCTTGTCAAGATCATCCCTCAATCCCACAAAGCCTGCAGTGACACTGGAAATAAACAGTTTATGAGAATTTCTTGAGTATTTGACTCAGATATTAGCAGTATGTGCCACTCAGCCTTCCTTGCTCTGATTCTGAGCAGCTTTGTCAGTCTTAGTAAATAAGATCATCATCCTCAGATTGTTTTTTCAAGTCAAATAAGTCAGTTACTTGGCTCAAGTAATCAGTAACGACAAAACAGACATGTGAATCGTTATTGCACATCAAAAATCCCGAGGCATTTAAATTAATCTGAGCACATGATGCCGGAAATCAACAGCACTTAGCCAATCGAGTGCTGACAAGTGGAATCTGATGTCATTGTGGCATCACCGAGCCATGTAAGCCTTCGAAATGGAAGACATTTGCGGGCATTTTCTTTTACTTACTTTGATATCATCTGGGAAACTGCCCTCTTTTGGAAATTCAACTTGTGAGTTCTGTAAATAGAGTAACCGATAAAAATGAGTCATATAAAAGTATATATGTGTACATATAACTGGAAAAACATAATCTGTGTCTGAATCAACAAGTGAGATGCTCACAAACAGACTGAATGTCCCTAAAGCGCCCAGCAACATCTAAACATGCACAGTGCATGAAGATTTTTGCTGATGCTTCTGCTAACACCCACACCCAATGGGAGCACACGTATAGACGTGGTGACCTTGTTTGTGTGATTGATTACAGATATTTCTTATGACTTCCAGTCAACATTAAGGGAAAATACCAGATGGGTGGTCTCTAAAGGCCTTGTGGTCTATATCGGCTCTTAAAGGGATAGTTCACCCAAAAATTCTAATTCTGTCCCCATTTAGACATTTTGTTCCAAGCCTGTGTCAAAGGAGACAGTGGTTTCTGTGCAATGACAGTGGTGATGAAGACTGAAAAAGGATGCGAAGTCACTTTTTAGGTCTTCTGAAGCCATGCCATGGCTTTGTGAGAGGAACAGTGTTCACTTTCAGAAATAAAGCTGTCACACTTCTGTATTTAAATGGTCCGTATTGGTACCATATTGGTACAAAGAAGTACCTAAAGTGTACATATTAGTACATAAAAGGTACAAAAGTGACACCTTTGAGTGTTGAAACTGATTGTGAGTTGTCATTGACTGATATGACGGAATGGCAACAGTGTTCGGCAAAAACCTTTTAGTCCGCACGCGCGACTTTGACTGCTGCTTTGCGACATTGTACTGTTACTGTGTACAACAGGAAAATGGCTAATTCTGATGTCGGTAAGTTTCCGTTTAATGCTAAAAGCGACCCTTCTCTTGCTTTTTTTTTATTTCGATAACTGAATGTTATACGCTCCACTGACCTCTCTATTGTCTCCTAATGTTCGCTGATGCTGGGATTAGATCATGAAATGATTCAATAAGTTTAATGAAAACCATGAATGAATCATTCAGAACTGTTTTTAGACCGATAGGAAAAAATCACTTAAAGTTCTAATTCGAACAAATGATTAGCCAATAAACCAGCCGTTGCTACATTTTTGACACAATACTCACGCACAACTGCTACCATATGGCTGTTCTGGAGGATTTAAGATCGATTGCATGTTTGAGATTTCGCATTATTGAGACTTGATATCTTCATTCTCCTTCAAAGAGATTCTCCAAAATTTCTCCTTCTGATGTGTATACAGGCTTGTAATGACATGAGGGTGAGTAAAATGACAGAATTGTATTTATTTATTTATTTATTTATTTATTTATTTTTGGAGAACTGTGTCCTTAAGATTTCACTGTCACGCTTTTAAGATTAAAGATTTAAATTTCTGTAAAAGATACAGTTGCAGGACTGACATTAGGGAAAGTCTCACTGTTTTTTTATCTTTATTTTGGTAGGTTTAGGTTTTATTAACTCTCCAGACAGGCAATCTGATAAAATTACAGAGAGTGCTAATAACTCAAATGAAACAAGATGTTGGCTTAGATTACAGCAAGAAATCAGTGAAATGTATGAAGGCATACTTTACATAGTGAAAGCAATGAGTTTTCTGTTACCATGATCGCATCCACCCTCATCTCACCCACAGGTGATGCGGAGTTAATAGCGCACCGTTGAATGCGTGGGAGAGACTCGTATCTCATTACAGTCGACAACTTCATCCGGTACAAGAGGCATTTCTAGTGAGACTGCAGTTATTTCAACTTCTTGAGGAGCAGGCATGGATACAGCGCGGACAGCTAGGGCGCATATTATCTGGACATCCATAGCATTGTTTTTTATTTTAATCGCATCGTGCTTGACATATTTCGTCATGTCGAAGGTAAATTTAACTGGAGCTACAGCCTTAGAACTTAAGATATTGAGTTGAATATTGGTAAGATATCGGTTGAATGAAAGTCTAGTAAGATAGTTTACCATTATAGTAAGCATGCGGTTTTAATGTTTTTTTATGAAAAAGAGGGGAAAACAATTATCCGATCCTATCCTAGTTCACATACACACAGGGCTGAGAAACACTTCCTTGTTTTCCATCTTAGAGTTTTTTTATGTGGATAGCTAACTCATGGATCAAGTTGCAGAGGGCGTGTTTGTAAACAACGAATGAATGCATTTATGCTACGCGTATTTACGTAGGCTCTGCTTCTGTGCAATCTACTCTTGAAATATGCAAGACAGTGACATGTATTACTGTAACTTCAACAGGTGCCTGAATGCCAAAGAATTAGCATCGTGAATGGTAAGTTATACCAAAATATTACCTCATGTTTACGGTACTTAATGTGTATTTTGTCAGCGACTATTAGCGTAATTCATTTACCCCTTTTTCTCCTTCGCGCCACATTTAAGCTTTTTGTTTAGCGCGGTTTTCTATGTGAGAAGACGAAACATCTACACTTAAGAATTTGTAATATTTTGTGATATGTGGGGAGAAAAAAAAACGTGTCGCCTGAATGGCCACTACTGACAATGGAACCTCCTCAGCTAATGCGACCCCTGTTCGCTAGCGTTTTTTCGAAAAGTTAAAACTACGCGTTCTGACGTGTAATTTCAATTTTGTCGTTGCTAAATAAAGCGTTTATCCCCATATATGTTTAACCCATGTTAAAACATATATAACGTGTATATTAATTAAAAAAAAAAATCTCTCAATAACAGGCTGTTATTACCCAGGTTGTTATTTGACATCAGTAACCACTAACGAGCACCTACATGAAAACTGAGCATGATTTAAACAACTGATCATATACAATAAACAATAAAAGCTGTTATGAACCTAACATAAAAAGAAAACTAGGCTGGTGTAAGCGGTAGAAAGGTTCTGAAAGCTCTGAATCTCAATTCTAATTGATTGCAGCTTGGTAGCTGCGGTTACTAAAATGGTAATGGTAGCAGACTATAATAATGGTAACATTTCGTATAAGTGAGACAGTTGTGCTTTTAGCTGGCTGTGTGTGTTTGTGGGAGTCTGCTGTGAGAATGTTTGGGTGGGGAGCCGAGCCGAGCCGTCTCGCTGCGTGTTGTGTCAATGCGCTTTTGTGGTCTGCTTCAGCGCTTTTTCCTGTACAGCTGTGAATTTAGTCATACATACTTTATTGTCAGCATTTGTTTTGTGGTGAAAAACTTGGAGATGTTTACAGATGTTTTTCTTTCCTTTTTTTTTTGTTTTCTATCTGGCAGTCTCCTCGATAGAAAATATGTTCAGACATATCTCTCGAGACCAAGTCTCTGGAGAGAACTGGCTTCTAAAAGGTGATTAGCCACAAATTTGTTTCTAAATATATTTCTGAAAGAAAATGGTTTGACATAAAGTCGACATTTCTCATTGAAAATATATTCTATTAAAATGACATAGCTTAATATAAAGCTCTGTGATTCTAGAATGAGAATTCTTGCTACATGTTTATCTTCTTCAAGCTCGGGATCAGAGAAATGACTGTTTGGTCTGGGAGGACGAGTGGCGGGGATACAGGAATGACAATAAGAGCATTCTGGACCACACCAACATGTCGATGGTCATTCGAGAGAAAGGCGTCTACCTGGTCTACATACAAGCTAACTTCATTCTGAAGCCGCAGAAGGATAACAACTATACTGTAGACCTCAAAATCCTAGTGGATTTCAATGGTGGGACGGAGGACGTGTTTTCGGCCGCACATGACACTAAGGTGGTGAACGGCAACTCGCATCCAGACGCGAAGCTCAACACTTTCCTTCTGATGAAGATGGACTCATCAAGCAAGTTATCAGTGAGAGTATTTCCAAGTAATTTGGTGGACTTCCAACCACGACCCTTCTCCACCTTCATCACTATCATAAAATGGGCAAACGACTGGTAGACTGCGATTGGCTTTCTGCGTGAAACCCATACCCATGTCCAATTTGTACAATGGCAGTTGTTCTTATATTCTTTTTAGCTTTAAATGTGACTTTTCAAGAGGATGCGGTCTCAAGATCAGCTGCTAGAACACCTGAATTTTTCCAGCTGTTGTACTAGGAAATGCTCGCTGACATTAACAAGGATTGCGTGGGGGTTGTGATACTTTCTTGGTGTTTTTTCTTCTTCCTTTCGAAATATGAAGATCACATCTCATGATCTTCTCAGAAGCATGACACATTTTCCTCTCAACTGATGTATGAGTTAGGTTTGTTTTGTTTCAGTTTTTTTATGAGTCAAGATGAAAAAGGGCACGATATACTGTTAATGAGCACCGACTTTGAAGATTCTCATGTATTACGTACATAAAAGATGTCATAACTGCCTGCAAACAAACATTGTTCTACAAAACAGAAAGTAGTAAGCTAATTCTGAGTAAGTGGGTATTTCTTTAGCATATATATAATCGTACAGTATTTTAATCATCGACAGCTGAATGTAAAAACCTCATAACACCCTATCTCTGTCCAGCGTCCATATTTGATATGAATGCTCACTTTCCAAAGCTAAGGAGCAATATTTTATTGTGTAAATATGTACTTCTTTTTTTTTTAAGACAAGAAACCAGTCAAAGTTCTTGAAATGTGGTGCCAGTTTTTAGCTGTAAGCAGATTGATCCAGCCACAGAAGCACTTATTTGTTCATGAATGTCATGGAAATGTTTTCCGATGGGGGTGGTGGATGGCTAGGGGTGGTAGTGGTGAAAAACATAAAAAATTACCACTAGTTACACTAATCCAGTCAGTCAAGTAAGCCGTATAATTTTGAACAACATCAGCTGTTTCAATGAGACAGTGGAGTGTTTTTCTTTTCCAGCAAGTGGGGAAGTTTCTTCTCCAAACCAGTATTTTCTTCAGTCAGGAAAATGCCATTTATGATCACATATAGTTTTTTTGTATTCAGTTGACCCAAACCAGCTGGCCAAATCTAAAGAATATATTTTTAAAAATAGACTAAATTTAATGGGTTTTTTTTCCCCTCTTATTTTCCTTTTGTATGAAAGTTTTGTTCTTTCACAGCCAAGTCCTTACACTTGTGTTTATACTAAGTTTATGCTGAGTGATTTCAATTGACTACGTTTTTTTTTTTTTTTTTTACTGTTCTCAAATATGCAAACAATATTATATTTATATGCAATCTGTAATATTTTTATTTAAACTAATAATTATAAATAAAGCAATATGTTTTCCCTTTGAATGCCTCAGATATTCTGTAAGCAATTTTCTGTACAATAGCCACATCAACAAACATCACACTTAGGAAGCCGTTCGTGATAACGAACAAAATGTCTTATGTTACTGTTATCTTAGCTTTAAGCTTTTCAATCTATGCTGATCAGACAAGTCTTTGTTTTGACTTGTTTCCTGTATAAAGTACAGAAAAGAAAACATTCAAGTTTTACTAAAGTGGTACAAAATATGTGACCCTGGACCACAAAACACGGGTATATTTGCAGCAATAGCCAAAAATACATTGTATGGGTCAAAATTATTGATTTTTCTTTTATGCAAAACAAATTATTAGGATATTTAGCACAGATCATGTTCCATGAAGATATTTTGTACATTTCATACCGTAAATATATCAAAACTTAATTTTTGATTAGTAATATGCATTGCGAAGAACCCCTCAGATTCCAAATTTTCAAATGTGTATCTCGACCAAATATTGTCCTATCCTCACAAACCATACATCAATAAAAAGCTTATTTATTCAGCTTTCAGATGATGTATAAATCTCAATTTCAAAAAAAATTGACCCTTATGACTGGTTTTGTGGTCCAGGGTCACATATCATTGTCTAATTAGTTATTTTGTGCTTAGGATGGCAAATTAAATCTTTACAAAACCCGTAAAGGTTTGTAGACCACTTATTCAGAGGAGAAAAAAAAGTGTTGATGTGTCGAACTGGTAGTGTAGTGTTCCTTGCAGAACCAGAACAGCAGAATCATAACCATAAACATTGTTTTTTTTTTTTTTTTTTTTTACAAATTGTACACTACAAGACAGGGCACATCCATAAACCAACATTACATTGTAGGCAATTTGTGTGTGACAACCTAATGAGAAATTTACAAAATGTTATCCATTGGTTGTAATTAGTTTTTGTTTTCTCTATTTGTTTACAGCCAACAACTGACATTCCTAGAATGTTCTGAGTTGGGTGATTCTCAACGTAACATCTGGATTCTGAACAAGAATGTGTATAAATAGCTCCTGAAGCGTATGAGAAGGGCTGATTTAGTTGACGTAGGCCTATATGTAGCGGTACGTACTGCCCCCTTGTGCCAGAGATTTAAAATCTGACGGAAAAAAGCTGAGTCAAGTCTGAAGTTACAGGGTTTCAGTTGAGTCATGTTGTGAATTCAAGCTTCAAAGTGTTGCTAATGAAAAAAATTATGAATGAATAAATCACGTTTTTCGTAACTGCCATGACTGGGTAAATCCATAGATAGATAGACTAGATCAGAGGGGGGGAAAAGTACCAAATAGTGCATACAGATACACAAGCAAACAAATAAATGAATAAAGAGGGAGATGGCCAGCAGAGGTCCTCAGACTTCCACCCAAAGCAAGCCAAAATTGTTTAGAACAGCACTTCATGTGGACACAGCATTGCATGATGACCACAGCGGAGCTCTCCCACTATAGAAATTTAACTGATACACACGATACGAAAAAAATATATACACAAAACACAAAATAAAAAAAACAAGCTTAAACATCAATGAATATCATTGATTTTTTTTCATTCATCTTTTAATATCAAACATATAGTTTTATTTGACAAAAATAAAAATGCAATGTTTTGTTTTGTTATATTTGATTACATTTTAAAAGATACATTAAAGTTAAAGTTTTATTAATAATTTCATTAGACATGATTTTTGATGATAACATTGTATTAAATCATCAAATACAAAATAAATCTAATAAATTGAAAATAATTTACAGGGAAATTAAAATGGATTTAATGGGGCCCTAAATTAAGAGGTGGCTTGAAGGAGTTTATGGGGAAAAAAAAAAAACAACAACAACAAGTTATGTTTACATTCATTATTGAGGTCTAAAAAACACATGGAAGGCATTTCCTTCTATATTAATGGTAAATATTGTGATAAATATATAAAAAAAAAAAAACAATTTTGTATAATATTTCTGGCCATATCGCCCAGCCCTAATTTTAAATTCTATCATGAAAAGTGCTGAAAATTAAAGAAAAGTGGAATAGAAAAATAAAATAAAATACAGATTAAATAATTAAATATGCACATACTACATTTAAACAAGTCTCACTAAAATTCAAAACATAGAATGAAAAAAATCTAAATGTTTATTTTTAAAGTCCATTAATGGAATAAAGCTGCTATCAAATGTGATTGGTTGGGGGCAAAAACTGAGCTAGTTTTCATTTGGGTTGGTTTTAAGTAAGCTTAGGGCTGGAAATTTTTCTGGGACCTGGCAACCCTGCTTTGGCATCAATATGCAGACAGGAAAGGCATTGGGAATTTTACTGTCATGATTAAAATTATATATTGGGTAATAATATTGCATATATGTTGGGGTGTGATTTTTCAATGTAAACAGTCAGATTTTATTAACATTTACTATTTACACATTTATGGACACCACCCAACCCCTGCCCTTAAAGAGGTCATCGGATACCCGTTTTCCACAAGTTGATATGATTCTTTAGGGTGTTACTGAAAATACTATAACATACTTTGGTTAAAATTTCTCAGTGGTAGTGTACAACAACACCTTTTTACCTTGTCAAAAACAGCTCTGCTCACCCGCGAGCTGTTTCAGTGCATGTCCCTTTAAATACTACTGAGCTCTGCCCACCCCTCTCTGCCATGCAGTGATGAGCAGTGTTCTCTGAGACTGCATTTAGCCGTGGAACTTGCTAACTAGCACATTATTAGGAAAGGTGATTTGCAAAGGTTCAGTAAAAAAAATTCACTTCTGTAGGTGAAGCTGGATCACAAAAGATTTGCACGAATAAAGACACATTTAGGTAGATCGGGGGTGGGGGTGGGGGCGTGTCAATCAATAGTTGTGGGAGCAACCTTGGTCTGTGTGACGTTACACAGCCAAGAATCTAAGAATGGCTTGATTTGAGAAAGAGGTTAATATTTCTAGAGATTTAAAAAAAAAAAAAAAAAAAAAAAAAAACCCTGGGTGGATTTTGATCATTTTTAGCATTATATATGGCCACCATAGGAAATTGTGGCTACTTGTATGAGAACAAACTATGAAGATAAATCAGCCTCTCTATTAATGGCCAAACGTCCCTTAAAAAAAAAAAAAAACCTACCTGTGAACCATTGTGCGCATCCGACGCACAACAGTCGGAAAACCGGAAGCCATCAGTTCACAACAGGAAACAACCACAAAAACGACGATACCACTAATGACACATCCCAGGTTACAGAACCACTCTCGTTTTTATAATTCCCAAAACAGACTCTGATAGTGTCATGAATCTGGTTCTGAACGCCAGTCCGCTCGCCACCCCGGACTACATTGCCCATCATCCACTGCGCTGATTACACGTTCACAGCTGCAGCCAATCACTAACTGTATAAATACGAGGCCCTTCCCACTATTCTGGGTCCAGTATCGCATTGGCTTTAGCACTCACCTAGTGTTAGCCACATGTGCGGAGCCATTTCCTAGTATCTAGTTTAGTTGTTTAGTTTGCACTCACCAACCCTTGTTTTCCTAGCCTGGTTATTTTGTTGTGTCTGCCTTCAGCCTGCCCTGGACTTTTCGCCTGTTATGAATTTAACTCTTCGTCCCTCGAATGAACTCTAGCCTGTCTTTTTGGAATTACCCGTTTGCCTCGTCCCTTGGATTACGTTCGCCGCTGGTTGACCCTCACCTGCTTTACAGATTACTCTTGTGTCTTGCTCTTATATTCACCAAATTTTCCCTTAAGAGTGGGTGCAGCCATTTGTAAATGTTTTGTGTCTGGCTTTTGGTCTCATCTACTTCCTGCTATTTTTAGCTGCACAAAAAGCTCGTTTTGCTGCTTGATATTGCAAACTGGTGTGTCTTACCATACTATTTTAATGCATCATCTTAATTATGAACACACTGGTTTGTAGTGCAAACTGTTTTACCGTTTACTACACTTCGATATTCTTCTCGTTATTTCCCTATGGCGGAATATGAGCCGGACGTCTAACACATTACCAGAAAACAGCTTACTTCCGCTTTGAAAAATTAGCCGGTGCGCGTTCGGAACCTGGAGGCGTCGAATAGTTGTGTAAAATAACTTCCGCTGTAGCCTGTATGAATGGTAGCGCCCATAGCACGGGATGGTTGTGATTTATTAATGAACAATTCATCATAGATGTTTCATCAAAACACATTAAGCACAGTTTCCAATCATTAATCGGGTATGACGAAACGAGGAAAAATGTCCTGATATTCCGACACACATTTCATGATTTAAATAGGAGCGCACAAGCTGCGTATGCAAAATACTTCAGAGACAGACCAGCTTTTTATTTAAAAAAATGCAAGAATAGCATACAAACAACACATCACATTAAAGAGCAATAAAACTGACCTTCAACAGGTGTTAATTATGATAACAATTTTGCATTGCGCAATAATAAAAACAATAACATTAATCATAAAATTAAAACTGTTTATATTCCGAGTATTTCTCCAGCAGTAATGTGCAGCCGCGGACAGATTATCAGTTAAAAGAATCTATTTAACCTTAGACGATCCCCTACCATGTTTATTAAATACCGTTTATTAAATACTGTTATTACAAACAATATTATTTATTATGCTTACACTATTATGATTCATAAAGTATATCATGGTCAAGATCTCATCTATTATATAAAGTAACAAGTCTAATTTCACAGGAGCATCTTTATTTATATAGCCTATATGACGCACACGCACAGGACTGTGGGAAACCGAAGGCAGCGAAGGATACATCTATGCTGCCTTCAAAATTCCATCAGAAGAAGGTACCTCTGGAGACAGGAAGTGAAGCAAAATTAGAATTCGGACGTGCCTTGATGCCTTCCAGCCTTGGAATGCTGCCTCCGAATGCTGCCACCGAAGGCAGCATTTTAGAGCTTTCGGACGCAGCCCGTGAAAAAGGCTAATAAGGTGGATACCTGTTTCCCGATGTTCGACCATGTCTTTGATCAGTAAACCTTTGCGTTTGGATCCTCCTCCAAGTACATATAACTGCAGACCGGAGATCTCCAAACATTGGCTCTAGCTTCAGCCTATTGTTATTGACTTACATTTCAAAACTAAACTTTATAAATCAAACATTGTTTGTAGTTGATCTGAAATATAATAAACTATGCTATATAAATAAATATGCTCAGCGAGAGCAGAACCCCAAAACTCGTGGGTAGTGGTTAATGATATAAACGGGAATCACCCACGAGCTCTCCCGCAAGCCGTCTCAGTAAAGCGCAGGGGAAAGGCTTTACTCTATCGCTTTGTGTTAAGCAACGGGGGCGTCCCGGGGCTTGAAACTCGCAGGGTAGGAATGGGTAGTGATGCTGGATGTAACTAAAAAGGTCCAATGCGCATGCGTGTCATGTGCCTGTCTGTCAAAAGGAGGAAGCCACGCCCTATTTTGAAGCGCCCACCCCGTTTTGGAGTTCCCGCCCCCAAATGGAAATCTCCAGGCTGCAGTTATGGACCTTTATCTCACGTCCTATATCCGGTAAGCGAACCAGTGTATCCTCACTTCCGGTCCCATCGCAACGCAATGAAAACTAAAGCGAGAATCCTCTCTTTCGCCGGTGTTATTGCAGTGTACGTGGCTATTTTTATTCTAAACAATGACACACTGCCTCAGTTTTCAATATTTCCTGACACAACACGGATGAGATGCGTGGGATGTATTAAAATATTACGTGGGAGCACGTTCGTGTGGAGTATGCATTTCGAAACTGAGGATGTTTAGGCCTACATCTCATATCACCTGCTGAAATGTTGCTATTAATATATTTCTCTTCCACATGTGCATTCTGAATAATAAATAAATTTAACCTGCTGCAGTCAATTTCGTCTTCTCATTAACAATGTTTTTTCTTGTATTTTATACCTGTTTACATTAAAATACATTTTAAATAAACACCCTTACAAAATTAACCAAGGATTTACTATAGTAAATGTAGTAACCATGTTATATTTTATTTTATTTTTTCAGAGGACTGATTTCAAATTGTATTGCCATACTTTTACTACACATACCATGGTTAATTTTCGTAAGAGCAGTATTAAAAGAGATGAATGAATGCGTGGGCGTTGCCTTAAAGAAATCACAATAGGTGCGTTCGACTTCATGCGGCGCTGCAAGAAATCGGCTGCCGCCTTACAAAACAATGCATTCTGGTAAGATCATTTGTCCGACTTTGATCGGCGCTGCAGCCGCTTTTCGATCACATGTGCCATCAAAGTACCGTGAGAGCAAAACGAGAGCAGTCGCAGAGGTCAGACGCTGCAGTTGCTCACAATTGGCTGCGAAAGCCTTGATGACGACACACTTTATTCTCATTGGTCAGATTAAGTGACGACAAGCACGACATGTGCTGCGTGTTTTTTCTTAAAAAAGTTCCTGTAAGTAATCAATCTTTATATCGAATATCTGATATTCAAACAAAACATTAATGATGAAAATGAAGATTAGGCGATATGGTAAATATATATTCTTATTGTATAAGAGTTAAAGTTTGGAAAAAAAACTGGTCAACCAGAGGCCGTTTTTTTAAATGGATGTTGTGAGAGGCTTCACTACACTGAATAAACGGCTTATATTTGAAAAATGTCCTATAGCTAACTACAAAACCAAGATACAAATAATAAACGTCATATTGCATTACATAAAAGTAACTAACAAACTAATTTGACACTTAAAGATATGATCAATAAAAAAGCAAAACGATTGTATAGAATAAATGATTGGCTTCTTTCTTTTATTGATTTGTTGTAATATATCTTACGTAGTTTCATTTCTTCTGTTTCTTTTTTCCTTTCTTTTTGTATGTTTGGAACAGGCTACAGTGTCATCCTCTATAGGCCTATATGTGCTGTATATGGTTTTGTGATACAATAAACATCAAAAAATCTTTTACGAGGTCTGTGTTTTATATGATCTATTTCCATGCCAATGTAATCTTGTAAGGATTGTTTTAACATGTTTGTGTGACATATCTACTCATGAATACACATACTGCTTTGTGTTGATTATATACAAAGCCACATAACAAATTAAGACACCATTTCAAAATTATTTTGTTTTTCTGAATATTGCTTGTTCTGTGTTTAGGTAAAAGGATTGTTTTGGTGTGATTATATTAACTACTGACAGTATGTCAGTATGAAACTGGTCAAAACAAGATGCTCTGTACTTTTTCAGACCTCAAATAAATACTGCAAAGAAAACAGGTTCACTTTTAAGCAATACAATAGTGATATAAAGGAAAAGTTTAAATTACAATTATATGCAGTAACCTTGTATAAAATTAACTACATGCACTTACTAAAAACCTTCTGTTTGTTTTTTTTTTAATCAATATACACAGGTAAAATGACACCGGTGCACCTAGAAATGCTGATTATATGAACATTTGGAATGATCTATTTTTTTTCCTTCTGTGGCTGTATATAAATGGAGACTTCATATACACAGAAAACAAAGGGAGTAAGGTTTAGACCACTTAAAGTATTAAAAGGTGTCTTAATGGTATCATTACTTCACATATATTTATATCACATATACATGCACTGACACGCTGCACACTTAAACACAACTTTAATGAGTAGGCAAAAAGAAACAAAACTGTTAATTATTGAACCAATAAACCTCCCTGGCATGATTGGAAAAGGTCTATATGTTGTTAAGACCTGATTGATTTCATTGGGTATAAAAGCTCTTCATGACCCTGCACCAAACAAATGGACAACAAAATTGTGACAGTTAATTTGAAGGAAGGGAAGCATCTTCACCCTAGCTGTCCCAAAAGACACTGTTGAGAAAATGAAAAATGGTGAGCAAACAGCAGAGCTGTTTAATTTGTAGTGATCTGACCTGTATTACACTATTAATGTTGATTTACTTTCCAGATCAACAGTTCCTTGCCTCTGTAATGGAGCAACTAAGAACTGCTGAAAAATTAACAGGTATATTTTTAAACCAAATAATGAACCTTCATAGAATGGGATTATTTCTTTAAGTAACACTGACTGCATCTGCAGGTTCCTCTCAACCCATTACCCACTTTACAGCAACTGCTGCCAGGCCTCCACCACCAACCACCAAGTGCTCTTGATGGTTGGTGGTGAAAAACAGTTCTAATGTTTATGTGGCTTGTTACTTACACACCTCTACTTGTCCTTTTTGAAGTCTAAAGTGACTTTGAAATTCTGAGGGACTGTAGAGTGGGACAACTTCCTCCACAAAATTGCGTATTTTGGGAACATCTCTAAAAAACAACAACAACAACAAAAAAAAAAACAATAATAATAATTGTACTCAGAATGTATCCCTATACAGCATATAACTCATGACTCCAAATATTTAGATGAGACTCTAATTTCACACTATTATTACGTTTTCTATTGTAAATTCGGCACAATAGTGGTATGTGAAAAATGAATGTCCAAAGTCACCTATCAAAAATTGTTACAGAAGTTACCCAATTAAAATCTGTAACAAAACTGTAATGACACAGCATGTTCATCTTAAGAAATTATACACTGACGATGCGCTAAAAACCTAAAAAAAAAATTGTACATGTGTAAAAGTAACACTGAAATACAACTTAATAATATTTAAATAACACCTTTGCTCTCCATAAAGATTTTCATGCAAAAACATGGGCATTTCAATCGCATCCACTTCTTCCGCTACGATCAAGGCAAAAATCGCGTGGTCTGCCATAATGACGTTGATTCAGCACACTATGGAAACCTATAAGTGTCCGACCTGACGGCCGTCTCTTTACTCCTCCCCCGACTGCAAGGGGCTGCTCTCGCCAGCCGGTGGCAGGCTAGTGTAGTGCATCTCGAACGCACCTAATGTTGAACATTTTAGCTAATTAATTTTAGACCAGGGGGGACCAACCCTGTTCCTGGAGATCTACCTACCTGCAGACTTTAGTTCCAGCCCTGCTCCAACACAGCTGTCTGTAATTATCAAGTGCTACCTAAGAGATTAATTAGCTTGGTTCAGGTGTGTTTAATCAGGGTTGGAGCTAAACTTTGTAGGATGGTAGATCTCCAGGAACAGGGTTGAGCATCCCTGTACCGTATAATGCGTTGACAGCGTGATTTGAGTATTAATTAAGAATTTTGTCATAAATATGTGAATTACATACAGTGAAATGACTGTGAATGAAAAATGACAGAATAAAGACTAAAATTGAATACAAATGAATAAATATGTTGATTCTGATCTTATTCATCAGGTCTCACACACACTGCAGCACTGAGCGGTGTGGTGAAATCACGCACGCTTATGAGCCGTTCTCAGATCGGTACGTTGGATTAAAACTACCAGTTCCGTTGCGTTTGGAAAATTCTGTGCACAGTAATCATCAGAATATTTCTTCACCTGCCTCTAAAAATGTACGGATTTTGAAATCATCTTGCAGATGCTCATTTTAACAGGCTTTTATGCAACTAGTGTTTACAGCATATTGAAAAATATACATAACCGGAAGAATCGATACACTGCTTCGACAAGCGCTTCCGGTGTTCAAATCCTGTGCGATAATGGTCCATTCCCCTCTCTCCTCCTGCTTCCCGTCTCCCTCGCTTCGTTACAGAATACTCGGCCGCAAAGGGATCCAGCAGCTTTTCGCATGGACACTGCAAGAATACTATTAGCCCTCACAGCTGTGTTTCCTGAGTCAGATCGAGTCAGAGCTGCCCTTCCTGTGTCAAGTAAATCAAAGCTGTTTCTCCTGAGCCGAGCCAAGTCAAGTCACAGCTGATCTTCAGGAGTCAAGTCACATCTCAGCTGGTCTCCAAGTGTCTCATCTCGTCTTACCTCCCAGAGCCTCGCCACGTCACTTCTGATTGTCCAGAGTCACGGCACTTCACGTCTGCTGCACCCAGATCGTCAAGGTCAGTCCTTCGTAGTCCCAGTCTGGTATCCAGTGTGAGGGATCCTCCGCTGGTGTTTTCACGTGCTGCTGGTATCCCTAAACCAGCACTCACCAACCTTCCTGTGCCAGAAGTAATCCCCCTGTCTGCAGCACTTCCCATATGGGGGATTGCTTTCTGGTGTCTATGGGCCACTATCATTACCGCCAAAACTCCAGAACCATCAACGCCCACGGACGGTTCTCCAGAGGTGGTGGCTGAGGCTGCAGAACCTCCAGAGATGGCAGTGCCTGCTCCAGATCTTCCTGAGGTGGTGGCTCAGGCTGCAGAACCTTCTGAGGCGGTACCGTTCACTTCAGCTCTGGTCCCAGTAGTGGCGCCCACTTATGAACTCTCTGCCTGTCCTGTTACGGCTATGGAGGCCGTCACTGAACTCTCTGCCTGTACGATCACGGCTTTGGAGGCCGTCGTTGAACTCTCTGCCCGTATGGTCATGACGATGGTGGCAGTTTATGAACTCTCAGCCCTGTCTGTTGTCCCCACAGAGACCGCTAATAAGCCCACTGCATTCCCTGCCTTTGTCTTTGTTGCTCTGTCTGTCTCTTCTGTCTCTGTTTTCCCCAGGTCCCAGTTTCCGCCGTGGGTCACTGCTCTGTCTGCTCCTCCCTGGAGGGCTCCTGGTCCATCTGTCCTGTTCTGGTGGCCCTCAGCCTCACCCATCCCGCCGGCTCCGCCTTGGTTCCCATCTCCCTCGCTCCGTTACAGATACAGCTTTAACTGCAAGTTAACTGCATGAGGGTTGTTTCATCCTGCTACATTAACATGGCATTCTGTTACATAACATAAACTCTCAGGGGTATATTTTAGGGGTTTCAGGGGTTTTCTTTTTCTGCATGCAGGCACCTATGAAGGCAAAGATCAGCTTTCTTGCACTTTTAAAGTTTTTGGAGTGGATGCAAACTAAAATTGGCAGTAATGTGACATGATTAAATACAGTTCATCAAAACGTTCACATTTAGTTTCACTCTTTTTAGCTTAAGATGCGTCATGATGAGATTCTCTGTATATCTTACTCATGATAAATCAGGAGACAAACAGGGTCACCTGGAGTTCATCCAGTCATGTAAACGCTTGGTGAATGTTGCCAATTTCTTCCAGATGATGAAGCCGGTCGTACAACAGATGTGTCATTCTGTAATTACTCATGTGCTCAAGTTTGAGGCAGGAGTTGAAACGGGGACTTTAGAAACATCTTGTCCAGTGTGTCCCATAGTGTAATCAAAGCATCTAATGACGTATGTTGGTATAGCAGATGAAATTTATGAAATTCACACTGGATAAACCCTTATGAGTCACAAAAGGCAAGGACAATCAAATTTCCACAGGCAATCAGTGAATATTGTTCAACTTCCTTCTGTCAACATCTGTATGAAACAATTTACAGCTATAGGCCTATACTCCTTTTTAACAAGCACCTGCTGCTATAGATCTTGGGTAGATGTAAATTGCTTTTGCTTCTTTTTTTTGTTTGTTTGTTTGTTTGTTTGTTTGTTTGTTTGTTTTTAAACTCCCCTTGCAATAATGAATAATAAAGATAATTGCAGGGGACGATAAAAGCATCAGATGTTATCACATATAGAAAGGGTTTATTGTCTGAGGAGGTGAAGATAAAGTTATAAAAGGAAGTTGAACTATTTTCACTGACTGCCTGCACAAATTTGACTGTTCCCCCTAATGTGACTCATATGTCCAGGAAGTGTTTCTCTTTTTTTCATACTTACAGTTGGATTCTTTGACTCTTTATGGGACACACTGGACAAGAAGTGTCACGTCTTTACAATTATAGTAATAAAGAGTGATAAACTGTGTTTTTACTTTACTATTTTAAGTTTATTATGAGCTGTAGGGTATCGGAGCGAATCAGACAAATTGAAGATTTGATCAGGACATTGGTGAAACCAAAGAAAGGAGATTGTCAATTTTGGGGCAAGAAACCTAAGATTAATGGTCAAAGATACAGCACATCAGGACCATCACATGAGGAAACTGCTGTGTGGTGCTCCCCTACCCAAGACAAGAACCAGACCGAGTTCCTTCAAAATTCCTTTGTTCCTCAGAACATGCCCCTAGTTCACAGAATGACAGAGAGACTGTCCTTTTTACCTAAATATGCAACAAAATGATGCTTAAAAGGACTTATGAATGAACATCAGACCATTGCATAACTCCCTACTATGTATGTTACCCACACGTTTGTCTATTATGTTCTAATCACGCGTTGTGTATGTCTTTTTTAATAACTATTGAATAGCTTAGAGTTAATATTTGTGTTTGGTATATATGCATTTGAAAATTCATGCTTTGAACGTTTCCACCGATCAATTCTTTGTCAAATGTACCATATTCACGTTATAGAAATCAAATTATACTCTGCAAGAGCGGGAAAATTCTGACCATGTGACTGGTAAGATAACGTGTTGATTTATGTTTTGGGAGGAGAAACCTAGCAATATCCCCGAGTTAAGACAACATCTAATTTGTCAAGACCCCATTTTGGGATGTGTCCAAATCTGAGTTTAAAACCACAGGACACCATAAACTCCTCTAAAACCAAACCATGAGGAGATCGTCACATTTCTCTCTTTTACTTTAATCTTTTTCCTTTCCGTTGAGAGTTTCGTGTTGTAAGTTTTGCCGCTGAGCCACGTCTCAGACTTTGTGCCCGCCTCAAGACTTCAACCAGCATACACGACTCCATCCTCCAGCCAACGCCCAAGACATCACTTCGAATGACCACGAACTTCCAGCAAACCAGCAACGTTGGGGAACCCCTTTCTGCAATGAGGCAATCGAAGGGAATCCCTTAACACAAAGGCAACGCAAGTAACCTCCAGATAGCTGAACTGGTGCATTTAATATAAACTTTAATAGCCTCATTGAGAAACTCAATGCGAGGGTGAATAAAATAATAGATGGTTGTTCAGGTCTATGCAATTGCATATACGTATGCAATAAACTTGAGATTTCATATTTTCACTCTTCTAAACTCATTCTTTCCTCATTTTCTCTCTTTCTGCAACGTGTATGAATCCCCTACAGAGCTGTATTAGTAAATTACAGTAAGACTATACTCTAATAACAGCTGAATTCTGTCTACAGTACTATCCAGTTAATTCATAAGTCAGACACATTTATTAACACAGTACTTTATAGCAGATTCTTTCAAAGCAGTGTCACAGTATTAAACAGGGAAGTCAGTCAATTGCAGCCACTGATGCAAAGGTCAAATATGAGGCAAATCCAAATTCTGCTGTAAAGCAGCTCTAAAAGACAGTGATGTCATCATTAGGGTTAACCCTGACCCAAACTCAAAACTGAATATGGGACTTTTCGGTCCGGTCCTGTATCAGATAGCTGTGGACTTGATTAGTTTTGACTCTGCAAAGTTCTGTATTATGTTCTACAACAGGGGTGCCCCAACTCGGTCTTGCGGAGTTTAGCTCCAACCCCATTTAGACACACCTGAACCAGCTTATCAAGCTCTTACTAGGCATACTAGAAACTTACCAGCAGGTGTGTTGAGGCAAATTTTTTTGTCATTTTTTTGTTATTGGATTGTCGTACAGTATTAATGAATTATACAGTTTTGACTGTCATGGTGTGTGCATGAACAACTCTTTCCATTTAAATTGGTTTATTCTAATTGTTGACACTGAAAATGATGATTGTGTTTGTCAGATGGTATCGGTTAAATTGCTGATTGCCCTTTTGACACAGGCTGGTCTACCTGGATATTTATTTTTGCTGATTCTCTTTAATGTATTTGCCCTGATTTGATCTGTTCTTTTTAATATTATTTTGTAATTTGTATTTTATTTTAAGAAGTTAAAATGGTCCCTATCAACTTAATTGACATGGTAGTAAAATGCTTTCACATTATTTTGACAGTTAAAGTTTTAGGCAGGTTTTTATGTTAACTGGGCAGGTTTTGGTGAGCTTTTGGGCTGGAAATCGTCCAACCGATCACGTCCCCCACGTATTCTAGGTGAGCAAAATTTGCCATGAACAAATGCGGTGTTGAGTAATGCTCCATGTGGCTGGCAAAATGGGCAGTGTTCTAACTTGATTAAGTGTGCTATTAAAAACTCCCTTTGACTCATGGATGGATTGATATGAAAAGGTACAGAAAGTACAAATGACAAAACATCATCTCATGATGATTACAGCACTGTATATGTTTTATTGGCTGCTCATATTTTTCCCCATACAGCATTTTTCCACATTTTAGGTTGCAGCACCATCAGTTAGGTTAGATCGGTTAGTTAGATGATACTGTTTCCAAACTGGCTTTGTTTTGTGTCACAGAATCAAATGTGACGTGTTATTTGGAAATATTTTGTGTCAAATATTAAGTAAGTCATATTTTTGGGCAGAGCAATTTTCGGACTCATTTGTCATAATAAATTTTACAACAGTCGGTTCCAGGTCAAGTATTCATTATTGTTGAGTCTCATTGTTACACATTTATATGTATTTACTAAAAATAAGTAACTTAGGAATTACAAGGAATTAACACTAAACCAAACCCATAACCTTTATGTTGTTAAATAATATGTGACCCTGGACCACAAAACCAGTCTTAATATAGGCAAATAGGCAATAGGCAAAAATACATTGTATGGGCCAAAATGATCAAGTTTTCTTTTATGCCAAAATCATTAGGAAGGATATTAAGTAAAGATCATATTCCATGAAGATAAATATATCAAAACTTAATTTTAAATTAATTTTATTTAAATAATTAACTTAATTTTATTTGGACAAATTTAAAGGTGATTTTTCTCAATATTTTTATTATTATTATTATTATTATTATTTTTATTTTTTTTATTTTTTTTTATTTTATTTTATTTTATTTTATTTTCAAATAGTTGTATCTTGGCCAAATATTGTCCTATCCTAACAAACCACACATCAACTAAAAGCTTATTTATTCAGTATAAATCTCAGTTTCAATTGACCCTTATGACTGGTTTTGTGGTCCAAGGTCACATGTAGTACTTGTGAAATTCAACTGTAGCTAGGAATTCATATGGACATTCGTTTTAGGTTATCCTGTGTTTGTTTGTAAGCATTTTTTGTGTAAATATCTTTTTGGGATGACATGGGATCAGATCTCTGTGGAAGCCCGTTCCCGCCACTCAATTGAAAAAAAAAAAAAAAAAAAAAATTCTCGCACTTCTTACATTTTCTCGCAATCGTGGGTTTATATCACGCAGTTCTGAGAGAAAAAAGGTCAGAATTGCAAGTTTATATCTCACAGTTCTGGATTTATAATACGCAATTGCGAGTTTATATTTCTCAATTCCGAGAAAAAAGTCAGAATTGCACGTTTGTATTACCATGACCTTTTTTATTCAATGGCGGAAACGGGCTTCCATAGGATCTGGCTAAGTGTTGCTATTTATGACTATTTACGAACATAAAGTACAAACGACAAAATGTCGTCATGATGATTACAGTATATTTCTTATTAGCTGATATTTTTCCCCATATCCCCATATTTACCCCATAACTTCGCATAGTTTTCCCCCCATATGCAAGTGACCTCTAAAAGGGACATATTTTTCCAAAAAAAAAAAAAAATGCCAGGAATAAACTTTAAACAAATGACGAAACAAACAGATTCGCTGTGTTTAAGCGTGAGAAGGGAAACCTCTGAGCAATAGCGTTGCCTCTGGGTTGATGCTCAATTTTAAGCTGCAGCGCGTCTGGACATGCAGGCGAGCGATGACGTTGTCCCCCGACTGCAAGACAGAGGGCGGTCTGTGCTCAACGCTACATGAAGACCGTAACTATAAATGTAAGAGCGCCACTGTCAGCCTGGCAAAGTAACTTGGTTGCATTATCCGTGCACATGGCTCAAGCTGAGATTTTCGAGTTTGCTGTGGAGCCGGGACAGATGCTGCAGGTCTTGATGCGGCACTGTCAAACCATGAAGCGTCAGGAAACACGACTGCGCCTGGCCACCGTGATGCTGCTTGCAATGTTCGTCGCGTGTTTGGTGTGGCTGCAATTTCACCAACAAAATACTACGGTAATACACAAGTCAAAATTCCTTGATTTTGATTTCAATCTTACAAAATGATTCTTTACTTGTTAACAGCCACACTGTCAAACACTATCATTCAGATTAAGTTTAATAATAAATACATGGAATAATTGGTCGAATAAAGTTGAAAACTGTTTGTTTTTCTCTGCATTTTAGGAGGCATTCTCCGGTGTCCATCAAGGGGCTTTGACAACTAAAGAATCAACAATAGGACACACTGTTCATCTTGAACGTAGGTGTAATTAATGGTAAAATAGTCACTTATATTCATTAAAAGAGTAAGACCTTGCAGAACAATAGTGTGTAATTAGTAGCATTATCAAAGCTCTATATCTTCAGAAATACTGTATATGAACATTTTTGCGACCTGTAGGGATTTGTCTTTTGATTTGTTGTCTCTCTCTTAAAACAGCTTTACGCCAGATTGATGCTTGTTCAGAACAACAGCCCATCGAGTGGATGAAAATAAATTATGGCTATGACTCCCAAAATTTCAAGCTGGAAGACCAAACAGTCCTCTACATCGTCACAAAGGGACTGTACTTGATCAATCTGAGGATCTCTTACCGTGTAGTCTATGGTCAGTGTGAGCCTAGTACAGACCATTTGAATTTAGTGGTCAATGTCACACAGCAGCATACAAACTATAAAGGAGAAAGAGAGATTGTAAGTGCTAAAGAGTCTATGATTTGTAGAGATTATTGGCTGCAGTCAATCACTTTGAATAAAGTGATCATGCTAGAAGCAGGCACTAGTCTCAGGGTGAGAATCAACCAGGAAAGTTGCAAGTTTTTCAGCTGGGCTAGAAATAGTCATTTGGATGTCACATTTCTAGCGCTGGCTGCTTTTTAACACGAGTTTTACTCCCTGAAGGCAATAATGCACAGTTGAGATTTGTTAGAAACAGCATTAAGTAAGTGTATTTAATTTTTTATGACCTATTATTTAAGTGCCTCAAGATATGGGAATGTTTAACCACTTTAATTGGTTAATATTTTCAGGTTTATTGAGAGGTTTACTCTCATTTGTTATGCTGAAATTGTTATTAAATAACATGACTACTATCCTCAAAAGAAACAGATTTTGAATGTAGTTAATCATTAAATGTTGTGACAGCCAAATTGCAACAAAATGTTGGTATAGCAGATGAAATTATGTGCATGTTTTACGTTAAAACTTTTTAAATGTGCATTTACAAACTGATTCATTAGTTGTTTGTCGTTTGATTTTAAAAATCAGATTTGTTAAATTTGAAGTTGGGAACCCATTCTGTTTATTACATTAACTCCAGGTGGCAATTTACATCTGGGTTTCATAATGTTACGTTGTAGAGGTTCGCTCATAAATCTGTAGACTTGTACTGAAATGCAAACAAAGTTGTTTTTACAAATATTTGTCTCAAAGCTTCAATTTATAGTCACTGTCATATGCAACGATTTAAAGGGGTACCTATAAACAATGCAAAACCAGTACAGAATGCAAGAAACACATTGTATTTAGTTCAGGTCACTGTAGTTTGCTGATGACTGGATCAGGTAACATGCTGCATTTTCTCTGTACTGCATGAATAAAGAACTTGTGGTATGAGAATCAGTCTTTGTGTCTGCTTTCATTGAAGATCTTCTGACAGACCGTTTAGCATTAAAAAGAGGCAGTCTATAAGCAGTCTATTTGACAGGCCAAAACCTGCTGAACAGATCATTTCACAGAGACCGTGATACAGGATAAAACCAGATCGGACCGGATGCTGCTGATGACAATGGAATCCTGAAAATTGAAAGTCTCAAACTGGTTATCCGTGCCAGAAAAAAATTGCCAGGGGCAGTGTGTACTAACCACATCCGGTTAAGAAAAGTAAACATTAATGAATGAGATGATGATTCTGAATAAAAGACCATAGTTCATCTGGCACACAGCCTACCTATTCTTAAAGCAGGGGTGGGTAATGTTGATCCTCGAGGGCCGGTGTTTCTGCAGAGTTTAGCTCCAACCCTAATCAAACAAGCTTATCTGAACAAGCTAATCAAGGTCTTCGGGATACAGGTTGGTATTTTTTTTTGTTAAACTCTGCAGGGACACCGGCCCTCCAGGATCAAGGTTCCCCACACCTGTCCTAAACAATGTGGTATCTGTGTCTATCACACACCTTTTAACCTTCCAGTGTTTAACACTCAACAGACGTGGGGTTTGTGGAACAAATTTCGGTTGACGAACCCACCTGCAAATTGTACACTGCATGCGAACTAAGTGTCAACATTAAGTCCAAGATGACTGTAGTACTGGATGCCAAAACAAAGAAATGAATTACTTACTGCACTTTTAAGTTCTCCTCGGTCCCCTGCAGTTTCAGTGTACTTTTGGATCACTGGATTTAGGTCTTTCCAGTACAAGGATGTGTAGATGTTGCAGTATATGTTTTTAGTTGTACGCCAGAAGTTTGTAGTACGTTCACTGGCTTTCTAAAAATTAACTCAATTGAACTTAAGGAAAAAGGACCACAAGATGTGACTCCAAAGAACACAAAGCACTGCAGAAAGCAGAGTGGTATGATATTTACACCTAAATGAGAACAGTGATCGAGCACATTTATCAGTACATTTGAAATCTAATATTTAGTTGTATAAGAGAAGTTGTTACAGTGATGGCAATATCATTCATGAACCACTTTCAGTCAGTAACGGAGTGCTGTGTTCTGTGCTTATTCTCGTTTCAGTATGATGTTGGCTTAGTGAAGTCCAACTGGTGACTGATTGTTGACTCAAGGGAATTAGTGTGTTTGTAGTGTACAATAGTGTACAATATGAGTAAAACGAAATGATTGAAAGTACGTCCCCAAGGAGTTGAGGTACTGGAACTCAGACTTAAACTGCAAGTTCACCCAGACACACTTGGGTGAACTTAAAGTACCAGTCAAAAGTTTTTGAACAGTAAGATTTTTAATGTTTTTTTTTTTTTTTAAAGAAGTCCCTTCAGCTCATCGAGCCTGTTTATGTGATCCAAACACAGCAAAAACTGTAAAATTCTGAAATATTTTTTATTATTTAAAATAACTAAAAATAAATTTAAATGCAGTTTAAATGGCTCTAAACGATCCCAGTCGAAGAAGAAGGGTCTTATCTAGCAAAACAATTAGTCATTTTCTAAACAAATTGACATTTTATATACTTTTTAACCTCAAGCTCGTCTTGTCTAAGTCTGCATGAACTGTTTTTTCCATTTCAGATAAATGCTGCTCTTCTGAACTTTCTATTCATCAAAGCAGTGTTCGAAATGAGGGGGGGCTGGGGAGGTCCCGGACGTCCCATAAGCATTAAGGGGGTCCCCCGGTTTTTTTAATAAAACTAGAATACTTAAAACATAACTAGTGAAACTAGTGAAAATGAAAACGAAATGAAAAGATTCGATTGCTGTATTAAATTTAGACCTGCTCAGGTTAAATTATAGTTTATTTTTACGCGTTTTTACAGCGTTGCGCATTATAACCAATAATGCTGTGGCTAATCAGAGGCGTTCAGAATAGTCATTGCTGAAACCAATGTTTTGGTTTCTGTTTTGTTCGGACTGAAACTCGCGAATTCACTCATCATAAGCAACAAAGTGCAGATGTACAAACTATGTAAGTAAGAGATTCATTTATCATACACAGGCCCGTAGCCAGCCTAGCGGAAGGGGGGGTTCTTTTTTTCCAAAAGTGGACCTTTTTCAGTTCCCACCCATTTTGTATTTAACTATGAGGTTCAAATACTTCATTTTGTTGACTACTCATGCACCAATTTGTGCTGTATTATCATGTGTGCTGGTATCTTAATAAGCATGATTTTTTGATTCACCAAAAATATTTACTACAATTTTGTCAAACTGCTTACCAAGATATCACCTTGTTCAGTAAATATACACAGATACCTAAAGCAGTAAGTTATTTAATTAAATGAATGGCATTTTTAATGCAGTAAAATTCTTTGTACTGACACATATCCAAATGGTGGGTGGACATGTGTTCCTCTAGGGGAGTCTGGGGGCATGCCCCCTCATGAGAAAATTTTACACATTTTAAAGTGAAATTCATTAATTTGGTGTACTACAACTCAAAAGTAAGAGTAACCCATGTTCACTGTGCAAATTGAACAAACAAAAAAGTTGATGACAGTCTGAAAAAACAGTTCTAGAACTGCCCCTGGTCAGAATATACTGTGTTCTTCCTTGACCCATGCTACACCTTTCCACTGGAAGTTTTCTGAGCCCCCATTCAAATATCAAGAAAGGAATTTTATGCAGATATATATATATATATATATATATATATATATGCAGAAATAGAATTAATATGGAAAAAGCAAGTTGTCTAGTAATATGTTAAACTGATATCCTGATTTACAGCTCAGATAATATTCATTATCAAAAACAGTAACATCTGTAAAAATTATAAAAACCTTTTTTTTTTTTTTTGACAGGACAGATCAGAAAGGACAGGAAGTGAGGAAGTGATATGGGGGGGGCGGGATCGGTAAAGGTCCCCGAGTCGGGACTCCAACACGTGAAGCCCGGAGCACGCTGCCCACAAGGCCATCGGCGCCACAACAACCTTATTTTTGTATGATGAAATTATTAATAATAATTATTCACCTCAATACCATGGTATAAAAATGAATTACATGGCTTCTAGGTATGTGTATGAAGAACGGTGGCCTTAGTATAAATGCACAAACGCTATTAATCACAAAATACTGTAATTACATTCCATTACTTTTTTAATAGATTTAATACATAATAATATAACAATTCTAAATGTCCCACAATTCTGCTGCAATATAGTGCAGTCAGTGTTACAGTAAAAACTAGATAAAAAAGTTTGTCAAGACAAACTTTAAGTTGGCTTGAGAAAGCCGGACCAGAAAGTTTTAAAAAGTTTGAAAAGTTCAAAAAGTTTAAGAAGTTTAAGAAGTTTTAAAAAGTTTTAAGTTTGGATGGTTTTCAGTCTGAAATAGTTTGAAGTTTTAAAGTTTGAATTCAGTCTGTCAGATAGACAGACAGACAGACAGACAGATAGATAGATAGATAGATAGATAGATAGATTCTAACATGATTAGCAAGTTACTAGCATGTTCCTAGTCTGTTTCTAGCATGATTAGCATGTTACTAGCATGATTAGCAAGTTGTTAGCATGTTGATAGCATGATTAGCAGGTTGTTAGCATGTTGCTAGCATGATTGGCAAGTTACTAGCATGTTACTAGCATGATTAGCAAGTTACTAGCATGTCGTTAGCATGTTACTAGCATGATTAGCAAGTTGTTAGCATGTTGCTAGCATGTTTTTTGCATGATTAGCCAGTTGTTAGCATGTTTCTAGCATGATTAGCAAAGTTGCTAACATGTTTCTAGCATGATTAGCAAGTTGCTAGCATGTTTCTGGCATGCTTAGCAAAGTTGCTAGCATGTTTCTAACATGATTAGCAAGTTGCTAGCATGTTTCTAGCATGATTAGTAAGTTACTAGCATGATTCTGTTTGCTAGCCATAGATAGAGAGATAGATAGTAATGGTTAGATGATAGATAGATAGATAGATAGATAGATAGATAGATAGTAATGGTTAGATGATAGATAGATAGATAGATAGATAGTAATAGTTAGATGATAGATAGATAGATAGATAGTAATGGTTAGATGATAGATAAATAGAGAGATAGATAGATGATAGATAGAAATGGTTAGATGATAGATAAATAGATAGATAGATAGATAGATAGATAGATAGTAATGGTTAGATGATTGATAGAGAGAGAGAGATAGATAGATAGATAGATAGATAGATAGATAGATAGATAGATAGATAGATAGATAGATAGATAGATGGTTAGATGATAGATAAATAGATGAGTTTGAATGAGTTTAAATGGATTAGAAATACAGTACATAGAAGGGAAGCTTGATTGAGTCTCAAAGGATTCTGGGAGTTTTGACAGTTGAAATTTGAAAAGTGTTGGCTCATTTGAACATTCCATCAATGTAAGTCTATGGGATTTTTCCCAATTTTAATCGTCAGTTTTAGGAAAATCGTAAGTCCGATCAGTTAGAAAAGATATAGCAACTCGAGTCAGACCAGTCTGAAACTGCGGTCAGGCCAGCCGCCAAGTCGAAAAGCACGGTCAATCTAGCCGCCACTTTATTTCGACGGTCGCGCATAAACTGCGTATTACGGTAAAAGCGTCAGCGAACTGATCCCAATGGCAGTGCTCATCTAGAACGTGATTTTTACCATAGCTCTCATATATATATATATATATATATATATATATATATATATATATATATATATATATATATATATATATATTATACTTTTAAAAAGCTATAAAAATAAAAGTTCTAGATTGCACAGACCACTTTCACCTCAGATTGAAAGTCTACCTTACCACGGTGCTAGCAGCACAGTTTCAGGATTATCTGATGTGGAATTACAAAATAAGAGCCCACCCAAATCTGATGTATACACTGTTTTGTCTCTACTTTAGGAAGCTATAAAAATGAAAGTTCTAGATTGCACAGACCACTTTCACCTCAGATTGAAAGTGCACCTTGCCACAGTGCTAGCAGCACAGTTTCAGGATTACCTGATGTGGAATTACAAAATAAGAGCCCACCCAAATCTGATTTATACACTGTTTTGTCTCTAGGAAGCTATAAAAATGAAAGTTCTAGATTGCACAGACCACTTTCACCTCTGATTGAAAGTGCACATTGCCACGGTACTAGCAGCACAGTTTCAGGATTATCTGATGTGGAATTACAAAATAAGAGCCCACCCAAATCTGATGTATACACTGTTTTGTCTCTACTTAGAAGCTATAAAAATGAAAGTTCTAGATTGCACAGACCACTTTCACCTCTGATTGAAAGTGCACATTGCCACGGTACTAGCAGCACAGTTTCAGGATTATCTGATGTGGAATTACAAAATAAGAGCCCACCCAAATCTTATTTATACACTGTTTTGTCTCTACTTTAAGAAGCTATAAAAATGAAAGTTCTAGATTGCACAGACCACTTTCACCTCAGATTGAGAGTGCACCTTGCCACGGTACTAGCAGCACAGTTTCAGGATTATCTGATGTGGAATTACAAAATAAGAGCCCACCCAAATCTTTGTCTCTATACTTTTAAAAATAAAAGTTCTAAATTGCACAGATTTTATCGAAATGTAACACATTCCATGTCACGGAAGTCCCATGTTTCATTACGAAATAAACATCCTTTGAAGACTTCAGTCCGTATGCTATATGTTCTTTTATTTATTAATAATAAAAATGCTTACCTGTTTCTCTGTTTCAGACACAATAATGCCCATGGCAGAAGAGATGACAGAAGTTGCAAAATGGTGCAAACATCTTTCTTGAACTGAAGTTATGCAGTTAGTTGCACTCATGGCAATGCCCAGAAGAGACTTCTATTTCTATTCCCTTTTTACGTATGCCTGTCCATCAAGCATGTTTTTAGACACAGATTTATTTTTGGTGGACATTATTTTGTGCAATTCAAATATCACTGAGATGATATAATGTAATACTGCTATTATTGCTGTTATTTCCTCAAGAAGTGTGTGTCTGTCACGTCTCATCAGTGTTTCTTTCTTAAGCACGTTAAGTTCATGCACACATTGAAAGCTTTCTTCTCTCTGACCTGTAATCCCAAAAAATCAAATATGTTAATAAACATATATTTTCAACCTTGACCATGCCTTATATGTGTAAATCTATATACGCGCACACACACACACACACACACACACACACATTGCAGAGTCAAATGTTTGGGATCAGTAACATTTTAAAAAAATGGATTTTAAAAATGTATTTGATTCTCTTAAAGGCTGCAAAATACAGGAAAAAGTAGATTGTGAAATATTATTGTGATGTAAAACAATGTTCTTCTATTTTAATATACATTAAAAATGTAATTAATTTCTGTGATCAAAGTTTTTGCTTCATTACTCCAGTATTTACTGGCAAATTATCCTTCAGGACTCATTCTAATATACTGATTCATTATCAGTGCTGGAAACAGTTGTGTTGCTTACTATTTTTTGGAACTTTTGTTTTGGAACTTTTCAAGCCTTTTTGATGAATAAAAAGTTAAAAGATCAGCATTTATTTAAAACAGAAATATTTTCTAACAATTTACACTACTGTTCAAAAGTCTGGGGTCAGTACATTGTTCCTATTATTCTTCCTTTTTTGAAAAAAAAAAGTAGTACTTTTATTCACCAAGAATGTGTTAAATGAATAAAAAATAATAGCATGGATTTACATTGTTAGAAAATATTTATAATTTGAATAAATGCTGTTCTTTTTAACTAGTTATTCATCAAATAATCCTGAAACTGTGCTGCTAGTACCGTGGCAAGGTGCACTCTCAATCTGAGGTGAAAGTGGTCTGTGCAATCTAGAACTTTCATTTTTATAGCTTCCTAGAGTAGAGACAAAACAACAAATAAATCAGATTTGGGTGGGCTCTTATTTTGTAATTCCACATCATATAATCCTGAAACTGTGCTGCTAGTACCGTGGCAATGTGCACTTTCAATCAGAGGTGAAAGTGGTCTGTGCAATCTAGAACTTTCATTTTTATAGCTTCCTAAAGTAGAGACAAAACAGTGTATAAATCAGATTTGGGTGGGCTCTTATTTTGTAATTCCACATCATATAATCCTGAAACTGTGCTGCTAGTACCGTGGCAAGGTGCACTCTCAATCTGAGGTGAAAGTGGTCTGTGCAATCTAGAACTTTCATTTTTATAGCTTCCTAGAGTAGAGACAAAACAACAAATAAATCAGATTTGGGTGGGCTCTTATTTTGTAATTCCACATCATATAATCCTGAAACTGTGCTGCTAGTACCGTGGCAAGGTGCACTCTCAATCTGAGGTGAAAGTGGTCTGTGCAATCTAGAACTTTCATTTTTATAGCTTCCTAAAGTAGAGACAAAACAGTGTATAAATCAGATTTGGGTGGGCTCTTATTTTGTAATTCCACATCATATAATCCTGAAACTGTGCTGCTAGTACCGTGGCAAGGTGCACTCTCAATCTGAGGTGAAAGTGGTCTGTGCAATCCAGAACTTTCATTTTTATAGCTTCCTAGAGTAGAGACAAAACAACAAATAAATCAGATTTGGGTGGGCTCTTATTTTTTAATTCCACATCATATAATCCTGAAACTGTGCTGCTAGTACCGTGGCAATGTGCACTTTCAATCAGAGGTGAAAGTGGTCTGTGCAATCTAGAACTTTCATTTTTATAGCTTCCTAAAGTAGAGACAAAACAGTGTATAAATCAGATTTGGGTGGGCTCTTATTTTGTAATTCCACATCATATAATCCTGAAACTGTGCTGCTAGTACCGTGGCAATGTGCACTTTCAATCAGAGGTGAAAGTGGTCTGTGCAATCTAGAACTTTCATTTTTATAGCTTCCTAAAGTAGAGACAAAACAGTGTATAAATCAGATTTGGGTGGGCTCTTATTTTGTAATTCCACATCAGATAATCCTGAAACTGTGCTGCTAGCACTGTGGCAAGGTGCACTTTCAATCTGAGGTGAAAGTGGTCTGTGCAATCTAGAACTTTCATTTTTATAGCTTCCTAAAGTAGAGACAAAACAGTGTATAAATCAGATTTGGGTGGGCTCTTATTTTGTAATTCCACATCAGATAATCCTGAAACTGTGCTGCTAGTACCGTGGCAAGGTGCACTTTCAATCTGAGGTGAAAGTGGTCTGTGCAATCCAGAACTTTCATTTTTATAGCTTCCTAGAGTAGAGACAAAACAACAAATAAATCAGATTTGGGTGGGCTCTTATTTTTTAATTCCACATCAGATAATCCTGAAACTGTGCTGCTAGCACCGTGGCAAGGTAGACTTTCAATCTGAGGTGAAAGTGGTCTGTGCAATCTAGAACTTTCATTTTTATAGCTTCTTAAAGTAGAGACAAAACTGTGTATAAATCAGATTTGGGTGGGCTCTTATTTTGTAATTCCACATCAGATAATCCTGAAACTGTGCTGCTAGCACTGTGGCAAGGTACACTTTCAATCTGAGGTGAAAGTGGTCTGTGCAATCTAGAACTTTCATTTTTATAGCTTCCTAAAGTAGAGACAAAACAGTGTATAAATCAGATTTGGGTGGGCTCTTATTTTGTAATTCCACATCAGATAATCCTGAAACTGTGCTGCTAGTACCGTGGCAATGTGCACTTTCAATCAGAGGTGAAAGTGGTCTGTGCAATCTAGAACTTTTATTTTTATAGCTTTTTAAAAGTATATATATATATATATATATATATATATATATATATATATATATATATATATATATATATATATATATATATATATATTTATATATATATATACATACATATATGAGAGCTATGGTAAAAATCACGTTCTAGATGAGCACTGCCATTGGGATCAGTTCGCTGACGCTTTTACCGTAATACGCAGTTTATGCGCAACCGTCGAAATAACGTGGCGGCTAGATTGACCGTGCTTTTCGACTTGGCGGCTGGCCTGACCGCAGTAGTCTGAAGATCTCGGGTGAGTTTGGAGTTTGTAGAGTTAAAGCTCTAGGAGGAGTAGCGTTTGGAAATTTTAGTCTCAGAAGAATAATAATAATAATAACTTTAAGTTTAAATAGCATATCAGTAAGTTGGCTTTCTCAAGCCAACTTAATAATCCATATAAAATGATTCTGACTATCGTTGCGCACAGTGTTTCTCCTGTTTGTCAGCGCTGTTTCATCTGTTTAAATCGCCATGTCATTGTGTTCTTCACCGAATTCAAGCGCTTCACTCTGGATCTCACAGCGCTGTTTAGTGATCTGCTCTAGTAAACGCTCCGCTGCTGTTTTGATCCGAGCGGATAAATGGTCCGCGTGGCTGGCTTCAAACGACTAGCACATTTAATCCATAACGCGATTTTTGTCTATCTGCCCCCAAATTTAAGACCTCTTGAAATTGTAATTAAGAATTTTCTTATACTTATTAAGGTATTTAATACTTTTTATGGCTTTAAAAGTGTGTTGTTATTTAAAAGAACACTTATTACAGAAAAAAAAAAAAAAAAAAAAAACCGGACCTTTGCTTGAATGGGGTGGGTCGTTCTTACCACCCGAACCTCCCCTGGCTACGGGCCTGAATACAGTGTATGGACAGCTTCACTGATTATAGAGGAGTTGTGAGTGCTTAAACACTCGCTAAACTGACTGTGCTCATTTAGAGTGCGTTCTTTCTAATAAAATGCATTTCCCGAAATTCAGGGCATGGGGGCAGAAAATTATATTTATATAATTTCATATAGTTAATCAGTATCACACGAAGAGTGACATTTTTTGTGTTTCAAAAATCAAAAATGCGATATTGATTTTATACAACAATTCAATAAACCAGAAGTTAATATTAACAGACTTACGTTTTAGACACCATATTTCCAAACACTGCCACATCACTGTTTTGAGTCTCCAAGCAACATGACGGTGTTTCGTTGCTGAATTAATCAACCGTTTAAATGATTCGGTTCAATCGCAAAGACTCACTTATTAACAGTGATTTGCTGACACCTGCTGGCGGTTGTAATTCCACATTTAAAGTACCTTTTCATTTTTTTTAATAATTTAAAATGTCAGCATTCAGCGTTTTAGGATGCATTTGTAACTGCAGGTTAAATGCATTCATGTCTTGCATTAAACAGTGGGTAAATACATCTAAATGCCAATTCAGATGCAGCGTTTGTGTTTCCTCTATATTGAAAAGACAAATTTCGTTTATAATGATTTTATTTGTGTGGTAACAGCCTAAAATGTCTTTATTGATTAAAAGTGACTTTATTGATTAAATGTAAGGATTGGACGCAAAAGATAATGCACACTTTCAGAAAAAAAGAATGGGTTTATAAAGGTAAGAAAAAAAAATGCCCACAAAAGGTAAAAATCACTTTAAACTTGTTTGAAAATATTAATTTCCTTGGCTAGACATTTAATTATTCTTTGCTTAGTGATTGTTTGGTGCACCTAAATCACTGACCATCGTAAAATAAGCTTTTATCTTAGAATTAGGAATTAGGTTTTCTCAATGATAACAAGGACAAGATAAAAATATGAATCATATTTATATAAGGTTTATTTATTTTTATTAATTTATTATTAAATTATGAAATTTTATTAGTTCGAACACTGCATAAAAAACCTGGAAAAAAATAAATAAAAATACTCAGCTGTTTTCAATATAGTAATAATAATAATAATAAAGTTTTTGAGCAGCAAATCAGAATATTAGAATGATTTGGATCATGTGACTGGAGTAATGCAAAAAAAAAAAAAAAAAAATCAGCTTTGCTATCACAGGAATAAATTACATTTTAAAATATATTAAAATAGAATACAGTTATTTTAAACACTATGAAAATTCAAAATTGTACTGTTTTACTGTACTTTGGATCAAATAAATGCAGGCTTGGTGAGCAGAAGAGACGTCTTAAAAAACATTAAAAACTTTTGACTGGTAGTGTACACTCGAACTTGACATGACATTTTGGACTCATGAATTGTTCAGAGTACAGTCGAATCCACATCATGTGGATGAAAGTAACATTAAAATAACAAGACATTAATAAACAATTAAGAACTTGGAGTCGACGAGAACTGGACGAAGTGCACTTGGACCCAACACTGATTATTACTATATTTTAGTTGCCAACAAAGACAACCGAACAGTGCTGCAAAAGCGACTTAAATGGACCCATTTTCCTATGTTTGTTTTTATTCAGCTCCTATCAAAATTAAAATACAGGTGTAGATTCCTTTTAAAAATACCCAGCTCTGTCGGCGCCGACAAATATCGCTGTTGTGATCCGGGCGTCGCGTGTTCGAATCCCGACTCGAGGACCTTTCCTGATCCCGTCCCACTTCCTGTCCTGTCTGCAATAAAATGCCAATTAAAAAGAAAAAAGAAAAATCCCTGGCTCTTTCTACATTTATTGTGGTATTTCTTATCCAATCTCTCCCCATTTCCCAGGTTTCCTGGCAGACTTGGTTTGGTTTTAAGGTCTTTTGAAAGTATGTATTCACATTTACAATTAAGCCTTTTTCCTATTTAATACTGTAAAGCTGCTTTGACACACTCCTATTGTTAAAAGTGCTATAAAAATAAAGGTGACTTGACAATTTTTTTATCACTGATCAGACATCCGGTCTCCAAATTCTGGCCTGTTTTACAGTATAGTGGATATCCTGCAAAGGAACAATAAATTCATTAGTGCATCAAGACCCTGGGCATGAGAATAACAGTACAGTAGTTTACGATTCAAAGCACACAAGGAAATCAAGAATCTACTAATTCAGATACTTGTGTGCTAGTTGGGGATACTTAATTGCCAGCGCTATTGTCGACTTGATTACACAAATACTATTTGAACTGAATCTGAGCTGGAGGACAACATCACTGAATCAATGATGTACTGACTTTAAATTGAGTCTTTACTACTGTCCTTTGGCATTATTGAACCTATTTTCCTGTTTAATACTCTAAAGCTGCTGTGACACACTCTGTATTGTTAAAAGCGCCTGTTTTACAGTATAGTGGATATCCTGCAAAGGAACAATAAATTCATTAGTGCATCAAGGCACTGGGCATGAGAATAACAGTACAGTAGTTTATGATTCAAAGCACACAAGTAAATCAAGAATCTACTAATTCAGATGCTGTGCAAGCTATAACCTTAAAAAGTGTTATGCTATCAAGACAACCCAGAAATACTGATAAACTGGTTAACTAGTTCGGTCAGAAGTGACCAGATTCAAAGCTAGTGCCAACCTGCTTCAGTAATGAACTTTTAGAAATCAAACCAATACAGTGATGGTTTTCAATTTGTCAACAAAGGCTTATCTTAGCGTTATATACGCCAGACAAATTAGTGGAGAAATGAAAACCATTGTAAAACAATGCTATCTGTACAAATATTTAAATGAATGACAAAATGGGCTTTTAGTAGATTAGATAGCAAGTGGAAAATGGTGTCAGATCAGTTTATTTTTTAACACTTTATTAGGGTTTGTTTTTGGAATCTTCGCATAACATTGTTTGACATCCCTTATTACCCTGTGTCTACACCAGATGCGAACGGCATGGCGCAACACAATAAAATACCCTGGATGCGGCGCAGCGTGACACAACAAATCCCCAACAGTAAACTGATGACTCATTCTATTTACAACGTACTGACACAAAGTTCAAAGGCGTCCGGTGTAAATACGGTGTATAATATATGGTTTGTGTTCAAGCCATTGCCAAATCTTCTCTTTTTTCAGTCAGGTTCTCACTTACACCTTTAACTTTAGTACTGCATACAGTTAAGTCCTTTACAATGTCAAAAATTGTAATTAGTTCACTTCCAGAATAAAATTTTCCTGATAATTTACTCACCCCCGTGCCATCCAAGATGTTCAGACTTTCTTTATTCAGTTGAAAAGAATAACGTTTTTGTGGAAAACATTGCAGGAATTTTCTCCATATAGTGGACTTCAATGAGAGTCAATGGGTTGAAGGTCCTTCTGCCTACGTCACATGTGACCTTTGCAAAATGATTACGTAATGCGCGAACTCGTGCTAGTGCAAGATGAGCATTTGTGGTTAAAAATTACATAAATGTTTGTTCCTTGGAAGCTGCACTGAAACTGCAATTTGTACCTTCAACCTGTTGGTTCCTGTATGGAGGAAAAGCCTTTTCAACTAAAAAAAGAAAGACTTGAACATCTTGGATGACATGGGGGTGCGTACATTTTCAGGAAATTTTTATTCCGGAAGTGGACTAATCCTTTAAAGCAAAGCAGATAATAAAGGCCTATTTAACTGTTCAGTCGCCGTGCTAATAATTCAATTTGTTCTAAGTTTTATATTACATGAGAAAACTACAATACAGAAACAGTTTGACTTGTGGTCTGAGATAAATTTTCTGCACTGACATGCATTCAATGTAATGATATGAAGACCGTTAAGTGATAATATTGCACCAGAATGTGTAACAAAACAAAAAAAAAAAAAGAAAAGACAAAAAAATGCTGAAGTGTTCACATGGACAAAAATACACAGAGGAGTCTGGGAAATCTGTGACGCAATTTACCAGTCTATGAGCCTGACATGTTGACATCGATTGCAAAACATGGATCACAACGCTGGCAGATGAACTACACAATCCTACGGAAACAGCATTTACGTCAACATGGCTGCAGGAACAAGTGTACTAATTGTATGCTGTGCAGAACTACAATAACTACCTTAAAACTTCTTAACAATTTATTGATATTAAGCAACAACTGATGCAGCTATGTACTGTGAAGCAATCTGACTAGAACGACAGCTTGCAAACTTCACCTCTAAGACATGGTGTTTAAATGTAACCAATACAGTTGGGGTTAAAAGTTTACATATACCTTGCAGAATCTGCAAAATGTTAATTATTTTACCGAATTAAGAGGGATCATACAAAATGTATGTTATTTTTTTATTCAGTACAGACCTGAATATTTCTCATAAAAGCCGTTTACATAAAGTCCACAAAAGAAAATAATAGCTGAATTTATAAAAATGGCCCTATTTAAAAGTTTACATACACTTTATTCTTAATACTGTGTTGTTACCTGAATGATCCACACCTGGTTTTTTTTTTTTCATGATAGACCAAATTCTTTGGCTTTTAGCATTTCTGTGTATTTAAACCCTTCCCAACAATGACTGTATGATTTTGAGATCCATCTTTTCACACTGAGGATAATTAAGTGACTCTTGTGCTATCACAGAATGTTCAAAGGCTCAGAAGGAAACACAATGCATTAAGAGCCAGGGGTGTAAACTTTCGAAAAGAATGAAAATGTGTACATTTTTCATTTTTGTCATTTGGTACTGCTATTCAGAAGCTACAGAAGATACTTACATGTTTCCTAGAAGACAACGTTTACCCTGATCTTTAAATTCAAAAGTTTACACCCCCAGCTCTTAATGGGTTCATACACAAAAATGTTGAAAAAACAGAATTTGTGGGACCTGAAGGATTTTTCTGAAGAACAGCGGGCAGTTTATACTGCTCAGGTCCAACAAGGGACTTGTGAACAACTATCACTAAAAAAAGAATTAAAAAATAAACAAATGAATAAACAGCTGTGAATCATTCACTTTTGAATTGGGGTCATTTTTATGTATTCAGCTATTATTTTTTCTTGTGGACTATATGTAAAATCTTTTATGTGAAATATCTTATTCAGGTCAGTACTAAAAAAAAATAACATGCATTTTGCATGTTCCCTATTATTTTGGTAAAATAATTCACATTTTGCAGATTCTGCAAGGTATATGTACATTTTTGACCCCAACTGTATTGCCAGCACAACAACCTTTAGTAATATATATATATATATATATATATATATATATATGGTACAATTGGAATTATGCACAGTTTCAATTCTCATCAAAAGCTTTTTTTTTGACATTGCATTTTTTGACAATGCTGTATGCTAAAATCATGTTAGGAATTGTGTAGAGAAGATTCCAAAATTCCTTCTGAGTGACGGTGAGAGGAAAACAAACAAAAACTTGACCAATCTTGCACAATTGTTTTTCCACAACAATCTGTCTGTACAGCTGTGTTGTTAAGCTACCTGCATGACCCTTACAGTGTAATCATAAACCACAATAAAATGTTAAACCTTACCACAGTCAGACTTAAAACCTGTCATTGATAACATCTCAACGCTAAGCACTTTACATGACAACCCCCATTAGAAAGACAACATCTAGATCAAGATCAAGTAGATCTCTCTTTATTACATATTTAAACTGTTTCATTCAATATGCATCGCTTTTTGGAACAAGCACAGAATACAAAGACGAAAGGTGCTGACTGAGCAGATGTGAATGTGAATAAGTACCATGGAGGTAAAGAAAATCAGTCTTTTGAATATGAACAGATCACAGTTAACCACATACTGTATATCATAACCACACCTAATACCATCACAGTCTTGTCACTCACTGACAAAACACACAGATGCCTCAGTTGCAATTAACAGTCAATATCAAACCAAGACCATATAAGCATACAAGCATGATAAGCGGGTCGACACGCAAAGAAGCAAAGTCTAAACGTTTAGTGTCTTCATGATCACACACATGCGCGCACACATACACACACACACAGAAAAACTCTGGCTCCACCACAAAAAGCTTTTCGGTTTGTTTTCTTTACGTTGAGGGTAAGAAAGGCTTCAGAAAACTCTAGCAGTGACGGGATCAGAAAGAAACGCCTTCTGCAGGATAGTATTCAAATGAAACAACATACATATCGAACATAACTAGGGCCACAAAATAAAACAAAAACAATAATACACACTTATGCACAGTAACACAGACAGACCCAGATGTGAATCTAGGCATTACGGGGAAAAAAAAACAAAAAAAAAACAGAAACAAAACAAAAAGAAACTGGATAAATTTACTGAGTGTTCAGGAGTGCTTGAGTATTTGTTCATGCATAATTGAGTGGGACTCTGTATTTGTGACGAGGGTGAGGTGTCTAGCTTAGGAGCTCCAGGTATGTGACAGGCACTTTGCCCTTCTGGTTGCCACGCTCTCCAATAAGCCAATCTGGGTCCATGCCGGGCACCGTGTACACAGTAATAAGCTACAGGAAACAGAGAGAAAGAAAACATTAAGTAGACATTTTGATGTGGGCTCACTGTGTTGCAACGGCCACAGTCCTCTTGAAGCATTCACCACCTTCAAGTTTACTGTAAAAGTAGACGTGTATAAACATTGTTTTCAGACGTGTATTAACAAATACATGTCGGCAAACACCCCTTTGACGTCTTTTGAGGCTTAAGTTTTTTAGATGGCATGCATATCAGGGACGGGTGTCTGTGAGGCTGAATCATATTTCACTGTCTGGCACATGTTCATATAAAGACAATGGCGATGGTAATAATTCATTCGTGACACAGGAATGTATTTCTGCAGGTATTATCAAATCTAACTGAATGCTTTTTTAATGCCTTTTTAATGCCAATTTAAAAAAAGTTTTTAGTGCCATACACGACCCATGTATAATCTCACACACAAACTACCAGTTATTAGTGTTTTTGAAACAAGTCTCTTTTGCTCACCAAGGCTGCATTAATAGTAATATTGATAAATATTATTTAAATCTGAAATAATGTTTTCTACGTGAATATATTTTAAAATGTATTCCTGTGATCAAATCTGAATTTTCAGCATCATTACCCCAGTCTTTAGTGTCACATGATCCTTCAGAAATCATTTTAATATGCTGATTTGCTGCTCAAGACACATTTGTGATTATTAAACGGCTGTGCTGCCAAATATTTTTGTGGAAACTGTGATGCATTTTATTTTTCAGGATTCACAGCTAATTAGAAAGTTCAAAAGAACAGCATTTATTCGAAATATAATATTCTGTAACATTATAAATGTCTTTACTGTCACTTTTGATCAGTTTAATGTGTCCTTGTTGAATAAAAGTATTTATTTAAAAAAAAAAAAAAAAAAAACTACTGGTACTTGAGTGGTAATATACTATGGTTTTAACAAAATATTAAGCACCACAACTGTTTTCAATATTGATAATCATCAGAAAATGTAGCTTTGAATCACAGGAATTAATTACATTTTAAAATATATTCACATAAAAAAAAACTGTTATTATAAATTGAAATAATATTTCACAATATTACTGTTTTATTGTATTTTTGTACAAATAAATGCAGCCTTGGTGTGCAAAAGAGACTTATTTGAAAGACATTAAAAAAATCTTAATGATCTCACCAAACTTTTGACAAGTTATACATTAACCATTCAATTTGACAATGATGCAATAATGTCAATCTTGGGTATTTGAGAAAATCTATATTAAAAAAATATAGAGAAAAGCCATTAAGTTTCTGTAAATTCAAGCACTATAGAAACTACACAAAGTTTTAACTTTATTTATTTATTTTTACATATATTTATTTGCTTATTTATTTATTTTTTGTGGTGTAAATGTAAGCTATTCTAAAGCAAAATTTTAGTCTTCTATATCAGTTCTTACTTACTTAAATCAGCATATTTGTGATTATTAAAGCAATTTCCAAGACACTGTTTTATCTAAATAAAGGCCATTTTTTCCTCAAATGAATATCAGGAATGCATTTACATTGTAAAACTGCAACTGCATAAATAATGTTATGAGCTTATAGTTCAAATGTATTTTTAAAATACAAATATTAAAGTTTGGGAAAAATGCAATGATATTTTTAAATGTAAGAACAAGAGCATTGCTAGGGTTAGGAGACCCTAAAACCCTAAAAAGACCTGAAGATCTGACTAAATCTCCTATGACAACTTGCAGTGTTACATATCATCGAGACTGAGAAACTGATAGTTCACTGGTAGTTCCTATTGAACTGTTTTAGACCCTACTCTCAAGTAGGAGCTCATTTAGTTCCCCCAAAAGCAGTTCCTAGAACTAAATACATTCCTAGTTCCTGTGGTGCAAATATGCCAAAAACACCTGTGCATTAGGTTAAGTGATTCATTCAGATGGGTGATTCATTCAATCATGAAACAAGTGTCTTCTTTTATGAATGAGTGACTAAATCATTAACCCAAATGATTCATTCAAAAACTCCGAATCATTCAGTAACAAAACACTGCTGCGTGACTGTTGTGCTGTGATCTTTTTGGAGCCATTTTTAAATATATTCTATTCTAATGTTAACTACTAATTTATTGAATGAATAAAATCAACGTCAAATATTCGGGAAACAGCACTCTCTTGGTCGTTTCATGTTGCTTAATATATCATAGAAGTATAAAAACTCACTTAATTTTTACCGCAGCAAGTTAGGTGTTTCCCCCTGCCATTATATTAGGGGGGCGGAAAACTTTATTTTCTATATAGCGCCAGATCACAAGAGACGTCATTTACCATTCCTATAGAACCGGTCTGCACCTTGTTCTTTTATTAAACAGACGAAATTTACAATTTCTCCGCTAAAACGCGGACGGGATTGCGGAGTCCATTCATAAAAACGGATTTACTCTATAGCATAGGATGCCACAGAATTCGTCAATTTTTGGATTAATAAATCAAAAGTAGGTCTCTCATTTAATTCGAATCGCGCCATGGAATAGAGTCTGTGAATATTAAAACGCAAAAAGACGGTTTAGATATGAATCCTCCATGTTCCGCTTGGCTCTGTATGAATGAATGGCGGAGACGCGGTTTTGTTTACTACACAAATACTGAAGCACACGTGACACTCGCGGTTATTTTCGGCCTCTGCGTCTCATTATATGACGACATAAACGCATGAACTTAATCTCCAGAACTGCTGTGAGAGTCACTTCATGTAAATTATACCGTTTCATTTGAGAAAATTAGCATCACATTATAGTGTATACAGACAAAAACTAACCGGCAACCTGTCAAAATAAAAGTACGGTTTAATATGTAACAAAAATATATTAGTCTTGTATTACTTTTTTACAGTATAATGTAGGTGTTTAAATATTCCTATTTATGGCAAATTTAAATAAAACAATTAAATGCAGAAAATATAATAATAACAGAAACAACAGAAAAACAAATAAAAGGGTTTAATTTTAATTTTATTAAAAATAAATAAACGTTTAATGCCTGTATTTGATTATCAGAAAAATTAAAACACACAAGAATTTCTGAAAAAAAAAAAAGTTTTTAGGGCCCTATTGTTAAAAATGTTGAAATTGAGATTTTTCTACTTATTTTTTCACTGAAATAAACATTTTGTCATTACACAGAGAACAATGTACTGGGGAGGGGGGGGGGAGGGAAGGAAGAACTGTACCCTTGGTATCCCTTCCTCCCTCCCCCGCCCAAAACTGGAATCCTAGGGGAATCACTGATAATGATAGTATCTCTCTCACACACACACACACAGACAGACTGCACGAGCCTCAACTGGTGCAACCCCGTTACTGTGACTAAAGCAGAATTATTCTTGCTGCAATTACTCAATAGGACTTCCCCATTTCTTTCCGACTTTACGAAATTTACATTCTCTGCTCTTTCACTCCTCCATGTCCCAGCCCGCCACTGTCCAAGCACCGCCTGGAGGCAATTACCAAACTTGTTCCACATGTATCACACCAATGTACATATTTTGTGACACCAAATTAAAAAGTTACTAATTTTAAAGGCTATATTCAAAATACACTGGTATTATTTTTCTTCAAATCTTCAAAACCATATAGAAATTTTTAATGCCTGTAGGAATAAAACTTCATGTCTTTAAATGCCATTTAAGGCCTTTATTTGGCAAAATCCATTTCATGACTTTTAATGCTTAATTAACTTAATTAAAACCTTTAGGTTACTGGCCCAATTCATTAAGCAAAAGGCAATGTTACAGAGACCATAAGTAAACTGTAGCTTAAACTGATTGTGACAAAAAATGAAAAAACAACAAGAACAACAACAACAAAAAAACATAAGTAACAATGCAGAGAACTGCAAGAGAAAGTAATTTATAAAAATAAACATTTCATTGTAGTTATAATAAAAACAATACATTTTAATATAATAAAATGTACTTAAAATTAAATACAGTGCCTTGCAAAAGTATTCATACCCCTTCATTTTTTTTTTTTCACGTTTTATGTTGCAGCCTTATGTTGAACTGCTTTAAATAACTTTTTTTCCACAGCAGTCTTCACTCCATACACCATAATGACAAGGCAAAAACAACTGCAAATTTATTAGAAATGAAAAACTGAAATGATTCCATTGCATAAATATTCATACTATAAATAAATATTCATTTTCTGGGACACTTGAAATTTAGCTCAGGAGCACTCACATTACTTGTATATCTTACTACACTTCGAGTAGAGTCAAACTGTGGCAAATTCATTTGAATGAGTACGATTTAGAAAGGCACACACCTCTCAGAAAAGGTCTAAAAGCTGAAAATGCATGTCAGAGCAAAAACCAAGCCCTGAGGTCAAAATAACTCCTCAGAAAGAGCTCAGAAACAGGTTTGCATAAAGGTATTCAGAAAAAAATTCCGCTCCATTTAAGGTTCACAGAAGCATGTAGCCTCCATTATCCATAATGGAAGACGTTTGGAACAACTAGGACGCTTCCTAGAGCTGGCCTCCTGGCCAAACTGAGCAATTGATGGAGAAGAGCTTTGGTTAGAGTGGTGATCAAGAAGCTGATGATCACTCCAGTTGAGCTCCATGATCATTGGAGAAACTTACAGAAGGACAAACATTACTGTAACACTCCACCAATCTGGTCTTTATGGAGGTGTGGCCAAACTCAATCCTCTCCTCAGTGAAGACACATGAAAACCCACTCTTGAATTTGCAAAAAAGCACCTAAAGGACCATCAGACTGTGAAAAATAACATTCTCTGGTCTGATGAACCTCAATTCCAAGCATCATGTTTGAAGGAAACCAAGCACTGCTCATCATCTGCAGAGTACCATCCCGACAGTAAAGTGTGCTGGTAGCAGCCTCATGCTGTGGGGCTGTTTTTCAGCGGCAGGGACAGAGGGAATCGTCAGAGTAAAAGGAAAGCTCAACACAGCAAAATATTGAGATAACTTTAATGAAAACCCAGTCCAGAGCATTCAGAACCTCAGACTGGGCAGAAGGTTCACCTTTCAACAGGATAATGACCTTAAGCACACAGCAAGAGTGGCTTACAGACAACTTTTTTTTTTCATTTTTTTTGCTTAGTTATTATTATGTATGGAGTGTAAATTGATGTGGGGAAAAAAAGTAATTTAAAGCAGTTCAACATAAGCCTGCAACATAAGAAAATGTGAAAAAAACGAAGGGGTATGAATACTTTCGCAAGGCGCTATAGCTACACAGATTCCTTTACTTGTAGTTTACACTACAAGTAAACATTTCCCAATAAAGTAGTTTTTAATAAATAAAATACATTCTCATTACAGTACATACTAAGCTTACTAAAATCACTAATACTAATATAATGAATGCTGTTGACTGTTAAAGAGGGAAAACAAACCTCATTCCTCATTTCCTACCTCATCAGCGAGAAGGGAAAGTTCACTTGTATCTGCAGCATCATAGTCATACAGCACTTTGGCCTTGCGAGTGCCAGTAGCGGGAGGCTTTACCTCCTCAATCTTCAGCGTGCTGGACTCAAGGGCATTGGAGGGGTTTGGGGGACGACTAGGTGGAGAAGCCCCAGGTAGGGTGGCAGTAGAAAGGGGAGAAGGGCCTGCCGACACCCCTGATGTGGAGGCGTTTACAGCAAAAGCATTAGGAAACCTGGAACATAGATTCAAAACACAGTGTATGTGAATACATCTAAACATAAGTATCTAGCTGTTTCTTAAACCTGACATAGATATTACATGAAAAATGGGAAGACTTATAATCCCTCAGTCACAAGAATGTAATCGCTTAAATTTAGTGGGCAAACTTTCTTCCTTTTTTTAGAGTGATGGAAAGAACTACTTACGTATCTCCGTTTGCACTGAGAACAGGAAAGAAAAAGCAGAAAAAGAAAACAATAGCTCAACGTTGAACTCAAGAAGTCTTGTGATTTTCTTTACTAGAAAAGCAGCTGCCATAAAGGGGAATTTGACCCCTTCTTACTCACAGCTGGTTTTACCACATCTCTCTGTATCAAAAACAGACTAAAGTTACCAAACTGCCATGTTCCTATTGAACATGGTTTTATTTGACTACAATCACTCTAGGACAGATAAACAAATTGCTGTTGAAAGTTGAAAGTCCTCACCTGCTGAGCTCTTTCTGAAGATCCTGCATGTGCTTGTGACACTGTGCGTAATAAGCAGCCTGGGCCTCCACAAACTCATGCAGACAGCGCAAGTGGTTCACCTGCCATGGAATTGCAGATTTTAGTCTCTCTCCTTTTTTCTTATTCGGAATGAGATATATTCTACTGTTCAAAAGAAAACCTCTGAGGTTATGTATGTAACCCTGGTTCCCTGGGAAGGGAACGCGACACTGCGTCCTCTAGGGGGTCACTATGGGGACGCCATCTCCGTGACCTGTGTCTGAAGACTACATACAAAAACGACAACAATGTTGGCCGGCGACAGCCTATGACGTCACTTCCGGCATGACTCATTGCTGCTGGTAAGGTACTACTGGTGCGACCACAGTATAAAAGGATGCCGATAGAACACAATATTCGCTTCTTCGTCTAAAGTTTACATCCCAAGCATGGCAACGAGACTAGAGGACGCAGTGTCTCGTTCCCTTCTCAGGGAACCAGGGTTACATACGTAACCTGAGACGTTCCCTTTCAAGGAACTCAAACTGCGTCCTCTAGGAGTCGCTATGGGGAACGGTTATACCCACGCTGCCATGCTGAGGGGAGTGCATGCCATGATAGGGGCGAGCACTAAGTACCAACTCCCTCAAGCTTAGAGAGTTGCCCCTGAGACGTAGTGATGGCTGTTAGTGACATTATCCCCTTTGGCCAAAGCCTGAGCTGCATACCCAAAGACTTACCTGAAAGGGGTCAGAAATGCTGGACCCGGGATAGAGCTCGAAGCTTGGAATCAGAAGGTATTCCTTTAAGGGGATATAGCCAAGTGCCTAGGGTTTCGCCTAGGTTTGGCCTGTCACCAAGGGGGCTACCATGGGCTCTGCATAGGTTCGCTCAGGAACCATCCTACAGAACATAGGTAGCAACACCCTGCAAGTAGAGTGGGACCCAAGGTGCCCGGGACAACGAACTCAAAGAATGGGCATGAGATTGAGTGTGAAACCCATATATAGAGAGTGCGCAGGAACTAGCGCGTGTATTACTGTTACTTGGGGATTTAGCCTGGCAGATGCTCGCAAGGTATCAGGAAGGATACATACATGGAGTGGGACCCAAAGGTGGCCGGGGTCTGAACCAAGTCAAGAAGGGTACGGGCCAGAAGCGTGTGAATCCCTACTATACAGGACGTAAAATCTAGGTGCATTCCATACCACAGTGTGGATTTAAAGGGGTCATCGGATGCCCATTTTCCACAAGTTGATATGATTCTTTAGGGTCTTAATGAAAAGTCTATAATATACTTTGGTTAAAAATCCTCAATGGCAGTGTAAAACAACACCCTTTTTACCTTGCCAAAATCAGCTCTGCAAAAATCATCTCATTCTGGTCGAGCCTGCTTTAAATGCAAATGAGTTCTGCTCGCCCCGCCCCTCTCTTCTCTCTGTCGAGTGGCGAGTCTGTTTACTTTAGCCGCATTTAGCCGTTAAATTGCTAATTAGCACATTATTAGAAAAGATGATCGCAAAGATTCATAAAAAAAAAACCTTATACTCACTTCTACTGTAAGTGAAGCTGGATCACGATTGATTCGCGCAAACATAGACGGATATATGTAGATCGGGAGGTGCATTCCCTTCACAAACACATGTAATCCACTGCATCTTCAGCGGCTCAGATGTCGGGAGTAAATGACGACCACTACGTTCATTATTACATCCAGCACCTCAGTCGCTCAATCTGAGATATTCTTGTCTAACTTACATCCCTGCTCCGGCATTGAAACAAAGAGGGCGGACTGTTACAGCTGATCTAAGGTAAGACGTTCATGTCAATCAACTATCGCGGGAGCGGCCTCTGTCGGTGTGACGCCACAACGACAGGCATCTGAGAATGGCTCGATTTGAAAAAGGGGATATTATTTTTACAGATTAATTAAAAACCACTGCATGGATTTTTATCATTATAGGGTAGATTTGTACATACACTGCCAACACACATTAATGTTCAAACAACTTGTAAAAGTGAAGCATCCGATGACCCCTTTAAGAAAAGTTCCCAAAGACTTGCATGTGCCTTTACCATAAACATGGATTTTAGAAAGTGCCCAAAGGTTTGTGTGGGCACTTACCATAACATGGATTATAGAAATACTGCTTATTATAAATGGTGTGCTAGTAGATAACCCTCAGAATGAGGGGAGCACTGCTAGCCATTCCAAACAAGGCTCCAAAAGGAGGCAGTAAAAGCGAACCTCAGTTGCCCAGTTGGGGCAATGCTCAGAGCCAACCCTCAAGGTGAGGGGAGCATCGCTACGCCAAACAGACAATCAGCGGCAGCTAGCTGTCTGATAATACTGCCATGGAACCGATGCACTTGACCAACGTGAGAAGTCAGTGCTTCGGGACAGGCTTCTAACTCCCGAGAGACAGGAGGAACACCTGATCCGCCCAGGGGTGACAAGCTCTAAGAGACCCTCCCACAGCGAGGGGAGCATTGTCATGTCCAGCCAAAGAGGTCTTGGAATGTGATCTGATCACAGGATATCAGATATATCAGCAGAGACGAATCCATCAACTTAGTATGGCTGTATAGAGAGCAGCAGCGTACCCAGCCCTCGGGCTGTGTTGTGGGTATTCTCTTGAGGGGGGATAAGCCACTACCAACCCAAGCAGACCTGTGCTTACTATCTCGATAGAAAGGGCCCCGTTCTAGCAAGGCCCACAGAACCTCAAGAACAAGGGCCTAGATTCATAATCAATGCTCCTCAGAGCACTCAGAAGGGAAACACCTTCCACTCACATGGTGAAAAATAGTGCTGTCAAGCCCACTCCTCGGAGAGCGCTGTCTCGTCTGGATCACTTCCCTCAGGTCTTGCCTTGCCTTCTCTCGGTCCGCGCCTCCTCCTAGAACCACCCGCAGGCGGGGGAGGGGCGCGAGTCACGACACTAGTCTTCTGGGCTCGTCTCTGCTCCTCAGAACGAGACGGGCCAGGACCCCTGTATTGCTCGGGCTCAGAGCTGGACCTTTGAGGAATGAAGGTTTTAAAGGCTGCTGATCGCGCCTTTGCCTCCCTGAACTTCTTGACCACCATCTCAATGGAGGCACCGAAAAGCTCAGAAGGTGAAACCTCTCTTTCTTCCCGAGGTCAGCCAGGTTCACCCACAGATATCTCTCCTTGACTACAATGGCAAACACATTGTCCCACAGTGATAGCTGAGACGACACCCACGCTGCCATGGTTTTCAGCCACAGAAAGACATCAGCAGGCTAAAATGCACAATTGTCACTTAAATTCACATTTACCTCAGGAAAGACATTCATTGTACATAAACTTGATAGCTAGGGGAAAAAAAAATAACTCTAGAGATAAGCATTGTATCACATACATTATATCTTACTTAACCTCTCGCCTTTATTTTTAGTGTTAATCTGAAGAAATATGTCATGGGAATGTGCAGGGAGACCTCAGATATAAAAAGGAAATATTTAGTTAATTAAATTATTTCGCGGTGGCTTCACTTGTTATGATGTCTTGAGCAATTCACTTTTATATTAGTAGGTGTAGCCATTGCAGCGTGGGTGTCCTCTTAGCTATCACTGCGGGAGAATGTGTTTGCGTGGACGCGCATCATCTACGCCGGGCGTAGTTGCGCCTGGTCGTAGTTTTAGCTGGTGCAACAGGTGTAAATATTTATCGTAAAGTTGGACGTTGCAAAGCCCAGCGTAGGGCTTACACTCAGCTTTTTTTACGTCTAGCTGGTGCAACTGGCTCCTGACCCTTATCCAGATCTTTCAGCAGATCAGCCTGATAAGCTTGAAGCACCGCCATAGTGTGCAACGCGCCCACAGCCTGACCTGCTGCTGCGTACGCCTCGCCATTTAAACAATATGTAACTTGAAGGGGAATAGATGGCGAGGAGGGAGTTTTAAAGTGCATATTGCAGGTTACATTTTTTTTCCAAATTAATGTATATCCTTGTATGAAAATACCATATGAATCGTTAATGCAGGATTTGAAAATGTTTTACAAGACACGAGGGCACAAATTTGGAAGAAAAAGTGACGGTTTCCTTGACAAAAAGTTTTCAAAAAGAACATCGCATCATATGACGTCACGAGAGGGAAACGTTTACCACGGTCTGATGGTTTTCAGTAGGCGCGGTTGTGAGTCAGTGTGTTTTCGGTAGTTATTTTTTTACTTTAACTAATCATCGTCACGGTAAATTATTGTGTTTTTATAGGTTGCACAAACTCAAACCTGTCAGGACATCGAGTCCACAGGTTTCCTAACAAGAAAAAGGACGGTGGGATCTTCCGTGTCTGCATGCGACGGGTCTTCACTAATGCATTTGCTGGTGGTTTGTAGCATTCAGTTTACATCGGAGGATTATTCCTGGCGATATGATGGAGTTCAACATGGGATGCATAAGCAAGAACCAATTGAGGCTCAGAGGTGGTGGTCCGCAGTCAGCCTGTGGTTCATCCAGATCCGTCAGAGATGCAGCTCAACAAAAACGTGAACTGTGCGCCGTTCGAGTCTTGTTTTTTTTTTAACACTGATTAACTACCAACTCAGTAAACATAATTATTTGATGATGGGATGCAACGAGATTGCACCGCAGCGCAGCTAAGCATTACCAATATAATAAAAACTGTGTAAATAGGTTACCATATGAGAAGGCATAACTGGTAAGTTAACCTCAGTCTGTTGATATTATAACCATCAAGTCTAGTTACAGCTTAGTGACATTGTTTGCACAGCTAATTGGTCATTTATTCTTATGTGGTGTGATTATAAGGCTTTGGGAGACATTGCAAGACATGAGGGAGTGTGAAGATCTGAACCAATGGAGCCCAGCTGTTATTAACCACCTCTACTGGACTGCAGCTTCCACTCCTAATGGAGATGCAGATGTGATGGAGGCCAAGTGGAAAAGCATAGTCAGCAATAAATGAGATCTAAACTTTTGCTTCCTTCTCCCCGCATATGCATCAGCCCTCACGGACTCTCTAATAGTGGAATACTGCAGGTCACCAAAGGCTCTATGAAAATGCAACACTGTCTTGTCTTCCACTACACCTGCTCCCCTTTCCAGATTCAGGATTTACAACCGCATTCTCGGAACAGGACTGGACAACTAGTTGTCCGTCACGTCATTCAGTGCGAGAGAGCCGCTCTGCCGCACAAATGCGCATCTACTGTGTGTTGCCTGGTTTCGGTAACTTACAGTGATGGAGAAATGAGCTGCGTGTCATCTGAAACTTTTATATCCAGTCTCCACCGGAGCCGTTCCCGTCAGTTTTGTGTTCTGTGCGCAGCTCAAATGCTTCGCTCTTCACCCAAACATAAAAGCTGCTGTCGGTTAATGAAGGTTCTATTCAACTCTTATCGTGTCAGAAAGTGTCATAAAACTTTCAGTTTTAAGGACATCACCATGTTTGATATTACTTTGGTCACTGTTGCTATGGTTACTAGTAAGGAATACGGGCTGGACTCTCATTGCACATTCATACAGACAGTATTCGAGACGCTTCTGTAAGCTGCTGTGTGAGCGGGACATTTCGAGACTCACACCTGTAAGTAAATGTGGTGTGAACATAGCCTTTTTCTGTGGAAGCTCTGATAGCTACATTTCAGGATTCTTTAATGAATTGACAGAACAGGATTTGTTTAAAAAATCTTTTGAAATTAAATCTTTTGTGACATTATAAATGTCACTTTTGATCAACTGAATGTGTCTTTGCTGAGTAATAAGCAGTATTAATTATTAACTTCTTACCAAAATCATATAAACCCCAAATTTGGAAGGTTTGACATTGCAACTCATTTTGTTAACGTTATGTCCAAAATGAAGGGCAGTGTGAGTGTGAGAAGCGCAGGTACTCACGTGTGTGCTACTGATCCCCTCCAGCAGGAGACGCGTGACCTCTGCCTGTCTGTCAAACTCGGTCTGAGCCACACGCAACTCGTGCTCTGCCTGGTGGAGCCACAAACAAAATAAACAACAACAACAAAAAAAAACTCAGGACACATTATCCACACAGCTCAACTATTTTGTGTATCCAGCTTGGATTTATTAACAGTCTCCTTGTCAAAGCAAAAGAATACCTTATTGTTGTTAGCCACACAATTCATTTCTGATTTGTCATCATTTCATCTTAATTAGGAATCTTATGAATTTTGAATCACATAATACAGGCCAGACTCTTTAACCTCAAACCACATGAGCTCATCACGGGCTCTAACCACTCTCCCATTTAATCACTTTACTATAACTTGTCACTGACAAATAGAACTGTTTATAGCAGGGTTGCCCAAACTCGGTCTTGGAGGGTTGGTGTCCTGCAGAGTTTAGATCCAACTTGCCTCAACACACCTGCTGGGAAGTCTCAAATATGCCTAGTAAGTGCTTGATTAGCTGGTTCAGGTGTGTCTAATTTGGGTTGGAGCTAAACTCTTCAGGACACTGGCCCTCCCGGACTGAGTTTGGGCACACCTGGTTTATAGCACATAAGTGGTTCCAAATAGTAGATATAGATCAGACAAATATTATAATTTCAATGTTTCATGTAAAGTGCATGTCACTGGTAAATATTTTAAAATTTGTAATAACATTTATAATAAGGATGAAATGACGAAAGCAACATTTCTTGATAACCAAGTACTGTTTACCAGAAAACAAAAAGAAAATGCTTTTTTTAATATCTTTCTTAACACTTTTTTTTTTTTTTTTTTTTACTACTGCTTTATTTCTATGTCTGGACATCCAGATATTATGCTGTTAGGTTCATATTCAACATGTTTAACATTGCAGTCATTATAATGTGAGAATGATTTGTGTTGTTTGTTAGGTACACTACCAGTCAAAAGTTTTTGAACAGTAAGATTTTTCATGTTTTTCAGAAGTCTCTTCAGAGAAGCCTGCATTTATTTGATCCAAAGTACAGCAAAAACAGTAACATTCTGAAATACTCCAGTCTTCAGTGTCACATGATCCTTCAAAAATCATTCCAATATGCTGATTTGCTGTTCAAGAAACATTTATTATTATTATTATTATTATTATTACTCCCAATATTTAAAACAGTTGAGTACATTTTTTTTTCAGGATTCTTTGATGAATAGAAAGATCCAAAGATCAGCATTTATCTGAAATAAAAAGCTTTTGTAACATCATACAATATACCATTCAGTTTAGAGTCAGTATAATTTATTTTATCATTTTTTTATTCAAAGAAACCTGAAAAAAATTCTACTCAGCTGTTTTCAACATAATAATAATAACTGTTTTTTTTTAAAACAGCAAATCAGAATATTAGAATGATTTGTGAAGGATCATGTGACTGGAGTAATGATGCAAAAAATTCAGCTTTTAAAATCACAGGAATAAAATATATTTTAAAATATATTCAAATAGAAAACAGATATTTTAAATAGTAAAAATATTTCAAAATTTTACAGTTTTTCCTGTACTTTGGATCAAATAAATGCAGACTTGCTGAGCAGAAGATACTTCTTTAAAAAAACATTAAAAACTGGTAGTGTAGGTTAAGTCTGATTTTCTTCTTAAAGATTGGCAGATGTTTTCAGATATAACTGTAAGTAGTGGGAGTAGGCAACTGCTGTCATACACATGAATTACATATGTTATTATTAGGGATGTGACGAGACACATAGCTCACGAGATGAGACAAGACATGAGCAGGGTTCCCACTCTTTCATGAACACCATATTAAAGGACTTCCAAGGACCATTTATTTTATAATCAAGCACCTATCAAACTCACACGCCTGCATATGTAGCGTCATGAAAGATGTCTTACAGAACTTAACATTTCACTTACACTTAACATTTACATTAAAAATTTAACAACAAGGTTTTGAATGTGCAGGTTTCATAAATTTAGACCATTTTGAGCAGTCGTGTTAAAAGGAATTCTGAATTTCTCAAATATTAATAAAATTGTATATTCTTGCATCAAACTGTTTTTTGCTGTAATTCTTGTAAAACATTTAAATTTGAAAGAATTTCTCAATTTTTAAATTAATAAAAATTGTTAAACAGAGCTTTACACTTACTTTGCTTTCTTTTTAGAAGCACTTGTGCTCTTAATTCTAAAAAAAAATTAGGAGCACAAATATTTCGGGAGCACCTTCTAATCAATCAAATCAAATTTAGTAAGTTTTGGAAGTTAATTTTTAGTCCATCTCCTATCATGAAAAGTCTATCTTGCAGAGATGGACTAAAAATGAACTCCCAAAAAAGAGGTTGTGGTGGTGGTTCCTGCTGCACTGTGTGCGACTCCAGCAATTTGTGCTGGATGAGCAGAGCAGACGCTTTCAGTTTAGAATTGAAGTGACAATAATCCAACAGAATTCAATGTTTGTTTAGTGGCAGCTTTTCATCTCAACAAGGAAATAAGTCACATTTTCCCGTCGCAAGATCTTGTGGCACCAGACCTCGTCACACCCAAACATTTACTGCAAACAAGGATATGTCTACATTTTCGGATGTGCTCATATAGCAGCAAAGGAAGAAGTGGATCTTTGCCCTGATACTCACTTTATCCACTTCCTCACTCCATAGCTGGAACACGCAGCATAGCGACAAGAGAGGAACAGTGATGACAACATCACACAAACATGTACATTTACAGAAGTAAGGTCATCAAAACAAATCGATAAAATATAATAAAAAGTGTTGTACTGTTCGAATTCACGGGACCTTAAGATTGAAAGAAACATTCTAATGTAATCAGACACAAGCAACACAGGCTCCTGAAACCTCTATAATGTTAAGACCCTATTAAAATGTACAAAGACAAAGCAACTACAATGGAAAATAAGTGAGTACACACACATCAAAAGTAAAAGAATTAAATCAAAGTTTTCCACCCCCTGCATTCCACTGCAAATGGTAATCAAAGGGGTTTTCATGTTTTGACTTATGCAATAACATGATGTCAGTATTATTGCAATAACATGTCAGTAAGCACTAAATGCGAATTACATTACAGGACCAGTCAAAAGTTTGGACACGCTTAAAACTTGTTACATTTTTTAGCAGATTAGAATGATTTCTGGAATGATAAGAAAGTTACTGCTGCTGAAAATTCAGCTTTGCCATCACAGGAATAAATTACATTTTAAGATCTTTATAAAATAGGAAACAGCTTTTTTGAATTGTAATAATGATTCACAATTATTACTGTTTGATGCACTTTATTTGACTACAATTGATAAGTTAAGATGGTGATAGCTGTGTTTATATAAAACAACGGTGGCCATGAATGACGAGAAATATTATTGGTTGAAGCAACTAACCACTCAGAATCGAGCATTCCCACATTTAGGAATACAGGAGTAGCTATGTCCAAACTTTGGAGCTTTACTGTATATAACATATCTATATGAACACATACAAACAACAAACCACCATTATGTACAACTGGGACTAATCGACTATACACAGTACATGTATTGCATCAGCAGTCGCCAAAACATTAATCAAACACACAGGGAAAGGCACACAGGCACACAACACTGCAAAAAGGGAGACGGAAATAAGACGGTAATAAGCGTTACTGTGGTAAACTCACAACACTGACAGAGAGGACAGCAGGACTAGTTTAAAACAATGGGTCGACAACAAAGAAGATGCTACTGTCCATCACTGAGCTGTGCTGACAAGGCACACACAATAAATGCTGCATGTCTATAAGGACGCTACTCTATGAGGGGTTTATATTAAGGCTTCACTTCAGATTCAAGTTCATACAACCTTTTCTCTGTCACTCAGAGATGATTCACCAACTTCACTATCCCACTGCGTGGAATGAAAAAGTAAGAGGGTGGGATGATGGAAAAGTTTCATTGAGGCCCTCACTATCACCTCCACATTTTGACCATCTGAAATTCCAGGTAACGGCAAAGGGTAGAGGATGATACTATGTCCAAAGCTCTTTGGTGTAATAATTGTGTCTCGTTTAATCATTCATTTGTGCTTTAGCTGATGATTTTTTATCCACGATAACAGTATACTGCAACTGTATATCACCCCCATAGAGAACGGACTGTCTGTCGGAGGACATCCCGCTTGTCTAAATTTACAAAGGGTCGGTGCAAATATTGGTGGGGAAATTTTGTATGCACAAATCAATGTCTTGTAGAAAGAGAGAGAGAGAGAGAGAGAGAGAGAGAGAGAGAGAAAGAGAGAGTGTGTGGGGCAAGACTTCTAATGCTAAGGGTCTGCAGCCTTCTTACCGCAGATGCACTGGCCGACAGAACATAATTGCGTGGCCTAGTCTCCTGAAAGTCAGGCGCAGCCTACAGGTGGAGGGGGGGAAAACAGAGTTTTACAAAGAATCATGTGTCCACATGAACTGACCCAGCAGACAACACTATTTTCATATAAAAACAGACAAAAGAAGCACTTGACAAACCAGCCTGTAACCTCTCCCACACACACACACACACACACACACCAAATTAGGACAGCAGCTGCAGTTTTTTGTATCACTTCACTGCACTCCAAACCAAAAAAAATTAATAATAATAATAATAATAATAATAATAATAATAATAATGAATAGATTAAAAAAGTAAAATATAAAAAATAAAATAATAAAAAGCATGATCATTTATTGATATGTTGTTACTCTTACTTAGTCATTTTTCAGTAGTTTTTAGCTACTAATGATCTTGTTTTGGTGGGTTAAAGTAAGATGCACATTACTTACCATGAAAAGTCACAATTTAATTGTAATTTGTCAATGTTTTGCAGGAGTATTTTAAACAGTAATTTTTTTTTAAATCTTAGTACAGTTGTACTGTATGACACAGAACAAGAGCAGTTTGTTTTTTGGTACCCTTTGCACTGCTGTGTATCATGAAGAGCACAATACAATTGTGTCCACACTCTAAAAAAACACTGAGTTAAATACAACCTAGCAACTGGGTTGTTTTGACCCAGCAATTAGGTTAAATGTTTAACCCAGCCTTCTGGGTAGTTTTATCTAACTAAGCTGTTTTAAAAATTAGTATACAGCTGTCTTAAAATGAACACAATATAGGTTGTAAATTAAAAATCAGATACATAATTACTAGAGGCATCAGCAATAATCAAAAGGTGAACTTTTATTTATAAACAATTAAAAAAAAATGTTTATTATTTATTTATCCAACTTATTGAGAAATGTTCATTTATTTAAAATATTAATAAATGTTCATTTCCAACATATTCTGTGTTCATTTTAAGCAAGAAATATAGTCATTTTTAAGCAGTAGTTGTGTTAAATAAAACTAACCAGAAGACTGGGTTAAACATTTAACCCATTCGCTGGGTTTGTCCATATTTTACCCAGAATATGGGTACCCAGAGTGATGTGCTCTATTCTTGTAATATTAAATGCTGTTGAAATCAGCCAAAGTAAAGAAGATTCTTATATAATAGATGACAGAAATACAAAAATTAGTCATTAATATTATATATACACACATACACACATACATACATACATTCAATATATAAGCTGAGTAAAATATGGACAAACCCAGCGACTGGGTTATTTTGAGTTAAACGTTTAACCCAGGCTTCTGGGTAGTCTTATTTAACTCAACTATTGCTTAAAAAGTGCTATATTTCTTGCTTAAAATGAAACCATTTATTAATATGTTCCATAAACAAACATTTATTAATAAGTTGAATGAATAATAATCAAGTAATAAACTTTTTTAAATTGCTTATTAATGAATGTTCACCTTTGTATTATTGCTGACACATAGTTATGTGTCTGATTTTTAATTTACAACCTATTTTGGGTTCATTTTAACCAAGCTAAAAGTAATTTTTGAAACAATAGTTTAGTTAAATAAAATTACCCAGAAGGCTGGGTCAAAACAACCCAGTCAATGGGTTTGTCGCTATTTCACCCAGCGCTGGATGTGTGTGTGTGCGTGCACATACTAAAACCATATACACTATTTCTTTAAAGGGGTCATCGGATGCCCATTTTACACAAGTTGATATGATTCTTTAGGGTCTTAATGAAAAGTCTCTAATATACTTTGAATAAAACTTCTCAATGGTTTTGTAAAACAACACCCTTTTTACCTTGCCAAAATCAGCTCTGCAAAAATCTTCTCATTCTAAGGGGTTGTTCCTTTAAATGCAAATTAGCTCTGCTCACCCCGCCTCTCTCTTCTCTCTGTGGAAAGACGTTGTTGTTTACATTAGCCGCATTTAGCCGCTAAACTTTCTAACTACCACGTTATAAGGAAAGGCGATCGCAAAGATTCATAAAAAAACGCTTATACTCACTTCTGCTGTAAGTGAAGCTGGATCATGAATGATTCGCGCGAACATAGACGGATACATGTAGATTGGGAGGCGCATTCCATTCACAAACAAACGTAATCTACTGAATCTTCAGCGGCTCAGATGTCGGGAGTAAATGACGACCACTATGTTCATTATTACATCCAGCAACACAACACCTCAATCACTCAATCTGAGATATTCTTGTCTAACTTACATCCCTGCTCTGGCATCAAAACATGGAAAGTTACTGGACTGTGACAGCTGGTCTAAGGTAGGAGCTCACGTCAATCAACTATTGTGGGAGCGGCCTCTGTCGGTGTGACGGCACACCGACAGGCATCTGAGAATGGCTGGATTTGAAAAAGGGATTATTATTTTACATATTAATTAAAACCACTGCATGGATTTTTATCATTATAGGGTAGATTTGTACATGCACTGCCAACACACATTTATGTTCAAACAGCATGAAAAAGTGAACTTAGCATCTGATGACCCCTTTAATGGACATTCAGTTGGGAAATTCTGCTCTATAATACACAGTACATCATTATTATTATTTTTTTTATTTTTATTTATTTATTTATTTTTTTGACAAATTACATGCAGCCATTTAATGTGACTGGTTTCAAAAAGGACTGCTTTTGAAATTTTTTTTTTTTTTTTTTTTTTTAAATCAAGGCACTGCAGAAGTGGCAGATACAGAAGGTCAGCTTTCAAGCCTGTACAAGTAACTGCTTGCAGGAAGCAGCCAAGGATGAAAGCAGGGAAATAACTACTCACATTTCCCTCACACTGTGCAAATGATAATAGAGAGACATGTTAGTGAATAAATGGAAAGAAAAAGATCCCACACAGAGCACACACGATCACCGAGTACAGTGTATTCCATTGTACACACACACACACACACACACACACACACACACACACACACACAAATAAACAATCAGGTTTCTTTTGGAGATTAAAAAAAAGATGTTACAATAGTCTGATTATGCTCTAATGACCTTAGATAACTTTAGGAGGGAAAAATCACACTTGAATGGATGTGTTGGCAAACAATCTCAACTATGCAGGAAAGGAAAGAAATGAAAACATGATAAAACAGCATGTGACTCAGCCTTCTGCGTAAAGCTACAAATCCTTCAATCACTGAATCACTGATATGGCATAAAATAAAGAAGCAAAGATGTAAGTGAAAGGAGAAGTCATGTGCAGGGTCTTTTGTGACAGATGTCTGCTTATGCCCCCTGACTCACAGCTTCCCAGACAGAACTCTAAGTCTGCTTCACTAATATCCTCCACATAACAAATAGTTCCTGAAAAAACATTTTTTAATGACGTACACAGAATAAATCAGGGGCATCACTTTTATACTCAAAATAAACAGTGGCCACTACGGGGTGACCAAGGACCAGTGAATGAAATGATCTAGTAAAGATAACTGGGTAACACTTTACAATAGGGTTTCATTCGTTAACAGTTGTTAGTTAAGTATTTGTTATTCATTTGTTAACAGTTGTTATTAAGTACTATGAAGTACTATGAATTTATATTATATTAGATTACACTACTCACTAACATGAACTAACAATGAACTGCTTTTTTAATAACATTAAAGATCAATCCATGCTGCACAAATTACTCGTTGTTCGTTCATGCTGGATAACGCATTAATTAATGTTAACAAAGAACACCTAAATAAAGTGTTACTGATAATTGATTGGCTTTAGCCAATAACAGTGATATCTTACACGAAATTCATATTTTGTCACCTCACGCATCATAAAAGTAAAAGGCTATCGCTTTGGTTTTTAAAAAATCCTTTTCATCGTCCAGAATGATTTAGTCAAGGCATTATTTACGCACCATTCAGAAATACTTTCAGTTTGTTAACAAATTATTAGGATTCAGTCCATTTTGTGGTTAACTCTCTGTTATTAAGCTTTCAGTGTTTGATTTGCCACATCAGATTGTTTGTGTGTGCACTGCAAGAGACAGAACTGCAATTGTGAGTCAGTTATAACCTTGTGGTATGGATTTGAGCTGCAGGCTAGACAATGTGTGTCCGTGCTTTTAGGGCATACGCTCTAGAAATTTGAATGCTGGTTAACGGCTCATAAGCGGTTTGTGATGAGAGGGTGTTGAAGGAAATGAAAGAACATGAGGGTGATAGTGATGATGATGAAATAAGTTCAGATAAAACTCACAGCAGCCTTGGCCTCTGCTAACTTTGCCTTCTTGAGCCGAGCTTTGCAAACATCCAGATCAAGGCGCCGATTTTCAAGTAGCCTTCTCTCTTTCTGAAAACAGGACATACAGACTTTTGAGAAAAAGGAAGTGTGCTTAATTGTACTTGAATGTGTACCTGTGGTTTACTTCACACATTATATAATAAAGTATATGTAAAAAGGGTTCACATTCATGATGATGTTTAATACATTGATAAATTATTAAGTTGAATAAATTACATTCAAATAAATTAAAATAGAAAGCAGTTATTTTAAATAGTAAAAATATTTCACAGAATTACTGCTAAAAACTAGAGACTAAAAACGTTAAAAAATTGTACTGTTCAAAAACTTTTGACTTTGTGTTAAAAGAAACCACCAGGAGGCTTTTAGACCCAGAACAAAAAACAGAAAGGTTTTTAAAATATGGGTCTGTTTACCATACAGACCACAGGGAATATTTTTTTTAAATTGTTATTTTTCATTAAAAGTACTTTGTAAAAAGAAAAAGAAACTTTTGACTGGTAGTGTAATTACAAGTGAGGCAAAAAAAAAAAAAAAAAAAAAAAACCTAAAGTATGTAAATGTGCAAGGCCTCCATAGTCATCTACTTCCAGTTATATTAGCTGTACAAAACAGTCCATTATGCTGCTTGTGATATGTTATATTATTTTAATTTATACACTGGTTTGTAGCGCAAATACATAAGTTTTACCATTTACTGCACTTTTTTTTTTTAAATTAGAGGCTAATGAATTGGAAGTCACACTCATTCATGATAGATAGCTTACATCTGCATTGAAAAAAAAAAAGGTTGATAATATGTGCAGGAGCTGGCCAATTATTTTATCAGCCACTGTATAATGGCTTATATATCAGATGGAAGTGAACTATCATCAGTTTCAACCATCAGTTTTACTCACAGATATGGTTTTCCAGTCACCCTCCAGAAAGTTCCTCAGAGGTGTGAGGAAGTTGATGGCTGATGTCTGTAGGAATTCCCGCTCTGCTCCACCCAACCTCCTCTGATAGTCCCCAACAGTGATCAAAGTACTACCTAAAAACACAGACAAAACATTCAAAAAACACAACATTATATACAACTCAGCAATGACATTTTCAATCTTTTCCTGTCAAATTCTTTTTTTAAACGTGTTTAATTAACCATGATTTACTGGCTGCTTCAAATAATTCAGTTTGCATACTTTTAACTCACTGAAATGGTATTGGAACATTGTGTGTTTATAAGATTACCAGATAATAGACAAAACTCTGAATCATCTCACCTAGTTACTCATGTACTTAATCATAGACCAAAACTCACAAAATTAAACACTCTGCCTCACGTAGGGCATCTTTAGACAGATGCTCTGCTGCTGCTTTGATTCTCTCTAAATGAAACGTTTTCATTTTTTTACATATACATGTATTTTTACATTCGTAATCACATATATACTTTGTTAGTGGTCATGATCTTTGTGTGTGTGTGTGTGTGTGTGTGTGTGTGTGTATGGGGGGGAGTGTTGACATATCTAAGAGTGTGACATGATTATCATAGAAATCTTTTCAGACCAGCGCTGTTTTGATTATAATATATAAAGTTCTAATATAAAATAATACAAGGAAATGTTATGACCTCGTAATAACTGAGAACAATCACATGATCTAATACTATTTCCCTCAGTAAATTCCAACCTAAAAGAATCCAATAACACCTTTTTGTCAACGAGCCTTATGCTCCACCAGTTTAAAAAGGGAAAGTGCGCCATCTAGTGACATATGGCATGCAGCTAAACATTAACGAGACTTAGAGACTTTACAGCACTGCTATAGGAAAAAAAGGGGGGAAAGAACATGGACAGCAGCAATCCTGCCTCATATGTTGCATTAAGTAAATAAATAAACAATAAAAAAAGATATAACTTTATTGAATTTGTGAATTCAATAAATTGATAAGCACTGGCTTCTAGCATACACTGCCATTCAAAATTTGAGATTGGTAAGAATTGTAATGTTTTTTAATGAAGTTTCTTATGCTCATCAAGGCTGTATCTAGTTGATCAAAAATACAGAAAAAAAAGATAATTTTGTGAAATATTATTGCAATTTAAAATAAAAGTTTTCTATTTTAATATACTTTAAAATATAATTTATGCCTGTGAAGCAAAGCTGAATTTTCAGCATCATTACTCTAGTCTTCAGTGTCACATGATCCTTCAAAAATCATTCTAATGCTGATTTATTATCAATCTTGGAAACTTTTGTCAGGATCTTTTGATAAATAAAAAGTTAAAAAGAACAGTGTTTATTCAAAATATACATTTTGTGTTATTATTTACACTACTATTCAAAAGTTTGGGTCAGTAAATTTTTCCTATCTTTTTTCCTAGATTATACTTTTATTCAGCAAGGATGTGTTAAATGGATAAAAAGTGATCGTAAAGACTTATATTGTTAGAAAAAAAAAAGTATTTTGAATAAATGCTGTTCTTTTAAACTTCTTATTCATCAAAAAAAAAAAAAAAAGGTTCCCAGGTTCCAAAAAAAAAAAATATTAAGCAGCACAACAGTTTCAACACTGATAATAAATCAGCATATTAGAATGATTACTAAAGGAACATGTGACACTAAAGACTGGAGTAATGGCCGATAAAAAGAAATCCAGCGCTGCGTCACAGAAAACCAATATTAGAAAATTCAATAATATTTCACAATATTACAGTTTTTTCTGTATTTTCTTAATCAAATATAAACAGCCTTAATGAGCATAAGAGACTCTCTTTAAAAAATATTACAAATCTTACCGATCCCAGACTTTTAAACCGCAGTGTAGGTAAAGATATTTTTTGATTATGTGCAAACTGCTTATTATTATTCCTTATTTATGATTATTTATTTATTATTATTTCTTAGTTAGGAAATACATTGCCATTTTATCTTAGTGTTTCCCCCCCAAAAGCACAAAAGTTGCATCATATTAATTTTGTTTTGTTTTGGTTGTACGAACCATATGGAGTTCCTGGCCCAAATTCCTTTGCAGCATCCTGCATATACTGTCCCAGCAGCTCTGCATTGGTGGTTCTGGATGGGATCTTTCTGTCCAATTTCTCATAGAAGAACTCTTCAATACGGGCACCTAAACAAAGATTCACATCAGTAAAAAAAGACATCAGGCTTAATTCAGGGCTTTCTCCACTAAACTTAAATCAAGCATACCATTTTGCACCATCACGTTTACTAATCCAAACCAATAGTCCACAGTCAGCAAATTGAAGGTAATAAAATTGCATACATTTACATACAAATAAAAATAAAAATATCACACATTGGAATACATACTGGTTTACATTTATTTATTTATGAACTGAACTGATTCAGATTTATAGCTTAAAATGCATGTTACCACCCTTGCTTCTCAACATCTAATCATACAAGCAAAAACAGATTCACGAAACACAGGTCTTTGATGTAGACATCACAGATGAAAACATAAAACCCATGTGGGGTTGTAATGCCAAAATGCAATATAATAACAGTCTCTGACCCATGATTCTAGCTCTGAACACAATGCCCTGTGTTGCCTCACAGATTTGATAACCAGATCTGGTCAAGATATTCAGATGATTGAAAACATGATTGAAACCCTCCTTTTGCAAACAAACTCATCTGCAAAAGAATAGTACTACCATGATAAAAACAAAGTGAGAAGAGTGAGTGCCACACGTTGAGTCTAATACTAAACATCAGTCATTTGGGGAAGGAAATAAACTGAAGACCTTAAGCACAGGCCACGGGGAGTGGAGACACACTTACCAGTTTGGTCAACTGGAGCATGGAGAGAGTTAGAAAGAACAGGTTAGTGTTCTTACCAGTACACAATCACTAGGCCATCAGTACCTCTCGCACTTACATTAAATGCTTAAATACATACATGAAAGGTACTGCCAATTAAAGATGAGCTCTAAAGCATCTGAAACATTTGGCCTTATCAATGATTTACAAATTATCACCGAATGAGTATTAATATAAAATGTTTCATGTTGTTTATTCAGTTGTGAACTGCCAAAACAAAATGTGAATGCAAATTTTTGACTCAGCATTTTAGATACACAATACTATTCAAACATTTGGAGTCAGGAAGATTTTTTTTACTGTTTTGTCTCTTACCCTCACCAAGGCTGCATTTACTTGATTACAAAATACCGTTAATATGTAATTTATTATTATTAGTAGTAGTATTATTAGTATTAAGACTCTTTTGACTCTTTTGTAGTTACATTGTGTACAAAGACGGACGAAAAATGAAAAGTTGCGATTTTCTAGGTCGATATGGTTAGGAACTATACTCTCATTTCGGCGTAATAATCAAGGAACTTTGCTGCCGTACCGTCGGTCAACTCTGCCGGCTGCAACTCTGCATCTACGCAAACTTAGTGCCGGTCACTTTCAGGTGCTGCGTAATATCATTGCGCCTGCTGCACCCACGGTACGGCAGCAAAGTTCCTTGATTATTACGCCGGAATGAGAGTACACAAGTCTTAGTACACGATGTAACTACAGAAGAGTCAAGTTTTAAATAGGAAAAATATCGTTATTATATATGGTCATTTTTGAGCGAGATGCTATTACAATGATTATAAGCTATGCTAAAAGTGCTACCGCCAGACCCGGAGATCGGCTGAATAGATTCGAAAACGGTAAAACTCAACTCTTTAACTCTAGGGGAGTTGGACAATGAGCCTGTTTTCAAAAAAAGTGGAGTGTTCCTTTAAGCAAAAGTTTGTAATCAAGTTGTACAGTACAGACTTGTTGTAACTTGCTGTGCATCTCAGCACCCTTGTAAAACATTTGCTTACTCTTATACTTAGTGAAACTACCATAGCAAGAAGAAGAGAGAAAATAAAAATCAACGGTGCAAAGACAATACAGTCCAATTACATAATGTGATACCTGACATAGTGACACCTGAGCACCATTGATGTTTTAGGATGGTTGTTAGGCATTATATTTCACTGGCTGCCTGTACAGGAAGACATTTAATTTCTCAAATAAACGTTTTTTTTTTTTTTTCTCACAGATACAGAGTGGTGTAATCAAGCAAATGGTGACATTAAAGTAGATTGATATCAACAAACAGTCAAGGGATGTTGCTGTTCATCATGCTAATGGTAAATGTCAACAACATGAGACATTTTCAACATACATGACCTCTTGTTGGGCTTAACATTTAGGAGACAAGACCACACATTTCAAACGATATCTAATAACAGAATATTTTCCTGAAGCTAATGTAAATCAGAGGCTTAGGGAGAATCAAAACGTATGACGCCCATGTAGATTCTTACTTGGGTTGGGTTGAAGCAGCACCTCGGTCTGTCTGAAGATTTTTTCGGTCCAGTTTTTGGTGCAGTCCGCTCGAGCAATCAGGTTCTCCAGGTGGGCATCTAGCTCAGTCTTTTCTGCCTGGCCAAGCTTTTCCTCTGTGTACTGGAGAACATATAAAATAATTGAGTCTGTTTGTAAGAACAACACTCCAAACCAGACGTACAACAACAAGGAAATATCAGCAGATCTTTCTGGGGAACAAGAACATGCATAATTTCCCATAACATATTGTCCCAGACTGCTAAACAAGACGTGCAATATTAAACCGTTGATAAATAATGAGCAGTACTCTTCAGAGACTCAACATTCTCAGCAAGACAAGAAGGCTTCCTCTTGAAGTTATTTACACGATTTGCTGGCATCACGCCATTCCCTCTTTGGCTTTATTTGTGTTTAGACAATGTTTCAAAGTTCACATCAAGCAGCAAATAATGCCATAAATCAGACACATCAATGCAGAGTGCAACAAAAATATCAAGTCATTTTCTAACAAAAACAATGACAGGACATGCCAGATTTTAATCCAAAAAGCTAATGTGATTAAAAGCATGGTTATTGTTATAGCTGACATTTGCCCTGCAGTGAGACAAGCTATGTTTAATCAAAAAACGTTACATTCTAGATATTTATATTTAATTTGAAACAATTGTTTGCTAAACAATTATGTTATTTATTATAAAACCTATGTAAAATATGATAATGTAATAAAAGGCAAAATAATAAAATTCAAATAAATTTGTTACACCACTGTTGTGGTGAAAATAGCAGTATATTCTTATAGTGATATGCTATTTACACCAAGTGCAAATAGCAATATATTCTATTTTCACCACGAAAAAATAGCAGTATTTTTTTTTTCCAACATTGTTAGTTAAATGCTATTTATACTACTTAGTGCAAGGCTCAGATAACAATCAGGAAGCAATCATACTTTTATTCAGAGCAGATAATTATTCTGCATTATATGGATCTAATGTGACAGTTAAGCCTATAAAGGTGTTGCAAAAGATTCTTCTATACTCTTGAACTTTGTATTAATTAAAGAATCCCGAAAAATCATGGTTTCTCCAAAAATATAAAGCAGTGAAACAGTTTTCAACATATATAATAATAATAAGAAGAAACATTTATTTATTTCTGAAGAATCATGTGACATGAAAGACTGAAATATAAATCATATATATTAAAATAGAAAACGGTTCCTTTAAATTAAAGTAATTTTTCACAATATGATTGATTAATGTATACATACTCAAACAAATGCATCCTTCATAATATTACTGACCCTAAACATTTCAAAGGTAGTGTCCAGCAGAAAAATGTCTAATCGTCTGCAATGGTAACAGGTCAAACAGAACAAAATGAACAGCTCATGTGTACTGCCTCTGACTGCAGTAACTCCATGACAGAACTGTGGCTTGAGTGATAATGATCTGCTCCCAACGAAATCCCTGACAGGTCCAGTAGTAGTGATTGGCTAAGCACGGATGCTTATCTGTGTCTGCAAAGGTGATTGGCTGATAGGGGACACCCTCTCCATCTGCTCCCTGGTTAATCAGGCTACAGAAGGCAAACAGTCTTGTTGTATCTTCTCAGGGGAGACATAACAATAAACAAGATCAGTTAAAGAAACTGGAATTAAATGGAAGCGGAACAGACAGGTGTATGGAAACGGCTAGTTTGTGCTTTTGCAGTTGATATTCATGCAAGATAATATGTCAGTCATTGCTAAAGATCAAGAGCTAACAGCTGAATAAATGCCCTGTGACTCTCATTGATAAAACAGGAAGCTTCTGGCAGGCCGGCTGTCCTGCAGCAAAGATTTTCTCTGACAAGGTGAAAAAATAGGATGCTGTTTAATATTTCACTCACACACAGGGAAGACCCCTGCTGACAGTGCATAAAATTCGGGCCTAAGGTGAAAGAGGAAATAAGACATACTGTAAATCACACACACACATTGTGACTCAGTATGAAGGATTTCCTCTACATCTGCAGCTTTAAATGTATGTCATCCGTGAGCCGAGAATATACAAACGGTCATAATAGAGGTATCCTCACACTGACAGAGGTGTCTGCATAGTAACTGGTAATATCCAGGGATGTGGCATGAATATGACACATAATGCTTTGATAATATACTGCACGTCACACAGTATAAATACTGTAGTATACATACTGAGTATATAGAATGCATTGAAGAAAAATAACGAAACAAAAACAGTATTTCAATGCCACTTATGTATTCTCAACAAATATTAATTTTTGAATTTTTAAATGACAAACCTGATGTACTTTATAAGAATTTTCCCTTTAGAACCCCTATGTTTCATTAGTTTAGCTACTGTATCAATTCTAACTACATGCAATATATAACTTTTTTTTTTCTTGAGGTTGACAAAAAATGTTTATAAAATGTTTATCCTTCCTTTTTTACATTATACAGTGACCCTGGACCACAAAACCAGTCTTAAGTAGCATGGGTATATTTGTTTCTTTTATGCCAAAAAATCATTAGGATATTAAGTGAAGATCATGTTCCATGAACAATCGTGTACATTTCCTACCGTAAATATAACAAAACTTAATTTTTGATAAGTAATATGCATTCCTAAGAACTTCACTTGGACAACTTTAAAGGTGATTTTCTCAGTATTTTGATTTTTTGCACCCTCAGATTCCAGATTTTCAAATAGGTGTGTCTAAATATTGTCCTATCCTAACAAACCATACATCAGTGGAAAGCTTTATTTAGCTTTCAAAAAAACTCACCCTTATGACTGGTTTTGTGGTCCAGGGTCACATATAGAAAAATATAATCTGTTACAATTGTCAAGGACTAGCCTAGATAATAAATTACAAATATTGTAATTAAAAAAAAGAGAAACTTTTTATGCTTAAATGCAAACCGCCCACATGGAAACAGATGGGCATTCTCTGTCACACATACACACCAGCTGGCCAGACATCTTTCAGCACTCTGCATACAAGAAGGTCTATTAAAATGAAAATGCTCACTCTCATGCTGTTCCAAAGCTTTTTCCCATAAAATGAAAGGGAATGCTGACCAAGACCTGCCAAGCTACAAAAATAACAATAAAAATAAACAATAAAACGCTTTGCGTGACGTACAGACTGACATAGATGTCATTATCGAATACAAATGGCTTTTTAAAATCATTTTTGAACAGTCCAACTGAATAATTACCATTCACTTTCATTCTACGGGGGAAAAGTAGCATAAAGGGTAGCAGAGCATCTTTTGTGTTCCTACAAGTCATACAGGTTCAGAATAACATGACTGGAGATTATAACGACAATATTTTTTATGTTGAGATGATCTGTCCCTTTAAACTTTGGTCAACGATCATCAGCCTGTTTACTGTCTTACGCCTTTGTTACAGTATACAACTCAGTATATTTTTATACACAGTTATATTTTAATAAACTGAGCATTTTTTGACAAACGATAATATGAGCATCCCTAAACAAGCGTTTTAAAAATAAAAATGATAAACTGTTCGATAGTAAACAGGTTTTCGTCTGTAAGCGAGAATTTAGCTGGTGACTGTCACATGAACAGCCATTAATAATGGATACGGGCTTGGCTTGCGTCTATCGGCTTACAATGGCGAGGAAAATACAGATCATCCCAACGTGACAAATAAGGATTGTTCGCTTGAACAATGACAGATACATTAAGATTTACAGAAAGCGACGTTTCTGGCTGTTCGCGTAAGGACCTGTAAGGCCAACAGAGCGAAGCTGCTCATTCATTCAGTTGAGCCCGCTGATGATGATGCTGCTGCTGCTGCGTACATCCATCCCACTCGATTCACGCACGTCACTTATGGCTGAACGTAACTACCGTAAAGTAACCAGAAAGCACTGTCTCATTTCATACCTGAACGGCACGAGTGAAGAAGACACCTGCATCCGACGCTAGTTTCTTGACATTGAAATCCATCGTATCAGCGTTTTCACTGTGTGCGTTTCAGCAACATCAGCTTGTTGGTTGTCCCTGCAACGGGATCGATTGTGCAGGACGAGGCGGGATCGACAGGGCAGCCTGAGGTTTGAGGAGCTTACCATCAGTTACATCAGCCATCTTCTACTTAGCCTAGTTTAGAGCTGGATGCTCATTTTAACCTCTCTGTTGTTGTGAACATTGTTTTGGGTATTATAATCATTTTCAGTTTTTTTAGAAAGTACTTTTAATGAAAAATTGCAATTTAAAAAAGTATCCTTTGTGGTCTGTACAGGTAAACGGACCCATATTTAGGATGTTAGCTTTCAGTACTTTTTTTTTTTTTTTTTTGAGTCCCTCAGTCATACTGTTCTGAGTCTGAAAGCCTCCTGGTGATTTCTGTTCACATACATTGTATTATTCCTTGAATATTCGATTATATACACTACCAGTCAAACGTTTTTGGGCAGTAGGAGTTTTAATGTTTTTTAAAGAAGCCTCTTCTGCTCAACAAGCCTGCATTTTTTGATCCTAAGTACAGCATAAACAGTAACATTTTGAAATATTTTTACTATTTAAAATAACTGCTTTCTATTTGAATGTATTTTAATATGTAATTTATTCCTGTGATTTCAAAGCTGAATTTTTAGCATCATTACTCCAGTCACATGATCCTTCAGAAATCATTCTAATAGTCTGGTTTGCAGCTCAAAAAACATTTATTATTATTTTTATGTTGAAAGCTGCTAAGTAGAATCTTTTTCAGGTTTCTTTGATGAATAGAAAAGTTCAGAAGAACAGCATTTATCTGAAATGTTTTAAATCATTATAAATGTGTTTATCATTGATAAAAGTATTAATTTCTGTAATTTCTTTCCTCAATAAACAAATAAATAATAATCAAAAAATGGTATAGTGTGTAATGTTACAAAAGCTTTTTATTTCAGATAAATGCTGATCTTTGGATCTTTCTATTCATCAAAGAATCCTGAAAAAAAATGTACTTGACTGTTTTAAATATTAATAATAATAATAATAATAATAAAATGTTTCTTGAACAGCAAATCAGCATATTAGAATGATTTCTGAAGGATCATGTGACACTGAAGACTGGAGTAATGATGCTGAAAATTTAGCTTTGATCACAGAAATAAATATATTTTAAAATGTATTCAAATAGAAAGCAGTTATTTTAAATAGTAAAAATATTTATTTTTGCTGTACTTTGGATCAAATAAATGCAGGCTTGGGGAGCAGAAAACATCAAAAACATAAAAAATCGTATTGTTCAAAAACTTTTGACTGGTAGTGTGTGCGTGCGTAATACAATTATTCAAAAGATTTTCAAAGATTTGTATTTTCCCTACTAACCCCACAACCTATAAACAGCTCATTTTATGGCTTCCCATAAAAGAATCATTTCAGCATCATACGATAAATGCAAAAATCTTCACTCTCATGATTCACAGTGTCATTTCCCTTGCTTCCCTCCATTATTTCAATATATATTTTAACTATATTTTTCATTTTAATGTTCAAAAATTCCAGCTCCAGCAGTATGAATTATTAAATCAGCTTGAGGCCTAAAAAATTATTTATCTAAATCATTAAAGATGAAAAGACGCAGATATTAAACATTCTTTTTATTATACTGCTTAAATATTTCTGAAATCATTTGAATGCCCACTTATGTAGTTTCACATAACAGTTTCTGAACATGACAGACAGCAGGAAGGAGGTGACCCTGCTTTTGTTGATAAGTTGTAAGTCTCAAAAGCCTTTTTGTCTGGGCAGCTGGTAATCAAATGGGAACAATGAATGGCATGTATGTAACCAGTATTACATAATTCATTTATCATTTTAAAACATGCTTAAATCAAAAGTTACACTCTCCTTATGTTTTCATAATAGGTTTTATCTCAGTTCACAGTCATTGCACTGTTTTTGCACATTGTTACATATGTAATCATTTTAAATTAATACAACTTTTAACTTTTGCATTTTCCATGAACTACAGTGTTCCATCAAGTACTTGCATTAGCATCATCTGTATTCAAACAAAAATCTATAAAAAAAAGTTCAAACGTCCTCAAATGTACATTCAGATCCTTTCCACTGTGTTTACATAATGAGGTATGTAAAAGTCAGGTTTGTGAACAGTGTGTCCATCCGTCATCCAAGCACTCTTATTTTATTTGGTATGGTCCTGAACCCACTGGCACAGCCTGTGACAATAAGCTGGAGGACTGACTGTTGAGAATGTCTGTCGTGGGTGTCTCAGTCTTTTCCACCAATGCTCAAGTCTCTTTTTGAAACCATAAACGGTGAAGATGTCAATAATCCCGATGAAGTAACGCTGCTCCGGTCCATCAATGACATGAAGCGGGTTCTTGAAGTTGGGCAGAAGTCTCCGGTTCTGGGCCTGGAACATTTGTATATCGGCTGACTCCGCTCCCACCCTACTGGGTTGCTCAACTTTGTCTTCCTCAGGACTTGTGATATCCGTTTCACCATTGCCACTGTGCATTTCTGTTATGTGACACTGTGTTGATGCACAGTTTAATTCTGAGGAGAGGAGTGTGGAGTCTTCCTCTGCCACCACCCCAGGAACAGTTGGCGAAGTGGCATGTGTGGGACTGGATGATGGATTAACTGACCTAACAGCCAGCCAGAGAGGAACACAGAACAGAACAAAGAACATTAACCAACTGAATGTTTACCGTCCGATGAAAATGTGTGGCTGTTGCTTGTTTCAGGGTTGAAGCTCTGTTTTTCTGCAGTAGATTATTTTACCTGAACTTTCCATGCTGTTAAATGTATAATTCACCCAAAAATTGAAAATCCTACATCATTTACTCACCCTCATGTCCTTCCAAACCCATGACTTTTTGTTTTTTTGTGTGGAACACAAAAATAGATGCTTTGCAGAATGTTAGTGCTGCTCTTCTCCATACAATGAAAGTGGATGGGGACCAAAGACTAAAGGTCTCAAAAAATGCACCTTAAAGGGATAGTTCACCCAAAAATGAAAATTCTGTCATTTATCATTCATCCTCATGTTGCTCCAAACCCTTAAGACCTTCATTCACCTTCAGAACACAAATTAAGATATTTTTGATGAAATCTGACAGCTTTCTGACACTGCACAAACAGCAATACAATTGAAACGTTCCCAGTTGAATGTGGTAGTTGCGTTACTGTCTATGCAGGGTCAGAAAGCTCTCGGATTTCATGAAAAATATCTTAATTTGTGTTCAGAAGATGAACAAAGGTCTTACGGGTTTGGAATGACATGAGGGTGAGCAATAAATGACAGAATTTTTATTTTTGGGTGAACTATCGCTTTAAATGTAGCCCATACTGAAGTCATACATTAACTTTGTGTGAGGAACAGACTAAAATTTAAGTCGTTGTTCACTGAAAAGCTTAACAGTCACTATGCATCTTTTGGAAAAGAGCAGCTTGGACATTCTGCTATATTTCCTTTTGTGTTCTTTAGAAAAGACAAAGTCATTCAGGTTTCAAAAGACATGAGAATACGTAAATGAAAATGATTTCCACCACTTTTTGGGTGATCCTTTAATTTGAATGATGAAAAATGCAGTATATGAGATGATGTTTAATGAATAATGGAATGGTAGTAACAAGGACACGAATGGTTATTGTAGTTTAGTTTAGTCATTTAGTTTTTGTTATTTCTTTGAGACATTACTTTGAAAATGACATTGAAGCTAGATGTGATAGCTACATGCCTGCCTGCCAATGGCCGTTTGGAGAAGAAAGAGAAGGATCTGGAAACAGAGGTGAACATGAACATTCACAGTCAGGGTAAAGCCTGTTATCCTTAAATAATGAACTAAACTAGAGATAAAAGGCAGCAGAAAGAAACGTCTTAAAGAAAACATTGTCTGTGAACCATGAGAACAATGAAAGCATGAGCAAACATTAGTATTTTGCATTTAATCATGTAAAGTTGAAAACGGTCTTTTACGTGCATCTCAGCAGTCAAGCATGAACAGTTCATTCAAATGACTGTGTGGGATAGCGGTGACCAGCTGAAAGTATCTGTGTGCCATCTGGCTGTCAAGAATAGAATTTTTAAACAATTATTAATGCCAAATTACAAAAACCTTGGTACTTCACTAAATGTGTATATTATAGGGGTGTGTGATAATGACAAAAAATGATATTTCAATATTTTCTAGATTTTTGTCAATAATGATAATTAGATGATATTTTGCTGAGCGTGTCATTGTGCTGGTACTCCTGTGCTGGACTCCCAAAGCTTTAGATCTCTTTCATATTCTGTGCATTGATTAGTGCAGGAGTAACAAAATGAACTTTTCCAATAAATTTATATTGATTTTTACCTTTTATGGCTATTTTTACCTTTATAAGGCCAATTTTTTTCTAACTTAATTAAATGTATGCGCCATCTTTTCCAAGATAGCACATGCACATCTGCAAGATGTCTGTTAAAGATCACTTGATCTGGAAAGCATCTGCTGTGTACAAACATCTGACAGACGTCTGTAAGATGTCAGTTTTACATACATTCTAAGTCATAAACATCTTAAAGACATCTAATAGACGTCTTTTTGACATCTGATAGGAAACGTCCTATAGACGTATTGCAGATGAGCAAACACTCTAAAAAATACATCTTCCAGATGTAAATTCAGACATCAAATAGACATCTCCATGATGTATGTGTGATATGAGGGTTGTGTCAAATTTTTTTTAATTTAATCAATAAATTCAAATAGTATAATAGACACTATAGGGCTTCCAATCAAATGAGTGTTTGTTAATCTGCAATACGTCTATAGGATGTTTCCTATCAGATGTCAAATTGATGTTTGTGATTTAGAATGTAAAACTGACATTTTACAGACGTCTGTCAGATGTTTGTACACAGCAGATGCTTTCCAGATCAAGCAATCTTTAACAGACATCTTGCAGACCTATGTGTGCTATCTGGGATGAAAATCCATAATGTTCAGATATTTTAAAAAAATCGGCAGTAGGTGGCGGCAAATTACTGCATGAGTGAGTCATTGAGTCTTTCATTTAACCAATTTGTTCAAATGGCTGATTGACTCAATTACGAAGCACTGTTGTGTGGTGCTCAGAGATGCAAAAGCAGTTCTGTTGTGGCTTTGTTTTCGAGCTATTTTCGTTGTAAAAATACAGCAAGAACAAAAACGGTTGTGTCTAAAATGTAAATCACTTAATATTAACTTCTTGTTTATTAAGCTGTTCAATGTTGATATTTGGAGAAAACTGTCACACTTCCTGTGATATTAACTATAGAGTGTTTTCATGATCCGTCACCAATTGGCCATATTGGCACAGAATGTAAACAATGCCAGTGAACCGAATGAAACATGCATTTTTTGCTGATTATTGCTGCTGAAAATGGTCAATTATTGACATGTTTTGGGCTGTACTAATCGGTTGAACTGAGAAAAACATTTGGAGTACTATAGACTGCCAAACATTATAACAAATCAAGCAGAAGAGTGCAAAAAAACTGAGGAACAAAAAGCCGTTTGTGGTTGGCCAAACTGCACCAGGATTTCCAGGGCAAGAATCTTGACAACATTCGCGTTTGTTCTTATCATTTCTGGTCAGGTGAGTAAAATATTAGGCTAATATCTTAATTAATACTGCTCAAACGTATCTTTACCACCTATTAATTTAGTTTGTCAAAATATTACAGCCTTTCCTACTTACTAAGTCTTCTGAATATGATCTAGCAGCTTCCACACGTTTTTTCTGTGGTTTAGACAGCATAAATTAGCAGAACAATATATTCAGTAGTGCATTAATCCTGCAATCAATGCTTTTGCTTACATCCGAGTATTACCAAAATGGCCGAGCATCCGGGTAATTGACCAAATTGTGACGGAAGTGCAAACCCTCTATATCAGATATCAGATAAAATTCATACTGTGACATTTTTGTCCCCATATGTTGAATTTTGGGGGAATTCTAAATGTATTGTAATAGACAAAATCATGCAGTAAATACGTGAACTCTAAATGTGCTTGTGCAGTAGTCTAACCTATATCTCATAGTGTATGCTTGCACTCTCTGGATGTGTTTTTGTTCATTTTCTGCGATATACTCGATATTGTCATGTTACAAATGTTACAAAAACAATTGCAAAATTATCGTAGATAATACATATCACACACCCCTAAAGTGTGAAAAGACATTCATCTTCACTCTCCACTTTCTATTCAACATATTTTATAAGTACTTAGAGTATGTTGAAATAACACTTAGATAAGAAACACATCTTAGGCCAATACAATACTGGAATCTCCTTTAAGAATGTTTACACTCACTATAAATAATCATCTGAAGCTTTTTAAAAAGTGCTCACTCCTTGTTTGTGGTGATTTTTGACAGAGAACAGTGGTGTTCCTTTTTTGTTTAATGACGTAATAACACTAACTTCCCTTAAGCAGTAACAATAAATTTTGTACTTTTGTGGAGTTTTTGATCTTATTTAAACAATGTACAGGAGCAAACCTTCATTAAAACATATTTGTAAATGTCTGTGTTTGTTTGTGGATGACTATATGCATGATATACAAAACTTGTTCTCACTTTTTGGCGCGCATGATAAGTGTTGCGAAAGAGAGACTCTGGCTTAGTTCATCCTGGTGCAGGGGCTGCTGGGCCAGCAGGAGGCTGTAGTCCAGCACATTGAGCGTCTGAAGAAAGGCAGTGTCAATCTCCACCTGACGCACGAGCCAAGGGCGCTGCTGATCTGTCATACAAACAAGGAGCCGTATTGAATGTGTTGCAGGTGCATGTCTAAATATCCTCATTCACCTACGATGAAGTGAGCTTACCTAACTGAATGAACTGTCCTTCAAAATTAAGATCCTTCAAAACAACAATGATCTGGCTGCCTTCAGGGGCTGGGTCCGTCCACCGGCTCACCTCACAGCCCTTTATATCATACCTTAAACATTGAAAGAAAAGGGTGAATGTAAAACTAGGGGGAAGGGTAATGGAGAAGGAGGTGGGAGTGATGGATTGGACCATTATTCTTATCATTAGCGAAAGCCAAAAGTAACAGCTAAAAAGCAAAGCATTTAATGCCCAATAATTACAAGGCTGTGAATTATAGTAAGTCAAGATGACACCTTCTGTGGCGTACTCTCACATGTGATGGCGAAATAAGAAACATTAAATATTTATATGATTGACAGTGGAAGAATCGATAACACTTTGCTGTTTCTGTTTATAACATGCCGTGAGTCTTACCTTGCTGTGATTCTGTCATCAGGGTAAAAGACACTTTGCATCACAATAAAGTACTTCTGCATACAAAAAAAACATGTTCTATAACATGTATCTTCAGGGTTCATAACATAATTTAAACAGGAAATTGAAGATATTAAATGAAATAATTACCATTCTCTGATGTGCAATTTTGATCCTGTGAACACCTGTCCATGAATAAAGCATGACAATTTCTTTAGATAAGCATTCAGGGTTTTAAGGCTTCTCGTGTACATTATCATGAATTACATCTTTAAATTGGTGGATAAAATATTTGTCGAAAAAGTAATGTTAATTTAACAGCCTCCTGGTTCTTACCTAAAAATTTGACGAGCAAAGAGTGTGGGTACTTCTCCAGATGTTCCATGTAGATTCTCAAGTTAGACAAGAGAAATCGCACTTCTCTTTTACTTTGTGTCTTTAAGAAGAACCGCTTGTCATTACTAAAAAGAGGACAGAGAAATATGTGTTAATATACATTTAGTTTGATATCAAATGAACATATTGATGTTATAAAATTTACTTACAGATATGTATCTGATATCGTTTAAAAGTTTGGTCAGTGAGATATTTTAAGCTTTTAGTAGTTAAATTTATAAAAATGACCCTGTTCAAAAGTGTAGATATGCTTGATTCTTAGAGGGGTCATTGAATGCTAAGTTCACTTTTACATGTTGTTTGAACATTAATGTGTGTTGTCAGTGCATGTACAAATCTACCCTATAATGATAAAAATCCATGCAGTGGTTTTTAATTAATCTGTAAAAAAAATATCCCCTAAATATCCCCTATAAATCGAGCCATTCTCTGATGCCTGTCGTTGTGGCGTCACACCAACAGAGGCCACTCCCACCATAGTTGATTGACATGAGCGTCTTACCGTAAATCAGTTGTAACAGTCCGCCCTCTTTGTTTCGATGCCTGAGCAGGGATGTAAGTTAGACAAGAATATCTCAGACTGAGCGATTGAGGTGTTGTGTTGCTAGATGTAATATGTACGTAGTGATCGTCATTCACTCCCCACATCTGAAGATGCAGTGGATTACGTTTGTTTGTGAAGGGAATGCGCCTCCCGATCTACATATATCCGTCTATGTTCGCGTGAATCATTCATTATCCAGCTTCACTTACAGCAGAAGTGAGTATAAGCGTTTTCTTATGAATCTTTGCGATCGCCTTTCCTTATAACGTGGTAGTTAGCAAGTTTAGCGGCTAAACGCGCTAAATGTGGCTAAAGTAAACAATCTCTCAGAGCAGCTGAAAGATGAGAGGGGCGGGGCGAGCAGAGCTCATTTGCATTTAAAGTAGCCTCAACCAGAATGAAATGATTTTTGCAGAGCTGATTTTGACAAGGTAAAAAGGGTGTTGTTTTACACTACCATTGAGAATTTTTAACCAAAGAATATTATAGACTTTTCATTAAGACCCTAAAGAATCATATCAACTTGTGGAAAATGGGCATCCGATGACCCCTTTAATACTGTGTTGTTACCTGAATGATCCACAGCTGTGTTTTTTATGTGTTTGTTTAGTGATAGTTGTTCATGAGTCCCTTGTTTGTCCCGAACAGTTAAACTGCCAGGTCCCACAAATTCTTTGGTTTTTCAGCATTTTTGTGTATTTGAACCCTTTCCAACAATGACTGCATGATTTTGAGATCCATCTTTTCAAAATGAGGACAACTGAGGGACTCATATTCAACTATTACAGAAGGTTCAAAAGCTTGCTGATGCTCCAGAAGGAAACACGATGCAATAAGGACCGGGGGTGTAAACTTTTGAACAGAATGAAGATGTGTACATTTTTCTTATTTTGCCTAAATATCATATATATTTAGTACTTCAAATACACAAAAATGCTGAAAAACCAAAGAATTTGTGGGACCTGAAGGATTTTTCTGAAGAACAGCAGTCAGTTTAACTGTTCAGGACAAACAAGAGACTCATGAACAACTATCACTAAAACAAACAAACACAGCTGTGGATCTTCAGGTAATAATTTAGTATTAGGAATCAAGTGTATGTAAACTTTTGAACAGGGTCATGAATTTTGTATGATCCCTCTTATTTTGGTAAAATAATTAACATTTTGCAGATTCTGCAAGGTGTATGTAAACGTTTGACTTCAACTGTATATAATCAGAAATAAGTAAAAAATAGTGAAATATTTTCACAGTTTTAAAAAAAGGTTTTCTCGTTGGTGCCAATAGCCTCGTGGGCAGCGCGCCGACGTATGACACAGTTGCGCTTTGGGTGTCCTGTGTAAGAATCCTGCCTCGTGGACCTTTCCCGATCCTCTCTCCCACTAGCTTCCTGTCAATCTCCACTGTCCTATCTAGATATATACATACATTTTTTTCAGCAAGGATGGATTAAATTGATCAAAAATGACAGTGAGTCAGCGCCAATCACCTTGTGGGTAGCACGCCAAAACGTACCGCCGTTACGCTGCAGGCGCCCCGAGTTCAAATCCCGGCTGGTGCACCTTTCCTGATCCCACCCCCTTTTCTCTCTCCCACTTTGCTTCCTGTCCAAATACACTGTCCTATCTAAATAAAGGCATAAAAACATCAAATATAAATCTTTAAAAAAAAAAACAAAAAAAAAACCACCCCACCACTTTTTGCCAGGGTCGATGTTTTTTTTTAACATCTTGCAGCACGGATATATTAATGTTGATGAAACATTTGTTTCTGTTAAATAAGATGCGATCTGTCGGCTGAATCTGCTGTTTCTAAAATCATGCTGAATGTTTGTTGCGATGTTATTAGTGACGAAATGTTCTCAATGTGGTTCATGCTCAGTCTTCACACACGAACGCTTCAATCTATTGCTTAATGAGTTCTATTCATTCTGGTTAAATCACAAAACAAAATACACACAAACATGTCCCTCCTCTGATACAGGATCACTGATAAACAACTTTGATTTTAATAATGGGGAAAAAAAATAATGCGAGGGCAGATTAGAACCCAAAACATCTAACACGCCTGACAAAAATTCTACCACTAGCCTGCGTATCTATGTATTTATTCACTGACATGAAATATCTCGGAGCTAGTAATTCATATTATTATAGTACACCTAAGAAATCTATCACGTTAAAAATGAGTTCTATGTCAATACATAAACTGCACCCCCCCAAACACACACTCCTGTCCCACCCACTTTTTAAAACAAAGTTACACCACTGTATATAACAGAATTATAAATGTGGCAGAAATCATGCTAAAACTACTATGTTCCAGTTATCGTACATGCAGTTTCTATAGTGCAAAAATCTATCAAAATGGCTATTTAAACTGCAGTACGGTCCTTCTTATACACGTCATATTGAGCTATGTGATTTCCCCCATTTATATTTCTATGAGTGGCCTGCTTCTCCTCCTTATGCCGTGTCTGGTGCATATGCTCCTGCATTTGAAGCATTTGTGCTGACTCACGTTAGGAAGAAGTCTGCCTTGCTCTTGGAATTGCTGATGAATTGCAGGTAGCTGCCTTCGGAGGAGAGAGACTGCTGATATTCCTTCTCTGTCATCCCCAGGGAGCGCCGCAGGCTGGCAAACACCGGCCCAGCGTACGTCTCCATCCTGAAGTCCTTCACACAGTCACAAACACAACAGAAGTGATTCAGTAGAAATTCACATGAATCAAACAAAACAAGCACTTCCTCAACAACTGCTTAGTCATTACGTCACATTTTATCCGGTACAGTAAAAGATGCTAAAATGATAGTAAGCAGTGTTCGCTTTTTCCTTTACCATACCTTATGGATTTGAGTAACCTCAAGACTATAGTCATCCTCAGACAGCTCATCCTAAAAAACAAAAGATATGATCAATAATCAAAAGTGCTCATAGTTGATTACATGCTTTTGCATGTAATGTTTTTCATTTTGTTGTTTAAGTGTGTCAGAGAGATAGCTGCACAAGAGCTTTGACCCCTAGACAAGAGGCAGCACATTCATGCGTCATACTGCTGCATAAGCAGACTGGATTCAATAGAATCAGGGGTCTGCAACATCATGTGTGTGTTTGTTAGTGAACAAGCACATGACCATGAGTGCAACAACCACACTACAAAAGAGGTAGAGTAGATAATAATCAGAGGATGTGTTTGCCTCATAGACTTTGTGTGAGTTTGTGTGGCTCACTGAAAATAGCAATAGAAAGCTATATTGAAAAAAGGGGGGAAGTGTCAATGTCAAAGTCTATCCATGTGTGTCACCACAATTCATTTACATTCTGGTGAAATCAAGTTTATTATATCTGAGTACATTTTAATGTGTAATTGGTCCTAAAACACTATAACCTTGACTGTATTCTAGGGCTGGGTAAAAAAAGATTAATTTCCCGATTTTAATCAATTGTCATTTTTATAAAACGATATCAATTCAAATCCCAAGAATCGTTTAGTCTAGCTTGTGTTCAGTTAATGAATGGAACATTGTTGCCACAGTTCAAGTGAAGTGGCAGCGAGAAGATCACATGTGATCATCTCCTCCTGATCATCTCCTCTGCTTTAACAAGTGTTTCAGCACAAAATTATCATTAGGTATGTTAAAACCTAATGATTAAAAAAAAACAGTACAACTTACCAAAATCCATATCATGTCTCATGTAATCACTCTATCAGTGTTTCAACCATGCAAAGATGCCAATATATAGCAGCTCCTAAACTATGTCACATAACGTCACATTTACCTTAGAAAAAATCATATTCGGTGAACATAAACTTGTTAGTCAGCTAGAAAGATGAATTCTAGAGAGGAGCAATTTGCTAAATACATGCACCATATAACATAATTGTGAAATTTGTGTTAAAACCCACCCCTACTATATTGATTATCTTAATGCTTTCATAGAACAGTTTACAACATAAAATTGCATATTTTTTCACAAAAAGCATATTTTATTCTGCAAAATTCATTAATTACTTAACTTCCCTGACATATACAGTAAATAAAGCATTATAAAACGGATAGTTTCGGTATTTAATTCTGTTTGGTTGAGCCGCGTTCTAAGCAGTTGTAAATTACTCTACAAACATACACCTTTGTTTACATCTGTGTGCTGCTCAGCAACCACTTTATCATTACACTTTATTTGCTTTGTTTTATTTTGTGAAACCTTACATATACTATGTATATGGAAAAACTATTTTATAAAAGCAATAAGCCCCATGAAGCCGTGGTTTACAGTAAATTTATAACAGCTTCGCGTCGTGCCTAACAATGCCCCTTAGCTGTTACAATTTCACTGTAAACCATGGTTTCTTGGAGCTTATTGCTTTATTATAAAACGGATAGTTCCGGTTCTTGATTCTGACTGTTTGAGCCACGTTCTAAGCTGTTGTAAATTATTCTGCAAACATACACCTTAGTTTACATTTATGTGTTCCTCGGCAACCACTTTGCTGCAACCACAACTGTTTCTGAGGATCTACATTGTTTGGTGGAAGAATAAAGTTTTTTATTAATATCATTACACTTTATTTGCTTTCTATAAAAGCAATTATATATATTATATCTTGTATGGTTTTACCATACTAAAAATGCAGTCAGGGATACCAACTGGGAGACTTCTTGTCTTATTCTGTTTTGCTGGAGGCCCTGTATTTTTTTAGGCATCTGTAAATGCCACAGTTACTGCGGTTTCAATATTCTATCACCTTAATAAGAAAATTGATTTATAGAAAGCATTGCAATGCTACATGAATAATCTATGAAACATCGTAAATGTGACAAGCCTATGTGGGAAAAACTGAATCATGCACACAGTACCACGCTCACTCTATAATACACTAAAGCTTATTTACTTACAGTATGTCCTTTACCCAGCTGCAATCTAAATTGTTTTGTTTCCATGTTTTAAGAAAGCCATTGATTTCTGCTTTAACATTTCTGTCCCTGTGGCACTACCATGCACTGAGGACTATTGCATTGTTTGAATTCTGTCCCTCCCTCCCAATGCGTGCAGTACAATGGTGTTTGTTACCGAAACACTTGGTTATTCTTCCACATCCTCTGCTGTGTTACTCTTGAGCAAATTACCAGGATAAAAACAGCTCTAATCAAGCTAAAACATTGTAATATGGTGCCACTTCAGTGCCACAAACACACAGTCTCCATGGAAAGATCAGACTAAATAAGGTCCTCTCTATGGGGCTTGCCCTCATACTAATTAATGGTAAATGGAACATGCCTGTCTCCTTGGAGGTCTTTGATCATGCCAAAGCTATTGTCTCTCTCACCTTTTATTTCAATATGCACTTCAACACTGAAAATGTAACATGAGCTGAACTATTTATTTCCTTGTGATTCTATTTTGGTTTTGTTTTCATAATTCCAAACCTGTTTGATTGCAATGATCTGTGACTTCTGATAAATTAAGACAAATTTGTTGATATCAGTATGAGTGGTGGATGTTAACACTAGCTGATATCAGATTTGCATAAAACTGATTAAGGAAAAGAAAAATCTAAAATACCTTCTCTTTTATTCCTTTATTATCTCTGTACTTTATCCAGAAACTGATCAAAACGCTCTAACCGCACCTTTCCCACTGTAATCTTTTTCTTTACGTTGGGAGAAGTGATATTCAATAGGGACTGGATGAGGTGTATGTTCATAAACATGGGTATACTCACAGGTAAAGGGTTGTCAATGGTGTTCTGCACAGCGGCACACAGCCCTTCCTTCATCATACAGGTGAGACTGTAAAACTCATGCTGCTGGTCGATCTCGAACAGACCCAGGAGTTTCCACTGCTGCCTCAGTCTTCCCCACCGTCTCCTTTTCACTGTACGACCATGCCGGCTCACACCTGGCCCTGACATCTCCATCTACAACACACAATAAACACGTACTTATATACAGTATAACAGTTTTAGTAGAAACCACAAACATATATGAGACATGCATATATTTTACTGCACTCTACTCATGTTATAATGACAGAGGGATTTGTCTTGAAACTAGTTAAGGCCTCCCTGACAACACAACAACAGAACAAAATCTGTTTCTGTTCAAGTGTCTTCTCAGAGGTGTGGTCACTCAAGACAGGGAAATAATTATTAGTTATTAGTAATCCTTGATTGGTAGTGAATGCAGCACCATCATGGGAGACCACAGCACTCACAGCAGGTTATAGCACAAATCTGACATGCCATCAGCTGCAATAAATGCACTGCTCCTTTAAGACACCAGTGTGTTTTTTGCAACATGGGGAAATCATAATTGCAAACAATTTTGGCTCACAGTTCAGCCAGTGTACATTTAGTTTGTCCTCCCAAGTGTCATGTGCTTAAATGGGTTTTTCAGCACTATACACCGAGTGCCAGAGAAATTTCAGACGCAAGTTTGTTATCAGTGATGGTAATCAGCTGTTCTGCATAAAGAAATTCAATTTTTCAATATCGGTCTTCAGCCTTTTTCCTCTCTAAATGCAGCCTGGGACTCAAAAGACCTCTGTCATCAGCTCCTCATATGAACTGCAGATTTAGGAGAAAGCCCAAGTCCAAAACAATTTATATTTTTAATATTCTGAATCAGACGAGGCTAGTATTTGATGAACATTTTAACTAACAAGTATTTAAACAGGAAGAGCTAGTCGGACATGTCAGGGGAACTTGAGTTTATCTTCAGTTCGACAAAAATAACAGAAACAAGGTATTTCTGTCTATTAAAAAACATATTGTACACGTACCTCAGTGCGATTCATTGCGGGTCCTCTAATACAGGTCCTCGTCCGACGGCGGGGTCGTGGATGGGGAGATCAGCGCATTCTTTCTGTCCTCGTGTGACATGACACGGCCAGTGTGTGGATGAGCAGCACGAGTCTCTCATCAGAACGAGCGCGACTGCAGCGGCCCATCCCACACCACAAACACCTTCACTGCCGCTCTGTGCTTAGTTACGGAATACACGGACCTTAACGACCAATAGCCAGATATGCAAACACAAACAGCCAAAACTATAAGTGTTGATAGTAGACTGATATTTTACACATATTTACATATTACAACTCTATATACATACATACACTACCAGTCAAAAGTTTTTGAACAGTAGGATTTTTTTTATGTTTTTGAAAGAAGTGTCTTCTGCTCACCAAGCCTGCATTTATTTGATCCAAAGTACAAAAAAAAAAAAAAACAGTACTATTTTAATATATTTTTACTATTTAAAATACCAGTTTTCTATTTGAAAATATATTAAGTAATTTTTTCCTGTGATTTCAATGCTAAATTTTTACCATCATTACTCCTGTCACACCATCCTTCAGAAATCATTCTAATAGGCTATTCTGATTTGCTGCTTATTATGTTGAGTATTATTATTATTATTATTATTATTTTCAGAATTTATCTGAAATACAAATAGAAATCTTCTGTAACATAATTTTTTATCAATTTAAAGCATCACTGCTAAATAGAAGTATTAATTTCTATAATTTCTTTCCCCCGAAAAACTGACTCCACTATACTGACTATAAGCTTTTAAATGGTGTAGTGTATCATAGTGTATCAATTATTAAAAAAAAAAAATGTTTCTTGAACAGCAAATCAGCATATTAGAATGATTAGAAGGATCATGTGACACTGAAGATTGGAGTAATGATGCTGAAAATTTTGCTTTGATCACAGGAATAAAGTACTTTTTAAAATATATTCAAATAGAAGAGTTATTTTAAACAGTAAAAATATTTCAGAAATGTACTGTTTTTGCTGTACTTTGGATCAAATAAATGCAGGCTTCATGAGCAGAAGAGACTTCTTTAAAAAACATTAAAAATCTTACTGTACAAAAACTTTTGACTGGTATATACACACACACACATATATATAATAACATTCTTTATCAATATGATGATATACACTCTTAAAAAGTGTCTTTAGATTATTTAAAAGTTCTTTATACTAAAAAATATCAGCATCAATGCAAAAATCAGCCTTGGGAACCTCAATTTTTAAGTGTACGACAAGTATTGCATGTGATAGATAAACACTTAATTATTAAGTGATATTGTATCCTATTTGAACTGAACGGAGCTGGATAATGACATCATTGCATTCAATGATGAACTGCCTTTAACTGAAATTTCAGAGTTTACTGTTGCCCTTTTGCATTATTGATGCACTATTTCCTATTTAATACCGTACAGCCGCTTTGTCACAATCTGTATTGTTAAAAGCGCTATATAAATAAAGGTGACTTAACTGGACAAACAGATAGATATGCTATACATATAAAATACCACAAACAAACACAGTATTACAAAAACATTGAGCATATTTCTAATCATTTCAATGTGGGATTACTTTATTCCAGAAAATTCTCTCTCATTCTTTTTATATTGTTGTCCTGAATTATTTTGCTGCTAGAAGCAAGCACTCCAGCTTATAAATACATCTATTTACAACATAAAAGAACAGTTGAAAGTCCTCAACTTAAGCATAACTAAAAAAGAAAAAAAACATATTCCATTTATATGTCATCCAGATACAAACTATACATATGTGTGCCCTAAGTCTTAGGTATTGAAATTGTGTTTTCACTTATTTTTTGCTTTTATCTTCCTGACTATGGAAAGAATTCTCCAAATCTGAACATGTCAGGTAGTGTGGTCTTCAGTCAAGGTTGCGGCCATTGGATGCACAAAGCTCAAACGGACTAGTGAGCAGCTGCATGTTCAGTACTGCTTTAGCTATTAATAAAATCTATTTTGTTATTTGTTTTAAGAACCACCTAACATGTGTAATGACTGGAATCCAGGAGAGCAGCTTTACAGTTGATCTTCACGTGGCTGTGTACAGGAAGTGGTACATGAGTGAAATCAACACTGTTCGTTCTTGTGACCAGATGAATCACAACAGCCTGGAGAGTCTTAATCACTTTTCTTAGGTTTTCGATTCTTCCATGTTACCACCCCTATGAAGGTGCCTGAAAAAAACACAATAAGGGTAAATTCGGTCAATAGAGTACCCATAGAAAACGAAAGACCAGGAGAAAACATTTATGCATTTATCAGATGCTTTTTTTCCCAAAGTGGAACAAAGGCAATTTGTCAAGAAGCAATATTCACAATATACAATGGCAGCTTTATTAGACAACTAGATCAGGAAGCAAGCTAGTGAGGAGGAGAAATGCACAGAAGAAAAAGAAGTGTTTTTTGTGCGTGTGGTTATGTGCATTGGTTTAGGAGTGTGGCGTGGTCAAGTGTTTGCGGAAGACATGTGTCTTCTGCTGCTTCTTGAAAGATGCAATCATCTCGGCAGTTCAGAAGAAGTTTGGATGTAATTAATAACATTTTAAACTTGATATACCACTAACATTTTTATGTTGATGGATTGCTTGCTTACCAACAAAAAGTAAGAGGATTAATGCTGCAACTCCAGGAAGTATGACTGAATATTCTCGTGGAAGGAAATAGCTGTGGATCACATGGTCACTGTCTACAAAAGGCTGGAACAAGGGCAGAAGATTCTGAATCACTGTTTGATCACTTCAGTATTTTTTTCAGTAGCATATGAAATAAAGCATGTTATGGATGTAATATCAGTTTAAAAAGCTGTAAGGCAATTTTCTGTCATTTAAATGTTAAAGTTTAAGCACTAAACACACACACACATACATATATACACTTACCAAGACTATGACCCAAATGGTGTAATATGTAAACAGTAACAGGCTAAAACCAACAATTCCAAAACCAACAGCTTGATCTGCTCCGGTTGCCTGAATAAAAAATATATTTTAGGGCTTAACTCAAAAGTAAATGTAAATTACATTTAATATGTGTAATTTAATCATTTAACAACAAACATATATTAAAACAAAACAACTATTTAATCTTTGAGGAATTAACTGTTGTCTTTTAATACTCCACACTGAAAGAAACGGGTATTTTTCAGGCACAAATTCACACGTATGGTGTGTTTATGAAGGCTCTTTATGTCTGGATCTCTTTGGCACGTCAAATTATTCATTAGCTGTCATAAAGCACTGAACAAAGAAATACTGAACAAATACATTTAAATGAACAAAAAACAACGATTTTGTATTAGCGAATTATTTATTTCGTCTAATCACGGACTGTACAGTGTGAAACTCTTGTGTAGCTAAATAATCATCATATTAACTAGAAAGTTAGACAGGCTGCAACTAGGAACAACATACATATAACGCTACAAACTAACGACAAAAATATAATACTTAGACGTGTATTTCAGATCATCTTACCATTATGAACGTGTCACTTCCGCATGGAACCAAAACGTATGATTTTGAAATGTACTTCCGACCAACACCGGAAGTCGTGCTGGGAATTGTAGTTTTTTTCCCTCTAAAAATCTCTAAATGTTCCAGCACACGAGGGCGCTCAAAGACAGATAATTACTGGTTAGAAGACGCGCTAAACGCACATTTCATATTAACATGATCTTTTTTGTAGGAGAGACCGGGGATCGGGTGAATTATAACCTGTTATACCTGTTATATAACTGAGGTATAGTAGTGAAAATAAAAGAGCACCATCCTCCTACAGGATACAAAAGCAGTATGAAGACTATTCAAAAATATAAGTGATGTTAGATGGCAGAACTGGTATCATGTGGTTATCGTTTAATTTGATGTATAGCAATGTCTACATGTCAAATATACTAAGTTAAACTGTCACAGGAACTAGTACACTAAGTTAAGACTGAACAAATTAGGACAATGTGTAGACCAATATTTTGTTTCAGCTTCATTACTATAGCTAATGTAATCCTGTATTATTATATGCCCAATTGTCCTATTTCAAGCTGTACATTAAACATTTATTGGAAATATTATGCATAATCGCAATAAAAATTCATTTGTCACAAGTAGATTATTCATCATGCCGAGTTAATAGCTGGATGTTGTTAAATAAATCACACAACAAAGATTGTTTATTATTATAGCCAACTTTATCTTTATTTCCCCAAAATAATACATACAGATAACCTCACCTGACAGTTACATTAAAGAAAGAAACATTCACATTTGAGTGTAGAAATATAGTTCCGGTCCATCATTAGAAAGTATCCTCTCCATTCATGAAACCAAACAAAACACCAAGAAAACTTTGGAGCAACACCACATTGCTTGTGATCTTAATATATAAATATTTGTCATGATCAGAAAAATAAATTCATTTCCATAGTACTTTAGTGGTAAATTCTTTTATATATATATATATATATATATATATATATATATATATGTTATTTTTAAAAAAATCTCCAGAATTTCACTTTATGAATGTCGCTGTCATTAATATGGATGTTATCATGGAAAGCTTTCTGTAAGTGCATAGCTTTCATCCTTTACAACAGTAAAGGAGAAATAAAGATCAACATTCTGGAGAATGTGTGAGTGAAATTAGTTAGTCCTCGGTATTTAAGTGCTGTTGTAGTGAACTTTACATACATATCATCTGAGGTTTCAGTATCCTGGAGCCTGTGCCACTCAACGCAGTTAGATCCTTAGATTTAGATGTACATTACAAGTCAAAAGTCTTTGAACAGTAAGATTTGTAATGTTTTTAAAGAAGTCTCTTCTGTTCACCAAGCTTGCATTTATTTGATCTGAAGTACAGCAAAAACAGCTAAATTTTGAAATACTTTTACTATTCAAAATAACTGTTTTCTATTTAAATATATTTTCAAATGTTATTTATTCCTGTGATCAAAGCTAACATTTTTAGCACCATTACTCCAGTCTTCAGTGTCACATGATTGCTTTGATCAAAAGTAATGATGAAGACATTTATAGGGTTAAAAATGATTTCTATTTTAGATAAATGCTGTTCTTATAAACTTTCTATTCATCAAAGAAACCTGAAAAGCTGTTTTCAACATTATAATAATAAATGTTTTTTGGAGCAGCAAATCAGAATATTAGAATGATTTCTGAAGGATCATGTGACTGGAGTAATGATACAAAAAACTCAGCTTGGAAATCACAGGAATAAATTACTTTTTAAAACATATTTAAAATGAAAACAGTTATTTTAAATAGTAAAATTATTTCAAAATTGTACTGTTTTTGCTGTACTTTGGATCAAATATATGCAGGCTTAGTGAGCAAAAGAGACTTAAAAAAAAAACATTAAAAATTTTACTGTTCAAAAACTTTCGACTGGTAGAGTATGTATAAGCTAAATGCTGGATTTTAATTTGTTCTTTGAATTATTATCTTTAAACTGTTAAAATATAAATAAAACAATTTAAATAAATGAACGTGTGCACACTGATTAAAAAAATCTTATTTTTAAAGTGAACAAGAGCTCCAGATTACTGAAATGTACAAAAACTATAAATGACATCATCCCCCTTGCTTCCAACTTTTGCATATAGACCCCAGTCTGCTCCCTGCAACAGCATCTTAAATCAAGTACACATGTATATATGTATGCATCTACTCTTCTGCATTAGAAAGATCACAGATTACAGTCAATTATGACTAAAACGTTACAAAAGTGTTTGTAAGAGAAAAAGAAAGAACAAGAACCACAGATGGTCATTATTTCACCATAACTGTTAGACAATACAGAATTATTTGACATCAATTTTGAGGGTAAAAATCCCCCAAAGAGAGATTCCAATGAACCAGCCCGCTGGCTCGAAAAATACAAGACAGGATAGAGTTATTGTTTTTGTGTGTGTGTGTGTGTGTGTGCGTGTATAAGAGTAGACGACAAGTACAAAGAGTAAACAAAGAAAACAATTAGATACGTTTTTCAGTGTCTTCAGAGAATCCCTTTATACTAGCTAAGCAGAAACATCCAGAACACTAGGCTTCATCAGGCCGTATAACTATCATACCTTATATTTTGCCCTTTAAAAGTTAGTGTTACTTTAAATTTCCAGGAGTAAGAATCCTGCATTGAAGCAGCTGAATCATGCCACAGACTCGTTTTTTAGCTATTTAATGAGTTTAAAACACTTTTAAAACACAAATGTAACTAACCCTCACCTCTCTAGTATGCTAGTCAACAGTGATTCTGTTTAAACATGTCACTGGACAGGTGAAATATTTTAGGGCTAAATTCCCTGAAAGAACTTTAAAATGGGCTTTGCAAAACAACATGCCCACATTGCACATTTCTCTCAACTGACTGAAAAAAAAAAAAATGAATGAAAAACCCACAATGTCAGTCTTTAATGCAGTGAATGCTCTCAGATCAACTGAGAAAGATTCATCTCCATGACTGAGATCATGAATAGCTAATTAGATGACAAACAAGCAGTACACGACAGAGATGCACAGAAAACTGGGCTTTCTGTTCTCTCCGTCTCACTGTCACATCTACTGTACGCCGTTTCCTATTGCACACCAGGTGCCGGTCAGAAACACGGAGGCAGTTGACTGCCAAGGACAGACGTGTGACTATGAGTCACTGCCTCTGATCTAGCCCTACAAACAAGGCAATTATTCAGCGGTGTCTCACAACAAGGGTTCTCCGAATCAATTTCTCTTCATATTTTAGCTGCAATAATAATGCTACACATGGCTTGGCTGTGCTGTTGTGTTGCGTGCACCGCAATGCTGTCAGAGACAAAACTCATAGTCACATGAATATTCAAAGCTGAAACCAGCAGCAAAGTGAAAGATTTGGATGGTTAAACTGATATACAGACAACGTTAGAAATGCATTGGGAATTTCCTGAAAGAAAAAGCGAAAGAGAAAGAGAAAGAGAAAGAGAGGGGGCAGTATGGTAAATTTTTGTATTTTATGTTTACCAGTCCAGCTGGAACACATTTAAGCAAACTATTGGCCATCTCTTAGAAACAAGCACGAGTGTTGAGATACTGAAAGTGGTTTTATGGGGGAAATGGCTTAACTGTGCAATTTGTATGGCCAGCCATACATGATTTCTTGTATATTAATCCATGTTTATCACAGGCGAATGGGCTGGTTACTGACTAAACTGTATTATTAGTATAACGTATGCAAGGGCGTGTGGATTTCAGTGGTTTGTATATAACAGGATCTAATATAAGACTTTAAATAATATCTGAAAAGCTACTAAAATTTTCATACAACATGAAACTTTCTATCTAAATCCTTTGGACTGCCCTCATATTTCACAGTGTTAGACTAAAGCTCCCATCTTGCCTCATTTCTTAAGGCATTTCAAGTAGTTTGTATTCTTAGAATCTGTTGTAAAATATTTATGATTAATTAGTTCTTAATCACAGAACAACAAACGTTACGTGAACGTACCCACCACCGTTTTTCAGCAAATGTAATGCGTGATTAGGGTGTTATGGATGTAATCGGCGAGTTATGTGTCAGATGCGAAGGAAGGAAGGAAGAAGGAAGTTGTAAAGTCAGGTGCCCACTCTGACATACAGCCCCCGTCTCGCTCCTCCATCATTTAAAAATAAAAAAGGCAGTGGCTGTGTGAGAAAGTGACTGCTGTAGCCTCAGAGTTCTAATGGCTCTCAATCACAACTGGTTCAAAAACACCCGCAGACACCCTGTCAGATAATAAAAGAAAGATATTATACATGATATTGAAACATAACAGTCAAATACAAATATGCTACAGCTTTTTTTTATTACAGGAATAAATTACGTTTTAAAATGTAACTGTATTAACATTTTTTAACAAATAATTTTAGCTTTGGTGAGCATAAGATGAAAACTTTCTTTTGTTTTCAAAAAAACTTTCTGGTAAAAATGTAAAAATATTTCTTAGATAAAGTTGTAAATAAAACAAAGATTACTAGAGTGTTTTACAAGAAATTACTTTAGTCTTCCTACTTTAAATTTCATATTTAATTTCAACGCGTTACTTGCAGTTTCTTTGTAATTGTTTGAAATTTGAAAATTGTTTTTTTGTGCAGTAAACAAATGAATAATTCATACTTTGATTTTATAACCAGAACACAAGATGAAAAGGCATATAAAAGAGCACTAGAGTTTACCTGTTGACAAGCTGGATGCCACTTAATGCTGTGGTACCATCCCTACTGATGAACAGTGTTAAATTGCTGTCTGTGAGAGAAAGAGTGACAGAATGATCAGATTCAGAGTGGGTAAAACCCTCACATATATGTATCAGTGGAATTAAATTAAGCTTACAGAGATAGTTTGTCCCAAAATCAAAATTCACGCATGCATCGTGGTACTCTTGTGAACACACATTGAAGACTGACTTTGTATTCTTGTAGCTTCATAAAATGATGGTTGAAGCACTGGTGTCATATGGACAATTTTAACGATGTCTTTGATGATGACCTTTCTGGGCCTTTAACGTGATAGTACCATTGTAGGGCTGCAATGATTCCTCAATTCTATTTGAGTATTCGATTTTAAAAAAATCCTTGATTGCATTTTGCCCATGACGAGTAATCGGCAAAATACTGCAAGTGGCGCATTCCACATATTAAACCCATTTAAAAATCATAATAAAGCATAATGCTATTAAGAATTCACAAATGCTATGATTCAATTAAATAAATATATGCGATGCAGGTTTAATACATGTGCTTTAAATATTTACATGCGTGTAGGTTACGTATGTGTGTGTCAGAGCGGTTTCGTTCACAGTAAATGGTGCTACACAAACTGTTATCATTTACATGTGTGGAGCATCTCAAACGCCATCTCTGCATGTTGTTGTGAGTTTGGGTTTGTTATAACATTCACCTGGGAATGCAATGTGCACTATTTCATCAGATTTGTAAGGTAAATAATTTAGAAACTCAGGCAAACACAGGAGAATACATCATTATTTTTCTCAATATGCTAACTGTTTATCACGATTTCAAAACAAGAGTTTAAAACACTCACTTGGAGTTTATACATTTTCATGTCCACATATTCAAGAAATTACAGTGGCTGTAGGTTTTCTATCATAAAGAAATGGCCAAATACTAAAGATTAACTGGACATTTGAATTAAATGTTGCTGGGTCAATATTAAACATGGATTAGATCGCAGTAAAGTGTAAAAACAATCGTCAGGCCGTTGGCGCCCTTTGCAGGCATTTGTTATAATGCGTAATATACATTAGCTCTATTGTTTATAGTACATTATGTATTTTAACAGTTTTGTTAAATAAAACCATATGATTACTTGCTTTTGATACTTTATTTAAACTAATTATTATTGCCTCATTGCTATTATATATGTATTTTAAGTCACTTTAAAGGCCATTGTTCACTTAGGTCTATTTGTATTACAAAAAAAAAAAAATTAATTTGTGTTCCGAAGATGAACAAAGGTCTAAGAGGTTTGGAACGACATGAGGTTGAGTAATTAATAACAGAATTTTCATTTTTGGACGAACCACCAATTTTTTTCTCAACACACCTTCATTGTTGCTGACATCTGCAAAGTTCTGACTCTGCACAATCTTCTCCACAATGTCATCTGCATCGATGCGTGTATCGTCCACCCATGTGGGATGGTTCTCCACAGAATCCTTCTTTCTCCTGTGTAGATATATAGATATGTTATCTTTCAAATGAACTTATTCATGTTATACTTCATGTTTTATCTACATTCCATTTCTGTGTGTGCAGGTTAACAAAAAACTTGGTATTGCTGGTGATTTCCCACCTTGAGGGTCTGTTTGGGGGCAGAGCAGGTCGTGGGGGACGTGGGGGTCTCTCTGGTTTTACCACCTCTTTTTCCGGCTCTACCGGGCTCTCAATGGTGGTAGACGTCCCTCCTGATGTATTGCTGCTGCTGGTGGAGGTGTTCCGCCGGTGCTGGGACAGATCTGTCAGGCTGGAGGAGTGAGAGTGCTCCGTGCTGCAGCCTGCGTGGAGGATAAGCACATCCCACATTACTAAGAGTAAGCAGCAGTTCTGGAAATCACAATCAGCAGTATTGTGTTCAATGGATTTTAAGGATTTAATTTTGACTTTAATTTTTCAACTTCTTAAGTTTTGATCAATGAAAACAACTACAGTTCAAAGATTTTTTGAAAGAAATTAATATTCACACAAGGATACATTAAATTGATGGAAAAAGACAATGTTACAAATGATTTCTATTTCAAATAAACACTGTTCTTTTCACAGGAATAAATTACATTTAATTTTTTTTTTCAAAGTAAGTACAGTAATATTGTAAAATGTGTTTGCAAAAAAAAAAAAAAGAAATACTTTTCTTTAAAACAATAAAAACCTCTTACCAACTCAAAAAATTGAATGGTAGTGTATGCAAATGAAAAAGTACACCCACTTTCACTAAGTGAAATTTTCTTTTAATAAATGTTTGTGATTTTTTTAAAACTATTACTCTTGGTTTCGGTATCATACTGTAAATTGCTAAAAATTTGATTCAGCTGTAAATCTAAACAATCACATGTAAATTAATTTAAGATTAACACAGAAGTGTAGTTTGAAGTTGTTGTTTTTTTATACTGTAATCAGCTATAATCTGTACCTGATGCTCTTTTGATCGTGCCCTGAGTCCCACCTGAGATTTTGCTCTGTTGGCTGGCAAAGCTGGAGTTGCGAGAGTGTCCTGTGTGAAACACTTCATCTGGACTGGACAGGTTCTCCTCCAATCCCTCCTGAAGTCCTCCTAAAAACAAACAACCTCATTCATTTAGAAAATACATAAAAACAATATACCAAGTCTTTACCAAGTCATCGTCAAATACTGTGCATTTTTATGCAATTGTAAATGTAAGGCATCTGCTTGATAAAGGCTTAGTTCACTTCCAGAACAAAAATTTTATGTCTTTCTTTCTTCAGTCATAAAGAAATATATATGTTTTTTTTTTTTGAGGAAAACATTTTAGTATTTTCCTCCATATAGTGGACTTCTATGGTGCCTGCGAGTTTGAACTTCCCAAATGCAGTTTAAATGCAGCTTCAAAGGGCTCTAAACGATCCCAGTCGAGGAAGAAGGGTCTTATCTAGCAAAACGATCGGTTATTTTCTAAAAAAACACTTTTTAACCTCAAATGCTCATTGTCTAGCTCTGCGATGCGCATGCGTACTCTTGCAGCCCCATTCAATACAGAGTATGTCGAAAAACTCCCATCTCCAACTTCAAAATCGTCCTACATCACGGGCATTATAGAAGTCCACTACATGGAGAAATGTTTTCCTCAAAAAACTATTTTTTTTATGACTGAAGAAAGACATGATCATCTTGGATAACAAGGGAGTGAGTAAATTATCTGTTAATTTTTGTTCTGGAAGTGAACTAATACTTTAACATTCTACAAATTTCACAGTTTCAGGGATGGTCTACTGTAAGTGTGTTGGTCATACCAGAGTTGTTCACAGGGGGTCTGTTCTTGACCGATCGGCGAGTGGTGCCACCAAGGACGGGTACAGAGTGGTTGGCGGTGCCCTCTCCCTTGCGGTCCAGCTGCAGAGAGGGGTCCTGCCCAGCCATGGCAATGGTCTTAGCTGTGCTCACAGGCCTGAGGAAGTGGAGAAAGACAAGTTTAGATGTCATCAGGGAGCAATATGAGCTTGTGCGCTCTCTACTGATCAATCATTTATATTTAGACATTACACAGGGGTGCTATACTGAGCGTGGATCAAGATAACTAAACAGTTTCTAAGCACAGTGCACTTTCTTTATGCCAAGGCCTCTCTTTATCCACAATATTTATTTTAATTTACAGAAACTAGTAGTGACATTTTTCAGTCACTCATGATTTATTGAATAAGAATTAAAGATAATAATTTTTAAAATTAAAAAAAAAAAAGTTCTACCTGATAAAATAGTTAAGAACTTGGCGCAACTAGACAAAAAAAATTATATTCTTTATAAGAATTTATTAATTTACACAACCTTTGAGGGGCCCTAGAGGGGTTGAAAACCATTTAAAAATGTAAAAATTCAGTAACAAAAAGTTAATCTACAATATATAATACACTCACGTTTTAAAGCAGGGATCTCCAGAGAGAAGAGTCATACCAATGGTAACCTGGAAAGAAAGATGAAAATATTACAAAGTAAAAGAGGTCTCATAACATAATGCATTTTGATAGTAAAACAGACTGATTATAGGAACCTACACATGAAATCTAGTTTTAAATGAGTCAAAATGACAAAAATATCTATGATTAAATGTTGTCTGTTCTTTTTCCCCTTCACATTTTTCCTCCCTACAAGTCTACAAGACAGTGAGTCAGTCTGTCATTACAGAGACTGACTGTGGGTTGATGAGAGGTTTGACTACTAGTCACATGTCACCCACACAGCGTAGAAACTCTAGATGACAGTGTTTGTATTAGGGACAAATAGACTCTGAAGGTGCCAAGATCAACACGGAGAAGAAGGTTCCTGGGCTTTTAAAGATGAAAAAGTCAGTGTTTGAGCTTTCGAGGCCATTCAAAGTGGACATGAGTAGTTTCAGTCCTGAAATAAGATAAGAGAGAGACACACACTCACCTTGAGTATGGAGTTGTCCTGTCGAGTGTTCTTGGTGTCGTAGCCCTCCAGTATACAGCAGCGAACAGTGGAGCCTGAACCAGCAAACTCCGCCAAGTTGAGGTCAGCAAAGCCCAGCTGGAGACGAGAGAAGAGAACAAAATAAAGATTTCATCATTAGTTCAGCCATACAAAAAAAGCTAGCACTAAACTCTTCCAAACAGGTTTTTAAATGAGTTCTTCCATTTTTCCATAGTTATACCATTAGCTTTATGAGCATGACACAAGGAATACGTCAGAACATAAATCTAGGGCTTGATCTTTAATTTCATTATTTTTTCTATTTATGACCCTTGACCACAAAACCAGTCTTAAGTAGCAGGGGTATATTTGTAGCAATAGCCAAAAATACATTGTATGGATCAGAATTATCAATTCTTCTTTTATGCCAAAAATCAAAAAGATATTAAATAAAAAAAGTGTTTTGTGAAGAGATTTTTTCATTTTTGTTTAGTAATATGCATTGCTAAGAACTTCATTTTGACCATTTTAAAAGCGATTTTCTTAATATTTAGATTTTTTTGCACCCTCAGATTCCAGATTTTCAAATAGCTGTAATTCGGCCAAATATTGTCCTATCAAACCACACATCAGTGGAAAGCTTATTTATTCAGCTTTCATATGATGTATAAATCTCAATTTCAAAAAATGGACCCTTATGACTGGTTTTCTTTATTTATATGATCTTTATTTTTGACATCTAGTTTTATAGTACATTTTATTAAGAGTAAAAAAAAGATAAATACAAAAAAGACTAGTTTAGGGGGAAAGGAAAGCAAAGGGTTAACTCTTAAAGGCTCTCTTATATAACTACACACATGTGAAGTTGGCAGAGTCAGTCATGCATAAAACCTCACTCTCTTTCTCACTCGATAAAGGTTTCTCCAATACTACTAGCAAGAATTCTTTCTTCATACATTTATCTTTAATCTCGCTCTCTCGCTCTTCTTTCTCAGCAGCGTTCTTGCTCAAAATTCTATTAACCTTGGTTAATGATATAACGGTAGCTGATATAATTCTTTCCATTTCCTTTATTGGATGAATTCCCCTTTACAGTCAGCACAGAGGCACGTGACCAGCTGGCCTTTAAAAATCATTGATGTGTGATATTACAGCAAGGGATGAAGGGACAAATGTACGGACACATATAAAATGATGTTTTCTTATCACACCTCAGTGAGCGAAAGACGAATACCACCATAAATATATAAAAAAAAAAACAATTCTTACTGCCCATGAACAGAATTTTGTATAATATTTTTGTACCTATTAGCCTTTAAAAAAAAACATTTATTCATTTGTTTCCATGGTTTAACACGCATGTCATCACATACACCTCTAATGGAATGCCAAATGCTTTTATATTTAAATTTCTTATGTCAAATATAAAAAGTTAGGGTTAGACTATTCTTGTTATTATGTTAGTTTCTAATAAGCTAAATTACATAATTTAGTGTAGTATTTAGTGCTGGAGAAGAGTGTTATGGACCCTGGGTATAGAGTTTAGCCTCATCTCTAACCTGCAAACTATCCACCTTATTCTTTAAAGTGGAAGTAAGCCTATGAGACATATGAGAAATAATGAGAAGAACAGCAATGTGCAGTAAACAGTAAAACTGTTTGCACTACAAACCGGTGTGTTCATAATTAAGATAATACATTAAAATAATATGGTAATACACACCAATTTGCATATCAAGCAGCAAAATGAGCTGTTTTGTACAGCTAATAACCAAAGGACATGGATGAGACCGGAAGCCAGAACCGTAAAATTTACTAATGGCTGCACCCGCTCTTACGGAAGAAAAGGTAGATACACCTGCTTGAAAAATAGAACAATAAAAAGCAGGAGAGACTGAGACATTAGGGTTTTTTTTTTTTACATCTTTTCATAGATTTGTGCATGTGTTTGTGGCCATCCTTATCTATATTTGCTTTTCCACTGCTGCCTTTAGCACAAACCATTTCCTCTGTGACTGGCACACTTCTCATTTCTAGAAATGGCTTCTGTCCTTATAAGATTTATGTGGTTTATTTTAGATAACCTTGGTTTTCTCCTTCTGAGACTGACAATTACCATGTGATTCCAGGAATCACAAATATTTTCATTTATCAAATTTATGTTAACTCATTTTGGTTCAATGACACATTGAATAAAGTGATAAGATTACTGTCAATGGACTATAGCATTCAAATATCTGCCACAGCAAAGGTTCCCTTTAATTCATCGTAAAGGTCATATCCACCCCCTCCTTCCTGTGTTTCTCGCTTATTCCAGGTTACAGTCCATAGATTTGACCTCCCTCATTCCCTGCTTCTGCTGCGCCAGCACACAGTTTTGACACCGTGCTCCCGTTCAGGACGTAAGGGATCAGTAAATTAAGAGAAAAGGACATGAATGCACACTCCCAAACAAAACATCCTCCTGCAATTAATTACACACACAAACATGCTAAACATGTCTTTCTCTGCAGTAATTTGGCCATGATGACCTAAACCAGCAACAATGCATGTCACATGGCAAAACAACCAGCAGCACTGCTGGCTGGTTACATATACAATATATATATATATATATGTATTTTATTCCTGTGACGGCAACGCTGAAATTTCAGCAGCTATTACTCTAGTCTTCAGCTTCACATGGTCCTTCATAAAGAGATGAAAGAGACATTTCTTACCATTACCAGTGTTGAAGTATCTGTAAAGAAATGGACAATCTTACAAAAATTAAGCAGCGCATTTTTTTTAAACATCGGTAATAGTAGGAAATGTTTCTTTAGCACAAAATCAGCATATGATGGATCATGCGACACTGAAGACTAAAGTAATGCCTGCTAAAAATTCAGCCAGATTTATATACATACATATATATATATATATATATATATATATATATATATATATATATATATATATATATATATATATATAATTTTATTGTATGTATATGTACATATCTATCTATCTATCTATTTATCTGTCTATCTATCTATCTATAGATGTATATACACTGCCAAGACAGATTTTGAATGTTTTTTAAAGATGTTTCTTCTGCTCAGGATGCATTTATTTGATTAAAAAAAACAAAAAAAAACAGTAATTATTATTACAGTTTAAACATTCTGTACAGTATCATTTATTCATGTGATGCAAAGCTGAATTTTCATTACCCATTACTCCAGTCTTCAGTGTTACATGATCCTTCAGAAATCATTCTGATTTATTAACAATATGCTGATTTATTTTCAATATTGGAAACAGTTTTTGCTACTTAATATTTTTTGGAACCTGTGATACTTTTTTCAGGACTCTTTAATAAATAAAAAGGTAAAAAGAGGAGTATTTATTGAAAATAGCAATCTTTTCTAACAATATAAGTCTTTACCATCACCTTTTATTAATTGAACACATCCTTGCTAAAAAAAAACAAAACAAAACAAAAACAATATTCATTTCTTAAAAAAAAAAAAATGAAAAAATGACTGACCCCAAAAATTTGAACACAGTAATTATTATTACGAAAGATTTGTATTTTAAATAAATGCTGTTCTTTTTAACATTTTATTTATCAAAGAATCCTGAAAAAAAATATCACAGGTTCCAAAAATTAAAAAAAAAAAAAAGCAGTAAAAACTGTTTCCAACATTGATAATAAATCAGAATATTAGTATGATTTCTGAAAAATCATGTGACACTGAAGACTGGAGTAACGATGCTGAAAATTCAGCTTTCCATCACAGGAATAAATTATGTTTTAAAGTATACAAAATAGTAAACCATTATTTGAAATTGCAATAATATTATTTCATAATATTACATTTTTTCCCCTGTATTTTTGATCAAATAAATGCAACTTTGATGAGCATAAGAGACTTCTTATGAAGTCTTAAAAAACATTTAAAATCTTCCTGATCCCAAACTTTTTGAACAGTAGTGTATATACACACATACATACATATACAGACAACCTTTTATATATAATGGCCTTTAACTGTTTATGGAATGTCTTACATCCTTTGTTTGTTGATACAAGAGGAATGGCCTGTGTCAGGCCTTCCTGTAATTACTAAAAATATGTGTTCAGCTCTTTGTCTATTATCAGTGACTGACAGCGAATTTATTGTACAATTAACATAGGGTGGTACAAGCATGATAACTGTGTAGTTCAGAGATTGTCAAGGTGTGGAAACACGTCTATGACAGGCCCAGACCAGATGACTGAATCCCTAACGCTAACCTCCCACTGCATTACACCCTTTTTATTTACGCAGTATTTCCTGCACATGTGGTGTCCTGCGTGTCATGCAGTACAGTATGTATACTTGCGTATACGCATGTAATTCACAAGAGATTTGTGTTTGTAAACACATAAAGCCCCAACAAAAAAAAAAAAAAGAATAGACCTTTTGTATAACAGAGCGTGAGAAAAAGTTTGTAATAGAGACAGTAAGTGAGGAAGAAACAATCACATAGAGAGAAAGAAAAAAGAGAGAGTGAGAAAGAAAAGAGAGGGATGAGGGGAAAGCTCTTACCTTTGAAAAAGCCTTTCCACCTTTAAGTTCCTGGAAAAACAAAAGAGAAAGAGAGAGAGATCATTTGTTATGCAATATGTTTGCTATTGGTGTGGTGACACTGTGAGGCAAAAGGAGTGAAGGGTAACGAGAGCAAAGGAAACCATGAGACAGCAAACATCCTGTATGGAGTAAACCAAACATCTGAACTCCATACTACCATAATGTGACTGTTAAGCTGGATAAGAATGTTTTTTCGACCCCAGAAGCTTTTATATCCCAGGGCATTTTTAATAAAACTAACAGATTACAGTTTTAACAAGGTCATATTAAAATCGTATCAAAACTATATCCTACAGTTAGTGTTTAACTTTAGCTTCAAATGCCTTTTATGTCAACATTTTACTGTTTAACCCTTGTCCTAGACCTAGATTTTATTGAAATTCTAAACAAAGACTAAAGTAAGTGTCTCTGAACACGATGCAAACTATGTGAAAAAACAACAACAACAAGGTAGCAGAATGTTTTTATTGTGTCTTAATATTTTGTGCAAAAAGTGTAAAAACGTTATTTAACTGTGTGTATTTACAATACATAAAATGCTAGCTACAAAATGAATCTTAGCAAGACAAAGAAGTCTGGCATTTTATTTAATAAGCAATTTCCTTCACAGTCCACAGGGTCAAAAGTGTCCACAACTACACACTGTTTGAAAATTTTATTCATCACTTCAGATTAAAATAAGCTATTAATATTATTTTTGCAGGGCTGAAAAGAACAGTTCTTTGATATATTATAATGGCGGTGTTGCTGCGATGTGTGTTACAGGGTTACAATGAGATATGTGTGTGTGTGCGTGTGTGTGTGTGTGTGTGTGTGTGTGTGGACTTGTTTTTATATCCTTGTGGGGACCTAAACCTGAATACACACAGACTCATGGGGACTAGTGTCACCGTGGGGACCTAAATTGAGGTCCCCATGGGTATAAAAGCTTATAAATCATACAGAATGAGTTTTTTTGAGAAAGTAAAAATGCAGAAAGTTTTCTGTAAGGGTTAGGTTTAGGGGTAGGGTTAGGGTAAGGGGATAGAAAATACAGTGTGGAGAGTATAAAAACCATTGCACCTATGGAGAGTCCCCACAAGGATAATAAACCATGTGTGTGTGTGTGTGTGTGTGTGTGTGTGTGTGTGTGTGTGTGTGTGTGTGTGTGTGTGTGTGTGTGTGTTCCGGCATTTGTGGTTTATGAGGACACAAATGTGTATAATGACATGGGTACTACAACGTAAACATGGTTTATGACGACACTTCCTGTGTCCCCGTAGAACAAAAGGCTTAAAAAATATACTAAACAGTGTTTTATGAAGTTCAAAAAGTGTGCACAGTCTCCTGTGAGGGCTAGGTTTAGGTGTAGGGTAGGTGTAGGGCGATAGAAAATAGGGTTTGTACAGTATAAAAACCATTACACCTATGGAGAGTCCCCGTAAACCACAAATGCAAGAATGTGTGTGTGTGTGTGTGTGTGTGTGCGTGTGTGTGAATGAGTAAGACTAACCTTACGCACAGACACTCGGCAAATGCAGGGATCCAGGACCCCTGTGGCAGGACTGGCACTCATCTTGCACACAAAGGAGAACTTCTTTCGCCAGCGAACACAGTTCTCCTGAACCTCCTGCCTGTGGAGAGAAACAGAGAGAGAATGAGTTATCAACATGATTACAAATCCTTATGAGTCGGCCAGCGAAACATTACTGAGGAGATCACAGATAAAACAAACATCACAATGAACTCTCTGATGATTAACAAATGGACAACATCGTCTGTTTGGAAGATTTTTCAGACAGTTCACGGGGTTGCAGATCATTGCGAAAGTCTGGCTAGAGATGCTGAAAACCTTTGTGCAATCTCTTCACTGGGACTAATCGCTCTTCACCACAACATCTTTGTGAAGCAACAGGACTTTGCACAGGAAATGAGAGCATTAAAGAATCAGATTAGAACACAGCTCAGCTTCCAGTCACAAATGAAGCAAGGCTGTGGCGGCAGAAGATGTAAAATGAGACAGTACAGTATGAAATGCCAAAGGAGCCATTCTCATCCTTTCATCTCTGCAGACCTCTTTGATGAAAGTGGGTCAATACGTTCTCCCTTCGCCTTCTGTTATGTTCCTTCTCATCATCATCCATTCCTGCAGCTCTTATGCACTGCACCACTCTCTTATATTCCCACCACATTCATAAACTCTTAACTGATGGTAAAAATTGTTGGTTAACTTGAAATATTCATTTCATTTTATACAGCAACAAATATTGTGTTAATTCGCTTCATAAAATTAAGGTTGAACCACTGATGTTACATTGACTATTTTATCCACGTCCTTACTACCGTTCTGGGCTTTGAACGTGTCATTTGAGTTGCTGTCTATTAGGGTTGTGCCGATAGACGATAGTATCGTGTATCGACAATAGTCAGAGATATCGCCTGTTGCTGATGCCTTTGATGAAAGCAAGGCGATTATTATTATTATTATTATCCGTCAAAAAGAGACTAGGCGTCTAACTTTAGTGATGCAGTGCAGAGAGCCGCTTCTGAGATGCTTCAGAAACTTGCTGCGAGGTGGATGGTATAAACACAAAGGCACGTTGAGCGGGAGGGGGTGTTTCGGGTGGGAAAACGTGCAATCTGTTTTTGCGTGCAGTTGCTGATGCTCGCGAAAGCGCGCAATCGCTTTCTAATCCGCGCTGTTTTTCCGGTTTTACTTTCACTTTTGAAATAGATTCGTTCAGCAAGGAGCGGAGAGGATGGAAAAGTGGGGCACACTAACTCGTTTTGGTGAAAGGCCCCCCTTAGCACCGCAGACGTGTGCAGTGTAAATAAGGGGTAAGAAATGTATTTATCATACAGTGATGTAACTGTTGTATTCACTTATGGTATCGGGAGTGTTTTTTTTAAAAGTGCATAAACTCGCGCTAGACTAGGCTAGGCTAGTCAGTGATGATGTTCTTTGATAAAGTAAATGTTCTTTGCTCGTCTTCTGTAGCTGCTTTTTGAATAACTAAGGAAATGTAAGCATTAGTAAGTCATATTGAAAACATTAGGCTGCTCTCAGCCTTGTGCTGGTGTTGGTTTATTTGCAGGTGTTACGCCGAATTCTGACCCCCGCCAGATTACTACCCCTCTAGTATTGGTAGGTTTAGGGTTAGGTTTGGGGGAGGGGTTAGGATTAGGCAAATCAGATATCAAGATGCTGACAGGCTGACGATAGGACGATATGAAAATTGAGCATAATCGCCCAACACTACTGTCTATGCATGTTCAGAAACCTCTTGGATTTCATCAAAAAATACCTTAATTTGTGTTCTGAAGATGAGCGAAGATCTTACGGGTTTGGAACGACAAGAGGGTGAGTAATTAATGACAGAATTTTCATTTTGGGGTGAACTATCTCTTTAAATAAAAATATAGGCCTTTATATGAATCAGATACTAAATTGTCAAAATGTGTACATTTGCAGAGATTACATGACCAAGTTTTTACATTAATTACATTACATTATTTTGCACTCAAATCCATATTGGGCTCATCTACATCTAAATAAAACTAAATAAAAAAAATCTGTAGTTTTTAGTATGGGAACCAAACTTTGGAAATGTTTCAAGATTATCAAAATAAAAGTATTTAATAATTGGTATTATTTTTTGTGTTCTGGGTCAAATGGCGTATCAGCTGAGTATTAATTAAAATATAATTAATTAAAAATTCTATTGGATACATTTTATATATTATACAAAAATAAGAAGATGGTCAACATTCTGTAGATTTATTACGGAGGTCTTTTTTTTATAGTGATGGGGCCCTTTTCTTGATTTTTTTTAATTTTGTGCTATAACAATTACATTTATTTTCATAACATATGACAATATACTGGATCATGCATAATCAGACTATTAGGGGTCGACCGATTATCGGTACCGATATTAAGCATTTTATTACTATCGGTCATTATCAAAACTGATTTGCAGATAAAATCACTTAAAAGCATTTAAGAAAGTTTTTGTCAGAGTCCTTGTTATTCTTAATTTTGACATTATTTTTCATTTTTACACCAGACATTAATATATATCTGTTCAAAATATCGATTATAGGTCTACTTGATCTGTAATAATCAGTATCGGCCCTGAAAAACACATAAATCGACCCCTACATACTATGCACGCAAAAATTCTCTCTAAATATTGTACAGTTTATCAGTAAATATTCTTAGGTAGGGCAACTTCCCCGCCACTTTTATCAGACATCTCTCCTTGGGTTATAATGAAATTCAAAGCAATTTTTATATCCGGACACAGGTGACAATTCTTTAGGAACAATATCTGGCTCATAATACGGAGACTGCAATCACAAAACCAAGTACTGTTGTGTCTGTCTAGATAAAGCTCTCTGATTGTAAGGTTTTGGCTGCCTGTTTCCACACTGTTATCCTTCATATTGTACGGTGCCTGGAGGCAGATTTGATGGCCTCCTCCTGTCCTTTATTTACCCTGGGCTTGTTGCCAAGGCATCTGTCCCTGATATCCGCCGGCGTGCCAGGGAAAATGAGTGCGGATAACGGCACATCCATTACCCGATTGTGACCCTGAACAGACTGGCCCTCCACCATTACCACACACACACCAATTGCCGATGGGCTACAGGTCACGTTTGAATCAGCTAGATATGTCTGATAACAAAGACAGACTTAACATCCCCGACTAAACAGTTAGTTATTCAGTTAGCGAACTGAAAACCATTCCCATTTCAAAGCAAATTGTGAACTAAAACTACTCAGGCTCATATTACACAGCTGAAGCTGAGGAAGACTTCCAAACTCACTCCACATGACGCAAATGCACACGTCTGGAGATACAGCCACTGGCTCACAGTTCTTTCAGATTCTAAGGAACATCCCATTGCTTTGTTCATCTGAGAGAGAAAGTGTTTCTTTCCCGTTCGCTGAACATCAGACATTCACAAGTTCCTCTGAAACACTCAAGCACCTGTCAGCTCACAGCTGTAGGATGACTCATAAAGATCAAATCAAGACTTCCTGGTGGTCTGAAGATCAGGCGAAAGCAGAATATGAAATTTTTCAACCTCATAGAGAAAGCACGGATAACCAAAAATGACCTGTGTGAGAAAATGTTGTATGGTGAATCACAAATGGTTCACAGATAAGCTGAATGTTACAACCTTCTTGACATTTCATATCCTGTTCCTTTAAATTCTATCTGTTGTCACAAGTCCAACTGACAGTCCACAAAACCACAGTGGCGTGACGGGACAAACCGATAGTCATAACATTAGGTTGTTGGGAAATGCAGAAGGCCATGGGCTTCCTCAGGCAAGTTGGAATTGCTTTTTAGAAAAGCAGTTTTACATTCATAAGTAACAAAGTCTGTGGTGGTTATTACTACATGAAAAGACTACATTAACTACATGAAGAGTTTTGTTCGATAACATAAATTACACACAGTCATACCTCAAACATGGATTCTGGAACTGCTGTGTACAAACTAAAGTTTCTGTCTATATCTATATATCTATATATCTGTGTGACCTCGGACCACAAAACCAGTCATAAGTAGCACGGGTATATTTATAACAACTTATTGTTTGTTGCAAATTATTGATTTTTCTTTTATGCCAAAATCATGAGGATATTAAGTAAAGATCATGTTCCATGAAGATATTTTGTAAATGTCCTACCGTAAATATATCAAAACTTAATTTTTGATTAGTAATATGTATTGCTGAACTTAATTTCGAAAACTTTAAAGGTGATTTTCTTAATATTTTGATTTTGATGCTCCCTCAGATAGTTGTTTCCTGCCCAAATATTGTCCTATCCTATCCTAACATCATCCAACCATACATCAATGGTAAGCTTATTTATTCAGCTTTCAGGTGATGTATAAATCTCAATTTCAAAAAAATGGGCCCTTATGCCTGGTTTTGCGGTCCAGGGTCACATATCTGTATCTAAACATATAAAATACAATTTAGTTGAGAATGGCGCACAACTGGTGAACATCAAACAGAAGATGAATGAAAAACAATGCTTCTCAGCATGGGGTCTATTTCGACAGCGGAAAAGACATAACAATCAGCCATTGAGTCGAATGACTCAATGGCAGTAAACTCACACACACATACACATGAACCCAAAGACACAAAGATATGCACTGTTAAAGTGGTGTCCTACATATTCTCAGTTGATATGTACGCAGGGTGACTTAGAACACCCCTGATTCACAAAGCAAACCGGAAACCAAGCAAACCGGAGCTTGGGTTAACCCTAGTTCCACATAAATCCATTAAAAAAAAAAAAAAAAAAAAAAAACAGAGTTCTCTTTTCAAGAGCCGCTACAAAGCTGTCATCACTAACCACACATCAGATGGGAAAGATAATCTGTTGTATGAGCAACCTTAAAAAGCAATAAATGCCTGCTAAATCACTTGTGCCACAATGAAAACATTAAACTTTACTGTAACAACTTCCTTAATGAGACCCGTGACGTGAACAAAGCTGATAAAACTCCCATTCTTTCATAATAAGGTGACAAAGTAGGTACCTTTCCATTATGACACAATTTCTTTTACAAATTTGAAAAAAGTAAAATAAACCAAAAATGAGCCAGCCAACTCAAAAGGGTTAACTCAATAAACACTCCCATTTGCTGTATTAAAACATCATTTGTTATGACATAGTGGTTAAACATCACAACAGGTAGGTTTAAAATCACATGAGAGATGACTCATGAGCCATTACCACTGTGCCCATGAGGAAGGCACTGAATACTGGGATGCTCCACTGGGATTGTCCAAATATATATTCAAAATTCAATGTGGATAAAATGATCTGCTATATGACTGATCTCTCCAATATCTGCAACATGTGAGACTTTGGCATAATGATTAACAACTGACTTCGTATCATGATAGATGACTGCCATAATATAATGGCATGTGACACTCATTAGTCAACTGTAATCAAATGATAGTAAGCTCATTAAAGCATAAAGCCTCACAGACCTCATTAAAGTTTTAAAAACAAAAATGGGTCCTCTCTGGACTCACATCTTAATATCAAAACAATGATAAGGTAAAATGTAAATCATCAGTGGTGTGTATGTGGTGGTAAAGGTCTGGTGTCACGGCTTATGTTTAGGTGATGCCCCTTTAAACACTTGGTTATTCAAACGCTCATTGATGCTTCAGAAGGAAACACAATCCATTAAGAGCCAGTGGATGAAACATTTTTGAATTTGAAGATCAGGGTAAATTGAACTTATTTTGTCTTCTGGGAAACATGTAAGTATCTTTTGTAGCTTCTGAAGGGCAATACTAAATGAAAAAATATGAGAAAAATGTACACATCTTCATTCTGTTCAAAAGAATGTTTTCTTTCCGGAGCATCAGTGAGCATTTGAACCTTCTGTAATAGTTGCATATGAGTCCCTCAGTTGTCTTCAGAGTGAAAAAATGGATCTCAAAATTATACAATCATTGTTGGAATTACACAAATACACAAATACACAAAAATGCTGAAAAAACAAAGAATTTGTGGGACCGGAAGGATTTTTCTGAAGAACAGCTGGCAGTTTAACTGTTCAGGACAAACAAGGGACTCATGAACAACTATCAATAAAAAAAAAAGCTGTGGATCATTCAGGTAACAGTACAGTTTCAAGTCATTTTTTATAAATTTAACTATTATTTTCTCTTGTGGACTATGTAAACGTCTTTTATGCAAAATATTTTATTCAGGTCAGTACTAAATAAAAAAATAACATGCATTTTGTATGATCCCTCTTATTTTGGTAAAAATAATTAACATTTTGCAGATTCTGCAAGGTGTATGTAAACTTTTGACCTCAACTGTATGACATTCCTATTGCTCAAGCTTGGTGTTAGAAATTAAAAAAAAAAAATCAAATTGTGCAGATGAAAGGAGGTATGCTCTTCTAGAGTGACAGGACTAACAATTTCCCAAACTTGTACGATAAACACAGGCAAACACACATACATTTACTCAAAAAGACTGAATGGCCTGGAAACCACACAGAATATCTTAGCTCTTGCATAGCAGGAAATTACCCAAGAATTAGAATTATGAGCCAATGCACAGGCAAAAAGATGACACGTAATTCAGAAAACAAAAAATGTGTTTGAAAAAAAACTGTTGCTCCAACAAGACTTTTTGCAACCACTTTTGCTTGTGAATAACAAAAGTACTATTTGCAGCTGACTGGCTGCTTACTGTAAAACAGCAAACAAATTCTTCAAGATGAAGTAATTTTATGAAATCCCCTATGTCACGCTTCAGTTTTATCTTTATTTGCTCGTTCTCTCTCACACAAACATACGTACAGTAAATGTCCAGTTAGTCTCTAATCTTACGTAAGGCCCATCCCACAGGTGTGCCGTGTCACTGCAGGAAGAATCAGTCTTACATAACCTGGACTTCTAGTTTCTCTGTCAAAGCACTCAATTGCTGTTCATGAGGGATTGATTATTACACTAAAGCTCGCTCATGTGAGTGCCAATAAGAGACCTTCAACTCAAAGCAAGCAGAAACTGAACAAAAATGCACCATCTCTCTCTTCTTTCAGCAGCCTCTCTTAAATTTCAAGCTTGTAAAAACTTCAAAGCATGCAGACAGGTGCAAACAAGCTCTGACGACATGACGAGGCACGACAGAGGAAGTCAAAGACACCTGCATGCGAAGAGCACGAAAATGTAAACTAAATGTAAATAATACCTCGCAGCTATTGCAGTCTCTAGTACCACAAGGTTTACATTTTTTAACATTTTTAACAAACTTTTGACACCCTTTAGCGGTTTTTGAACACATCATATGTAAAGTAACACATCTGATTTGGGTTAGCTGAACCTGAAAGAGTTACATAGGGCTCCCAGAGGAGGATTGTTTGATTAGTCATTCTGGCACAGCGGTTTTGAGTACATGTAGTTTTGCGCATCCTTATTTAGTAAACACTAGACTTCTGTTCTCCTATAACAGAGTAGTTAAACGAGCCCATCCACAGTTTCAGCTTTTTGTGTTTGCCTAAAGCTCAATTATAATATAAGTAAAAGTTTTCAGCAGCATACACTAGAATCCACTAGAATTAAACAGGCTGTTTTTGCTCTTGCTCCTTTTAGTCCTGAATGATATGCAAATTACCTCTTTTAAGATTGGACGATCTCTTTGCAAAAATAAGAAAAACATTTCTGAATAAAAATACATTTTAATATGCTAACATGAGCAGTCTCTAAAGGGACATGATGATGGAAAAAATTGCTTGCACAACTTCTAAGTTATTCGAAAGCAAATGAAAAGTGTCTCTGAAGAACAGAAAACTTTGAGCAAATGAAGGAATGGAAAACTTTTGCAAGCAAACACGAAATTTCAAAAGAACAGAAAACCGTTGTAAGTAAACGCAAAGTATTTTAAAGGAATGAAAAAAACTTTTGCAACCGAATTATAAGTATTTTAGAGAAAATACATACTTACTTAAGAAAGTATGCATCTCTTAGAAATGCAAAACTTTTTGTGAACGATGATGAAGTTTCTCAGGAAAATGCAAAACTTATGTGTACAAATGCTGTTTGTCAGGACAATGCAAAAAAACAAACCCAAAAATGTGAGCCCAAATTCTCTCATTTCTGGGAGCATGCAAAACTTTTCAGAGCAAACACACAAGCAGTGAAGTATCACTTTTCCTCCTATCTCAATTTTTTTCCCATCACCATGTCTCTTTAGGGGATCTGCTGAAAACAAACCCTACTGTGTTCATGATTACCCTACCATGAAGATTTCAGAATAAGGCTTTAGCTTTCAATGAATCATCTAAGTGACTTAGCAGGGAGTTCTAGAAGTTTAATACTGTACATTGAACACTTTTATATTAAATAGCCAGAAGAATCCTGCTTTCCATAATATGCTCCCTTTAACTAAAAGCAAAAGAACGTTCACACTCTTTATGCACATCTGTGTAAAATCTGTAACAGATCAGAGAGGCAGCAGACGCATTCCTCATCTGGATCGGGGAGAACAGGAATGATGAAGGAGGGAATCAAGTTGGAGAGAAGAATGAAAATATGAGTCATAGAGAACATACAGTCACATGCACATGTAGGCACACATGCATCCTCAAAAAACAGGCACACACCTTCAATGGGAGAGAATTAAAGGGATAGTTCACCTAAGAAAAGTAAAATCTGTCATTAATTACTCACCCACTTGTCGTTTCAAAGCCGTAAAACCTGTGTTCATCTTCAGAACACAAATGAAGACATTTTTGATAAAATCAGAGAGCTTTTTGATTTTGCATAAACAACAATGCAACTGACACGCTCAAGGCCCAGAAAGGTAGTAAGGACATTGTTAAAATAGTCCAGTGGTTCCACTGTAATTTTATGAAGCTTTTTTGAATCCTTTTTGTGCATAAAGAAAACTAAATAATGACTTTATTCAACAATTTCTTCTCTTCTGTGTCAGTTTTCAGTGCATGTTCATGAAAGCACCACAACACATGTGTGTGGTGCTGCTGATGCAGGAGACAGCGTTCTGACGTATAACCCAGATGCACTGAAATTGTTGAAAATTAAGAAGAAATTTTTGAATAAAGTCATTATTTTTGTTTGCTTTGGGCACAAAAGTATTCTCGTAGCTTCATAAAATTAAAGTTGAACCACTGATGTCACATGGACTATTTTAACGATGTCTTTGATGATGACCTTTCTGGGCCTTTAACGTGATAGTTTTCACTTTTGGGTGAACTATCCCTTTAACATAGAGCATATGTAACATAAATTTAAAGGAAAAATAAACAACATAACCCACTTCACTGATATCCACATCATTAAGTTGCACTGAGGTCATGCTGGCTGCTGAAAAGAACAATGGATGTGACGTGGATGTGTAGTGATCACTTGAAACGTGAGCTCACTACTAGAGACTATACTGAGCACAATAGATGGATGTATTGAGAAGATATGCTCACACAATCTCCATATATGGAAGCACAGAGCTCTGGGTAATAAAACTAAGAACATGTCTAAAAGCAAAGCGAGTGTTCACTCTAAACGTAAACATGCGGTACCATGTAACACTAGCACAACATAGAAGCTAATGTTTAATGTACAGGAGGAATGGAATATGGACCAATGAGATTTCACAGTGGGCGGAGCTACTTACTTGTTCAGTATGTTACACTGACTTGCCAGAGCTGGTTAGGAAACAAACCTGGAAAAGATGGCACTTTTATCACTTGTTATTTTATCGAGTCACACCTGGTTAGGACTTGGCTTGAGATTTAATGAGGTGAAAAGCATTTTCCAGGATGCAGACGTGTCAGTTTTTGTGTAAAGTTTTCTGGTCACAGGTTGATGAGGCCCCATCCCACTACCTGGTTTATTAGCTGTAGCTGGGGTTCACTGTCACTGAAACTTCAGCACAACAGTGGGTTTTGTGGCAGCACGTGGGATACGGACACGTGCTGCACCTTAAAACGTGACCGACTCAAGATCATCAGCCCTAATGAATTATTTACGGCTCTCTCCATCATGTTGAAAATCTAAAAGAGAAAACGATGTGGGCACTGGAGTGGCTGATATCTATATTTCATCACTCTGCAGAGCTCATTAGCTTAGTGGAGCATCAAACACACAACTGGGATGATTAAAGGGAAACATTTCAAGTCAAAATTGTTTACTGTAATGTCTTCCTGACTAAGCATAAACTGTGTTTAGATTATTACTTGAAAAGAACCATGATTTATTGAAAAAAGAAAAAAGTTTTTTAAACAATACTGTTTGGAGTCAGTAAGAAAGTTGTTTTTGAAATAAGTTTCTTACGCTCACCAAGGCTGCATTTATTTGTTCAAAAATACAATAAAAATAAATATAATGTGAAATATTATTACATCTAAGTTTTCTATTGTAATATACTGTAAAATGTCATTTATTCCTGAAAGCAAAGCTGAATTTTTGGCATCCATTTTAGCAGCCACATGATCAGTCAGAAGTCATTCTAATATGCTGATTTGGTGTTCAAGAAAAATGTTAAAAACAGCTGTGCTGCTTGATATTTGGAAACCATGTGTCAATCTTGATTTTTTTTCAGTATTCTTTAATATAAAGTTTAACTTGAAATAGAAATCTTCTGTAACTTTTAATGTGAAATAGAAATCTTTTGATCAATTTAATGTGTCCTTGCTGAATAAACCTTTGACCCCAAGCCTTTGAATGTTACTGTATCTGTGTGTAAATGCATAAAAATCTTTCATAAAGAGCCTTTTGGCACCTATTCATAATTCCTTACATTTTTCAACATGCCCTCATAAAGTATACACCTCTAATTGTCCATAAGGGTAAAGCATGACGTTGTCTTGGCGTAAACACAATAACAGCATTCCAGTGGTTCCAGCGAGAGCATCAATCTTCTCCCAGAGCAAAGACTGCTATGCTAAGATCTTTCCTCGCAAACACTGTGACTCTTCACCTCTCTCCACAAACACTCTGCTAGGCCAGAAGAGCACTGCTGTTGTTGTGTCTTAAACACAAACACTATGGCAAACGAAAAAAAAAAAAAAAAAAAAAACACTGATTCAGTGTGACGCATATTCCCGTGTTTAGCCTCATTCAATCAGGTGACAGTGGAATTAGCTTTTTAAACTGTGTGCACATTCTGCATTTCCCTTTGCCCTTTAAACTCAGGGCAAATACATTTGAAATTCATCCAGATAATGTGTATTATTGATTGTGCCCTTTCTGCAGACTCAACTGTGCCTAAATTCCAAACCGAGAGTTAATCTCAGCCCATCTGTAAAGACAGTTGTATTCGTGCATGTAGAACAATGAACACCAGATATGCACATGCTTGTCAGACCTTCCGGAAAGTGATGTGATCAGGGTGCCCCTTGAAATTCAAAACTGCTATTTTAGTTAAAATATTTGACAAAATTATTGAGAAGCATTGTGAAGGGGAGAAAACTGCATTGACCAATCACAGACAGACACCACTACTGAACAGAATTAGATTTCAGCAAAGAACCCTGAATTACCTGAAAAATAGTAGGTAATTTTCTCCATAATAATATCAAACTTGTGAGGAAAAACAATGCCTTTTTCATTTAGGATGGGATTTAAATCGCAAACCATGTTTATCAAACCTAACATCCTCTGGGAAAACTAGTCTCATTTCAAAAGGATCTGAACAGGGCTTCTATGTCCACAACCGCTCAAACGTTTGGGGTTGATGATATGTTTTATTTGTGTTTGAAAGAAGTCACACAACCCTTCAGAAATCATTCCGATATGCTCATTTGATGCTCAAGAAACATTTATTATTATTATTATTAATACCATGACATTGTGATATCAAAATTGTCACATGACAATATGAAACAACAGGTCTTCCGGCCAAAAAGTGTAGCTTTTAAAATATATTTAAACTTCTTATTCTAACATAAAGGTCGTTGTGTTTTGGGCCATTATGCTTTGGTACAGTATCTGTCAAATGAACTAAAATGGAAAGCGCAATATGGCTTAATCCCTTCATCAAGTCCAGTTTCAAAGTGAAGCGCACACGTCGTTCACGCAATCAGCTCGTGATCCGGTGTTTTGCGCACCTTAGAACAGCTCCGTTCACAGTGAATGAATGCAATGAACTTGTTTATTGCATGTGCTGTGAGTTTAGTGCACATTTGGGAATGCAACAGCCAGCGGTTATGCTTTATTTTCGCAGCAGATGATTATAGTATTTTACTAGATTTGTAGTGAGATGTTTTTGTAAGCCTGTTTTCACTGAAGCTGGAGTTTTCCTTCAAAATAAAAGCTTAAAAGTGCAATATGAATTGCTGACAGCCAGTGGTTTAAATGGGTAACATTACTGCAGTCCAAAAAAAAAGGCCGCTCCCACAATAGTTGATTGACATGAGCATTTTACCTCAGACCAGCTGTCACAGTCCAGTAACTTTCCTTGTTTCGATGCCGAAGGAGTCTACGTCCCTGTTGCAGCATCGAAACAATGGTGATCGGGCTGTTACTGCTCATGTAGGGCGGGTCTGAGGTAAGACGCCCATGTCAATCAACTGTCGTGGGAGCGGCCTCTGTTGGTGTGTCATCACACAGACAAGAAGCTGAGAATGGCTTGATTTGAAAAAGGGGAAATTGTTTTACAGATTAAATAAAAACCACTGGGTGGATTTTTGCCATTATAGGGTGGTTGTGTACATACACTGCCAACACACATTTATGCTCAAACAACATTCTGTAGAAATAGAAATCAGGAAAGTATTGTAATTTCCCTACTGTAGTGTAAAGCAAAAATATAATGCCTATGAAATATTCATTTTTATTTATTTTACAGTGCAATTGTGTAACCAATATGTGGCTATTACTGTTATTGTTATTATTATTATTATATTCTAATTTGTTTGGATTTCTAAAACACCAGTGTGAATGTAATTTTAGACATATATAACAAATGAAAAGAGGGTTGAGTTCCCTTTAAAGTTCAGGTACAGGTTAACGCACTGACTTTTTTCTAACTTTAGTTTTCTTTGTTAAGAACATCGGTTGTAGCTCTTAATTCTGAACTCTCAAAGTGCATTAGATAGAATAATTTAACTGTAAAATGTACAAATTTTTCAATTTTTCCAATTCTTCATTCTTCTTCTTTTTTTTTTCTTTTAATATCACGATAAATATCGTAGCATGGACTTCATATCAAGATCAGTGTTGGGGGTAACGCATTACAAGTAACGTGAGTTACGTAATATTATTACTTTTTCCAAGTAACTAGTAAAGTAACGCATTACTTTTTAATTGACAAGAAAATATCTGAGTTACTTTTTTCAAATAAGTAACACCAGTTACTTTTCCCCTTATTTACTGATTAAAAGCTCTCCTGTCCCCATGTTACGATAAATCGGGAGTAAGATGTTAGTTATAGAATAAATGTGAACATGCATTAATTCATCTCACTCACAAAAAACAGATTCAATATTCCTCAAAATGAATAAAAACAGTGAAATTCAACTCAGAATATGACACAAACCTGCAATAATTAAAATGTTAAATAATACAAATATCCTTTATGCATTTAATATCACTTTATTAACTAGTGTCTTTGCTGCCAACCTTCGATGATTTAATTCACCCATACTAATAAGCAAAAATTACTCAAGACAGTCTAACATTTGTTTATTTGTTTTCCTTTTTTTTCCCATTGCTGAGTTGAAATTTTTTTCTTCTGCAGTCTACTGTACAGACGTGAATTTACTTTTCTCAAAGCCTGAGGCTTTTGGTGTGAAAAGGCTTTTACATTTGCCAAAAATATAATTTTTTATATTAAAAACAAACAAGCAAGCAGTGCCCAGATTTAAAAAGTAACGCAAAAGTAAAGTAATGCATTACTTTCCATAAAAAGTAACTAAGTAATGTAATTAGTTACTTTTTTAGGGAATAACTCAATATTATAATGCATTACTTTTAAAAGTAACTTTCCCCAACACTGAACACGATATTATCATATTGTGAGATTTTGATATTGTTACATCCCTAATTATTATCAAAGTTGAAAACAGCTGTGCTGCTGAAACTGATTCACAAAGATACATTCTTTAATGAACAGGAAGTTCAAAAGAACAGCATTTATTTTAAATAGAAATGTCTTGTAACAAGCAGTAACTTTTGATTGATTTAATGTATCCTTGCTGAATTACTTTCAAACAAACTTCCAAATATTCAAAAAAAATGAAAAAAATGATTTCTGAGAACTGATTTCTCTCTCACACACACACAAGATTAAATCAAATCTACCGATTTAGTCATACAGAGGGATCTGCTTTTTATTGCATTATGTAACGACCTCTCATGCGCTGAGATTAGAGTGTACCTGTGGTAAAGGATGGGAGCCAAGAAGAGAAGGGTGGTTTTGTAATGCAATCCAGCCCTCAGAGATTCCTGTGATGTTGACATCTCACAGGTTCAGGCAGTGACACACATCTACCAGAAACTTCTCTCTCAATGCTGCCATTCAATACCATTTGAGGTTTAGAGGGGGCAACCAAAAACAAATGTACTCTTTTTAGAGGCCCAGTGATCTTAAACAAGTTCCAACTAATGTCTAAGCCTTCAGCTTTCCAAAAAGGAGAATTAATCGACCTGCCTGAGGATGCAAAGATTGTATCATACGTAAATCGACTGACCTGCCAAGAAAGAAAAAATGTATTGTGGTTGTGTAGGTGGAGGTAAAAAGGAAAGCAGTTCATGGACATTTATGGAGCTCTTTTATAGTTAAGATTTCTGTCACTTCATGCAGCATCTGGGATTTAATTCTTTTACTCAATGCATTTTAGAACAAGCTAAATATTAGATGTAATGCGGAGATCCCACTCACATGTACAGACTACCTATGTAAGATCCTCAAACACGCAACCACAGAAATAACCACAACGACCCTGACAAACTGAACATTGGATTATAGCCTGGCTCTTTTCCTTTCTGATAAGGTATGCAAATAACAGCCGGGGGCCCTTTGATATTATCAGTGTTAGCTGCTACGTAATATACACAAGAAGGCCTGGAGACCAGTCCTACATGTTTTATACACATGTAACCAAGCTTGCAGTATGATTCACTCTTCATATCTCTGGAACAGAGGCACTAATCAATGGGTTTTTTAGGTCAGAGCCTCTTTAAAGCTGTTAGTGGACCCAGTGGACTGCATTTGCCAGCAAAAAACGAACTTTAATTGATTACTGATTGAAAGCGTTCAGAAGGTTCAGAGTTGGTGTGCAGGAGGTTGGGTGACAGAGACGCAAATTGCCTTTAAAGAGCATGATTAAACACTCTCAATCAGTAATCATTTGAACATTGCTCTCTCAAACTGGATGTCAAAATGAAACTGCTTTCTGAAGTTCTCTGCAACTTTACAGTCATCTCTCATTCCACTGAAATGGATCAGAACACATGGGACAGGCCAGACCTTAAGGAAAGAGCCAGAAAAACACACACACAGAGCAATGCAGATGAGAAAATCCAGCTCGCTCTTTATGAGAGTGACATATTGCCAATAACTACTGCATGGAAAGCCAAACGATATGAAATGCTGCTGCTGTGAAAGCAAACAAATATAAGATCAACTGAAAACAATAAAGCTATCAAAGCTGATGGAAACAGAACGCTTGAGAAAAAAATACCACTAAAACTGACATCTTTGTAACTCTCTGAAATCAAACTACTGATCTTTACAGCACCCAGAGAGACCAGCATGTACGGTGTCTCCTGATGTTAGTCACATTTTACTGATATCACTCTATACAGGCCTATTTTCTTTTCCCTTCTTTCTTTTTCTTTCCCTCACGTGTTTGTGGTTGGAGAAGCTGTGTTTTTGACAGTCTGACTCAGGCTCTCTCAGCTGACTTATAGAGGGAGAGACCCAAAAAGAAAACAAGCAAGAAAATGAAGGGGTGGAGAGAATAACGCTGCTGTGGGATTGACAGATATGAGCCATTTCGTACTTTAAGCCACTGGTTGATTATTCCCAGCTTCTTTTAATAGTTCTGGGAAATTGTGGAGCTTTCTGTAGGTCAGAAGGCATTGTTGTTATTGAGCAGTGTTGCTTCCGCCGCTTGTCAACGTAAGCCGGTTTAGAGTGTAAACTCATGTCGAATGGTCGATCATTTGCGAATAAAGTTACATTTTAGACAGATTTGATGTCATGTGCTGGACATATAATGGCATTAAAAGAATAGTTCACCCAAAAATAAAAATTCTGTCATTGATTACTCACCCTCATGTCGTTCCAAAACCAGAAGACCTTCGTTCATCTTCAGAACACAAATTAAGATGTTAATAATGAAATTGAAAGCTCGCGGATTTAGTCAAAAATATCTTCATTTGTTTTCTGAATAGGGATGCAACAATACAGTTAATCCACGGTTCAATACGTACCTCATTTTTTAACCACCGTTTACCGTTTTTTTTTTTTTGCATCTAATTAACAACAAAATACTCCTGTAAACCTCTGTACACTGGAAAAAGCATGGATTGTTATATGTCTGCTTAATATTTCTTTTGAGAGAGGTATTATTTTTCAGATTTTTACGCAAAATAGAATGGGTTTCATTCATACTGGACGCCAGAGGGTGCCCTCGTGCAGAAAATCCACATATGCGTCAAAGAGATAACACTGATGACGTTCCAGCCAGGAAAGCTCTAATATGGATAAAGGCATCGCTATTGCTGTAACTGAATAAAAACAAAAACGTTAAACGTTTTGAATGATGAAATGTAAGGACAAGAAACACTCGTCTGCAATAATTTTTGGTTTATCTGTGTTCTTCACGCCATCTCGGGTATTTTCATAATAATTAAGTATATTTGTAAACCATTGCTAATCGACGTACAATATAGAATAAATTGTCAGCCTCATTCTATGATAGGAAGCCACTTCAGATCACAAAAGGAAGTTATTTCAAACACTCGACTGATGCTATGAAGTAAAAAGAAGTTATAATGTTCTCTTCTGTGGGACAACAAGTTTAGAAAGGCTTATCATTGCATTTCATTAGAAGGGAAGATGCTGTGCAAGTGTTGCTTTTTCAAACATAAAGGGGGAGGCGTTTCCTCATCTCAGCACGTGAAATCATGGGAACACACGCAGCCTATTTCGAGAGAAATAAAACAAGGAAATTATTTCAAACGGCAAACCGAAAAACCACAATTCACAAACGCGTTTTGACCCGTGGATGTCGTACCGGTCGGTTCAGTATTATATTGAGAATTGTGACATCCCTAGTTCAGAAGATGAGCAAAGGTCTTATGGGTTTGGAATGACATGAGAGTGAGTAATTAATGACAGAATGTTTATTTTTGGATGTACTATCCCTTTAAATATACATCTACATAGTTTTAACCCTACACTAAGTGAAAAATGCCAACTGTGTTTGCCTCATTCAGCTGCTCATCCTTTCTATGTCAGGCATTTCCTACAAAACAGGCAAGACTAAACTTACCAATATTCTAAAAATAATGTTCTCCATGTGGGCGCTTCAGTGATTACAGTAAATTAGGAATCTGTGTGTTATGAGGTATGCTGAACAGCATAACGTGTGCAAGGATGCTGAACATTCATGCATGTAAGGAAAGAGAAATTAAAGATTTGTGACATTACATAAAAAAAATACGTAACCAATCGACCACTGATCCAATGGTCCAATAAATTTCCAATGGACAAAATCAAGTCCCACAATTCTTGTTTGAGAAGCTGTTGGGAAATGGGGAAACTTTATATTTTATATATGTATTTCTAACATATTTAACTATGTTGCATATACGTGACTTAACAGCATACATGTAATATAAAGGTCTGCACATGTATACACAAATGCATGCTAGCACATGTCTTTTATTTGACAAAGGAATTGAGGAGAGGGCTGGGATAATAACTCAAAGGTAAAGACGAATTTGCCACTAATGAGCAGCAGCCAATTTTATGCCTTAAAAAGAATTTGACCTTTGATCTAGCAAGCTCTCCAAGCTTGTCCATGAATGAGGATCCAAATTCTGGGATTTACTGCTCTGAGATCACAATCACAGCACAGATAGCAAATGCATCTGAAGTGGACAGGAACAGATTGAAGAGAGAGCAGAAGATAAAGCACAATGATTAGCGTCTTAACATGCAAGAGGCAAAACCACAAAAAAAGTTGAGGAGAGAAAAAAAAGACAAGTCTAAACAGACTAAAATTTGCATTAAGAACAAAATGTCAGGGCAGCAGGGTGCAAAGTCTCTAAGTAATTCCTTCTCTTGAATGCTTAAATGGGCACTTCAAGCCAACAGAAACAGCAATAATAAAGTACCGGTGAAACATTACAGCCAGCTTAATGTCAGTCATTATTCACCCAAGGAGTTTTCTGTCTTTCTGTGGTAGGTCGTCTCTGAACAAAGGCTTTGATTTAGGCTCGGTGTATGTAATGAAGTATCCAGATGCTAGTGCTGGGCTTTGATGGTGCAAGCATAGCAAAACATGTGCTCATTTAATATAACCCAAATCTATCAGACAGCATTAGTCCCACAATGTACCGCAACAAAACAGATATGAAAGTACACCGACACTGAAATGAGTGAAGAATGTACTAGAATCACTAGAATGGTAACAATATCATGTTTCGTCCTGTTTGGGAACTGTACGTATTGTATGAGCTTTGCCCTAAGCTTACAAAAAAAACAAAACAGTTGGTTGGTGTGGCTGTGTTTTCATAATAGCAGGCTATACAATATCAAGACTTGTAATTTAAATACGGTTACTTTGTAACAGGTGTGGACATACGCCAGAGATAATGCCTGTTACTTCTGCTGATAATATGGCTTAGTCTACTCTGTTTTTAGAGGTTTTTAAACAAGCAGACTGAAGATTTGAGGTGGAGGAGATGTGTTTATTAAAGCTGTCAAGACACACTGTCGTCTGCCCTGAAGTGTTTGCATATAGCGGCGTGAGGAAAGGAGGAACACCTGAAGGGGAAGGAGGTAAATTAAGAGTACATTCCCAGCTATGTTGTCTGTGAAACCCTGCAACACATCCGGCAGCTGAACTTTGACCCCTGGAAACCTGTGACTATGCAAAACCAGGGTGCACAAGACACAGCTGCGAAAAAGCTGCAAGAGCGTAACTCTCACACATATACTTGAAAAGATTTGTAAAGTACTGCAACAGTATATTGAATATGAGAAATAAGGCCTGTCACAAAACAAGCAAAAATGCAAAAAACTACATCTAAATCTATTCCTTGTGACTGAAAGAAAAGGGCCAGTCATGTTTTGAAAAGTAAAGCTTGTCCTCATTCCCTCTGTCCCTCCACCCTTCGGTTCCCCCAGGACTTCATTTAACCTACTTCTATGTGAAACTCACTTCCAGATGGAGCTCACTTTTTATCCGTCTTTCACTTTCTCCTATTTTTTCCCACAATATGCCCACAGACTCATGAATTCATGAGAAAATGAGAGATAGCTCTTGACTTGGTGCACCACTGAGAGCCACAGAAACTCCTTTTTCCCACTGCTATTACTCTATGAGAGCATACAGTATTTAATATGTCTGCATTACTGACACTTAAAGCAGTAGTACACTTCAAGAACAAAAATTTACACATAATCTATTCACCCCCTTGTCATCCAAGATGTTTATGTCTTTCTTTCTTTAGCTGTAAAGGAATTATCTTTTTTGAGGAAAACTTTTCCGGATTTCTCTCCATATAGTGGACTTTAATGGCGCCCCCCAGTTTGAACTTCCAATATTCAGCTGAAATGCAGCTTCAAATGGCTCTAAACGATCCCAGCCGAGGAATAAGAGTTTTATCTAGCAAAACGATCGGTTATTTTCTAAAAAAAAATAAATAAATAATAATAATAAAAATGTACAATTTATATACTTTTTAACCTCAAATGCTCATCTTGTCTAGCTTTGCATGAACTCTGTGTATTCCGGTTCATCAAAAACTCGCATCTCTTTTTCTTCTTCAACTTCAAAATTGTCCCATTTCACTGTTTTACCTTTTTTTGTAAAGGGCGTTTGACCTTCTTTGCATGTTCACTTTGTAAACACTGGATCGGCACTTCTGCAGCGATGTAGGGCGATTAGCAAAATAAAGTAAACTGTGACATATTATACCCCAAAAATTTTCATACAGTGGACTACCAGTAAAACCGATAAAAAAAAAAATTTTGGGACCAAAGTTATGTTTTTTCTTTAATTGCTAATGCAAACTTTTTACACCACAGACTGAACAAAATTAAGCATTGCTTGGTAATTGGTCAACACAGTACTGATAGTTGTGTAAATATTGTCATACTAACAGTTGTCTTAATTTTTGATTCATTGTAATCCATTACATACCTTTCTATCAAAGTTATCTGATATTATCAAGATGAATTTGTTCTGACACAGTTTCAACTGATTTCTTGTCATATTTTATTACCATTTTCTAAGTTATAGTGAATAAACTGTGATAATGTGAGAAATGTTGAAGGTGTCTGAATAAATTTTGGTTTGACTGAATTTTATTGAATGACTATATTATATAATACTGTTTAAAAAAAAAAATCAGTAAATATGTTTTGATAAAAATTAATACATTTATTTAGCAAAGATGTAATAAAACGACCAAAACTGACAGTAAAGATCTTTAATGCTACAAAAGAGTTCTATTTTGAAGAAAGTTTAGAATTGAGAACTGTTCTGAAAATGCTTCTTGAGCACCAAATCAACATATTCAAATGATTTATGAAGAATCATGATGCTAAAGACTGGAGTAATGGCTGCTGAAAATTCAGCTTTGCCATTACAGAAATAAATTCCATTTTAAAATGCATTAAAATAAAAAACAGTTATTTTAAATTCTAATAAGTTTTTACAATATTACTGATTTGTGAGCATATAAGACTTCAAAAAATCCAATCGGCCCCCAAAATTTGAACAGCAGTGTATACCCGTTTTGCACTTAAATTTATATGAATGCATTTGGTTGATAATTTTAACCAAAGCGACTAGCATTGCACATTTTATCAGGTTCATACATTATCAGAAAATCAAAGTCATGCTGTCACCAGCTTCGTGCTCTACTGTTTGAGCTACAGTAACGATAAAGTATTGCTACTCTAACAGAAATTTTCCTGTGGTACTAATACACTCATTTTCTTATCTTATCTTAAAGACAAGAAAACAGAAGTGGAATTTTTCTGTTAGAGATTGCAACGATTACTGATATGGCAAGAGGGATCTTGTTTTGCTTTTACAGTATACTTACGCACCTGGTATTCTTTCATTTTTAAAATAAGTACTTTTTGACAGTTATCAGTGTATTGTTGTGCATGTAAACACAATGCAAACGGAGGAATTTATCATCCTCCAATTGCTTAAAAAAAAAGAAAAATCAAGTTATAGCACATCTCTCCTCAACAAAACACACAATTTTAGAAGATAAAATTGTAATTTAATTTAGTAGCAGATGAGATTAGGGATGACTCGTGTGCCAAAGATTAGACATGTAACATCAAGCACCACTAATAATTGACTAATGGATCTCTGTAAAACAGTAGCTGTTGTCACAAGTAGGTCAGACAATGCAAAGTCCAGTTGTTTACAGTACATGCAAGACACCCCAACTCTTCACAGCAATCGGTCTCTTGAAGTGTTTACAGGAGGCGGTTTAGGAGCCTCAGTCTGTCCCTGCTGAGAGCAGGTGCACCGCTGAGACTCAGCTGCTAATCTCATTGAGCAGTTGTAGCCTGATAACGTGGCGGCCAGTACGGGATGAGACCCTTGTCCTTCTGCCCGCTTGTGCTGTGTAAGCAAACGGCGGCACATGCCTTGAACTGAACTAGCAACCTTATGGTGTGCACAGTCACCAGAAGAATTGAACTCCTGAACTCTGAGACACACTGATACTGATACTTATGGACTGCGATATGTCCGTGTAAAAAAGAAAATAAGACCACCATTTATGATCGCGATGAACCCAGGGAACGCGGACATAAAGTGTTTTAGTGGTACATTGTGGGAGATAAGCACCTCATATTAACATTATGCCTTCAGTGTATAAATAGACTGCATTTGGAGCAGATAAGACATAATACATGACATAAATATAAACTTGACATGAATGCGTCTCTGAGCGTATGAGAAAGACAGAGAATAATAACCATATTACAGCTTACATCCTCTGTCTATTATGGCTCTAGTTTTAATTTAACCATAAAAGAGTATCTTTCATCTAAACCTACATGCTCATTAAAGTAGTGCATGGGCGTTATAATCATTGTGGATGTGTGTTTGTGTGTGTGTGTGTGTGTGTGTGTGTGTGTGAGTGTTATATACCTTAAGTGGCACATTTTCAAAGGTTTCGTTTGATACCCTGTTGCTAAGATACCAAACACAAACAGCCGTGAATGCACATGAATGGGTTGTAGGCAATGAAAAAGAGAATGATTTATTTTCATAATCTCACATTGTCCTTTAGCACAGTCTGTGCGTCTGTTCCAGGGTGTAATTCTTTCAGTGGAATCTCAAGAATGAGGTTCTGCTCGATTTGTCAAAGCCAACATGGTCCCAATAACACACAGTGGGTAAAGTGAAATTGGATCCTCTTTCTTTCTCCAGCTTTCGCTTTGTTCATTTAAGATCATCAATCAGCACTAAGAGATTAAATATGAAACCAAACGGCTTTATAATGAAGTGGGCAATGACATTTTCAGTGGATGATGCCAATATCTATACAATAAGGTCAATGTCTACATATATCCAGCATGTGCATTTATCTTATTTTTCGAATGAGGAAGTAAGTCATTTTTTGTGAATGTGCGAGGCTTCCGATTCATTAGCCGCTGTAGGGAAATAACGAGAAGAATAACATAATAATATGGTAAAATACACCATTTAGCAATATCAAGCAGCAAAACCAGCTGTTTTGTACAGCTAAAAATGACTGGAAGTGAATGACACCGGAAGCCAGACCCATAAAATTTACAAACGGCCACAACTGATCTTAGGAGAAAAATGGGATACTACAGTTTAAAAGTTCATGGTCAGTAGGATTTTTAAAGCTGAATTTTCAGCAGCCCTTGAAAATTCAATCACTCCAGTCTAACGTGAGCCTTCAAAAATCATTCTGATATGTTATGTTGATTTGGTGCTCAAGAAAAATTCATATTATCAATGTTAAAAACAGTTGTGCTGTTTAGCATTTTTGTGGACACTAGGATTTTTTTCCCCAAGGACTCTTCAAAACAACATAATTTACTTCAAATCTTTTTATAAATGGAGAGTTTTATTGGACACAATCTGTGTAATTTACTTTGTGGATAATGAATAATGCATATTTTATTTGATTAAATTTTAAATGCAATTTTATACAACACTTAATTTCAGAATTTCAGCAATATTATATATTATATTTACTCAAAATTATTTGAAAATGTGCAATATCTGTTATCCATTAAGGAAACAACCTCAAGCTCTACACTAAAACTAAAAAAACTCTGTAAATTGTCAGACAGGTGTGGTGTTTGACTAATGCCAATAATTCCAAAATGGCCTGACTGAACAGTCTGGTACAGACTTCCCCATTCTCACAGAATTAGAATAATTACTAAAACTTTGTACCTACAGTTATCTCATTATAATTTTTAACTTTGATCTGAATAGGCCTTAAAGGGTTAGTTAGTTCACCCAAAAAGGAAAATTCTGTCATTAATTACTCATGCCGTTTCAAACCCGTACAACCTCTCTTCAACTTTGGAACTTAAATTAAGATATTTTTGATGGTACTTTTTGGTTCTCAACGCAATGCAACTATACCACATTCAGACCCAGAAAGGTAGTAAGGACATCATTAAAATAGTCCATGTGACATCAGTGGTTCAACCTTAATTTTCTGAAGCTATGAAAATACTTTTTTTCCGCAAAGAAAATTAAAATAACAATTGTGACGTGGTACGAAGACTGACACAGAAGAGAAGAAATTGTTAAAGTCGTTATTTTTGATTTCTTTGTGCACAAAAAGTATTAAAGTTGAACCACTGATATCACATGGATTATTTTAACGATGTCCTTGATGGCCTTGAATGTGTCATCTGCATTGCAGTCAATGCAGGGACAGAAAGCTCTCGGATTTCATCAAAAATTTCTTAATTTGTGTTTCGAAGATGAGCGAAGGTCTTACAAGTTCTTACAACATGAAGGTGAGTAATTAATAGCAGAAATACAGCTGCAAGCAGCAATTACCTGGGTTCAAGCACTTTAAGGCATGTACGCACATATGAAAAAAGACATTATTTAGCAAGCCTGTAATGACCAAATGCATGATTAAAAAAAAAAACAATACTGGCAAATCCAGATAATTTACCATAGAAATATATATTTATATATTTTTAACATGTATGACTGTCGTAACGCCAGCTGAGTTCCGATCCCCTTAAAACTTTGCATGCTTGTTTAGAATCACCTGTTCACATGTGCTCAGCAAGTTTCGTGAAGTTTTGAGTTTCCCTTTAGGCTTTATAGGATTTTGGGTACATTTGGACAGGCCCCTTTTCTAAACAACCCCATTGTAAAGGGTAAATTTCAACATTTTTTGACAATTATTGGCCTAGAGAGTCCAGAGAATTGTACTGCAGTGTTTTTTTCCAGATTGAGCGAAAAAACTAGGACTAGTTCACAAAAGTAGAACTTTACATCTTCTCAATCATTTAACAAACAATTTGATTAACAGTAGTGGTTCTAGAAGCAAAGTTGCCTGGAATGAGTAGTTCTATTGTATGATATGAATATCTTCCGTATGTGTGAAAAACCACGTTACATACAATCGATTTAAGATGCGCAAATGTCCTTGTAGATACTTGTGGCACCAAGACACACACCAGTTTTTGTGTTGATAGGACAATCGGTTGCATAGTTATAGCCATAACTTATTTTCCCTCTTATAGAAGCACCAAGTGGCCAAGTTCCATGATGTTTTTACATAAGTGTTCTGAGTTTGGCAGAGATATCTTATTCCATTCAGGAGTTATAGGCATTGTACTAAAAGTGGCCTCGCGCCTTTCGAAAGTTTTGGCATCCCTTTGCGACAGAGAGTTGAAAGTTCAACTTTTTTTGGGTAATTATTGATATTCACTCTCCAGAGAATCTTTCTGCACTGCTTTGGTTCCGTTTGGGCAAAAACCTAGGACTAGTTTGCAAAAGTAGGTTTTCAAAAAATGTTAAATACCCAAAAATTTCACTACAATTGCAATCAAATCTGATGCATTTTGTCCAACGTGGGCCAAGGATTCCAACGACATAAGACACTTGAGCCTGCGACTGACAGTTTAGGAATTATAAGCGATTTCACACTTTTGTTCGCTGTAGCACCCCCATCAGGCCGATTGGGGCGAGCCTTGGTGACGTTGTAGGCGGTGTGAGTACTACCAATCCTTCCAAGTTTCAAGACTCTACGACTTATGGTTAGCTCTGCACGATCAGTTTTACGTGGAGATTGCTGATCTGTGATCATTCTAACAATTACTATAGGGTTTCAGCGCTACACGCTTGAACCCATAATTTTCATTGTTGTGTGAACTATCCCTTTAAACCTGTGTGAATCAAAGGCACGTGGCTGCTGAGTATTTATCATCTGTGGAAGCCAGTGGAACAGAGCAGGAAGGAAGAGAGATGAGCATCCCTGTAATGATTACAATTACAGAGCAATTTCATCAAAAACTGACATCAATGGAAAGAATAGTGCTTACACACACACACACACACACACACACACACACACACACACACACACACAGTTTCCTTAGCAACCACTGCTTCTGTATAACCTCCACCGCACTAATGATACACCTTAGGAAAACCTGCGACAAGAAAGATATATAACTCAGTCTACAATCTTCCAGCAAGATCCTTTAGGGTGCTTCACATGCTAATCACATATAGGAAGCACCAAAAAAAGAAATGATGGCCATCCAGTGGCGGTGATAACTGTTTACGTAAGTTGATGTATTTCAGGTATCATGACTGTAAACGTCTAAATGGGACCTATAACTGCAAGCGCCCACCTCTGCGCAGGCCAACCATTAAAAAGCAGCCCTATCAGCACTCTCTCCTCCTTCAAGCTTCACTGCCCTCCGTCCGCTCAGCAAGCCTGGACAGCCCCTGGAAACTAATGACTTCTGTCTACATCCTCATTTACCACCTCAGAGAAAGTTTTATCATCACGTTGATCCAAATTCTCCCATACGTTATGCAAAAATGAACCGTGGAAAAGCTGCAGAACGAGCTTGAGATCAGCTTAAAGATGCAAGATCTTAATGATACTGATGCTCTACTGATTCCAATAATTATAATACGGGGTATTCTTGGTCTGTCATGGCTCTGAGAGCTCACTCTTGTCAATCAAGCACTGCATGAACTCAATCCACACTGATAAAGAGGATAGAAGGATGAAGAAACGTGAGAGAAAGACAGAAAAGAATGAGCGAGGGGAGGAGGGCAGAGGGAAACAGGACCGTGGCTTAGTCAGACAAACGGCTCTCTGTTCGGACTATCACTGAAGTCTCTGTCCAGTTTTTCACTTTCTCGCTCTCACTCTCTTTTTCTCCTTTGTGCATTTCTCCTCTATCAATCTTGCATTCCAGTTCTAGTTCCTATCTTTGTCTTGTTTTTTCACTTTCTTTGCTCTGAAGGTACCATACACTCTGTTCCTGCTATCTATGCAATCAAATCTCTCTATCGGACCATCTGAGGAATGGTGGTGTTGGAACATTCATGACATAACCCTCTTCTACCTCCTCATGTCAGATACACAAGGCATTGTGCAGAATGAATGCGAAGGTCATCTCAGTGCAGCAGGACGAGGGCACTCTCTGTGCCTGGCACCGCTAGCAAGTCATTGCGCCCACATAATACACCACCCCCAGTCATATGCCACTAAAAACAACTTCACAACACAAGAGTACTTCAAATAGACTGACACATTTTTGGCCTCTGCTTCTTGTGCTCTCTGTGGAGGAAATTGCATTAGTTTTTCATGTTCAGCTACACTACAAGTCAAAAGTTTTTGAACACTAAGATTTTTAATGTTTTTTTTTTAAGTCTCTTCAGCTCACCAAGCCTGCATTTATTTGATCCAAAGTACACAAAAACAGTACAATTTTGAAATATTTGTACAATTAAAAAAAAAAAAACTATATACTTTGTATTTGAAAACATTTCAAAATGTAATTTATTCCTGTGATCAAAGCTAAATTTTCAGCATCATTACTCTAGTCTTCACCGTCACATGATCATTAAAAAAATCATTCTAATTTGCTGATTTGCTGTTCAAGAAACATTTTTATTATTATTATTATTATTATCATCAATAGTTAAAACATTTGAGTACTTTTTTTTCTTCATTTTTTCAGGATTCTTTGATGAATAGAAAGATCTAAAGATCAACATTTATCTGAAATAAAAAGCTTTTAAAATTTGTAAAAAATTACAGGAATAAATTACATTTTAAAATATATTCAAATATAAATTATTTTAAATAGTACAAATATTTCCACATTTTACTGTTTTTACTTGGTAAGTGAAGTAAGTGAAGGCTTGGTGAGCAGAAGAGACTTCTTTAAAAAACATTAAAAATCTTACTGTTCAAAACCTTCTGACTGGTAGTGCATGTTGAAATCAATAGATTATCTGATCCAAAATCACTAATCGACTAAACGCTGTCATTTAGTGGCATTTTATTAAAAAAAAAAAAAAAAAAAAAATCTAATATTTAAAAAAATACTTATTTTATTTTTTATATCAAGTTTTATTTTATTTTAATATTATTTTAATATCATAATTTTATTATTTAATATTATTGTTTTAGTATTTTTATATTTTAATATTATAATTATTTTAATATATTCATAAGCGCTGAATTTATTTTGATAAATAAATGAATTTCTTTTGATTTAAATCTAGTTATAAAACTGTAATATTGTGAAATATGATTACACTATAAAGAAAAAAAACTTTTCTATTTTAATCCATTTTAAAAAGTATTATATTCCTGTGTGGCAAAGCTGAATTTTCAGTAGCCATTACTCTAGTTTTCAGTGTCACATTATTCTTTAGAAAACATTCTAATATGCTAATTTGGTGCTCAGTTCTTTTTATTATCAGTTTTGAAAACAGTTGTGCTGCTTAATATTTTTGTAGAAACTGTGATATATTCTGTGATACAAAGTTTAACTAGAAAACTTTTCTACTATTCTAAATGTTTTTACTGTCAGTTTTGATAGATACAATATATATATATACACACATACACATAAACAGATTATCTCTAATTGCGACCCACCCTTATTCAATATCACATGGCTGCTAAGTCCGGGATATGGTAAAACGTTTTAAAAACGACAACAAACAATGAATAATGAACACATCAGGTGCAAGATTCATACAATCAGAGTCTATTTGGAATTCCTATGTTGGAATCATAACCCACTTGTCAACATATACATCTGCTGACTCTAATTGGGCTGAGTCTGATCAGACTTGCCCGACTGGGAGTCTAACCTACTAAGGGCTTAAGCCTCTATTTATAAACAATCATACCGCTGACATCTGTGTGCTATCATCTTAAACCACAGTCCAAGAACAGAAATGTGTTTAGAATTAGTCACAAACAAAAGAAAACATGAAAAAGGACATGATTGCGCAATTCAGGCTGTCTATGTGCAATGATTAAAAGAGCAAAAACCTTAACCTGTAAAGAATGGCAGTGGTTTGACCCTGACCCTTAAAAAAAATGTCTTGACTTTTGATGTGAGACCCCTAAAGCAACCTGTGTGGTCTTTTAAGTGCACTTTAAATGGATTGTTTAGAGCTGGAGGGCGGGCTTAGCAAAAACTGAAGGTCTGAACAAGTGCTCTTAATAAAACCTGTGCCAAAGACAACAGCAAAATCTAGAATAATATACACAAATAATGTCTTTCCACCCATCCTAGAGCTCTAAAGAACTTTTTTCAATACGTACCATAATTCATCAACAATCATAACTTTTTTTTTTTTTTTATTCACAGTAAATCCAAAATTATACCAGTTGTCACGGCTAGTGAAATGAGTGCAAATTCAGAATTAAACAGTGGTCTCTTATAAAAAGTTACCACAGTTTTACTGCCCTAGCATCTGTTTTATTTGGCAGAAACTATGGAAACCCAATACAGTCGGAGAGAATCCCAAATCTTACCTGGATGAAGAAATGGAAAAGTCTCCACCATCCAACAGTCTGATTTTGCAGAAGAGCATCCCATTCACAAACGGCACAGCCGTGAGCTCCTCCAGGGTGAAGTGTATTTGAAACTTGAACTTCTTCTTTTTAATTAAAAACGCCATACTCTTTTGAGACTGGACTTTGGATGTTTGAAGACAGAGGTAGATGAAGACAGGGAGATGTTTGCAGTTTTTTTTTTTAATCTGGTGCTTGGAAGTCCTTCTCAATGTATGTGCTTCGGTTCAGCATCTCTGAGAGGACTGAGGTTGAAAAACAGTCAGAACCTGGGGTGTAAAAGTCAGGGGTGAAAAGAAAAATCACACTAGACTGTGCAGACACACACTATACCAAGTAAATACGAGAAAGTATATCATAACTTACCTTAAAACCAACACAGGGGCACCACTGTGAGAAGGCTACAGTCTCTACTGAAAAGCAAACACATTCCCTGGAGAGTTAGTTTACCTTGAAGAGGTTCATTATATCCAGGTGTAAAGATCCCTGGTACTCCACTGGCACCATTCATATGATAAAGAAAAACTGTTGTATGCTTTTTAAGTTACTGATAATATCTAGCGAAATGACTATCATCTTTTTTTCTCTAATAATCGAAAGCAGTCGCCTGTTGTTTTCAGTGTCGTAACTGAAAATTTGAATAGAGACAGCTGAATACTTACGTCGATGAACAGTTTTCATATGGCAGCCGGAGAGAAATCACTGGAAGGAACGATTTAGAAAACGGCTCATAGTAGAGTTACTAACTAGATTTTAATCGTATCGAAATCTAATGTTTAACGTTGAGTCAAAGAGACTGACTGCTCTGCACTGAAACTGTCTAGCTCTTTAGTGAACTCCGGTAAGCGCCGCCTCCATGGACGCGTGGATTTCCCTAAATACAGCCGAGCAGTTTGCTGAGAGCGTTCTGAACTCCCCTTACATCCCCAAGAACACAACAGTTCTACTCCAGACTTTACTATAAAAAAGCAAGACTTTCAGAGTTCAGACGTGTTGTTTAGCTTTGCTGTTGTTTAGGTTGTGATAATGGCTTTGGAGATTCAGCAAAACCATAAGTACCATCAGCGGTTTCTAGGGAGGCAGAAAACAAACGTTCGTGTTGTCAAGGTGAACCACAAACGTAGAGAATAAAGAGGATTTCGCGCCTATGTGTTAAAGCAGAAAATCATTGCTTGAGATTTGATCTACAATGAATGTAGTGCCATCTCGTGGCCGGATACTTGCTAGCATATTCGAAATGTTTACACAAAAACAGTGGTGAAGTAAAATACAATGTACACTACCAGTCAAAAGTTTTTGAACAGTAAGACTTTTAATGTTTTTTTTGTTTTGTTTTTTTTTATTCTAACCAAAGCCTTGCATTTACTTAATCCAAAGTACAGCAAAAATAGTACATTTTTTAAATATTTTTACTATTTAAAATAATTGTTTTCTACTTGGATATATTTTAAAATGTACTTTAGTCCTGTGATTTCAAAGCTGATTTTTCAGCATCATTACTCCAGTCTTCAGTGTCACATGATCCTTCAGAAATCATTCTAATATTCTGATTTGTTGCTCAAAATGTTATTATTATTATGTTGACAGCTAATTAACAGCTAATAAATATAAAGTTCAAAAGAACAGTATTTATCTGAAATAGAAATCTTTTGTAACATTACAAATGTCTTTATGTCACTTTTGATCAATTTAAAGCATCCTTGCTAAATAAAATTATATATATATATATATATATATATATATATATATATATATATATATATATATATATATTAAAAAATTATACTGACTGCAAGCTTTTGAATGGTATAATGTGTATTATACCAGTGTATAATGTTAAAAAGCGGAAAAAATAAAAACGGTGAAAAATGTTTTAAAGAATCCTGAAATGATGATGACGATAATAATAATAATAATAATAATAATAATAATAATAAAATGTTACTTGAGTAATGATGCTGAAAATTTAGCTTTAATCACTGAAATTAATTACATTTTAAAATATATTCAAATAGAAAGCAGTTATTTTAAATAATAAAATATTTTACAATGTTACTGCTTTTGCTGTATTTTGGATCAAATAAATGCAGGCTTGGTGAGCAGAAGAGAATTCTTAAAAAAAAAAAACATATAAAATATTACTATTCAAAATGTTCGTAGTATAAATCATTAGATGTTATACTTCAACTAATGTTAGCTAATGTTTTTTTTTTTTTTTTTGATTAATAAAAAAAAAAGTAAGACTGAGTTGTTCTAGCAATAGTGAACTCATCACTATCACTATTACTATATTTTTAAGATTCATTTAAAAAGTGACTCAAGGCAAATCAAATTTGTGATTTGTTTGAGCATGGTGTAGACTACTTGTAATTATAATGTCATATAGTCATATTTTCATAGTGTTGTAATGTCTTTGTGTTACCTGCTTAGTGACTATGAATGTACATTAGCAATTGTATTATAATGCAGTATGTTTACATTTGTATTTTTATACTGATGTTCTTTAATGTGCATTATCCCTATTAAATAAAAGTGCCAAAATGAAGACAAATTAGCTTTGTTCCTTCAGACCAAAAATAAATAAATAAATAAATAAATAAATAAATAAATAAATAAACTTTAATGGATGCATAATTATATATAATTCTTTCCTTTCCTTTCCTTTCTTTTATATATATATATATATATATATATATATATATATATATATATATATATATATATATATATATATATATATATACACATATATAAATCATACTTAGAGGTTCTGTGTATATAGTGTTTAGAGATGTGACATGAACATTTTGAAAGGCAATGTGCAAATTAAATATCTTTATGTTATATACCCACCATAGATGCTAAAGGAAATTTGATTTGTAGATTTATAAAATGTATCATTGCAGGCTGAGAGGAAACTTGGCTATTACAAGATATACAAGACAGCATTTTTGTTTCTTATTCAGGTCACTTACAAGGATTGTTTGCTGAGTCATAGCTGCATGGAAAGTAAAAAGTAGTTTTATGAGTTCACAAGGGAAGACACACTAGCAGTTCTCACTGTGGATATGTAGGACAGAACATTATAGTACATATGGTGTTGACAGGAACAGACAAGCTCTGCATAAGTTTTTGAGTCACCACTAAATTATTGCACTGTAAGTCTACTGGAAAGCAACAAATGTGCACCCTTGTCACAATGGGATTATTTAATTCTTGTAACTTGCATGGAAGTTAAGTAGAAATCTTTGTTCACTTAAAATATTTGTTCAAAAACAGAGTCGTTCATGAATGAAGCATTCATAAGAAAAGTCTTTGAGAAATAGGTCAGATACACTACCAGTCAAATGTTTTTGTCAAAAGTACCATTTTTAATGTTTTTTTTTTTTTTAAGAAGTCTCTTCTGCTTACCAAGCCTGCATTTATTTGATCCAAAGTACAGCAAAAACTTTCAAAAATGTTGAAATATTTTTACTATTTAAAATAACTGTTTTTGAACAGTAAGATTTTTAATGTTTTTTTAAAGACGTCTCTTCTGCTCACCAAGCCTGCATTTATTTGATCCAAAGTGCAGCAAAAACTATTATAACTATAAATATTGTTACTATTTCAAATAACTGTTTTCTATTTGAATATATTTTAAAATGTAATTAATTCCTGTGATTTCAATGCTGAATTTTAGCATCATTACTCCAGTCACATGATCCTTCAGAAATCATTCTAATAGTCTGATTTGCTGTTGAAAACAGCTGAGTAAATTTTTTTCAGATTTCTTTGATGAATAGAAATTTCAAAAGAACAGCATTTATCTGAAATAGAAATCTTTTGTAACATATAACATATAAATGTCTTTATCATCACTTTTGATTTAAAGCATCCTTGCTAAAAAAAAAACAAAACTACTCATTTCTATTTGAATGGTATAGTGTATAATGCTACAAAAGCTTTTTATTTCAGATAAATGCTTATCTTTGGATCTTTCTATTCATTAAAGAATCCTGAAAAAATGTGCTTTAAATATTGATAATAATATTTAATAATAATAATAATAATAATAATGTTTCTTGAACAGCAAATCAGCATATTATAATTATTTCTGAAGGATCGTGTGACACTGAAAACTGGAGTAATGATGCTAAAAATTTAGCTTTGATCACAGGAATAAATTCATTTAAAAATATATTCCAATAGAAAACAGTTATTTTAAATACTAAAATGTTTGAAAATTTTACTGTATTTGCTGAACTTTGGATCAAATGAATGCAGGCTTGGTGAGTAGAAGAGACGTCTTTAAAAACATTAAAAAGGAAGTTATAAAAAGGCTTTCAGCTGCTTAAATATCACAGTCTAATTTTGTATGAGTCCGGTTAAGTGCCTTTTAAACAACATCAAATCCTAATTTAAAACGCAGAAAACTGCACTCTATGATTTCGCCAGCAGGTGTCTCTCTTAAGTAAATTTTTTTTAATGTGATCAGGAGGAGGCTTCTTCTGAGTGACAAACAGGTTCAACGTTGACATTTAACGGTATTTACCTACTAGCATATTTAATAGTAGAATTTAAAGGCATGTAATTGTGTGACATGCGGTATTTGGAACCTACACAAACACAAGCGTACAAATCTGCATTGATTGAGCATTCCTATTCATTATTCGTAGCTACTCCATTTATATCGAAAAATGTAGAGTGAAATAACTTATATATTTGTTATTAAAATGTATTTAGTCCAATTCTAATAATTCTAAGTAATAGCAATAAAAATTCTTAGTATTTTTATTAAGGAGCAGAACTATTGGGGCATGACGAGAAGACAACTTGGATTATAGTGATTGGTAACTGCAAGTGTCCATCTCTGACATCATTAGCCCCGCCTACTTCAAAACCCACCCTCCCTTACAGTCCAGTCATTTCCTGTAAAACACGAGATCCCGCCCGCCTTACCGGCATTCTCGTTGCATCAGCTGTCATTTAGACCGCCAATTCAAACCGGATTACCATTGGAAATTCACAAACTCAAGAATATATATCCGGAACGAGATTCAAAGCGATGTGTATGTCGGAAGACGCCGTTTTACCAGCGCCTTTTGACATACTAGAACCCGGGGTACCGGTGGGACATCCTTCCACCTCATCACTATGACCCGGAGCTCTGCATGCCGCTATAGGGAGTGAATGAGCGATCAATTTTGAACCGTACTCCAAAACATATCACACCGATTGTTCAAGTAAAGAAGCTCGGAAGAAATAGATAACTCATTACACGTATTCGGAAGCTTATCTCAATGCACATCTGGCACGCATCTTGACTGAAACAGGCGCCGCTCCGATCGCGTGACCGGCTGGTTCACTCTTCCAGTTCTCTCACACAGACAGACTTCACTTTAAATTGCTACACCAGCCACTAGTCTGGAGTTCAGTGACATGCATCAGCGGGGATCGTTCGTCTCTCCGTTGCTCAGTGGTGTTTTCTGCCAGTGCCGCTCGGAGTATCAGGGCTCGGACCCCGGAGGCGGTGGTGGTGGCGGCCGGACTCTGGGCTCCACACTGGCCGCCGCAACAGCACTCTCCGAGCACAGCCATGATGAGTCCTGCGACTCCCCGCATCACTGCCCGGTGTGTGGCGGACCCGAGCAAGAGCATCGGCTCAAAGTGCTCTTCCAGATCCTGGATGTCAACAGAGACGGGGGCATCTGTGTCAACGACCTCACCATCGGACTGAAAAAGCTGGGCGTCCATCGCACTGAACATGAACTCATGGTGAGTTACTTTATCTCCACTTTATACAATACGATTGAGTTATCTTACTATGTGGGGTGTTTATAATGGGATTACAGGTCTGATCACACTGAATGACACACCTTTTGTTGATGAATCACTATTTATTAAACCTCAGAACATCTAGGTTATTGGCTTCTTTCTTTCACAGCTCTTGTGTGGGGTTACTCACTAAACCAGCTGATTTGAGTGACATTTGCTTAACACTGCGCCACAAAGGACATCTGTGCCTTTCCTAGAGAGGATTACAGTTGTTTTTAGTGTGTTTGATGTGGACATATGGCAAAAAAGAACTCCATTGTTGGGTGAACACTGGCATTGCTTACATTACATGATAGGAACTGGATTTTCTGTAGCATTTTCTATTTTAAGGCAGGTGTGTGGGTTTCTGTCCACCCAAAATATACATTTGACGCGGCAAATTAAGTTTAATTTCAGTCAGGAAGAAACTGTTATCTTTATTTAGCCATATATCTTTATATATAAACTACCAGTCAAAAGTTTTCGAACAGTAAGATTTTTAATGTTTTTAAAGAGGTCTCTTCTGCTCACCAAGTCTGCATTAATTTGATCCAAAGTACAAAAAAAACAGTAACATTTTGAAATATTTTTACTATTTAAAATAACTGATTTCTATTTGAATATATTTTAAAATGTAATTTATTCCTGTGATCAAAGCTAAATTTTCAGCATCATTACTCCAGTCTTCAGGGTTACATGATCCTTCAGAAATCATTCTAATATGCGGATTTGCTTTTCAAAAAACATTTATTATTATTATTATTATTATTATTATTATTATTATTAGCAACATTTAAAACGGTTGAGTACAATTTTTTCAGGATTTTTTGATGAATAAAAAGATCCAAAGATCAGCATTTATCTGAAAAAAAAAAAAAAAAAAAAACTTTTGTAACATCATACACTATACCACTCAAAACCTTGGAGTCAGTATTTTTTATTTATTTTTTTTTTATCAAAAGTGATGTGATAAAGACATTTATAATGTTACAAAAGATTTTCAACATAATAATAATAATAATAAATGTTTTTTTGAGCAGCAAATCAGAATATTAGAATGATTAGGATCATGTAAGTGGAGTAATGATGCTAAAAATCAGCTTTAAAATCACAGGAATAAATTACATTTTAACATATATTCAAATAGAAAACAGTTATTTGAAATAGTAAAACTATTTCAAAATTTGTACTGTTTTTGCTGTACTTTGGATCAAATAAATGCAGTCTTGGTGACAAGAAGAGACTTCTTTAAAAAAAAAAACATTAAAAAACTTGTTCAAAAACTTTTGACTGGTAGTGTATGTACATTTTTAACAGCTGTGAGAGAAATATAGAAATATATATATTAAAGTTCTCATATATATTATTGTTTTTTTTGTTTGTTTTTATTTCTCAATAGGTTACTCAAATATTTTTCTTTGCTTTGTCTCAGATATGCTACGCATTACAGAGGATGCCCATAAACAGTCATGATGTTGTTTTCTAATCGGAGTTCAGTGTAATTTTCCCTATCATGTTTAGTAGATATGAATCTAGACCAGAATGTAACTACCCAACGAAGAAGGAAATGCGTATCTAGACAGGAGTCTCTTGAGAACATACAGAGCAACATCATTAATAAGCACAAGCAAGAATTTGCTGTCGGGAATTTCACAGTCTGGTAAAAATATACAGAACCTGCTGTAGTCTGTTAAAATGAAATAGAAATCTGGGGAATGTGAAAGAGGACAGAAAATGTTTCACTTTTAGTTCTTCAGGGAAAACAATATACAAGATACAACTATTTAATATCAATTAGCCTGAGCTAATTATTGGAAAAGCATATCAGGGAATGATCACCTGGAACGTGGGCTGCCTCTGTAGGCGAGTCATGAGACCTTCTGTCATTTATGATTTATCACCTGGCAGTTCTTTCTTTCCCTCCCCCATCTCTCTCTCTCTCTCTCTCTCTGTGATGGGGGAAGGCGGGAGGTTTTGTCTTTTACAGGTAGCATAATGTTAATACTTTCAAAACTTTAACTGAGTGGAAGTTTCAGAGATGGTTTACTCATTGGCTTATAATGAGGACAGACATGTTCTGCATACCACACTACAGATTCAGTTTCATCTCTGGCTGTGTTTTACAAGGTTTCGACTAGGTTTCCTTAAGGTCAAACATTTTTTTGGGATAGCGGCAGTCTTGAACAAAAGCCTGGCTGCAGTATTTTGTACATCAAGAATTCTTTTGTTTGACAGCTAACAAAAGCACTTCGAACAAAACCGAAAGTTCCTCTATAGTGGACTAGCTGAGATTTGTTGGCACTGACTAAATAGGCCAGTAACTGTGCTATCACATCTATGAAGGTCAAAAGAGTTTACTGCTTAATTCACAACCTCTCACCGTGATGAATGACATTTGCTGTTTCGATGATGGAGGGCAAAAATAACTTACTGGCACTTTAATAATCAAGGGTGGATTGCACTTGTGGATGCTTGAACTTGATTTGCACGCTGGATTTGCAAATGCAGTGAAAAAAAAAAAAAAAATGCAAATGCAGTGCTAGCCTGGAGTGCAGGACCTGCTTGGAGATTTTCTATTCAAAAACGCTGTTACGTAAGAAGCTACAGGTCTTTGTATGTTGTATGAATGAGCGTGTGCAGAAAGGTTTTTAATTGTAAGAGTTCTTAAATGAATAGGTTATTGAAGCAGCTATCGTAGCCCAGTAGATGTTTATACTTTTCTTTTGATGACTGTGTGCAACTTAGCTAGCTTTCCCATAAACTAACATCCAGTTAACTTCACTGGTTGAGAGTTTATAGTACTCCTTTAACCAGTCGACTTCATTGGGTTGCAGACTGTGTATGAAGCTTATCACACAGTAACTGCTTAGAATTCAAGCAGAATTACGTCAATCCTGCACATATAGTAGCTCTATATGTGGCAGGATTGACGTAATTCCAATTCCTCCCACATCAGAAAATCATTCCCTCAGTGGCTCATTACATTAGTCTGCTAGAAACCCTGCTAATATTGAACTAGCAGGGTCTCTATTTCTCTACTTCTGTTTAGATATGTACATGCATGTCCCTTCTTCTGTCTTTTCTTCCTTTCTTTTTCTTAGATGTATTTTTGTTTTATATTTTAAATTAAGTGCAGTAATAGCAAGCAGCTGGAGCCTTCATCGTGTTCAAAGGGCTGGGTGAATAATTTAGGATCTCTCTATCGTCACATATTAATTAGCTTGGGAGTACAAGGGCCCCCTGGAGAACAGGGGGAAGCACCAAGTTATTTATTTAATTTTTTTTTTTTTTTTTTACCAGTGACGTGTACATTTAAAGGCACCTGAACCTAATTTTAGACTATATGTTAGAGGACGTTCAGATATGAAAAGTAAATTCATTGCATGATTTGTTGAGAGGAAATGAGGTTATATCCTTTAAACATATTATGTGCTTGTTTCTGTTTTATTGTGTATGTTGCTTCGTAAAATTTTGCAGTCAGGAGACATTACTTGTGAACCATGCAAGTTTGGATGGACACTACAGTATGAGTTTCTATTACAATATGACTTTTTTATAAAAAAAAAATAACTTATATAAATATCAATAAATATGCTATACAGATAAATATAATTTCAAGGTAGGAGCATGAGTCAGGATTTTACATTTACTCTAATGGCCCATAGAGGACAGTCTGTGTCTCACTTGCTCATTTCATTGCATTTAAAATATATATACATACAGTTGAAGTCAAAAGTTTATATACACCTTGCAGAACCTGCAAAATGTTAATTATTTTACCAAAATAAGAGGGATCATACAAAATGCATGTTATTTTTGGTTTAGTACTGACCTAAATAAGAATTTCACATAAAAGATGTTTACATGTAGAGAAAATAATTAGTTTCAGAAGGAAAAAACATGCATTAAGAGCAGGGGGTGGTGAAAACTTTTGAATTTGAAGATCAGGGTAAATTTAAATTATTTTGTCTTCTGGGGAATGTGTAAATATTTTCCGTAGCTTCTAAAGGGCAGTACTAAATGAAAAAAAAAAAAGATATTTAGGCAAAATAAGAAATATGTACACATCTCCATTCTGTTCAGAAGTTTACACCCCTGCTCTTAATGCATTGTGTTTCCTTCTGAAGCATCAGTGAGCGTTTGAACCTTCTTTAATAGTAGCATATGATTCCCTCAGTTGTTCTCAGTGTGAAAAGATGGATCTCAAAATCATACAGTCATTGTTGGAAAGGGTTCAAACACACAAAAATGCTGAAAAACCAAATAATTTGTAGGACCTGAAGAATTTTTCTGAAGAACAGTGGACAGTTTAACTATTCAGGACAAACAAAGGACTCATGAACAGCTAAAAAAAAAAAACCACGTACAGCTGTGGATCATTCAGATAACAACACAGTATTAAGAATCAAGTGTATGTAAACACTTGAACAGGGTAATTTTTATAAATGTATTTTATGTGAAATATCTTATTCAGGTCAGTACTAAATAAAAAAAAATAGTGTGCATTTTGTATGATCCTTCTTATTTTGGTAAAATAATTCACATTTTGCAGATTCTGCAAGGTGTATGTAAACTTTTGACTTCAACTGTATTTATAATTACATACATGCATACCATTTGTATCCCAGTGTAATTTGTAAAAAACATAGATTTCTGATATCTGCATATTGATCTGAAATAAATTGTGGTGCAGCTGCAGTTCAGTCTAATCAATAGAAAACGATTGTGCTCTAATGAACTGTATTGAAATTCTTTCATTTACAAATAAAATATGTAGGTATTATGATGTAAAAAATGAACATGTCCTGCTGTGCACACCCAGATGCATTTGCAAAGAATGACTGTAACCACAGCAAGCTGATAAATGAATGAATGAATGGGGTAGATTTGTATAGGCGAGCAGTGCAGCGTTAGAAATGCATGGAATCACCCTGGAGGCGTTACCAGGGAGATCCTGATGATGCCAGTAGGTTTTAAAAAAGCAGAGGGCAGAAAAAACAGTCAGCAGAATTTCCTCATTGCTGGATGAATAAGAGATCACTCCATGAGATGGCTGTATTTTATACTCTCATTGGCTGCCTGTGCTTTGTCAGACAGGGGCAGCCAGTGTGGAGAGCTCTGATTGGCTGAGGCACAGCTGCAGTGAGGTTGCAGCTTTTTTCACTGCATCACTTTTTGCCGGCTATATGATGCAGCCAACCTGCAGCAGCTTGTAGGTGCCAAGAAATACTAGCACTTAAAACATGGATTCGCTTTTAAAGTTAGATTCATTGTGAGGATTTGAGCTTCTTTCAGTTAAGTTGTCTTTTTTCTTGTTTTTAGCTACTGTGCAGTGTGTCATAGTTGTGGAGTGATGTCACTTGAAGAGTGAATTGTGAGTGACTTTTTCTTCGTCTTTTTCTGCGTTTTTGCGCTCAGCAAAGAACATGTTTGGGGAAAATGTCCTGGAAAATTTGTTTTGGAAAGATACTGTAAGTTTGCAAAGATTTTGAGTCGGCGGCTTAATTGGGACTGGTCATTCACTGCATTTCAAAGTTTTGACTTGATCACCGGGTTACTGGGGAAACGCTGTTGGATATGCAAGTAAGCTTTGAAAGTTGTGTGGCAGTGTCCTCATCTGCCCTCATCCTCCTGGCATCACATATGACTGCCTGAGCAGTTTCTTTCTATATTTGCATAAAACATCTTAAATGACCAAGACAAAAACTCATACACCACAGGTGCATGTTGTGATTGACTAAGTTCACAAGCTTGGAGTCAATTACACAAACAGGCTTGGAGCATCTTCATGAAGATGCTCAAGGAACTTTGGTCATCCCTGTCCCAGTGGTTTCTGGGAGCAACAGCGTGCAAACATGATACCGCAGGACCACCCGATGGACTTAAGGAACGAAACTTGGAAAATGCTGCAAAAAAAGAAGGCCAGAGGGAAGCAGGTACACAAGCAGATTCAGTTGGACAAGAAAAGAGCGCAGTAGCACCAAAGAAAACTACAGTGCTGATTATGGTGGCGCCTCCTAAGGATCTTCAGCAGGTATTGCAGAGAGAATTGCTACATCAAACAGAAACATTGGTTGAAAGTTTTTAAACTTGCTTATGCATTGTTATTTGCACTATTGGTTTCTGAGAGGAACATAACAACTGAACTGCTGCACTTTATTTTCTATTATGATTCTTGGTCTTTTTAGCTTAGAGCCTTCATAACTGAGCTATATGTGAAATTTCAAATCGCCTTATTTGCATATGGATAATGAGTGAAGTGCAAATACTTGATTTCAATATTGGCTTCATTTCATGTGATAAAAGTGTCTGAGAAATCTTTTTATTTTTTAGAGTAAATTTTTATGAAATAATTTGCATATGATCTGAACTCAGAAATTATCCAAATTGAATCATTAGGAGTCAATATGGCAGTTCAAAAGGAGTCGGAAAGGTTCTGACATCTCATTTGTTTGTGTTTGTATTATATACTCTCAAAGAAAAAAATACTGAAGTTGTCATTGGGGCTGTATCATTTCAAAAGGTATACATTTGTACCTAATTTACCTCTAAAGGGTGAATATAGGTATAGGTAAATAATAAAAGGTTATTGCAACTTTTTCATCTCACAATTCTGACTTTTTTCCTCAGAATTGCATGATATAAACTCACAGTTACAAGTTATAAAGTCAGAATTGACAATTGCGAGTTATAAAGTCAGAACTGTATGATATAAAAATAAATAAGATCAAATCTGTGAGATATAAACTCGAAATTACAAGTTATAAAATCCAATTCTGAGGGGAAAAAAATGTGAGTTTATATATCACTATTCTGACTTAACTCGCAATTATGAGAAAAAAAGTCATACTTTATAATTCGCAATTGCAAGTTTATATCACGCAGTTCTGACTTCAAAAAAGTCAGAATTGTGAGTTAGTATCATGCAATTCTGAGGAAATAAGTCAGAATTGTGTGCAATTGCGAGAAAAAAAAGGCGCAAACAGTTTGATTGACAGACGATCTGACCAATCATAACACTGAATCTGCCATTCTGTCCGACAAACGAATCAGAAGAGATTAACTTTGGTAGACTTAAACTTGAAAAACTGTGTATTGATGTCTTTCCACAATTGAAATAAAATGCGTTCTGATTTTCATTCGTTTGTTTTTTTCCGTGTTTTAAGTAAAGAAGAAAAGACGATCGGTTCATGTGTCATTGATCTAATAAGGTAATACAGTGAACTGCCACGACACATTAAAGAGCCACAAAATGGTATTTATTGTTTGGATTTTTTTTTTAATTACAACATTTTAAAGCTGAGACCTTGTTTCATACCAGTAGTAATCTGCTCTGTCTTGTCTATCAGCATGTTGTCAGCTTCCTCTTTGCTCCGCAATGTGTAGTGTGAAAGCGGCATTGTTGTTGGACATTGCAACAGTAACTAAGGAGGGAGGGTTTTGGCGAAGAGTCAGTTACTTCTTTTTTTTTTTCTTTTTCTTCAGTGGCAGAAACAGGCTTCCTTACATATTACAACCTAAATGGTACACATTAGTACTTTTTGAAAAGGTACCATGCCAGTGACAGCTTTTGTACCTTTTTTCTGAGAGTATAATTATATCAAAGGAACAGACAAACAGCAGAGAGTCAGCAATGAATTGGTGTGAATTTTTTTTTAAACTTCAGCAAGTTTGAAATGTCCCACGCATGTGAATGTTGCTTTCTCCTCCCCCAAATTGTTGCTTCACATTTTTAGTGGGTTGCAGTCTTCACTGCTTTTGAAATATCATTACAGTATAGTCAGGCCCCAACCTAGTCAGACTCATTAGGGAAAGATCACATGCTGGTGACAGGATTAGAGCCCATTACCTTGTGAATGATCAGATTCAGTTATCTGTTATCTCTTGGGACCAACAAGATTAATCACATGCTGAGCTGTATAACTTGTTGTTTCATGTTTTATCAAGACCACCAATTTCACTAATTAGTTCTTTTAAATGAACCCTTTGCTAAGCCCTTGGTTACTGTTGCTATATTTAGCAAGCTTTACTAGTGTCCCTTAGGACTGAATTAGAGATTTTTATGAATGGCACAATTTTTGCTGAAATGTGTAATTAATGTTATGGGGGCTGAAATTAAGTGTCAAATTTCAGAAAAAAGTTTTTATGTTGAATTAGATGATTTATCTTTTTATTTGAAGTCGAGTAAGATCCTGTCTGTTTTCCTTATTTTAGTTAGATGAATATTCCAGAATTCTGCAGTTGCATGGCTGTCAGATACACCGGTAAGCCTTGTAAGAAGGTGACGCTGTATATAACGTGAGCCAATTAGATTGCAGTGTTCAGTACAGGCCTCGAAATGGGAGGGATTTATGTGTCCCCTAATCCCATGTGACAGAAATACCGGCATTATAGTCCTGATGGCTTCAAGAACAGACTAGAGCTGTGTACATATCTATTATCTTACATTGCCTTTAAGTCTTTAACTTTATTGACTGATTTATTTTTTTAGCTAAACATGTTTTGTTTATGTCTTTACGTGCCTGTCAGTGTTTCAGAACGGATAGAATTTGAGTATTTTGAATCTGATAGTTTACCGTCGCAGCTGAAATCTCTTTTCAAGTTGAGTTTATTTCTTCCATTGCAAGAATTCGATTCATACAGGAAATGGCGAAAGGTATGTCATCGGTATTATTTAGTCACAAAATAATGATTGTGTAGTATGTTCTATTTTGTATTTCCAGTATTCTTTTTTAATATTAGTTTGTTTTAGTAATTTTGCTATGTGTTTTTGCCATTTCTAATTTTCATATAGCTTTAATGAGTTTTTAAAGATTTATATTTGGCATTTTTGCCTTTTAATGGGATAGGACAGCATTGTAGACAGAAAGCAAAATGGGAGAGGGAGAGGGGGCTGGGATCGGGAAAGTTCCACGAGTCAGGACTCAACCTCAGGACGCACGAAGTGCAACGGCATTATATGTAGGCACGCTGACAACTTTAATTAATTTTTATTTCAATTTTAATTTTGGTCATTTTAATACTTCATCTTAAATATATTTATTCAGTCGCCAAGCATAGATTTTTACTTTTCTAATACATTTATTTAATTTTAGCTTTTTTTCAGCTACTGAAAATGATTTTTAATACATTTTTTTAAAATTGTTTTAGTCAACAATAACAACACTGATCTGAAAAGTAGTCTGTTGGTTTGGTGATTTATAGAAATGGAGGAAAATCTGAGTTTTTTTAGATGTTAAAAAAGTTCTTGTGACACATAAGCTTTACGTCCTGCCCATTCATGTCAAGACTCGATTTGTAATGGGATGAATCAATTTAATCCAGATTATTTGACTTCCGTGTTTGAACTGTCTTCAGAATCCCTTCCTGTGTCCTTTAGGCTGATGATACACGGGGCAACTTTTTGAGCAGTTTTGCCTGAGATGTTGCTTGGGCACTTTTCTATTGAGAATGCATAACAAATTTTTACCTGGATACTTTACATCAGTCATGGGCCCTGTTTCTTACCTGGTTGCCCGTTGATGGCAACATTGCTCGAAAAGGTGCCCCGTTTATCATCAGCTTTGCACAGTTCGAGCTCACTTTGACTGTTATGCCTAAATGACTTGGACATGAAGTGACTTTTATGCAGAAAATGCCAATGAGTAGTAACTGTAAAATGAAACAACTTTAATATTTATACCATAAAACGTAATAGTCAGATTGCAAGTATTTCTTTCTGTTTCTCTTCAGATTCCCCACATTTATTGCATTTGAGAATGACTGCATTGTCAAATATGTGACCTTCAGAAGTTTAATGTTCTCAGCTCCAAAAACTTGTTTCCATTCTCATGACCCACTTGTCTGCAGTTGAGTCATTGTTGCATCCGGATTAAGTTTGAGAAGACGACGGTTATCTTTAACCTGCTTTACACTTGCAGGACTATTTGAGAGTTGGCTGGAAGCCTGTGATCTTGACAGTCTGAAAGGATGCATATTGGACTGTCTCTGATTTCTGATTACATTTAATCAAAGTGATTTCTGTTGAATGATGATAAATGGATTCTGTGTTATTGTGTTAATATAAATCCTTAATAATTTTTGTTTGTATATCATATATTCTTATATAATAAATGTGACTTACTTTTTGTTTTGTTATAAATACTTTTTTGTTAAAGGAGAACTCCACTTCCAGAACAGCAATTTATTTGCAAAAATAATTTACTCACCCCCTTGTCATCCACGTTGTTCATGTCTTTCTTTCTTCGGTCGCAAAGAAATTATGTTTTTTGAGGAAAACATTTCAGCATTTTTTTTCCATATAATGGACTGGTATGGTGCCCCGATTTTGAACTTCCAAAATGCAGTTTAAATGTGGATCCCAAATGCGGTTGTAAACGATCCCAGCCGAGGAAGAAGGGTCTTGTCTAGCAAAACGATCGGTTATTTTCATAAAAATAATACAATTTATATACTTTTTATTCTCAAACACATGTCTTGCCTTGCAGTCCTTGAACTCTGTGTATTCTGGCTCAAGACAGTTAGGGTATGTCGAAAAACTCTGACCGTATTTTCTCCCTCAACTTCAAAAATAATTTCAAAATCATCTTACATCGCTACAGAAGTTCCGACCCAGTATTTGCAAAGTGAACATGCAAAGAAGATCAAACACCCTTAACAAAAAAGGTAAAACAGCGATATAGGATGATTTTGAAGTTGAGGGAGAACATGAGATGGGAGTTTTTTGACATACCCTAACTGTCACGAACCGGGAAAAAAACAGTCCAGGCAGAGTAAGATAAGATGAGCGTTTGGCATTAAAAAGTATATACATTTTTACAAGACCCTTCTTCCTCAGCTGGGATCGTTTGAAGCTGCATTTAAACTGCATCTTGGAAGTTCAAAATCGGGGCACCATATCAGTCCATTATACAGAGAAAAAGCTGAAATGTTTCCTCAAAAAACATAATTTCTTTACAACTGAAGAAAGAAAGACATGAACATTGTGGATGACAAGGGGGTGAGTAAATTATTTGTAAATTGTTTTTCTGAAAGTGGACTTCTCCTTTAACATGGTTTCTTGGTAGTATAGATTTAATGAGCACAGAGGCCATTAAAAACGTTTTATTTGTGGATTATATGATCTCGTGACTGGGTTTTGAGCTCTTGTAGTTGATGTAAAAGTGAATGTCAGTTTGTTCAGACTCTTCTACACTGTTTTTACTAAAGGTATCATTATGCACAAGTCCATAATCTCATAATGAGAAGTAGCATGAAAACAAATGATCTGACTCAGTGATCTAATTTTCATTGGCTCATTATGAAATGCTGATGTCACTGGGTGGGGTGTTCATTTTTCGCTTGTGGTTGAAAGACAGATCATTAATTTTGTCACCCCTATGAGGTGACGCACTGTCAGAGCAGCATCAGTCAGGAATCATGCTGTGGGTCCTGATTTGCTATTAAAACTGGAGACACATTCGCTTTTGTTTCTGTCCTTCCAGAACACTTCAGGTTAATGATTAATTCATCTTCTCCATCCCTTTCCATTAGCTTAAATTATATGCTGCTCAGTGGTTTAGACAGCTTGTGTCCTAAAGGTCAAACGCTGTCAGGATGAGCCTCATAAAGCTAATGCTCATGAGAATGTTCAGCATGGACCTTTCAATACTCTCTTTGAGAAACAAAAGCCATATGTCTGTCTCTAGTGGCCCATTAGCTCAACACCCTGAATAGCACCAGCTCACTGACCTCTAAAATGACCTAGCTGGATTTGTCGTGAGGTTTTGATGTTGATTCCGGCGTGTATGTGTTTCAGAAAATCGTCAAGGCTGGAGACAAAGACTTGGATGGTCAGTTGGACTTTGAGGAGTTTGTGCACTACCTGAGGGACCATGAGAAGAAACTGAGGCTGGTCTTCAAGAGCCTTGACAAGAAGAACGATGGTAAGAATGTTAGTGTTTTGGTGAACTGTTATGAACATTGTCTTAAATTATAAATATTTTTGTTGCAAAACAAGCCAATATACAGAGAGACATGCTTGTATTATGCAGCATCAGTACTTTTGCAAACAATAGATTGTATATGCAGTGTGCTCAAGTGTTTAGATTTGACTACAAGGCCACCCACTGGAGGCCACTCCAGTTGTTCGTGATTTACTGGAAGATATTTTAAAGCTTGACATAAAAAATTATATATACCGTTTAAAAGTTTGAGATCAGTAAAATTTTTCATGTTTTTTAAAAAAGTTTCTTATGCTCATCAAGGTTGCATTATTTGATCAAAAATACAGAAGAAAAAACAGTAAAATTGTGAAATATTATTGCAAGTTTTCTGTTTTAACATAATTCAAAATGTAATTTATTTCTGTGATGCAAAGCTGAATTTTCAGCATCATTACTCCAGTCTTCAGTGTCACATGATCCTTCAGAAATCATTCAAATATGCAAATATGATTGATTATCGTTGTTGGAAAAAGCTGTGCTGCTTAATTTTTTGGAACCTTTGATACTTTTTTTAGGATTCTTTAATGAATAAAAGGTTAAAAAGAAAGCATTTATTAAAAATAGAAATGTTGTCTAATAATAAAAGTCTTTACTATCACTTTTTTATCAGTTTAACACATCCTTTTTAAATAAAAGTATTACTTTCTTTCAAAAAAAAAAAGAAAATAAGAAAAAATTTACTGACCCCAAACTTTTGAAAGGGTAATGTATATAATTACAAAAAGATTTCTATTTTAAATAAATGGTGTTATGTATGTATTTATTTATTTTACTTTTTTATTCATCTAAAAATTACGAAAAAAAAATTATCACAGGCAAATTAATCAAATTCATCAAATTTGGCAGCACAACTGTTTTAAATGTTTATAAGAAATTGTCACATTAGAATAATTTTTGAAAATCTGAATTATTTCTGAATCATGTGACACTGAAGACTGGAGTAATGATGCTGAAAATTCAGCTTTGCATCACAGGAATAAATTATATTTTAAAGTGTATTAAAATAGAAAACTGTTATTTTAAATTGTAATAATGTTTTTTTTCTGTATTTTTTATTTCTCAAATAAATGCAGCCTTGATGAGCTGAAGAGACTTCTTTAAAAAATGGCGATGCATAATATTTTCTTTATTTAAATGACTTTTCCAGTTTTCAAAATCAATTTTTTTTTTTAAATTAGGCTACCTGATACATTCAGGTTTTTCAAGACCTGGTTCTTCACAGAAAAAGAATAGTAATTGAGGGGATGAATTAAAATAAGAAATATCTTTTTTTCTTATTGTAAATCATTAAATATATCCAGGCCACCTTGGAAGTTTACTGAGGCCCCCCTGGTTGAGATCCACTGGTTTAGATGTTAAAATCAGCTTTCTTTTTAAATCTGCAGGCCGCATAGATTCACAGGAGATCATGCAGTCACTAAGAGACCTCGGGGTTCATATATCTGAGGAACAGGCTGAAAAGATCCTCAAGAGGTAATTTGTTTTATTGATCGTATCTGTCCAACCCCCTTCATTCTCTTTAGTCTTTTATTCCCAGCAAATAATTCAGACCTGACTTGATCTGTATAGAGTTGGGCTGACTGGGAATCCTCGCCTAAAAGCAGCACATGTTATACAGCACGTCTCCTAGTTCTGATTTTCCAGCATGTTTCTGTGACCAGTCAAAACCAGTTTTTGGAGCTCCTAAATAAAAAACCAGAATCCCATGTACAAATTACTCACAGCGCATACAATAATAAAGTTCTTTTTTATTTTCTGTCTGTGTGCACAGTATGTGTGTAAATGTCTTTGGTCGTACGCTTTCTGTCTCTATTTCTTTATCACTCTCTCCTTCTTGTGATCCCACCCCCACTCTCTCTCTCTGCTCATCTTATCAGAATAAGGAGGGGTCATATATGTGCCCCTATAATGTAGTAAGTAGTGCTCTTCTCCCTGCATGTTTGACTTGCTCAGTTCACATTTCATCTGTGCCGTTTTCATTTTGCATTTTTGAGGTAAAATATTTCTCTCTCTCTCTCTCTCTCTCAGAAGCTATTTTGTCTCATGGGGTAATGCTTTGGAAATATTAAGTACACTAAAGATGGATTTTTGATGAATAACAACAAAACTCAGGAAAAAAAGCTTTCTTAAAATATTTAAAGAAGAATTCTAAATGTGAATGTCAAAATAGATCTGAAACCAGGGATATTATTGCATGTGATTTAATTTTTATTTTCTATTAGCTGCTTGACTGTACATCATTAATTTTGGTAGAAGTTTTGCAAGCAGTTTCTTATGTAAGTGCATACATTTTAGAAAATGTAAGCTGGTTTTCTTTTTTTTTTTTTTTTTTTTTCCAAATAAGAGGCTGCGACCCAGAGCCAAAGTTGTTCCTGGCATATTACTTAGTTTTGGTTTCTTTTTGTTTTTTTAATTTGAACAGTATGGATAAAAACGGTACGATGACGATTGACTGGAATGAATGGAGAGATTATCATCTGCTTCATCCTGCTGACAACATTCCTGAAATCATTCTCTACTGGAAACACTCCACGGTAAAACAAAACCACACCATCCTGCCATGTGCATTACAGTTCAAAGTTTCCAGCTTCGCTTTAAGCGCTAACTCTCTCTCAATGAGGAGGTTATGGTGCTTTTTATAGTCTCTTTATTCTGTGTAAATTGCCTTTAGTTGCATCACCGACATTGACCACACATCTCATTTAAGCTCATTTAATTAAATTTGTTTTGTCGCACTTGAAATACTCCTGAATGGGACAAAAGGGGGTCACTGTGATCCAGTCTGATCCTGTTAAACAGATCAACAGTGTTCTAACGTCACTGCCTTGACCTTTTTGACCAAGGAGAGTTAGATGTGTCTACCTTATTGATTAACACTGTACCGAGGTCAAGAGATAACTCAATAATTATTTACACTTATATTACAGATCATTTGATTTGAAAAATAAAGCTAGTTATTTGTAGCATTGTGTTATCATAATTAAAGTTTCAGTATTTTATTGACAAAACATTACATTTAGCCACACCACACCAATGAAGATCAACTGTATGTCATATTAAAGCGGGATGATATAAAAAGGACTGAACTATATTTATAAATATCCATGGAAAAGAGTAAGATAGATACCTCTCATCATATGCATTTTTATGTCTGTTTGCTTACAGAAGAATTTTTCTACTACTAACGATAGGTCATCCGACCGGTTGATTGTTCATTCATTATGTTCTCTTGTGCATGTAATCTCACTCCACATGATGTCATTTCCTCTGTACAGATATTTGATGTAGGGGAAAGTATGCTGGTCCCTGATGAGTTTACGGCAGAGGAGAAGAAAACAGGGATGTGGTGGCGACACCTGGTAGCAGGAGGTGGAGCAGGTGCAGTGTCCCGAACCTGTACTGCACCCCTGGATCGCCTTAAGGTTCTAATGCAGGTATGAGACCCACTGACACTACATGTATACAACTTAGTTACTGAATAATAGTTATATTTTTTTTTAGATTTTTTATATTAGGGTTAACGTATACAATTCCATTTTTTTAAGAAGTTTCTTATGGTCACCAAGGCTGCATTTATTTGATCAAAAATCCAGTAAAAAACAGTAATATTGTGAAACATTATTTCAATGTAAAATAACTGTTTTCTATGTAAATGTATTTTAAAATGTAATTTATTACTGTAATGCAAAGCTTAATTTTCATCATCATTACTCTAGTCTTCAGTGTCACATGATCCCATAGAAATCATTCTAATATGCTGATTTATTATTAATGTTGAAAACAGTTTTGCTGCTTAATATAACCTGTGATATTTTTTTCAGGATTCTTTAAGAAATAAAAAGTTAAAAAGAACAGCATTTATTTAAAATAGAAATCTTTTGTAACAATATAAACTACTATTTAAAAGTGTGTCATCAGTAATTTTTTTTATTCTTTTTTTTGTTTTTGTTTTTAAAGAAATGAGTAATTTTATTCACCAAGGATAAAAAGTGATAGCAAAGACCTATATTGTTAGAAATAATTTCTATTTGAATAAATGCTTTCTTTTTAACTTTTTATTCATCAAAGAATCTTGAAAAAATAATCACAGGTTTCAAAAAATATATATTAAGCAGTAAAACTTTCAAACATTAATAATAAAAGTAATAAATCAGCATATTAGAATGATTTCTGATGGATCGTGTGACACTGAAGACTGGAGTAATAGCTGATGAAAATTCAGCTTTGTATCACAGAAATAAATTATTTTAAAATATATTAAAACAGAAAACCGTTATTTTAAACTGTTATCATATTTCACAATATAACTTACAATATTAATTACAATATTAATATCAAAAGTAAAAATCTTATTGATCCCAAACTTTTGAACAGCATTGTATTAATTTGTATTTATATTAATATTTTTATTATTTTATACTTATGAAGATTTATATTATTTTGTATGTAAAATGTTATTACAGATTAAAATCTTAATTTAAAAACAAAATAAACATTATTCCATTTAAATATTTAAAATGTACTATTGTACTAAAGTTTACTCCTGTGATGGCAAAATTCAATTTTCAGCAGTCATTCAGTACTCCAGTGTCACATGATTCTTCAGAAGTCAAGGTGTTTAAGAAACATTTCTTATCTTTATCAACGTTACATAATGTTACTTTTTTGTAACACAAAATTCTAAACTGACACTTTTGATCAATTTATTGTGTCCTCACCACAGCATATGTTTTGTGAGAACCATCTAGGTTTGTGAGCTAAAGTCCTAGGTTGAAACCCCAGTTGGGGTGGTACACTGTACATGAACTAAAGTGTTAGTGAGATCCCATGTCACCAGTGTGCTGTTTATGAAGAGACTTCATTTTTGGTTGCTTTAGAGACACTGCTACTGTAGTAAGTGTACTGTAGAGTCACTATTGTACATGATGTTCTGTTCTTTGGATGAGTGCCTCGGTGGATGACCATGCACATCACGTCAGTTTCAGTTTGGTTTGGTGGATTTTAAAGTTGAATTCATAAGACTATAAAGGACATTGGAGCTTAGCTACCCTTAAAGCTTACCTTACCTGAAGTAACTTTGCATCAAAATGCTTAAAGGGGTCATCGGATGCAAAGTTCACTTTTACATGTTGTTTGAACATTAATGTGTGTTGGCAGTGTATGTACACATCTACCCTATAATGATAAAAATCCATGCAGTGGTTTTTAATTAATCTGTAAAAATATGGCCTTTTTCAAATCGAGCCATTCTCAGATGCCTATCGGTGTGGAGTCACACAGACGGAGGCCGCTCCAACGATAGTTGAATGACATGAGGATCTTACCTCAGACCTGCCTTACATCAGCTGTAACAGTCCGACCTCCATTGTTTCGATGCTGGAGCAGGGATGTAAGTTAGACAAGAAAATCTCCGATTGAGCGATTGAGGTGTTGTGTTGCTGGATGTAATAATGAACATAGTGGTTGTCATTTACTCCCGACATCTGAGCTGCTGAAGATGCAGTGGATTACGTTTGTTTGTGAAGGGAATGCGCCTCCCGATCTACATATATCCGTCTATGTTCGCCCGAATCATTCGTGATCCAGCTTCACTTACAGCAGAAGTGAGTATAAGGGTTTTTTATGAATCTTTGTGATCGCCTATCCTAATAACGTGCTAGTTAGCAAGTTTAGTGGCTAAACGTGGCTAAATGCGGCTAAAGTAAACAGGCTATTCACTCCACAGAGAGAAGAGAGGGGTGGGGCGAACAGAGCTCATTAACATTTAAAGCAACCTCGACCAGAACAGGATGATTTTTGTAAAGCTGATTTTGGCAAGGTGAAAATGGTGTTGTTTTACACTACCATTGAGAATGACCCCTTTAAATGAAACAATTTACATGCAAATTCAGATGTTTAACCACTGGAATGGTGTTGGCAGGTTCATGCGTCACGCAGCAACACCATGGGCATCGCCGGAGGATTCGCCCAAATGATCCGTGAGGGAGGACTTCGGTCACTGTGGCGAGGGAACGGCATGAACGTTTTGAAGATTGCACCTGAGTCTGCTATCAAGTTCATGGCGTATGAGCAGGTAGCTTGTTGTTGTAATCTTTTGCCAATTATTGAATAGATGTTACAAAATGATAATAACTTATAAAATCCTGGATATTTAAAATGATATGGTGCTAATACTGTATATTTTCCTAGCTGTTAAACAAACCGTTGCTTTGTTGATCTTATGCCATCAAATAAACTTTTTTCACTGAACATTATACCATTTTGTGGCTTAAAACCTTTGGAAAAAACCTTGCTATTTTATCTGTGACCTCTAAAGCTCATTTTCCTCGTTCTTTAGATTAAGCGGCTGATTGGCAGTAATCAGGAGACGTTGGGGATCCTGGAAAGGCTGGTTGCTGGGTCTCTAGCAGGAGCTATTGCTCAGAGCAGCATCTACCCCATGGAGGTAAGAACATAAACCATTGTTAAGAACACAGAGCAATGCTTTGAGAAAACAGAAGCTTTCTGCTCTGTCATTTCAATAATAATTATTAAACATAAGCTATTACTAGACCTCCCATGCATTCTTTGTATCATATTCTGTAATGTACAATTTTAAAAAATGATGTTTCCATAGTATTTAATTACTAACTGCCATCTCAGAAACCTAATGAAGTTGATGATGACTTTCTGTACCAAACAAAGCATTGCTTTGTTTAGATCTCTTGTAGCTTAAACAAAGCTTTTGTGTGTTTAAGGTTTTAAAAACTCGTCTTGCCCTGGGAAGGACGGGTCAGTACTCTGGTATCGTGGACTGTGCTAAACATATATTTAAGAAGGAGGGACTGACAGCCTTTTATAAAGGATATATTCCCAATATGTTGGGAATTATCCCTTACGCTGGAATAGACCTGGCTGTTTATGAGGTAAGTTTTACACAGTTAAACAATAGGAATACATATTTGTCAGGTGGAATAAAAATAACAACAAAGAGTAATAATAATTGACCAAATTACTAAAATTAAAACTGAAATATATATATATATTTTATTAAAAATATATGTTAATTCAGAATATTAGCAAATTCTATAATGGTCTATAAATAATACTAAAATCACACTGGGCTACATCCTTTTTTTTTTATTTTTGTTTCAGTTTTTTACCTCCTTAAAGGGATAGTTCACCCCAAAATGAAAAATCTGTCATTAATTTCTCATGTTCCAAAACCGTAAGAACTTCGTTCATTTTTGGGACACAAATGAAGATATTTTTGATGAAATCCGAGAGCTTTCTGACCCTGCACAGACAGCAACGCAACTGACATGTTCAAGGCTAGTAACAACGCTTCAAAGATAGTAACAACATCGTTAAAATAGTCCATGTGACATCAGTGGTTCAACTGTAATGTTATGAAGCTATGAGAATAATTTTAGTATGCAAAGAAAACAAAAATAATAACTTGAGGGTGAATAATTAATGACAGAATTTTGGGTAATCTATCCTTTTAATGTTTTGTTATGCACGTGTGTGTGTGTGTGTGTGTGTGTGTGTGTGGGTGTGTGTGTTTTGTTTGTTTGTTTGTTTTTAACAAAATTGTGTTATGTAGTAATTTATTTATTATTTTATATGTATATGTATATTTATATACCCATGTAACTTATGACTGGTTTTGTGATCCAGGGTCACATATTGTAAATTATATTAGAATTGCTATAATGTTACTCATGTCTCTCTTATTTTTATGTGTAGACATTAAAAAACTCATGGCTGCAGAGGTTTGCTACGGACAGTGCCGACCCGGGTGTGTTTGTGCTGCTAGCTTGCGGTACAATGTCTAGTACTTGTGGACAGTTAGCAAGCTACCCATTAGCCTTAGTGAGAACACGAATGCAGGCTCAAGGTAAGTCTTTAGACTCTCAAGTACATAATTAGAAGGCTTCCTGCTTGAAGTTTTGATCGTCTAATTCTATTGATTCGCATATGGTTTAATTTAGCGTTTTGTTCTTGCTCTGCATCGTTTAGCAGCGACTCAGGAAGGCAGTCCTCAGATGACCATGACAGGTCTCTTCAGACACATTGTACGGACAGAGGGCGCTATTGGACTCTATAGAGGCTTGGCACCCAACTTCATGAAGGTCATTCCTGCTGTTAGCATCAGCTACGTTGTGTATGAGAACCTAAAGATCACCCTTGGCGTCCAGTCCCGGTGAGGGGAACCAGAAGAACTTTTGTTTTTCCTCTCAACTTTTGTTTTGGATTACTGAAAGCGTTTGTCTAAGATGGCGTGTTTGCACTCGAGGAGCAGCGTAGGAACAGTCGGCCAAGAGCTTGCATGAGGGGGAAGACGAAATCTTTGCGTCAAAGAGGTTTGACTTTATTCAGAAGAGTAACTGGAATATATAAGACCAGGGACACGTATAGAAAAACTTTAAAGATCAATACCTCTGCATAAAATACAATCCTAGCTGTAAGTATAATGTGAGCATCTCAAAATTGGATCCAAACACTCCATTATTCCACCCCCTGAAGTTATGGGGTTGCGTTTGCTATATTTTAGTGGGGACCAAGAATATGCAAGAAATTTTGATAAACTACTTGATGAAAAAGAAGGGCCAAACACCTGATGGATTCAAAGAGCCAGATTTACTAAAGCATTTAGTATATGCACATTTCCTCTAAGTCTAAGAAAATAACACAGCATCCATTATTATTCATTTAAACTGCACAACTGGAATTTAACACGCTAAAGGCTTTGGAAGATACCATGCTAATAATCCTGGTGTAGTTCCTTCAGATCACTGAATCATCATTCCACTGGATGGCAGTGTTCAGTAATAGAGCTGACAGGCCCAATTTGTGAGATTACCCACATACATGCATTTTGCTCACATAATTTACTACTTAACTATTATTATACAATTTATTCCCTTGTAGTTTTATATTAATTGACATGCCAGTTTTCACATCTTGAAAGGATTGGAGTGTAACAAAGGAGATATTTGAAATATGTCTTATTCTTCAAATGGTCCCTGTTTTGTTGTTGAGGACTTTGCATTGTTAATTTATTATTTTTTTTTAATCTTGTATATTTATTTAATTTTGATTGAAGGTTTCCATAAAAAAAAAACAAGACTCTAAAAATTGAAACACTATATATGTGCACACACTCCCCATGGTGACTGGCAGCTAATCAAGCGTTATGTAAAAAGTGTTTTAACACTTCGGGTCAGTTTGAGAATAAATCCACATGTGGATCAAATCTAAAATTACCTGGGTTCGTGAATTCAGCACCAGCTTACATGTAGTGGGTTGAGTTCTGTGTGTAGATAGACACTGTCTGGTCTTAAAAAGACAGTTTCCCCAAAAATGAAAATTTTCATTAATTACTCACCCTCATGTTGTTCCAAACCTGTAAGACATTCATTCGTCTTCGGAACACAAATTAAGATTTTTTTGATGAAATCCGAGAGCTTTCTGAGGCTGCATAGACAGCAATGCAACTACCACGTTCAAGGCCCAGAAAGGTAGTAAAGACATTGATAAAATAGTCCACTCAACTGTAATTTTATAAAGCTACAAGAATACTTTTTGTGCGCAAAGAAAACTCATTATTTTTGTTTTCTTTGCGCACAAACAGTATTCTTGTAACTTCATAACATTATGGTTGAGTCAGTAGTTATGGAGTATCAAAAAGCTTTCTGATTTCATCAGAAATATCTTAATTCGTGTTTTGTAGATGAACAATCTTACGGGTTTGGAAAGAAGTGAGGGTGAGTAGTTAATGACAGATTTTCATTTTTTGGTGAACTGTCCCTTTAAATTGAAGAAAGCAATGCTACACATTGATTGTTCATTCACTGATAGATTTTCTGCATGACTGCAGTGTAAATACAGTTACCAGTATTATTTTGCAAGGATTTCAAACATATAACACTCTGATTTAAACTCTAGGCGAGGAACATATTTAAGCACTTTATTTTAATAAAAAATAAACCAGACTTGAATTTTTAGGAGTATTTACAATGGAATGATAGTATTCAGTAATTGTAGTGGTTGCGATTTATGTAAATATTATTTTTCAGCATTTATGTTTGTATCAGGTTGAGGGGCAGAAAGGAAACACTAAAAATGTACAGTATAGGTTAGGATCTCTTCAAAAAAAAAAAAAAAAAATGTAGTTGACTCTACTCTGCAGCAGTAGCCAAGTATCTTCTATATTGCTTATGACATATTTCAGGATTGGCACCCTGATGTGCATTTTGACTGACACGGAAAAATAAGTTGCCCTTACAGCTATTGCATGTGAAGTCCTAAAACCCACCAGTTCAATGGGTTGTTGCCCTTTGTAATTCCACAAAACCATAGTGTTAATATAGTTGCCTTATTTATAAATAAAATAAAGCTGCTTATAGACTATTTGGGGGAAATGTAGGGAGACTGTGTTAATATCAGTCTGAAATATTTTTCTAATGTCTTGATTCTCAGGGAGAATTCAGTGGTCTCAGATACTTCAGTGCAGATTAGACTCCTGAGACTCTTCTCCATTGAGATCTGGAACAGATATTTGCATGTTTGTGAGTTTGTGCAGGCCTAGGATCAGTTTGCCTAATATTAAAAAAATGACTTAATGACTTAGATCAGTGAAAAACAGCAAATAGCCTTCTGTGTCCCAATGGTGGTTGAACTGAACTCAGCTGTGGCCCGAATCCCTTTGGATCAATTCAGTCTTTGTAATGCATGTATGTGTGTCTTGTCTGAATATGCACAAATTGCACTGTAGAGTCTTTACAGGGCTTTAAAAGCTGTATTGCCTGCCTCATAATGGATGCAGCTTGTGTTTTTTGTTTGTTTTGCATTTTGCACCTTTTTTTTCCACTGTTTCTCACAGGAGAAATCTTTGGACTACTCTGGACTTGTGAGCTCGACCCATTTGTGTGGTTGTCCTGAGGCTAAAGGCGTTAGATTTGTGTGTTTTTTGTGGCGTTCAACACAATCAAGGAATGCCGCCTTTTGAGACTGCCTGTAATCTATTGCCTTACTGTTCAGCTGTTTGGTAGTGAGTGTAAATGCACCACGTTCGCTACATGTATATCAATATGTACTGTTGCTGGGGTCCCCCGAGTGTCATAAACATACACGCTAATGAAATATCCAAATATTTGTACTGCAAAACATATCTAGATGTGATGACACATCGGTGAAAGTCGATGCAGAGATGTGCAAATCAATGTTTACTGGACAAAAAAGGAAATACAAACTACGTCCTCTAGAATGCAGAAATTGAATGTAAAGCGAAAATATTTATGTTTGTAAAATAACTGTTAAATAAAGTTATTCTTGATTATGTTCATGGAAGTTGGGTGTGTAGTGTTGTTGTTTTTTTTTTTGTTTTTTTTTCTTTCTTTCTGTCCTATCCCGATCTATCCTAGGTCACATCTATTTACCTAATAACTTTATTTGATTTATTTATTTTTTCTGATTGTTGGAAGATATGCATTTTGCTCAGTTCTGTTACTAAAATCTCATGTGTCTTTTAAAAAGCATGTTTAAAAAGGATGTTAAAAAAAAACCATGTCAACTAATTTCTGTTTTCCTTTAAAAATGTGTTTTTTTTTTGTTTTTTTTTTTTTTTGATTGGTTACAAGTTTAAATAATTGGTATTTATGACAAAAAAAAATTGATAAATATGCGCAAAGAATAATGCAAAGCCATTTTAAGCCACATTCCGTTTAAAGGAATTAAACTTTTCAGTAGAATGTAAACTGTAAAACATTGCTTTCATGGGATATTTTGATTAGGTTGCTCATTCAATTTTAGTAGGTAAATGGTCGTTTTTGCTTGTGTTAAAAAAAAAAAAAAAATGTTAGAAAATTAAATCAAATCTCATTTCATCAAATTCATCATACACTGTTCAATTTATCTAATATAACTAATTTTTTATAATCTTGAAGATGTTCCCTGATTACTATAATATGGAAGCCTGTTTCCGCCACTAAATAAAAAATAAAAAAGGTAATTGCGACTTTGGATTGCACAATTAATGTACTATTGAATATGTTCTGCTGATTTCTGCTTTTCTTGACAAACTAAAGTTAAATAGGTGGTAAAGATACGTACGTATTAATGAAGATATTAGCCTAATATTTCACTTACCTGACCGGAAATGCTAAGTAACAAACACAAATCTTGTCAAGATTCTTGGCCAGGAAATCCTGGTTCAGTTTGTCCGACCATAAACGCCTTTTGTTCCTCAGTTTTTTGCACTCTTCTTGATTTGTTATAATTTTGGCAGTCCATAGTACTTCAAATGTTTTTCCCGGTCTGACCGATTAGTACAGCCCAAAACATGACAATAATTGACCATTTTCAGCAGCAATAATGAGCCAATTAGGCCTTTAATTTGATTCAGTGGCGTTGTTTACATTCAGTGCCGCCATTGATGACAACTCATGAAAACACTCTTATTAGGCAATTCTGACTTTATAACTCGCAATTGCGGGTTTATATCATGCAATTCTAAGAAACAAGGTCAGACTTGCGAGTATGACTTAATTTCTCAGAATTGCGAGTTTATATCTAGAAGTTCTGACTTTATAACTCACAATTGCGAGTTTATATCACCAATTCTTTTTTTAGTGGTGGAAACAGGCTTCTATAGGTAATATTAAATTGGTCAAAGTTAGTATTTTTTTAAAAGTTTTATACTGAACTGATTCCTGATGTAAGTGATGCCTCACAGTAAAGCAGGAAGGAACAACTCAGCAGACTAATCACATGACAGCGGTTAGCTTTCTGAGGAAGTCATTCATCCGCAGACCTAGAGTAAATACTGTCTGTGTTTGAAAAACCTACTTTGCTGCCTACCTAGACAGCATTTTGGGATGTTCCGAGTCAGATCGCTACTGACCGGCTTTGATTCTTAAACTAATTCGAGCTGTTAGAGAGAAGCAAGAATACAGTTTAGCTAGCCTAAGGCTTTGACACACAGCTATATTTGCCTAAGGGGAGTTCCCAAATGACTCCTGTAAACTAAATGTGCCTTGACAGTAGTTTTCTTATTTCGACAAGTATGTGCAACTCCAGGCATATGTTTATTGTACCAACCACACGCTGATCACGAGTTGCAAGCTGTGAAAACAGGATCCAGAAGAGAGTCCACTCGACTCGGGGTTTGTTGTCGGATTATTAATGTGTTAACACTCCAGCAGGGAATTATGTTGTCATTCGAGGAAGCTAAAGCGAGGTTAGAAACTGCAGGACAGAGCCATGTATTACAATTTTGGGCTGAACTTTCTGCGGAAGAAACCAATGCGCTTCTGGAGGAGATATCTCAGCTCAAGCCTGAAGAGTTACTCGAGCACTGCCGAGCAGCTGCTGAGGCTGCAAGCCGACACTCGAGTGCTGATGGTCGGCTAGACGCGCGGATGGAGCCCGTTCCTCCAGAGTTCATCGGAAGTGTGCGTAAAAGTGACAAAGAAACACTTCAGATGTGGGGTGATGAAGGTACAGCTCCAAGGCTCAAAATAGCATACAACAAAATATGTGTTATTTTTTTACAAGGTGGCCAAAAGTAAGATTGCATGCATTGAAGACTATGTAAAAGACTTCTGTCTTCAGGGTTATTGCAGATTTCACAGGACAAAGTGGCTGTTTTGCTGTTAGCCGGTGGTCAGGGGACTCGACTTGGAGTGCCATATCCCAAGGGCATGTACAGTGTTGGGCTTCCAAGTGGGAAAACCTTGTACCAAATCCAGGCTGAGCGTATCCAGAAGGTGCAAGACCTGGCCAATGTGAAGCATGGTTGTAGGTGCACAGTACCATGGTATGGCTCTTTATTAGCAATTCAAATGAAGGTCTTTCTGAGCTTTCTGCTAACTATAAACACTTTTTTCCCCCTCATTTTTGTAGACAAGCAAATATCATTTCCACCACATTTCAAAAGATGTTGCATAGCATTCTGTTCTGGAAATGACCTCCGAAACAAGGACAGCTGTAATTTGTGTAAAAAAAATTAATCATATAATTAAATAAAATAAAAATGAATGTTTCTATGAATCATTTTCATATTTGTAACCAGTTTAAAAGTCTGGGACATGGATAAAACAACCCTGGGGACACTAAAAGTGCTTGTAGTTGAATAAACACTCATGAATTTATTCATAAACAACCTCCAAATGACAGAAGAACAATTATCTTTTTTATTTTATGTGAACAGGTACATAATGACCAGTGAGTTCACTTTGGGACCCACAGAGACGTTCTTCAAAGACCATCAATATTTTGGTCTTTGTCCATCCAACGTAGTCATGTTTGAGCAGAGAATGATACCAGCCGTAGGCTTTGATGGAAAGATCATCCTAGAGAAGAAGAACAAAATAGCCATGGCTCCAGGTCAGAGAGAATTTGGTTGGCTTCAGAAGGAAAACTAATTTTGCTTCAAATGCTGTTTGCATCCAATGTCTTTATTCACTACAGATGGAAATGGTGGCCTCTATCGTGCTCTAGTGGACAACAAGATTTTGGAGGACTTGGAGAGGAGGGGTGTGGAGTATCTTCACGTGTACTGTGTAGACAACATCTTGGTGAAGATGGCAGACCCAGTCTTTATTGGCTTTTGTGTAAGCAAAGGGGCAGACTGTGGTGCCAAGGTAAAAATATCCCGTCTGTAGACCCGAATTCTATCCCAAGCATTATTCATTTATTATTATTTATTCTTTTTGTGCCTTATTTGCTATGTTTACCTTTATTTTGGTCAGGTGGTGGATAAGGCATATCCTGCAGAGCCTGTTGGAGTGGTGTGTCGTGTAGACGGCCTGTATCAGGTGATCGAGTACAGTGAGGTCCAACCAGAGACTGCAGAAATGAAAGGCCCAGGAGGAGAGCTCCTGTTCCGTGCTGGGAACATCTGCAACCACTTCTTCACCCGAGACTTCTTAAAGGACGTGACTGAGTATGTGGTCGACATAGAATTCTAATATACAATCAAATTGTCTTAAGTGTTTCTTAAGTCAGCTTTTCATTGTCCATAAAGGAGATTTTATGCTACATTATTCACCTTTTTCCTGAGTAACCGATGAGCACTGCTGTTTGCACTTCCGTTTGGATGCTCTCGTGTTCCTGTATCCATAGAAATCCATGTTAAAATGGGGTAAAAAAATGGACTGAACTAATTAAACTAAAACTTATTAAATAAAACTAAATATAAAAATGTGCGCAGTGTAAAGTTGTGACCCTGGACCACGAACCAGTCTTAAAGGAGAGGTTCACTTCAAGAACAAAAATTTACAGATAATGTACTCACCCCCTTGTCATCCAAGTTGTTATGTCTTTCTTCAGTCGATAAGTAATTATGTTTCTTGAGGAAAACTTACAGTTTAATGGAGCTTTAAATGGCTCTAAACAATCCCAGCCGAGGGTCTTATCTAGCGAAACAATCGGTCAGGTCATTTTGAAACAAATTGACAATTTATTTACTTTTTAACCTCAAATGCTCATCTTGTTTCGTCTCTGTGATGCGCATACATAGTCCATGTAATCCGGGTCAGTACAGTTAGGGTATGTCAAAAAACTCCCGTCTCGTTTTCTTCTTCAACATCAAAATCGTCCTACATCGCTGTTTTACCTTTTTTTTATTTTTTTTTATAAAGGGCATTTGATCTTCTTTGCCTGTTCACTTTGTAAACACTGGGTTGGTACTGCAGCAATGTAGGACGATTTTGAAGTTGGGGAAGAATACGAGATGAGAGTTTTTCGACATACCCTAACTGTATTGACCGTATTGAACCGGAAAAAAACAGAGTTCACGCAGACTTAGACAGAATGAGAGTTTGAGGTTAAAAAGTATATAAACTGTCAATTTGTTTTGAAAATGACCGATCGTTTTGCTAGATAAGACCCTTCTTCCTTGGCTGGGATCGTTTAGAGCCATGTGAAGCTGCATTTAAACTGCATTTTGGAAGTTCAAACTTGGGACACCATTAAAGTCCACCAAATGGAGATAATTCCTGAATTTGTTTTCTCAAGAAATATAATTTCTTATTGACTGTAGAAAGAAAGACACAAACATCTTGGATGACAAGGGTGTGAGTAAATTATTTGTAAATTTTTGTTCTGGAAGTGAACTTCTCCTTTAAGTAGCACGGGTATATTTGTGGCAATAGCCAAAAATACACTGTATGGGTCAAAATGATTGATTTTTCTTTTGTGGTCCAGGGTCACATTTATGAATGGCAGTGAAATGACGCAACTGACACTGGTAGGGCACATGGCCGTAACAACATGGCGGATGTAGTACATCCGAAATTTCATTCATACTACCCATAGCCATACTATATGGAACAAATATTCTTTAATGGTTGTGAAACCCATGAAAGATTTACGTTATTTTAAAAAATACACGTTGTTTTATACATATTGTGGACGTGAAATGGATGTGCTTGGAGAGCTACTGGCACTACCTGTTGCTATTTTTACCACAACACAACTCAGAAAATAAAATACTGGTAAAATGACCACAGCAGGTGGTGATGGATATAAGTGTAGGCTTAAGCCAAATGCCGTACCACCGATTCTCCATACAAGAAGGAATATTGAGTGAAATCTGCACTGAGAAACTCCTTCTGTGGCTGGACCATTATGCCAAGCATCAGCATGTTTACATCCTGCCAGGATGGCATCTAGCATTTCTTGTTTCTGCTGTTTGTAAGCTCTAAATAGCTGTGGTCTACTAAAAGCCTCAAATGCATCAGAGCTAAAGTAGAGAGAACAAAGACGCAGGTCTTCAGAAAGTTTTATTCATCCACAGGCATCTTCCCATTCTTTGCTCCTCTTCTAATCACTAGGAATAGCAGTGAAGACTTCTATCTGTTCTCTTGTTGCCCCTCGACTGAAAATTACAACCAAAAGTCGCACAATGTGGCATCGTATCAAATTATATTTTCCGAGTTGTGCTGCGGTAAAAATAGCAACAGGTAGTGCCAGCTCACTGAGTGTAGCCATTTCTAGTCATTGAAATAATGGCACCCCCCATAGTCCAAAATATGTTTAAAACGATGTGGATGTTTTAAATAACGTAAGTCTTTCATGGGATTTCTGCTACATATTTCAGTAAGAGATGTAATTTATGTTATATTAAGCCATACAAGTCCCTTTAAAGAATTAGCAACATATTGACTGACTTAAACATTGCCCTTTGTACAAAATAATTCCTATTTCAATTGCAGCAAGTTTGAGAGTCAGCTGAAACAGCATGTGGCAATCAAGAAAGTGCCATTTGTGGATGGAGAAGGGAACCTGGTGAAACCAACCAAGCCCAATGGCATCAAAATGGAGAAATTTGTCTTTGACGTCTTTCAGTTCTCAAAGTATGTTTTACATTTACCTTTAATTTAGGCAAATTCGGGTATCGCTATCTTTCTCACCATCGTGTTTTTTTTTTTTTTTTGCAGGAAATTTGTCGCCTTTGAGGTGCTGAGAGAGGAGGAATTCTCACCCCTGAAAAATGCTGATGGGGCGCCTCTGGACACACCAACTACAGCACGCCGATCCTTGTTAGCACAACATTATCGCTGGGCTCTGGCAGCTGGTGGAAACTTCCTGGATGAGCAAGATAAACCCATCCCCCCAAAACACAGGTGGCAACACAAAATACCCTTTATTAAATCAGCAGAAAAATATCAAGTCATTAAAGGGAACTCTGGGTATTAAGACTTGTATGGCTTAATATAACGTAAATTATGTCTCTTACTGAAATATGTAGCAGAAAACCCATGAAAAATCCACACAGTTTTGGATTACTTCAATGATATTATATGGCTGCACTCAGTGAGGTACTGCCAATACCTGTTGCTATTTTTACTGCAACTCAACTTGGAAAATAAAATACTGTTACAGTGCCACATTGTGCCACTTTTTGTTGTGTCAGTCGAAGGTCAACAAAAGAACTCATGTAAGTCTTCACTGCTTTTCCTAGCAATAAGAAGAGGAGCAAAGAATGGGAAGATGCCTGTGGATACCTGCATCTTTGTTCTCTCCACTTTAGCCACGATGCCCCTGAGACGTTTAGTAGATTGCAGCTACTGAAAGAGCTTAGAAATGGCAGAGACAGGAAACGCTAGATGCCATCCTGGCAGGATGTAAACATGCCGACGCTTGTCAGGGCGCTGCACATACTAAAGGAGTTTCTCGGCGCAGATTACACATGATATCCAGAGCGTTTAGACTCCTTGTGCAGAAAATCGATGGTACGACATTTAGTTTAAGCCTACACTTACATCCATTGCCACCTATAAGTTCTTTCAGTAGCTGTGTGTCTTCGTATCAGTATTTTATTTTTAGAGTTGTGTATTCTGAATTGCGTTTGACGGTAAAAATAGCAACAGGTAGCACCAGTAGCTCACCGAGTGCAACCATTTCACGACATAATGGCGCCCCCCCCATAATTCAAAATATTTATAAAACTATGTGGATTTTTTTAAAACAACATCATTCATAGGTTTTCTACTACATATTTCAGTAAGATACATTATTTATGTTATATTAAGCCATACATGTCATAATACCCAGTGTTCCCTTTAAAGGGATAGTTCACCCAAAAATGAAAACTCATTCATTACTCAAGTCATTAATTATTCACCTTCATGCCATTCCAAACCTGTAAGACCTTTGTTCATCTTCGGAACACAAATTAAGATACTTTTGATGAAATGAGAGCTTTCTGACCCTCCATAGACAGCAAGGGTTCTTCCACTTTCAAGGTGCAGAAAGGTACCAAGCCCATTGACAAAATAGTCTATGTGACCGTTCAACCGTAATGTTATGAAGCTACAAGAATACTTTTTGTGTGCCATAAAAAACAAAAATACTGACTTTGAGTGTACGTACTGAGGGTAAGTAAATTAATGACAGAATCCTTTCAAGTCGTAACAAGTGAATAAAAATCATGTTTTACCAGAGATTGTTTTGGTTAAAAGTGTGTTCTAAATGTACAGTAAATGCTATATTGCAAGATTCCTCAAGTATTGTAGTTATACTACACCAGATGTAGAGAAGGATATGATCTAGAAATTTCCATTCTTGTTATGAATCCAATACCTTTCAACACGCTTGACCTGAAATGAATATGGCTAAAAGGAATTTACCCATTCATGCAGAAAATGAACTCTTTTGAGGCAGTTCCTAAGATGGTGTGTGGTTGATAATAACGTGGTCTACTCTTTCTTTTGCAGTGTGACACAGAATGAAGACCCTCCAGCAATCTGTGAAATCTCTCCACTTGTCTCATACTTTGGCGAGGTAAAAATGTGACTACTTGAAAACTGGAGTTGCTAATACTGATAAAGATTCCAGTTTTTGAAATGTATGTTATCACAAAAGCAAAATATTTGAGTCCTGGAAATAGTTGTTTGATTACAAAATGTTACAGTTCATACAAAACGAGGCAAGCAGCCCAGAGTGTAAAAAAGAATAACAAGCAAGTGTGAACATATGGAGCATGATGTGAAACAGAGCGAATGATGTCAGAGTAGTTTTCCTGTTCTCAGGAGAGAGTTCAAGAGACAGCTGTAACACTCTCTTTTTCTCCTTTTTTCATTTTTCCCTCCATGACACATGGTCATACTTTAACTGCTGTGTTTTACAGGGTCTGGAAAAGCTGCTGAAACAGAAGAACTTGAAGTCTCCTTTTCTACTTGATGAGAATGAAGCCAAGAAACTTGTGCAAACTACATAGTGCTTCCAAATGAGAATTCTTATGTTCAGGGATAGGCAAATATTAAAGGAAATGAAAGGGATGTTTACAAATCAAAAATAAATAAATAAAAATTTGGGGTTGGTAAGATTTTTGGTGATAAAATACTCATCAAGGCTGTATTTATCACAAATACAGAACAAATGACAATGACAACTTAAAATAACACATTTTTTAAATTATTATTATTTTAATATTTTTTAAAATGTAATCTATTCCCATAATGGGAAAGCTGAATTTTCAGCAGCCATTACTCCAGTCTTCAGTGTCACATAATCCTTAAGAAATTTGCACTCAAGAAACATTTTTTCTTATCAGTGTTGTTAACGGATTTCATGACGTATAGAAATTTTAAATAGCATTCATTTGATATCAAAATCTTATTATAATGAATTTTATAACTGTGAAATGTCTTTACTGTCACGATCCTTGGAGAATAAAACTATTTATTTTATTACAAAAAAAAAAATCTTACTGACCCCAAATATTATTACATAATTATATATAATAATTAGAGTAAGGTTAATTCTTTATAAAAACGGCTGATGTATGATTACAAAATACAATGTGATCTTTTTATTAGTTTGTATCGCCGTAAATTGCATTACATATAATTTTATACAATTTTACAACAACAATAAAATCATATACCCACTTACAGTGTGTTTTCTTTATCTTTGGCTCTGCCTTTGCATCCCAGTTTCAAGCCGAGACGTCACATGACCGCAGCTGACCAATAGGAAGCGTGACATGTACCCGATTCGCGTCTAAGCAGCGGAACGGCATCAACAAGCTTATTAGAGCGAGAGAAACACAGTATCTAAATGAAGTACTGCGCTTCGGTTGCGTTATGATGCTATAACCTGCTGCATTAGATGTGCAGCATAAAAAGTTGCATGCTCGGGTGAAATATTGTGGTTAAAATGGTTCTTGTTCTGGAATTTAGCGTAGGACGCGTAGGAGCTCACTTGACAGCTGGAATGTAACTGGGTTTCTTATGAGCTGGCTAACACAGCTAGCTGCCTGAGTCCGAGAATAAGATGCATTTCAGTACGAGCACACAGCAGATGCATGCTTAGGTGTATATAGATGTATATGCTAGGATGTTCAAAAATGTGTTCGGATCAGGATTCCTGGTGAGGACCGCTCATGTCATCTTGACATGGGTTATAACGTTGATTCTCTTCCTTCACGACACCGGTAAGTGCTCCGCTCCTAATAGATGCTGATTCTGCTGCGAGTATATCTGCCTCATCTATTGACGTGTTATTTTATGGCTACAGTAGCTATATGATGTACATGATGCTGCTGCTTCACACCTGTATCTGCATCACTGTCTTTGAGATCCAGTCCTCTACCACTTACTTTGCCAATCAACGTTTAGATGATCTGTAACTCTTGTACTCTAGCACTCTGTTACATTTTGTTCTCTGCAGTTCTCTTCTATCCTACTGGACACTTTCTATTCTGCTGAGATTATAAAATAAAAGCTAAAAGACAAAATGAGATAAAAAGACACAAAGTTAAATTATAGTTGTGACATAAAAATCAAAACTATGACATAAGTAGAAATTATGATAAAATTATGAGACGCTTAAGTCATTTATGACATAAAAAGTAAAAATAATGACAAAAAGTCAAAATTAAAAGAGATAAAAAGCTGACAAAAAATAATTTTGGCAAAATTAAAAAATTAGATACTAAGTTGGCATTGATATAGTAAGCTGTAATTATAAGATAAACACAAAATTATGACAAATTTTATCTGGAGATTTTTATGCCCAGAATTTCAAGTTTGCACTATTTGCCAGTTGTCAAAGCCAGTCTGCAGATTTTGGTAAGTCGAAGTTGACAGATTTAATATAAAATTGCGTATAGTGTATGGATGGGCACAGTCTCAAATTTTTCAGTTTCAGACTATGATTCTGTCCATTCTGAGGACATCAAACATTCTATAACACACGATTTTAAAACACAATTTTGTTTTCGGAAAGTCTGGTAGTGTGTGATCCTCAGTCATTTAGTGTATCATGCCTATTTTTTCTTTCTGTTTATAAATTTGATAAGTGTATGATGCCTAATGTAAAATCTTTCCAGATTTAAAAGTCATGCAACATATTCCAGCTTTTAGGATGCCATATGGGCTTCCAGAGTTGTGCAATATTACACTCCACTGTTTTGTTTTACTGTAATATATTGTGTGATTCTGTTTTGTTCTGCTGTGCTCTATGTCTGTTCTTCTCTGTTATACTATAATTTCTGCACCACTGTATTCCATTCTACTACACTATTTTTCTTCCACACAGACCTCCGCAAGCAGGAGGAGACGGGGGAGCTCACACTGCCGGTTCTCTTTGTGCTTCTGGTCCTGGTGTCCGTGTTACTGTACTTTGCAGTTTCGCTCATGGATCCTGGTTTTGTCCTATCTGATGAGTGTGACTTGCAGGTCAGTAAATATGCTTTTGCATGTTTATGCAGTTTGTATGTTTAACGCTCATTTTACAGCAAACATGCATCATCCGACTGTTTTTCAGTTCACACTTGGTATCGCAGAAGAAACCCAGGATATGATTCCACAGACCACCAAGTCCATACGGCTGCGGCGCTGTGGACACTGTCTGGTACAGGTGCGCTGTCACTTATTAAAGATGCAATATATACATAAATATAGAGGTTAAATAATTTAATTTAAAAGTTCAAAGACATGCTGCAACTAAAAATCTAAATATTAAGTACAGTAATTTTTAATTTGAACTGTATTTTTTTCAAAATAAATAAATAAATAATGTAGCTGCAAGCAGCGATTATTGGGGTTCAAGTGCTTTAATGCATTTAAGAACATATGAAAAAGACATTATGTATTATTTAGCAAGTCCCTGACCACCTAAATCAATCAGTTTTTTGGCAAATCCAGGTAATTTACCCAAATGTGCCGCACAAGTCTTGAAAAGTGAAGCCAAGACGTTTCAATCGCCCCCATGTGGCTGGTACCAGTATAGGTCATAAACCCCACCCTCTCCATGTAATCTAATGGCATGGTAATGAGGCAAACTAAAGAATTAAATTTCATTTTAAATAATTGTTTTCCAAAGATGTTTTTTATGTAGTTATCACGCTGATGTAAGTCTCTAGTATGGGAATAAGCAGACAAAATTTGGAGCAGTCAGACTAATTAGGTACATGTGCTTGCGATCGACTCTGGTAGTGTGGGCGGGACGCGGCGCTACTTTGCTCTCTACTTTGCAGACTCTGGTCCCATTATCATCACAATATGTCCGCATCCTATTGGGGTGCTGGCGGCTTCACTTTTCTTCAGTGGAAGAAAGTGAAGGTGCGTTGTCCATCTTTATTAAAGTCTATGAATTTACCATAGAAATATGATGATTTTTAATGTTTATGACTGTTACAGTGCCACCAATTGGCCAAACTCCGCATTTTTTTTAAAGATTTGTTTTTGCTGTTTTAATGCCTTTATTTCAATAGGACAGTATAGGTCGACAGGAAGCGAAGTGGTGAGAAAGAGTGTGGTGGGATCAGGAAAGGTCTCTAACTCGAACTGGGACTCGGGACGCCCGAAGTGTAATGGTGCTAGATATTGGCGCGCACGACCCATGAAGCTGTTGCTTTTAGTAAAAGCGGCTCTATCCCTTACGAACGGTTTGCCATCCTGTCACAATGGTGAAAGTTTCTCCAGAGAATCTTTCTGCACTGGTTTGGTTCCGATCCGGTGAAAAACTGTTCGTAAAAATAGGTTTTTCAAAAAATCCAAAATACCCAACACGACAATCGAGCTCAAGGATTTCAATGATATAAGACACTTGAACCTGTGAATAATGGTTTACAAGTTATGAGCGATTTCGAACTTTTGATCGCTGTAGCGCCACTGTCAGGCCGATTGGGGCGATCCTTGGTGACATTGTAGATGATGCAAGTACTTACCATCTCTCAGAGTTTCAAGTCTCTACGACTTACGATTTGGTCTGCCCGATCAGTTTCAGGTGGAGAATGCTGATCCTTGACCATGTAACAATTACAATAGGGTTTCAGCACTATGCGCTTGAACCCCTAAAAATAAGATTTAGTGGTCACACTTTATTTTAAGGTCCATTTCTTATTTTTAACAATCCATTAACTACGGCTTTTGCCTTAAAGGAGAAGTCCACTTCCAAAACAACAATTTACAAATAATTTACTCACCCCCTTGTCATCCAAGATGTTCATGTCTTTCTGTTTTCAGTCGTAAAGAAATTATGGTTTTTGAGGGAAACATTGCAGGATTTTTCTTCATATAATGGACTTCAATTGTGCCCCCGATTTTGAACTTCGAAATGTAGTTTAAATGCAGCTTCAAAGGGCTCTAAACGATCCCAGCCGAAGAAGAAGAGTCTTATCTAGCAAAACGATCGGTCATTTTTTCGAAAAATAAAATTTTGTATACTTTTTAAGCACAAAAGCTCGCGTAGCACAGGCTCTCGGATGCGCGTCCACGGGTCGTTCTTGAACGATAAAGTGTTGCCAACTTTTTTCGATGGAAAGTAGCTAAACCCCACTTGGAAAGTCGTCAAATGTCGCTAAATGACGTCATACGCTCATTAGCATATTAGCTCTTTAGCGTACGTCAGTAGGTCCTGTTGTCTTGCGTCTCTGTGCTCACATACTGCTATTTAATGCAGCCAAATTCAATAAAACTGTTTTCATTTATATATTTCATAGATATATTGATATATTTTACGGTTTCTTTTGTCAGACAACGGGGTAAATATGAAATAGTGACTGAAACGCGGCCCATTAGGACTACATAACCAGCTCTCGAAGATATTTATCTACACTAAAATCGTGATTCATAATCACGACATTGTCTAATGAAATAAAATACACATACGATTAAGACAATGGCTGTGCTGTGATTTCGGCTATACTTGCATGTAAAATAGAGTTAGAAGCATCAGAATATCTTTTTTTATCTGAAAGTGCTGCTTCTCTGCCGCTCACTGAACAGAGCAGGCGCAGATAGAGAGAGAGGGAGAGCGCGCGCGCGCTGGGAAAGCAGGACTTTGCGCTCGCGCGGCAGTACCAGAGAGTCTCATAAACTAAATAAGGTTTGTCCAAGAAGTCGCTAGATTTGTCGCTAGGCGCTTTTTCGAAAAAAAGTCGCCAGGGGGGTCTGAAAAGTCGCTAAATCTAGCGACAAAGTCGCCAAGTTGGCAACACTGGAACGATTCGGTCATTTTGAACGAGTCATCTCGGGGAGTGATTCGTTCAGTCGCGCATGCGCAACATCCTATTAGGTTCTGTACTGGAATTAGTTAATCTGTTTCGAGTCTTCGGGTTTTTCGAGTCGTTCGTTCATTTTATGGGGCTGTCACGTGACGCTGATTTTGCTCAAATTAATGAAATGACTCGAAAAAAGTCCCGAGTCGGTAAAATGATCCGAACTTCCCATCACTACTACGATTCACGTCTAAGTTCATCCGTCTTTGTGCTCCGGCTAAAAAAGGTAGAGTATGGCAAAAAAAACTCCATCTTATTTTCTCCTACAACTTCAGAATCGTCCGACACGTACCTTTTTGTTTGTAAACAGCGTTTGACTTACTTGCACTTTCTTAGTCTTTGCGCGTTCACTTTGTAAACACTGGGTCTGTAGTTCGGCCAACATTCCACATGACCTTTCGACATGATTCAGTAGTACGTCATGAACGCGCATGCCAGAACCTGTGCTACACGAGCTTTTGTGCTTAAAAAGTATACAAATTTTTATTTTTCGAAAAAAAAAAATATATATGTATATATATATGACCGATCGTTTAGCTAGATAAGACCCTTCTTCCTCGGCTGGGATCGTTTGGAGTCCTTTGAAGCTGCATTTAAACTACATTTCGGAAGTTAAAAATAGAAAATCGGGGGCACAATTGAAGTGTATTATATGAAACAAAAAATCCTAAAATGCTTTCCTCAAAAACCATAATTTCTTTACGACTGAAGACAGAAAGACATGAACATCTTGGATGACAAGGGGGTGAGTAAATTATTTGTAAATTGTTGTTTTGGAAGTGAACTGCTCCTTTAATAAACTCCTAATTTGCTGTCTATTAATAGTTAGTAAGGTAGTTAAGTTTTGGTATTTGGAGCCTTGGTATTGGGTAGGATTAGAGATGTAGAATATGGTCATGCAGAATAGGTGATTTAGTACTAATAAACAGCCAATATGTTAATAATAGACATGCTAATAAGTAACTATTTAATAGTGAATATTGTTCCCTATACTAAAGTGTTACCGATTTAGTTTTGTCGTTTTCATTTTAGTTTACAAGCTTGATAAATTCATGCATAGGCAAGACAGCTTAGTTTGTCCATTTCTAATGATGAATCACTTCTAAAAATGAATCCACTCTTTCACACAGCAACCCATGAGATCTAAACACTGCCAGACGTGTCAGCACTGTGTGCGACGCTATGATCACCATTGCCCCTGGATAGAGAACTGTGTTGGGGAGAGAAACCACCGCTGGTTTGTGCTTTATCTGGCTGTCCAGCTTGTTGTCTTACTGTGGGGCCTGTATATGGCCTGGTGAGTAGAACATATATATATCAATACCTGGGATGTCCAGCAATGCCGATGGACATAATAGTCCTAAATGTATTAGCTAAGATATTTTTGATGATATCCAAGAGCTTTCTGACCCTCCATAGACAGCATAGGTCCTACCATGGTCAAGGCACAGAAACATGGACACATGGACTATTTTAACAACGTCCTTACTATGCTTCTGTGCCTTGACCGTGGTAGGGCCCTTCCGAATTTACCTTCCGAAGATGAATGAAGGTCTTACAGGTTTGGAGCAACATGAGTAATTAATGACAGAATTATCATTTTTGGGTGAACTATCCCTTTAATCTGGACTGGAGAACATCTTTCAGTTCAGAGTTCACTGTTGAATCTCGTACAGGTCCGGCTTCAGTCACGCTCCCACCTGGCAGCTATGGTTGAGGACCAACGGTGTGCTCCTGGGAGCAGCAGCGGTGGTGGCCGTCCTGTCCCTGACTGTGCTTCTCCTCCTGGGCTCTCACCTATACCTAGTGTCCCTTAATACCACCACATGGGAGTTCATGTCTCGACACAGAATCTCTTACATCAAGCACTGCGGTGCGGACGAAAACCCCTTTGACCGCGGAACCTTGCGCAATCTCTGGGGCTTCTTCTGCGTTTGGGAACCGGTGGTTTGGGAGCATGTGTATTTCAAGCAAGGCAACGATCCCATTTAATTCCCCTCGGAGTCACGGCTGCTGAGACAAATAACCCGTTAGATGCAAGTTGATGTTTTGGTGGAAATTGCTCCAGACTGCATCTGTAGAACATCTAATCTACTTGTCCTTCCTCGTGAATGACCCATTCCATTTTGAAAGTGATTCTAAAATGCATGAACTTTAGTAGTTGCAATGATGTTTTGATGAAGTGTTATCAAATAGGTTGGAATGAGCATTTTTATAAAAGGTGTTTTGTGAATATTTTGCCCATTTAGAACTTTTGACAATTCATCTGTGCTGATTTTGCACATTTTAAGAGCAAACGCAGAACAAAAAGCACAAAATCACAATAGCGTTTCAGAGCTGATTTGTGGTTTCCCATCAATGCAATACATAGAGAGATTAAAATTTTATATGCTAATTATTTATTATCTTGGCTCTGGTCCTGTAATCTCTCTTTCTTGGTACTAAAAAGCTGTTGGACAAAAGTAATTAAACTAGACAGTCTGTCAGCTTATTTTATAGCAGCAGCAGATGATGATGTACTGTTACATCAGCAATGATTATGTGCAATTATTGAACTTGTGGAATACAGTCAGTGGTATATACATATTTTTACAGTTTTTCTTGTTAGAAAATTGACATCCCCTTTTAAGATCCAATTGAGACAGGGTAACAGGTTCATGTTTATAATAATACAAATAATTTCCTATAGCACTTTATATATCAGTGGTGAAATTTCAATATGCTTGTAATGTGACTTTATAATATTAAATGTACTGGTTTATCTAAACATAACATAATCAATACATTAATCTGAATTTAGAATACAAAAAATAAGTACTGTAATGTTCAACATTACAGGCATTTTTTTGTTTGTTTTGTTTTTTGGGTGCAAAACTTTATATTTTTATACAAACAGGGCCTTGCCTATTACACATCAGCATCTTAAAGATAGAAAGATGTAAGTACAAGTGACACTCCTTTGACTGTTAAAATCTCAGTCCATTTTGGACTGCCCAAACAGAGCAAAGTAAAGTTTTGTTGATAAATGCAGTACAATGAAGTCCACATGGTGTTTTAACTTTTTAACAAACATTAGCTAGAATTTTCTCTGAATAATGTACAGTCATAAAAAGCAATAATTGTTTTTGCTTTTACTTTATTTCAGTTTCTTTAAATTGCTTCCTTAAAGGATTAGTTCACTTCCAGAATTTAAATTTCCTTATAATTTACTCATCCCTGTGTCATCTAAGATATTCATGTCACACTCCATATAATGGACTTTAATGGTAGGCAACGGGATGAAGGTCCAAATTGCAGTTTCATTGCAGCTTCAAAGGGCTCTACACAATCACAGCCGAGAAAGGTTTTATCCAACAAAAAATGTATATAATTTTTAACTACAAATGCTTATATTGCACTAGCTCTGCGATCCACGTCTTCATGCATCACATAATCACTTTAGAAAACTCACGCGTGGTAGGGTAGGCTGCCTTAATGCTTTTCTACTGTTTAATAAAAAAATAAATAAATAAATAAAAAAAAAAAATCAGAAAAAAAATTGGCGAAACCACAAATGATTTGCAAGCTCAGAACTCCCGATCTAAATCAGATGATTTGCGATCTGCGCTCCACAGTTCCGATGTGAAACAAAATATTTGTGAAACCTGCTCAGAAGTTCCAATCAAAATCAAATAATTTGTGATGTGCATCCAAAGCCCTGATCTAAATCAAATGATTTGCGAACCCGCTCCAAAGTCCCTTTCAAAATCCAATGATACGTGATACGCGATCTCAAGTCCCGATTTGATTAAAATGATTTGCGATATGCGACCCAATTGGAGCACTTCGAAACGGTGAATCATTTTGTGACGCAATGGTTTAACTGATTCAGAGTTTAAAAAAAAAAAACTCAGTTTCACTCATCACTACATGCTTATTAAAATCGTGTCGAAATGTCGATGTCGAAATTAAAAAGTGATTAGCTCTTTTTATTTGATCTGTTTTTTTTTTTTCTAGTGAATCGCTTGAAATGGAGGAATTCCAGCATAAATGATTCACTCATTTGATTTGGTTCATCGGTTCTTATTTGCATGTTTACAGGCCATTGTGAGTACTACTATTGGCTTAGCTCTCTAGTTTTGTTTTATTCGTGTTTTAACTAGTTTTGTTAACTGAAATAAGTGGAAAAGTATTTTAGAATTGCTTGAATTTTGAAAAACTCATTTCATAGATACATTGTCTTTCAATAATTTAAGCACTTTTCAAGTACCTCTTAAGGAACATTGCTATTTTCAAGGGTTTTCCACGCCGTACATTTTTAAAAAGTCAAATTCATGTACTTCAAGCACGAACCCTGGTTTGACTTTCTTTGCATGTTCGCTTTGTAAACACTGTGTCGGTACTTCTGCTTACGTCACGCGTGTGATTACGTAATGCGTGAGGTCGAGCTAGTGCAAGATGAGCATTTGTGATTAAAAAGTATATAAATGTTTTTTTTTTTTTTTTTTTTAGAAAATGACCAATCGTTTCGCTAGATAAGACCCTTATTCCTCAGCTGGGATCGTGTAGAGCTCTTTGAAACTACGTTGAAACTGCATTTTGGACCTTCAACCCATCGATTCCCATTGAAGTCCACTGTATGGAGAAAAATCCTGGAATGTTTTCCTCAAAAACCTTAATTTCTTTTTAACTGAAGAAAGACATGAACATCCTGGATGACATGGGGGTGAGTAAACTGTCAGGAAACTTCTATTCTGGAACTAATCTTTTAACTTTTGCACTTGAGTGTTTTTTACGTATCAATATCAATGCTGAGATTTGATGAACGATTTGCGTTGTTTTGATCAAAGTTATGCAATTTTTTCCCCTCGGTGTACTATTTTGAAACATCAGTATTCAATAAATTGAACAACATGATCACGTTGTATTTTATTTCTGAAAATACATTCATCCTGTTCAGTTACATTTACTTAGTTATTTAATTATCCTTCATGTGGCTCATAGAAATGGCAAGTTTCATTTAAATATTTTAGTGTCATTTTGTTCACAGTGTAACCTATCAGTAGTAAACCACATTTGCAATGATCCAGTGTTAGCCTGATGTAGTCAAAAGTAAAATACAGACACACATCTTAAATAACAAACAACGTAATGAGCTTGTTACATGACAGAGAGCAAAAAACATTTAAATATCTGTGTAGTGAGCAAATGTGCTAACCGTATCATGCTAAGACATCGAGTAGAATATGCGTAGTCTTCGATTTGCCCAGAGGAGTGCTATAAAGAGGCTATAAAGGCAGGACAGAGCAAGTCGCCGTTTGCAGCCGAAAGTCACAAGACGTCTGCAAGTACAGTAAAGAGCTCGGAAAGTTGAGAACTGATCCAAAAATCAAGCAACGTTTATCTGGGGCACCAATCCTAAATCAAATCCAGATTAGGGACAACCAGAGATCAAAATGTGAGGGTTTAACATGAACATACATCACATACACCAAGCATGGAGGAATTTGCATGATCTAACACTGACAACACACTTCGATAGTTAGTCAGAAACTTAAGGAGCTTAAGATACTCCAGCCGCATACATCGCTCGGATCTAGATCTGCACTATATCAGAAATCCTTAAAAACGCCACAGCTTTCAGTGCTTCCATTTCAATCTGACAATTATTATCTGTTCAGCAACAGTGCAAGAATATTTTGGCATTGTAACAGGAAGACTTCTCATTTTTTTAACAGCTAGTCAGATTGACACGATAAACAGTATAACCCAACCCAAAAACATGAATGTATGAATAATGGGCAGTTAAAGCAGATCTGAGCTTACTCACAGTGGTGGCTGCACAGTTCTGGTCAGGGCTGATTCCTCCTGATTTTAAAGTCCAATTTGGACCGTCTTTGGAGCTTAAGCACACATTTGCAGCCAGTTTCACGAAAAGCGTGCAGCAGCTTTTAAAGGGTGACACGAGGCAAGCTTCACTCGATTTGACTGCATAACTCGAGAGAGAATAATTGGATAAAGAGGACAGAGAGAAAAGAAAGCAGAGATTTGATATGTCACAACCCCTTCCAAAGGGTAATCGAGTGGAAGTCAGTGCAGGGCCGAAAAGTCAAAGTCTGCAAAGAACTCCTGCTGCTCAGCAGTGAGGAAAAACGGGGTCTGCGGAGGGGTCAGGACAGGCTTCAGGCGCGTGAACTCCTCGTCAAAGTTACTGACGTCTCCTGGGGCTTTAATGGATGGCAGGAAGGGAGTTTTGACTCTTTTGGCCAACAGGCCTTCCCAGTCTATGCCCTGCAGAGAGGAATGGGGCTTTTAAAAAAAGAGGCTTCTTCTAAAAAAAAAAAAAAAAAAAAACACAAAACAAACTTCACTAAGGTAGTCAAAAATTAAGTTAGTGAGCGTCACCTGGAAGAACCTGTGTCTCTTTACTTCATTGGCATCTTGCTCTCCTGCTCCCAGTCGTTTTTCAGGGTTCTTCTGCAACAACTGTCATTAAAGAGATGGAGTCAGAGAATGAGTTTCAGTTCGATTTCAATTTGTTTTTCCTTTAAGAGAGATAAGTGGTTACCTTTTGTATTATAGAGACTGACTCAGGAGACAAAAACCTGGGGTAGCGCACTTCATCGTTCACTATGCTGTCAAACACCTCCTCCTCATCATCACCGGGGAATGGAGACTGACAGACACGAGAATACAGTATGGTCATACAGTAGGGTTAAAGGAGTAGTTCGCTTCCAGGACAAAGATTTACAGATAATGTACTCACCCTCTTGTCATCTAAGATGTTCATGTCTTTCTTTCTTCAGTCGTAAAGAAATTATGTTTTTTGAGGAGGACATCTCAGGATTTCTCTCCATATAGTGGACTTCTATGGTTCCCTCGAGTTTGAACTTACAAAATGCAGTTTAAATACAGCTTCAAAGGGCTCTAAACGATCCCAGCCAAGGAAGAAGGGTCTTATTTAGCATAACAGACGTTATTTCCTAAAAAAAAAAAAAAATTTTAACCTCAAAGGCTTGTCCTGTCTATCTCTGCATGAACTCTGTGCATTCCGGTTCATGACAGTTAAGGTAGGTCGAAAAATCATCCTAAATCGCTCCAGAAGTACCGACCCAGTGTTTACAAAGTGAATATGCAAGGAAGGTTAAACACCCTTTACAAAAAAAGGTAAAACAGCAATGTAGGATGATTTTGAAGTTGGAGGAGAAAATGAGATGGGAGTTTTTCGACCTGCTCTAACTGTCATGAACCAGAATACACAGTTCACACAGAGCTAGAGAGGATGAGCATTTGAGGTTAAAAAGTATATAAATTGTAAATTTTTAGAAAATAACCATCGTTTCACTTTATCGGCTGGGATCGTTTAGAGCCCATTGAAGCTGCATTTAAACTGCATTTTGGAAACTCAGGGGCACCACAGAAGACCATTATATGGAGATAAATCCTGAAATGTTTTTCTCAGAAAAACTATTTCTTTATGACTAAAAAAAATAAAGACATGAACATCTTGGATAACAAGGGGTGAGTACATGATAATGAGCTACTACTCATTCTGCCCCTCTTCCATTTTTTGTGTATTTAGTGGCGCATTACCATTACTTATGACTCTTATGTTCATTCTTACATCTGACTGCAAAACACCTGCATTGCTTACGAGACATTGTTGTCGCTACAGCTGCTCGAGCTAAGAGAAAATGGCAGGCAGCGTACAACTGGCTGAGGACGGAAATATGCTAATATGGGACAGTCTGTCAGTGATCTTGGACGGGGCCTGAACAATATGACATCATCAGAAAAATCAGAACGGCTTGATTAAGACTGTTTAGGTTTTTGGGGATTAAAAAAAAAGGAATGAATGGATTTTTATCAATGTAGGCTGCTAAGACACATGTATATGCAAACACCGTGTAAAAGTGAATTTTGCATCCAATGTCCCCTTTAATGCTTTTGAAAGAAGTTTCATGCTCACCAAGACTGAAATATAGTAAAAACCATAACATTGTGAAATGTTACTACATGTTCTCAACAATTTAGTAAAGCTGTATTGACCAGGACTGACCTCTCCCACTAGCATCTCATAGATGAGTACACCCAAACCCCACCAGTCCACTGCACGGGTATAGGTGCTGTCTGTCAAAACCTCCGGGGCTAGAAACTCAGGGGTACCACAAAAGGTTGATGTACGATCGCCATGTCCCATACCTGATTGCCAAGACTTTGTTGAATCTCTGATCAAATATTTTCATTTGAGATGAACAAAAAATATCCATGGGAGAAATGGTATTCTGAGAACGTACCTTCTTTGCAAAGTCCAAAATCTGCAATTCTCACATAGCCGTCTGAATCCATTAACAAATTGTCCAGTTTTAAGTCCCTACAAGGAGGAAAGAGAGAAATCGTATATAAGATCACAAGCATTATTTCATACACGCGTGTAATAGGGAATTCAGTAATAGTGTAGTTACCTGTATACAATCCGGTTTTGGTGCAGAAACTCCAGGCCTAGTAATACACATGCAGAATAAAACCTGCCAGAAAAACCCTTGGTTTACAGTCACAGCCAGAGGAAAGTGTCAATGCTAAAAATATACAATGCTAAAAATATTCAGCGTGTGCGCCTGAGAACATGTGAACAAGTGTAGCGCTTATGTAAATGCTCTGTAATTAAACACACAGGGTGTGTGTTTGTGTCAGCGTCGTTTCCTCCGAAGAGGCAAGGGAGACAGTGCCTCTTCAAAAAAATTGGATGAGAAAAAAAAAAAATCATAGTACAAAAATAAAACAAGTGTATAAATTGCTTGTTTTTCAAAAGAAACATTGTCCAACAGCAGCACCTACAGGTAAAGGTACAGAGGGAGTCTGCATCCCTCTCACCAGTTTTAACAGACTCCCCTAAAGGGTGTAGTTAGTTTGGTTTGGGGTAATTGAGAATGAATGGGGGGGAAAGTCATATGATTGGATATGACTGGTTATATTTGGTTTCCGCAATTCGTTTAAACACAACTTTTGCTACGATTATGCCTATCGTTTACACTACTCTGGCGTTTTCGAACTTCGAAAACCGAAAAGGCTTTAGAAAAGGTTGCACACCCCGTTTTAGATTGAAAACTCCGGGTTGCATTTCAGTGTAAACGGACCAAAACGGAGACTTTTGAAAATGACTGTGTAAACAGTAACATCATGCTCGTTGTATCCATCAATATGAAGAGGCAGATTCTCCATTCGACCTCTTCAAGCACATAGACGCATCCACCATCTAAATAATAGGGAATCTACCTATACATATCTACGGTTGTACCTGCATGAATGGTCATGTGACATGCATTTTTCGGTTGTGTAGTGTAGACAGAGATCGTTTCTGAAACGCAGTGAAAACACCAGTGTAGACGAGGATAGTTTTCATTGCATTTTCAACACATTGAGGACTTTGCCTCCTCATTTCAAAACACCACTGTACACTACTGGTGTGTGTGTGTGTACCTGGTGTTTATCACGTTATGGGGACCAAATGTCCCCGCAAGGCTAGTAATATTAGTAAATTTTGACCTTGTGGGGACATTTGTGAGGTCCCCATGAAGAAACAGGCTTATAAATCAAGCAGAATGATTTTTTTTGAAAAGTAAAAGAGTGTACAGTCTCCTGTGAGGGTTAGGTTTAGGTGTAGGGTAGGTGTAGTGTGACAGAAAATACGGTTTGTACAGTATAAAAACCATTAGGCCTATGGAATGTCCCCATAAAACATGTAAACACAACATGTCTGTGTGTGTGTATGTATATGTGTATCTTTGTGTGTGTACCTAGTCTGGCGTTCAGAGAAGATGCTGTTATGGATGTGGGTCATCAGGTCTCCTCCAGGTGAATATTCCATCACAAAGCACACGTGGTCAGGTGTCTGGAAGCACCCATACAGGTTCACCAGGAAAGGATGACGGGACACATTGATGGTCTCAAATATTCTCTTCTCACACATTAAACTATAAAAGAAAAATGAATTTACAATATAATACAAGCCAAATACAGCTGGAAGTGTTCACTCTTGTCAATTCCAAGGACCTAACATCATAACATTTACAAGCACAATATAAAATGCGGCTATATATTTTTGTTCTATTATTTTTTTTCATACAGACCCATTTAGACTATACAAAAACAGTCTAAAATATTATACAGTCTATAAATAGTCTATAAATATAAAAAAATATATTTATTTTACAAAAAAAATAAATAAATAAATAATAATAATAATAATTCGGTAACCCATCCATGGTGCACAGTAAGTTATTTCTGACACAGAGATACAGAACATCACCTGTCCACTTCATCTCGGGTCACAACATCCCCTTTCTTCAGGGCTTTGATGGCATATAGTTTCCCAGTCCTCTTGAATTCAGCCAGCAGGACCTTTAATGAGAGTCGACAATGACATTGAGTCAACGGCACCATCCAGAGTCATCCAATTACAGTACACAAGGGCAGATGCAGTTTTACCTTTCCAAAGTGCCCTCTTCCTAAAACAGAAATGCAGTTGAAGTCCTCCATCTGCATCCCCTCTTTCCTCCTGTGAAACAGGATATATATATATACACACACAGTGAGACTGAGAAAAAGAGCAATTACAGGAAAGAGAAAGCCAGATTTATTTCACTATCAGAACATGTAGGACAGATTTGATCAATAATATAATAGCACTAATAAATAACATTGACTTACTGAGATGTAGGCTGGGACACAGGCCTGCCTTTGAGAACTTGATTATCCTCAACGGAATTCATTCTGGCAGGAGTCTGGGAAACACATCCCAAAACACATAATTACAACTCTAGCTTGACCAAAGCAACACAGAACTACAAATTAAAAGCAAGTGTTTGTCCACAAGACATACCCCAGAAAGTGATGCGTCAGTCGTGGGGTTCTGTGCCAAGTGGATGCGCGGCGGCTTGGCAGGACGCTCCTCACTAAAATTCAGTTTAACAACTGCTGAGTCTCTGTGATAAACAGCCACAACATAGAAAGAGAATTACTGTTTATAGAGATGAGTGGATATATTTTCCTCAACCAAACCCCAGGGACACCTGCATATGTCTCACCCAGAGGAAGGGGGCGTGGACACAGATGGAGGGGACATGGGCTCAGAACCAGGCAGAGGGGGGCTCAAGGCGGTGACGGTGCTGTTACAGGGGGGCAGCACGCTCATCATTAGACGCCCCCAAGTGGCAAAGTTCATATTCATCTGCGCTGCCCGCAGGAAATTTTTCCCTATGAAAAACATGAAATCAGCTATTTAATATACAAATCATATGATCCGTTAGTCAGAAACATCTTTTGTATATGCTGAACTCCACAGCACAGCATTTACATCTCATGTTATATCATTATATAATGAAAATCTGATTTTTGTCTGTTTAAGTGGTATAATCAGGTCCCTGGTGCATCTACCAACCCAGGAAACGTGAAAAAAAAAAACAACGCAGTAAATTTTTTTGGTAAGCGTTTTTCTGCAAGCTTGTGAAAAAACAAGCCGCTCAGACCAAAACAGATGTTTTTTAGCAGAGTATCTGAGTTACAAGCTGTAAAGGCACAGCCCTGTTCTGGAAAAGGGGGCGGGGAGCAGTAGCTCATTTGCATTTAAAGAGACATGCATGCGTGTGTTTCTGCTTCCACTCAAAAAAGGCATTTTCAAAATGATATAATAAATGATCTGTGGGGTATTTTGAGCTGAAACTTCACAGACACATTCTGGGGACATCTTGTAAAATGGGCATAACAGGTCTCCTTGAATAGCTACATGTCACATTTTAGCTCTGAAAGCAAAAAAGTGATTATGAGAGAAATTATGGCGATCTATAGACCCTCTATCAAAACAACAACAGAGAAAATTTAAGGTCTAGCACACCTTTTTCTTTTGGGAAAATCCGTTTCTGTCGTTGTAGTTTAGGATGTCGCTCAATGACAGGATTGTTGAATCTCACCTGAAAACAAGCCGCACTATAAATACAGTAGCTCACTCCATGCATTGTATCCATGTATTAATGCATCAACCTCTGCAGAAAGTCCTAAATTAAATACACAGCAGCTGTAAACTGTAACCACACTTGGATCTGTGTTGTAACAGGATTTGGCACTAGGATGAAGGTGTTGAGAGAGAGGTGTTCTCTCACCTCTGTGAACAGCATGCCCTGTGGCTCTAGATAAAGACACATGCCGTGCCGCTGGTTGTCTAGAAAGTCTTCTAAACGCAAGAACTTCACGGCACACAGGGACCTCCAGTCTCGCCAGTACACTGCAATCTCCAGCTCCCGAGACTACAGGGGTCAAAGGTCATGTGAGGGGCAGAAAAACAAAAAAACAAGACACACTCAGGTATAAATTGTAGTTGTAGTTCTTGATCCTTTACACCTCATAATGGTCCTCACATTGAATTCACCATTTGAAATTTTAGGGTTGGTAATATTTTTTTATTTTTCATGAGAAGTTTCTTATGATTACCAAGGCTGCATTTATTTTATTGTGAAATATTACAATTTAAAATATTTGTTTTAGCTTAATAACTTAAAATAGTAATTTTAAGTTATTTTAGTATATAATTTGTATTATTTTTATGAAAATAACCAATTGTTTCGCTAGATAAAACCCTTCTTCCTCGGCTGGGATCGTTTACAACTACATTTGGTATCGTTTGGAGCTGCACTGAAACTGAATTTTGGAAGTTCAAAATCTGGGCACCATACCAGTCCATTATATGGAGAAAAACCCTGAAATGTTTCCCTCAAAAAACATGATTTCTTTATGGCTGAAAAAAGAAAGACATGAACATCTCGGATGACAAGAGGTAAGTACATTATATGTGAATTTTTGTTCTGGAAGTGGACTTCTCCTTTAATCTTTTCAGCCTTCTTGATAAAAATAAAGTTCAAAAGCAAAGCAATTATTTGTGAAAGAAATCATATTTCTGTAAATCTGTAATAATTATCATTTCAAAACAGGTTGCTAAAAAAAAAAACAAAATTAAAATTGGGAAAAAAAATAAAAAATTACAGACCCCAAACTTTTAAACAATATAGTACCCTAGTAAAAAAAAGTAAGATATTTAAAATGCATTTATTTTATACTAAGTATAGTTCAAGTCTATTAACATTTACTGACATATCGCTTTAAACTTGCTGATATTAAAATTGTAATTAAACTTTATTTGGTGTACTACTTGTGCAAAATGCACATTTCTTAATATTAAGCCTAAAATATGTTTTAACGTCACTGTTGATGAGGATTGTGTGATCTTTAAATGCAAAATATGTAAAGCTCCACTTTACAGTACATCTTTAGTTGGACTTCAGTACTACTTCCGCACAATTAAAGTGCATTAAGTACCAAATTAGTTGTTACAATTTAGCAGACTTTAAATATACCAGTTTAGTATACTAAAAGTACAATTGCAGAGTATTTTTATTAAGTACATAATATGTAAATATATTTGTAGTATACTTAGCATGCGATAAATGTATTTTAAATACATTTTAGTATATTTATTTTTCACTAGGATAAATGTAATGTATATAGTAGTGTACAGTAAATACATAGTAAACATAAAATATCAAAATTTGATTAAAACTGACATGCCTTTAAGGACTGTACTATTAAACAAGGCAGTTTAAGCTGTTCAGAATCCTGTGTTCCTGAGGTATGATAAATGATTACTAAGGAAATAACAATTTCTTGCTACATTTCTAGAGATATATCACAATGTGCACACATAGAAGTCAGAAAACATAACTTGGTGTCAAAGACAATCAAAACCTCCAAGACAGATATAGCAAATTCCATTCATCAAACAAATGTAAAGCATAGCCTTTGAGAGAAAAACTGCTTCAGTAATCTAGAAATAATGAAATAAGATCTCATTCTACACCGGTACAGCTGAATCAGCTTGGAGAGAGCTGCGGGCTGGCTTGGCCAGTATTCAGGCTGAGTGTCTGTATCCAAGGGGTGAGTAAAAGATTACAGTAATGTTCAGGGATTAGTTTGGATTACTCTAGAGGCGGCTGATTGCACTGTGAGTAAAGCTGTGTTAATGAAGGTGAGGAAAAGCGTTTAGCCAGTGGCCATCACAGGCACTTTCCATAAAACAGATGTGGCCCGGGATGATTGACAGTTATAAATGGCATGCTGTAAAAGCATTCAGACAAGGAGTCCTAGATTGTGGCATGCATTAAGGGTGAGCTCCGGATCTGAATTCAAAACTCTTATTTATTTACTAGATTTGTCTATGAAATACGCAATAGAATTTGTTGGCACTGACCCGTTCGAGTTCAATGGTAAAGCTCTGGTTCCAGGCCTCCTTACTCAGCGGACGCCAATGTGTGCGACCAACTATCTTGTTATCTACCTTCAAAACAGCGCTGATCTCAGCTGAAAGAAAACACATTAAAAGAAAGAAAAATTAAAGCAGCATCTTACTAGGGGAAAAAATAATAATAAATAAAGAAATAATAAATAAAAACACATACATGAATATTTATAGAATTAAAAAAAAATGGACCACAAAACCATTTATAAGGGTCAATTTTTTAAAACTGAGATTATGCATCATCTGAAAGCTGAAGAAATAAGCTTTCCACTGATGTATGTTTGTTAGGATAGGACAATATTTGGCCAAGATACAACTATTAAAAATCCAGAATCTGAGGCTGCAAAAAAATTGAAATATTGAGAAAATCAACTATAAATTTGTCCAAATGAAGTTCTTAGCAATGCAGATTACTAATCAAAAATTAAGTTTTGATATATTTTCAGTAGGATATTTACAAAATATCTTCATGGAACATGCTCTTTACTTAATATCGTAATGATTTCTGGCATAAAAGAAAAATCGATCATTTTGACCCATACAATGTATTGTTGGCTATTGCTACAAATATACCCAAGCTACTTATGACTGGTTCTGTGGTCCAGGGTCACAAATGTTTTTAAAACTACTGTCACATATGAATTATGCTGCTTGATTTCTAATGGCCAAGTAAAAAAAAACAACAACATTCTATTAAAGTCCACCCAGTCTGTTTATTTGATCCATTTTAGATTCATCTATTTGGACAAAGTAGGAAAATACAGGTTTTCTTCTGTCACTGTCCAGAGTGAGACTTTTGTGAAATCCATCACTGCTTTTTTTTTTTTTTTTTTTTTTACACATTGCTTCCCCTGAGAAACTCACATGAGAGCTCATCAGTCTTGGTGGTCTTGCCGTTGGTGCTGCGGGTGGAGAGGCCGGTTCTCAACCTGAGTGATTTGGACTCAGAGGGACTTCCAGGGGCGGAGGACATGTTGCTTACCCGACAGCGGCCTGGAACTGACTCCAGCAGGTCCTGACAACCCATCAGCCTGACATCCAGTCGCCCTGAAAACACACACACACACACACACACACACACTCAAGCTATACACAATACAGCAGCCATATGTACAACAGATTAACAAGACCAGTTTACACATTACACATATAAAGCTGATTAGATTAAACTTTTATTTCCTCTTTTCACCTTATTTTTCCCGTAAGAGCGGGCGCGGCCATTTGTAAGTTTTATGTGCGAGGCTTTTGGCCTCATCCGCTTCCAGCTATTTTTAGCTGTACAAAACAGCTTGATATCGCAAACTGGTGTGCCTTGCCATATTATTTTAATGCATTATCTTAAGTATGAACACAGCGGTTTGTAGTGCAAACATTTTTACAGTTTACTGCACTTTTTTATTATTCTCGCTACTTCCCTACAGCGCTAATAAACCGGAAGACTGGCACTTTCACAGAAAACTGCTTACATCCACATTGAAAAATAAGGTGGATACTCGCACTTTGCATAATGATAATCACAAGTGCAAATATAAATATAAAATGTAAATAAAAACATTACAAGTTTCATATTAGACTGAGTAAAGCTTAACAACACAAGACAACACATTTACACTCCTGTTCAAAAGTTTGGTGTCAGCAAGATTTTGTATGTTTTTAAAAGAAGGCTCTAATGCTCCCCAAGTCTCCATTTATTTGATTAAAATGCAGTAAACTGTAATATTTTAAAATATTAATTTTAAATAATTTTAAAATGTGATGGCAAAGCTGAATTTTCAGCAGTCATAATTCCACTCTTCAGTCTCACATGATCCTTCGGAAACCATTCTAACATGTTGATTTGGTGCTCAAGAAACATTTCTTATTAATCAATCTTATTATCAATGTTGAAAACAGTTGTGCTGCTTTCCGGACAGGAGAGGGGTTGAAGGCATCCTTGATGATACTTTCCACCCTCCACAGACAGTGTCCGAATTGAACATCCTTTATGAAAGGTAACTACACAGCAGCAAAACAGCAGAAACAAAATAGCTGCTGTATCACACCGTCTTCTATAGGGTCTTTAGTCTTTCCAGGAAGTAAAAAAATACATATTGTGGCATCAGAGCTATATTTAACTGAGGTGACAAGGAGCGAAACTGACACCTTGACATCTTAACAGTATAACCTTCCTGCTAACTTTCAGCTGTGTCAATACCTGTCAGGCTGGCTGGTTTGAAGAGCGAAGACGATGCTGAAGATGAAGAGCGCAGACGATCTCTCTGCAACCCAATGACAGGCGAGGACCCGACTGTCAGCTCCTCTTTAATGGCAGCTCGTTTGGGATGGTCGTGTGGAAGTTCTCCAAGCCGCTGCTCCAGAGACAAACGTAACAGGTCCAGTTTCTGAGAAGATTCCTGCAAACGGGCCTGAGCCTGGACAAAGAAAAACATGCTTAAAAATACAAGAGAGGCTCAGCTACAATTCTGAATGCAGGGCTCTACAGTGCGACCAATCCACTACTGTGTACGACTATGAAGAAATATTTAGGAGCACCAGTGCGACTGGTAAGCATATTTGTGTTTGCGCTGAGGGGAGCTTCAAAGGTTTCCACATGTTTTTGCAACGTTGAGTAATGTATCAGACATATCTCATGAATCCTTTCATAAACAAAGTGTAGAGAGAGTGTAAATAAGAGATTCATTGTGCAGTGTAGAGAGCTTCGTTGATTATAATGGAACTTCATGAGATCATGATGAACTAAGATGAGTGACAGCTTTTAATGATTTTTAAGGGAGTTTGTGAGATACTGATTTAATATAACACTTAAATAAACAAGTTAATTTTTAGTGACTTACATTGTCTGACTATAACACTATTGCCTGATTTTGCTCTATTTCGTCGTAAAAATAGTTTGAAACAAGTCACAACTGAGCCGCTGCACATCTCCATTCAAACACAGCAGTTTTGTTTATGAATGAACGTGCGTTTTTTTAAACAAATCTAGTGAGTAAATGATTCAATTTCCCAGCCATAAAGACTTGCTATATTCCTGAATAAATCAGCCATTCAAACAAATCAAATGAATGAATGATTCAGCAATTAAATCAGTGACTTGCTGCCACCTACTGGCAATTTTAGTTTCATTTTTAAAGTAACTTTTCAGTTATTTAAATCATTTAATATTTCTATATTCAAAATGTTATATTTAAAACATTAACCTCAACATGAATTTATGAATTTGATTGCACTGATGCCACCTCTGAGCCTCATTAAACATAATGAAAATACACCTACAAGCCACTTTTGGTTCTTCTGTACCACCTCTGTAGTACAAATTAATTTTGTTAATACTGATTTAATTTGATTGGTAGCTTATTCTTCTTATTATTATACTGTTGTTTTAATCAGACATTTTAAAAAGCCTATAAAATATAATAAAAAAAATGTCATAAAAGATAACACACTTTTAATAAAGTTGGATAAATACCATTACAAAGGTAAAAACAAAATTCCCACGTAAATCACTTTAAGGAGTCAAATATCACCTCGTAATAGGAAGGCTAATTTTTTAACAGATTTTTTGATTATTGATTAGAAGGTGCTCCTAGAAAGACAAGTAAATGTAGAGCCCTGGAATGACAGTATTGTAAAACAGCCACAGTAATATATAGTACAGTATTATGTTTCTTATATCTGAAATGTAAAAATCCAAATGAAGTCTGAATTAAACTCTACAATTGGCATGCTGATGTCATGACTGGTCAGGGAAAGATCCGAGCCCATTTTAATACAAGTTAAATGCTTGAGGTGTTTAAAACAGTCATAATGATCTAGAAGAGATCCTGAAGCTCCTGCTGCTTTTGGTCTTTTAAATGCCAAGTGTAAATCGAAAAAAAGAATTAGAGAGCTCATTTCAGCACTAGGTTATCTATGAGCAGCATTAGAGCACAGTTTTCTCACTTTATCATTCGTAGTGGACCCTGTCTCGTCTGTCTTAGTGACAAAGCATGTGCTGGGTGTGCTGCTTCAAGGTCAAACAAGCACGGCTGAGCAACGCTTGCACGCACATGCTCATAATTCTCAAAATATTTACAAAAAACACTTCAAGGTTATTTACAAAAAACACTTCAAAAGACATTATCAAATACATCTCATTTATTTAATGTATTGGCTTTTTTGTCTATACATTGAAAGCCATTGGACTCTAATGACGTTTGGTTCCCAAAATATCTATTTACGTTCAACAGAAGAAAAAGTCATACAGGTTCAGAACCACACAAAGTTGAGAAAATGACAGTAGAGCAGTCTATAGTTTCCAGACAGTCAATCCATTCAGAATGCGTCATGCATGGCTGTTGGTTTCTGAAAAGCCTTTACATTAAAGTCAAATACACTTACCTCCGCTAGAGCACGTCGGTCCTGAACTTTGCGTACACCGAGCTGCTTGACCACATTTTTGGCACCTTCTGCCACAGCTGCCTCAATCCTCAGATGGTGCCTGAGCTCCTCCACCCGCAGCTCAAGTGGACTAATTGTTTCAGAGGGGCGACCTGTGCAAAAACCCGCATTTAGCAAAAACAAAAACACCATCCCATCTGTCTTTCACCTGGTGATTACGTGTGTATAAACCAGCGGCTTCCAGAATTAAAAAAATAATAATAATTAAAAATTAAATGGGGAATAACCAGGCAGCATTCTGTTTTATGATTCATAGAGTAAAAAGAACATTCATATAGTACTTTCAAGAGTAATTGATTACATTGCACAAAACAAATTTTTACTGTTTAATAAATACAGTATTTAAGCACTTGATTTAAAAGGAAAGTAACAAATGTTCATAAAAAAAAAAAACATATTTAATGCATTCTAATTGGATCAATTTCATGCAGCACTAAATCAACACTGGAATCGAGTGCCACAACAGAGCTACACTGCAAGAATCCAATATTGCTATGCTTACATTGTAGACAGAATAAATTAAAATGGGAACCATCGAACTGTCAAGTCATGCAACTTGCTTTAATGGATCTGGTGAATGCTACTGCATGACAAAGCGTTCAAACAATATAAAAAGGAACTAAATCAAACCAGAGCCAAATTCAATACTGAAAGGTTACCCCAATGCAAAGCTGACATTTAAGCTTGAGTTCAAAAATATTTAAATGTCCTAACAAAAATAGATCTAATTTTTTCAAAGCAACTTCTCTAATAAGATGGGTGATGATGCTGCAGTGCTGATATCAATGTTTTAATGTCTAGCTAAATACTGCGAAGACTGGGCTCAGCACACACTATGTAACCTGTTCCCTTTTTGATTGTTATTTTGAGAAGCTGGTATGAAAGTTTATAGGTCAATGCCATTTTAAGAATAACACCTCATTGTTTTCCAAGGAACTTTCAACTTTTGAAAACTCTGCTATAGGTTTTTGTTCATCCTGAAAACCTTTAGAGAAGTTTTAGTGCTGTATCATGACTTTCTTTAGGTGGAACTGTTCTATGAGAAATAAACATTTGTTTAAAAAGAAAAAATCTGTAATTGTCAGGATTCCTATATGTTTTCTTTACTAGAAGAAACAGAATTGTTTGTTTACCCTCTGGCTGTGTGGTCTCTCGCTCTCCCTCTCTGGCCTGGGTGACTTTGACAATCTGCATGCGGAGCAGCTCGATTTTCGTCTTGCTATCCTGCAGCATCTGCTGGGCTGTGGACAACATCTTCCGATCCTGGGGAGTGACAACAGAAGCGATAGAGAGATACTGAGATCAAACATCTTGCATTTGCATTAGAACAAACAGTGAGAACACTGTCAAAGGAAAGAACAAACTGTCAGGGACTAGAAAGAAAAATTAAAGATTTAAAAAGTGATGGAATTTTATGTTTTATGATGTTTTACGATGTTCCCATATATTTGGACTAGTAAAATTTCAAGATTTTCTTCCCATGACTCTTCTAGGTATTTATGGTTATTATCATAATTTTAATAAAATATTTTTATAGAGACTCCTTGGCAATTTCCCATTTCTGTCAAGTACTAATTCTCAGAATTAATAACTTAAACTGTTAAAGGATTACTCCACATCCAGAATAAAAATTTCCTGATAATTTACTCACCCCATGTCATCCAAGATATTCATGCCTTTCTTTCTTCAGTCGCAAAGAAATTAAGTTTAAGAAAAACATTCCAGGATTTTTCTCCATATAGCGGACTTCAATGGGGATCAACGGATTAAAGGTTTCAATGCAGCTTCAATTAATATTTATACACTTTCTAAACACAAATGTTCATCTTGCCTAACTCTGCAATGTGCACGTCTACTCTGTGTACTCCAGTTCAAGACAGTTAGGGTAGGTCGAAAAACTCCCAACTCCCAACCTCCAACTTCAAAATCACCCTACATCACTGTTTTACCTTTTTTTTTTGTAAAGAGTGTTTGACCTGGTACTTCTGCAGTGATGTAGGATGATTTTGAAGTTGGAGGAGAAAATGACATGGGAGTTTTTCGACATGCCCTAACTGTATTGAACCGGAGTGCACAGAGTGCGGATATGCATCACAGAGCTAGACAAGACAAGCATTTGTGCTTAAAAATTATATAAATTGTAATTGTTTTTAGAAAATGACTGATAGTTTTGCTAGATAAGACCCTTATTCCTCGGATGGGGTCGTATAGAGCCCTTTGAAGCTGCATTGAAACTGCATTTTTAAATCACCACTGAAGTCCACTATATGGAGAAAATCCTGGAATGTTTTCCTCAAAAAACTTAATTTCTTTGGGACTGAAGAAAGAAAGGCATGAACATCTTGGATGACATGGGGGTGAGTAAATTATCAGGAATTTTTTATTCTGGAAGTGGAGTAATCCTTTAACTTACCAATATTAAAACATTAAGATACTAATATTTGCAACAACACAGTATAGCCAATAAATACCTGTAACTTTCTAGTCAATTATATACTTTAAAGCAGAATATATCTAATGTTAAATGTAGATTCACTAAAATTCCAATTACTTTTCCAGCCCTTTAAATTCTGTCATATTTCAAAGAAATGCGTTTTCCATGACAATGGAAACCCTGTAATGTAGAGACAGTTACAGTATAAACAAGACATTCATATGCCCCAAAAAGCACTGTAAACACCGTAGTGCTATCAAACATTATTCTTTTAGTTCAAACATCCCAACCAGCCTGATAAAGAAACAAAAGGGGAGTGTTTGGGAAATCTAAGATTCATTTTATGACATTATTAGCACAGAAACCACACACTGCAGCTTTAAGTTGAGCCAAGGCAATATGAGAAATTCCCACAAAGACCAACAGGTCAAAAGTGCAGCGGTCTTCATTAAACTTCTCTCTTCCTCATCATGAAAAGCAGTCAGGTGTAAACCACACCCAAAACACACTCAAACATCAAACACTGACTGTGCAATTTTCTCCCCAGAGCTTTACAAGCCGTGACGTTAGATTCATAATAGCGCAAGAGAGCTGTATATCCTGAAACGCAGCTACTACATTTTGCAAATTAAAGAGACGTACTCAATGATTTCAACATCCCGTGGAGCCTCAATGTAAACAATGCTGCAACAAGAATCGTGACCTTTTCTGAAACCTGCAGAAAAGACCTATTCAGGAAGTAAAGAAAAAGGGAAACCATACCGTCCATAGTGCTCTTCCCCTCTCAATGCAGCTCAAGAGGTCATCTGACATGTTTCGAGAACTTTCAGATGGTTGTATGACATCCCCTTGGTCTTCCTTGACCCCCATCAGACGTTCCCTCCTGTGTTTATCTCTCCGTCCTCAAAACTCTTCATGTCAGTTTATTGCCGTAAAGCAGACACAGACCCGCACATCGCTGATCAAGGATCAGCATCCGAGAAGCCGTCCCATTCTTCCTTCTTATTGTTCAACTGTCCTTGCATTCCACTCGCTTGTTCGCTCGCTCACTACTCCCTTCCCCTTTTCACATTTGTTCCTTTTGCCTCTTTCTTTCTCACGGCATTTACAGATCTCCTTCCAAAGGAGTCAGCCACCTCTAACTGCTGCTGCTGCTGCTGAGCCCTGCCTGGCTGGCCCAAACCCGAATGCTTGGCATTGGTTGGAGCGAAGTCACATGGGCTGCTGTTGTCGCCAGGCCCAGGACAGGGAAAACCGAATCAGTACCAGCAAGCTCTTCCTCTTCAGACTCAAAGGGATGATGTTTTAGAGCACGTCTGTGAGTGTCTGAGTGTGTGTGTGTGTGTGTGTGTGAGAGAGATCAAGGCTCGGTACTCAAGCTGTCTGAATCCAGCACAGACGTAAATCACAGAACTGCCAGCACACAGTGTTCCCAGCCAAACGCTGCAGCATTATCGCAGCCCTGTCTGATAGAAACACACAGGCTCAAATACACTCACAGCTAGCTAGAGGTCATGGGACCATCGTTTTAAAAGGGTTATAAAAGATGGAGGGATGGAGGGGGAGGGCACCTCCTTTGTGTGGGTATTATCACATTTCATAGCCTTTTGGCAGCAATCCATACCGGTTTAAATAAACACAGAGGAGTGGAGGAGTTAATCATCTTCAAGATGCACAGGGGGGAAAAAAATGATTGGAGGGAAATCCTCACCTTGACAGAACTGTTGGCGTAAGTCTGAATGATGTTCTCGGCTCCTTGTTTCACTTTGAGCTCCATGGTAAGCTGTTTTTTTAATGTACGGACACGGCTGCCCAAGGGGGATGTGACCTCTTCCCAATGGCATGGATCTGGAGAGGTGGCATCATCTAAGAAAACAACAGTTTTTGTAGATTTTTTTTAATAGAAGGAAAAGCAGATGAGTCCAAAAAAAATTCTGCCCTTTATAAAAAATGTAAAGCAATTCTTTTAGACTTTTTTTTATATTAAAACTACTTTTAAAAAGGGGGTTTACAGACTAGAAAGCTCAGTTTAAAGAAACTCGGTCTACAATACCATTTAGAAGTTTGGAATTGTTTTTGATAAATAAATAAACAAACAAACAAACAAATAATAATACTAATAATACTTTTGCTCAGCAAACACACATTAAATAGATCAAACATGATAGTAAAGATATTTATAATTTTATAAAAGATTTTTATTTTAAAAACTACTGTTCTTTTCAACAAAAAATCCTGAAAAATAATTAGTTTCCACAAAAATATTAAGCAGCACAACACTGAATAAAGTTGCAAAGAGGCAAAAATTCCAAATGGTTTCTGAAAATTCCTGAAATTTTTCAACATTTCTAGAAACTTTCAGAAATGTTCCACCCCCTTGCAACCCTAGCACTGAATATTAAATTTCTTGACCAACAAATCAGCATATTAAAATGATTTCTGAGGGATCATGAGACAGTGAAGACTGAAGTAATGACTGCTAAAAATTCTGCCTTCATGGAATAAATTACATTTTAGAGAACAGTTATTTTAAAGTGTAATACTACTTCATAATTTATATGTTTTTAATATATTTCTGATTGTTTTTACAGTATTTTTGAACAAATAACTGCAGCATTGGTGAGCATATGAGACTACTTTCAAAATCATTAAAAATTTCGTACCAACCACAAATGTTTGATTGTTAGTGTATATATTTACATTTATTCAAACAACAACAACAACAACAACAACACTCGTGTTCTGTACAAGTACATAAGTGATAGTTAATATTTAAATCCTTTTTTAACTGTAGAAACAAAAATTATAATTAAAGCTGCAGTCCATAACATTTGGCACTCTAGGGGTTAATAAACATCTGCATGCATCCTGCGGAAGAACACTGTAGCAGGAGCTACTTCTCTTTGTTTATGTCTATGATGAATCATGCAGGTACTGGGCTACTCCACAGTGATTCCTACCAGAACCAGTCTAAAATAGTATGAATATAAAAACTTCTTATATTATAGGTGTACCATAGTAATTCAGGATAAGCCAAAAACATGGTTTGGAAAATGTCATCATGTCAAAGAACGATCACACCCTTCTGCTCTCACCTGTAATAGTATCTTTCTGTGTGGCCATAGCACGTGCATTCAGCTCCTGGAGCTCCCAGTGTAGCTGCTCGAGCTTGCGGCTGGAGGCTCTAAGCTGACCATCCACATCGGCAGCATTCTTGCGGTTGGTCACCGCCCGTCGCAGCCGCTCAGCTGCCTCTTTGATCTTCAGTTCCCGCTGGATCTCCTGCCGGAGAAGGGCAATCCTGTCCTCTACACGTTGCTGGAAGTCAGGGTCCATGAGGTCACCTTCAGTCAGACCCCACAAACAGCTGCTCTGTGGTGTTCAAGGGACATTGAAAACTTACAAAAATAACTTACAAAATCAGCATGCTTCAAGTTTGTATTAGTGTACAGCAGTTTTTTTTAATTTTCAGGTTGATATCGGTTCAAATTAGGTAAGGAATGGAGATGCTGACAAAAAGGTTCAAGGTATAGCTTACTGAAAAATGAAAATTCTGTCATCATTTACTGACAGTGTTGGGGTAACGCATTACAAGTAACATCAGTTACGTAATCAGACTAATTTACAAGAAAATATCTGAGTTACTTTTTCAAATAAGTAACGCCAGTTACTTTGTTTTCCCATTGACTGACAGCTCTGCTGCCCTCATGTTGAAAGAAATCAGGAGTAAGTGCAGAGGCGAACTCAGAATATGACGCAAACCAACAATAATAAAATACGTTAAATAACACATATCCTTTATGTATTTAATCACATTTTATTAAACAAGGTTTTTGCTGCTGACCTTCAATGACACAATTCAACTATAATAAACAAAAATGACTTTAGACTAAAATTAAACTAACATTTCACACTAACCTTTTAAACTTTCATTTGTGCTTTTTTTTTTTTTTTTTTTTTTTTATTAATGAAGTGTGTTGAACCTTCTTCTCCTGTGTTCTACTGTACAGACGTGAATTTACTTTTCCTATAGCTTGAGGCTTATTAATTTTATTTTTGGTGTAAAAAGGCTTTTATGTTTGGCAAAAATAGAACTTTTTACATTGAAAGCAAACAAGAAATCCCTGCCAAGATTTAAAAAGTAACGCAAAAGTAACATAATGCATTACATAAAACATAACCGAGTAACATAAGAGTTACATTTTTAGGGAGTAACACAATACTGTAATGCATTACTTGTAAAAGTAACTTTCCCCAACACTGTTTACTGACCCTTAAGTTGTTTCAAACCTCTGTGAATTTGTTTCTTCTGTAGAATGTTATGTTCAGGAGAAGAAAGAAAGTCACACAGGTTTGGAGCAACTTGAGGATGAGAGAATAAATGAGAGAATTTTTACTTTAGGGTGAACTATCCCTTTAAGCAAACAGATAATTTCATTATACTAAGCAAATAATCTATTAAGTGTGAACACTGATATTAATAAAGTGTGGCATTCTAATGAGCAGGGCGAAAAAAGGGTCATTGATATGATCAGAATGTGCATAGCAACTGGAGCAGTTATACCATAAACGCATATATACATTTCTCAGAGATGAAGCTTTAAACGCTTGCATATTTTCACATTTCATGAGCTGGAAAAAGCTACATGAAAAGAAGAAAAACTACATTTATTAATGACTATTTTCTGAACAAGCCATTTCTACGGCATCTCAAATTGCTAAACATAGAGGGCAGTGTTTCACACATTCCGAAAGTTTTAAGACACCATTAAGAAAAGGTCTGAAACTAAAATTAATCTATTCAAAACATATAGCATGCATAAATGACGTAGTTCCCATCATTCAGATTAATATGATTATTATTTAACAATTTGTCAGATCGGGACCTAACAGTAGTAAAGCTGGAAAAACAGGCAGACCACATTTCGAAAATAAACAGACTATCATTAACCACTGTAATAACGTGAGCCTTTCAACTACTTTAAATCACAAAAGACTTAAAGTCACTTGTTTTTTCAGACAAAAAACTTCAGTTACATTTAAGCCTCTGGTGAGGGACAGAAGAGGAAGCTTAAGTCCTGTCAAACCCGTTCAACCTGAAAATGTTTAGCGATATTTAATTGTTCGGACAAAGCCGAAAAATAAAGAAACATAACATAAGGAAGTAGATGTAATCACATAAAACACCGCATTTGTCTAATTATTTTTTATTTGGCATTTTTATTTTATTATAGTTCCGTTATTCCTAAAGAAAATTGCTTGTGGGTGTCGTGATTGATTCGCTTCAAACTGATAAGAAAACTTTAAGACACACAGGACTCACCCACGGTGAAATGTAAACATGAGCGTTTGAACGATAACGACCTTACTGCTTTATTTTATGACTTTCCAGACAGCACTTTTCCGTGTTTCCTATTAACGTTACTCTATTACTAACCATATCAGCTAAGCTGTGTTAAAAAATGTCATTTGTTTCTTACCTGAAGCGTCACACCCGACATTGTGAAATAATGTCCGATACACGCAGACAGAGATGCTTAGACTAACCGAATCTTCGCTCGAGCTTATGGCTCTGGTTCTCACGCGGCGCCGTATTGAGTGACTCTAGAAACCATATCCAGACTTCCAACTGAAACTGAGAGCTCAAACAAAAAAGACATTCAAAGGGAATAAAAAGTTGGGTGCTGTTGGGTGCTAGAAGAAGATACAGGTGGCAGACTGTCAGCTGGGAGGCTAGACGGCTCTCGAATTACCGGTAGGTTTTTTTTTTTTATGGAAGTTGCTTTGCCTTTCCCATTTCCTGAGGTTTGAAAAATCCTCGCCGCTCCCTTTTCACCGATTGGCTGACAGCGCTGTCAGTCACAGGCGTTGCAATGATGTCATTTGTTATAGGGTCCGATAGCGCACACTATTTTTACAAGTGCTACTATTAATAATAATAATAATAAATAGGTATTTATATACACTATCAGTCAAAAGTTTTTGAACAGTAAGATTTTTAACGTTTTTTCAGGAATCTTTGTGAATAGAAAGATCCAAAGATCAGCATTTATCTAAAATGAAAAGCTTTAGCAACAAGCTTGAAATCATTATAATTTTTTAAGTTATTATTATTTTTTTTTTAATATTTATAATGTTACAAAATATTTTTATTTCAGATAAATGCTGTTCTTCTGAACTTCCTTTTCTTCAGAGAAACCTGAAAAAGCATGATAATAACAATAATAATAATAATAATAATAACTGTTTTGAAAAGCAAATCAGAATATTTCTGAAGGATCATGTGACACTGAAGACTGGAGTAAAAATGCTAAAAATTCAGCTTTGAAATCACAGGAATAAATTGCATTTAAAAATATATTCAAATAGAAAATTATTTTAAAGTTATTTTTAATAGTACAAATTTTTCACATTTTTACTGTTTTTGCTGTACGTTGGATCAAATAAATGCAGGTTTGATGAGCAGAAGAGACTCATTTAAAAAAAAAAAAAAACTTACTGTTCAAAAACTTTTGACTGGTAATGTAATTATTTAATATAGACTACACAACAAATGCACCAGGGAAGCGGCAATGTTTCAACAGTCAGAAAAGGCGTAGGATAAAAGTGAAACAAAAACAAAAATCTGCTGTTCTACAAAACAACAGTTTTTGAGTTATTCAGTTTCTATTTTTTAAAATCCTTATTATTCAGAATATAAGCGGCAATTTTTGTGGCTTTAATGCTTTACATTTTTAAATGAAAAAGATATAAACTGTTAAAGTTAAAAATAACAATAAAGACTATATAATACTAATAATAAATAATAAAGGTATAAAAGTATTTGTACATCAAATTTGCTCTCCACTTGTCTCACATCTCGCGATGGTTGTTTGAAGTCTACGAGACTTCACTTGTATAAATCCGCTATTTGAGATTTGAAGTGCGTCATTTCAGATAGCATGGCGGCTTCGCTTGCGAAGAGATGCGCGTCACCGGTAATTCTCAAAACTCTTTCAGCTCCTCAACTGAGGATGCAATGTGGGTATCACAAAAAGGTAAGCAAATATGACTCATGCAATTTGCTACTGAAGCTTTTTGCTATGACTTTATGTATTTCAAGTGGCTTGCTGTGGGTTTGACATCTCGTGATACATAATGACCGTGTTGTTTTATATATAAGTCCATGATTTATATATAAAACAACATTTTGAAATGTAAAGTCATATTTTGCCATAATACAGATTACTAAAAATGAAGTACACAACTATGTCAAAATGGGGGAGATTGAAGAGCAGCATGGTCGTTTATTTGTCTTGTATAACAATATAATGAACTGAAACATTATCCTGTCTCCTCCCTTAATTGTTTTTTTTTTTATTTTTATTTTTTTAAAGGTTGTGGACCACTATGAGAACCCAAGAAATGTAGGGTCTTTGGATAAAAATGCCAAGAATGTGGGCACAGGGTTGGTTGGTGCCCCTGCTTGTGGAGATGTGATGAAACTCCAGGTAATCCTAACAATAGGATTAATCAATGATTGCTTTACTTCCTAAATAGTCACTTTTTTCAGACCGGATATGCTCACTACTGTAGGCTTATTAGCTATCATTTTATAGCACAGCTATTTGATGACAAACATGTTTGCATTTGTGATAGGCTATAAAAAAAGAAAGCAAAATAAACATTTATTGTGTCCTTACGCAAATAAAAAGTGTAGTATTTAAGCAGATGAATCTTACTAGACCTTAATTCTCTGTAACATGATTGAAGTCTCAGATTGCATCGAGTGCTTACACAGGATGAGTCTGCATATTTTAGATTGTCCTATTTATTGTTTATATGACAGGGGCAATACAATATATAATATTTATGGCACTTAGAGTTGGTGTTTTACTATGGACTCAAAAGTATAATACATAATTTATAACAAAGTAATTCAAATAAAAAACAACAACAAATCACCTATTATGTAACCCCTAGAAAAACAATGGTTACAAGACTGCTTCTGTTTAGTTTTTTTTTTTTTTACATAGCTGTATTGCATTTTTTCGTAGAAACTCTTTGTCTGAAAAAAAAAAAGTAACAATTTTTTTTTTGTTGTCTACACTGTATCACAAATGATAAGGAGTTTTTGTTTATAGTATATTCATTATAGACCCAGTCTGGGGTTCGGTCACAATGCTGATAATAGAAGATATTAACAGTGACACAGTGGTCATATATTTGATGAACTGAAGTGTACGGTTGTTTTTCCCACTTAGATCGAGGTGGATGAGGCTGGGAAGATTGTGGATGCCAAGTTCAAAACCTTTGGCTGTGGCTCTGCTATTGCTTCCAGCTCCTTGGCCACTGAATGGGTGAAAGGAAAATCTGTAAGCAAAAATGATCACATTTGCTAGTTGTAGTTCATACTGCATTGGTGCAAATGTTTGTCTTCTTTTTTTAGTCTGCATTGTAACAAAGTTTGATAGTAGTGTTTTTGTCCTAATAAAAGCATTAACCCCAAAAATTCTCATCAATGTACAGATTGATGAAGCCCTCAAGATAAAAAACACTGAGATTGCTAAGGAGCTTAGCCTTCCACCAGTCAAACTGCACTGTTCAAGTAAGTGTTCCTTTTAATTTGCTAAATCTATTTACTTGCATTATATTTGGTGCTCCAGTTGATAAAAGTAACATGATGTTCATGTATTTAAGATGTTCCTCTTCTCTAACTGACCTCATTCTCTGTGCTTTGTAGTGCTGGCTGAGGATGCCATTAAAGCAGCTTTGGCAGACTACCGTCTGAAACAGGAAGTTGAACCGGATGAGAAGACTGCCATGGCCCGCAACTAGGAGGCGCACTTGATCCTCTAAATCAGTGGTTCTCAACTGGTGCTTCTGGTGTTTCAGGTCTGTTCTGATTGGGTCGTGATTCACAGGGACCATGGAAAATGTCCTAAAGGATAACCATATAAACCATATAAACATACAGAGTTAAATTAAGCCCAATATACAGGCTTATCGCCTTGGAAGAGAATAATGCATTTTTCTTCCGTCGTGCAATGTTAAATAATTAATTGATTTTGCATATTGCTGAGTCTACAGAGTCCATTGGTAATTTTAATAAATCTCAGCGTTCAGGGTTGGATCACCATTTGATGTCCAATGTAAAATCTAGGTCTTGAAACATAACCAGTTGAGAACCAATGCTCTTTATCCTCACTATGATTTTAGACCAAAGCTTCCCAACTCTTGCACTGTAGCCAGTCTTTTAAACGCACAATGTAAAAGTACTGACCAATACACTGTTACAGTCCAAGCCATATTTGTTTAGATATGTTGATGTAATGTAAACGAGTGTTAGGCTACGTTCACACTGCAGACAGATGTGGCCCAAATCCAATTTTTTTTTTTTTTTTTTTTTTGTCTCAACAGTCATTTCGGAATTCATGTGACTTGTACGTCATTCTAGATCAACATTTGTTGATTCTGCGCACATGGGAGTTATTTAAAAGATTTTACATACCCAAAGTTATCAAGACGGTTATGAAACGTAGTGCAGTGATGTGTCAAAACTCATAAGTATTACAGTTACAACTCTATATACAAGCAAAACATGAGGGCTTGTGTCATAAAAGTTTCAAAACTCAACTCTCTTCTCTCACATCCTAGTCTTTATTTGTCGCATTGCCTGTGCATAACTCTGCTGGCTTCTGCGGCAGATCACACAATAATGTATAACTATGTTATTGTTCTTTTGCGCATACAGGTCAGTTCAGAACCATGATATGTTCATACCGGAAACTTGACGTTGGCCACATTTACAACAAAAATGTGCTTGTTTTTGGTCTTCAGTTATACATATACTTTACATAAAAAATCAGATCTAAGCAAAAATCGCAATCAAACTTCAAGGCTCGCAGTGTGAACGTAGCCTTAGTTTCACTTCATAGCTGAACACGCACACAAATTATCTTATTCTATTATTTTAGTTTGAAGGAACGAAATGTGATTGGGATGGTGATTTATGCTGCTGAGCTTTTATTTGATGGCCTTTCAAACATCTTTAAATAAAGCATGTGTAAACCTCAGTCATGTGGGTATTGGATTTATTACTAGGCTACATACCCCTGAGATGTTGAAATATGAAGCACATTTACAATTAAAATTTAAAGTGATGAACCGATTTTGCATTGTACTTGGTTTCAGCATGGCTAGTACATAGTTTTCATTTGAAACTGGTTATAGATCTGTTCTGGTTTAAAAAAGGTAACTATTCAGAGAAGTTCTGGATAATCCAGGTGAAAAAAACACTAATCAATCTGATGTTCACACAAATTAATATCTTGTTGCCACTACATATTATCCCACACACTTAGAAAAACAGTACAAAAGCTGTCACTGGGGCAGTACCTTTTCAAAAGGTACACTTTTTTTTTTTTTTAGCAATTCACACCTTTTTAACTATTAGTATGTATCCTTTAGGTTAGGGCTGGGCGATATGGGCAAAAAAATCATCACAATAATTTTTTTTCATATCAGTCGATATCGATAATTATCACGATAAATGTCAAATCAAGTCAGATTTTTGCTCCAAAGTAAAAGTTGTAGAAACCAGATCATTAATTTTCTTTAACAAAATAAATAAATAAATAGAAAAATGTATTTCTGCATGTTCTAATGAGTTATATTGTTTCAAATCAAGAAACAGGGTTTGGGTTGTCTGATAATGATAATAATAATAATAATAAATCTAATATATAATGTTTTTGTCTCTTAGAAATGCACATTTGATAGTAGCTTGAGGATGCAGAGGTAATTTTTTGTTCATTATCAATCAGTAACATCTGTAAAAATTGTAGCAACCTCAGTTTTTTATGGTTCGAGTTATTCTGACCCTTTTTTTATTTTTATTTTTATTTTTTTAAGCATTGGCCTCCCATAGTAGCAAGCATACATTTTAAATCATGATAAACACAGTTGAAACCACACATAATCGTACCTCAATACCATGGTAAAAATATAACTGCATGGTTTTATAGGTAGCCTATTTGTATGAAAAACGGTAGTCTAAAAACATTCACTATAAATGCACACATGCTATAGCTTAATCACAAATACACACATACTATAATTATAAACCATTACTCCTGTAATAAAATTCAATGTGAATATCCCACATTGCTGCCAGAATACCATGGTGCAGTGAGTGTTATGTGTAGATTGAAAAGCCTTCTGTCTGGTTGCACACAGCTTTAAACTAGTCATTTGTGTTCATCGCTGAATTCAAGTTTTTCACACTGGATCTCACAGCGCTGTTTAGTGCTCGTGTGACGGAGCCGTTCACATATGTCATCTTTTGAGCGTTCAAGTCCGTTATTTCAAATGTAGGCGGGCGGCAGCTACGCTCATTACTGTGCGTTCACACCGCCGCCGGCGAGAGCGTCAAAATTCGCTCTGGCCGCCCTGCCGTAGAAAGATTCGTTGACGCTCTGACGATCGAACGCTTGGTCTTGTATTTAAAGCGGCCGCAAAGCAAACAAACATGTCGATCTTGTGCACTGCAGACTGACCACAAGTAACGTTAGGGTGTAAGTTAACCTCATGAAATATTCAAAGTGGGTAAACGCAAAGCCGTATAGCTGCGTATACCCTCCACTACACCACATGTTTGCTAACGAAATAAACCAATTAACTATACAGCCACGTCTGTATATATTTAAGCTTAATGACATTTATCAGTATTTTTTTCCCCAGCTAAGCAATTTGTTGACAATACCACAGGGGAGACCAGGTATAGAACACTTTTGTTTTTACTTGCTGACAAAAAAAAAAAAAAATAGGCAGAGGTGACTGCTTTTATTTTAAAATATGTGACATACACCTCGTCTCCATCAGATGTCAAAATTTTCGCCGCAGCTGTCTAAAACACCTACTCTTCGTTTAATCCAATATGTGTCGATATGTCAGAAATATTTTTCAGCAGCGACACTGTTTTGAATGCTCTGGCACTAAAGTTAGCATGCAATTCCCGCTTATTTACAGAAAATATTTAAGGTTAATTGCACATCAACAATCTCAGACACCTTGGTCCACGCATCATTTTGCTTGGGAACTAATGTGGTCGGAACCAAAGTTTTACAGGACTGCGTTCTCTGGAATCCTCTCAAGGGGTGGACTTCTACATTCCGATTGGTTGCCGCCGAACCGCGTCATAGCTTATTACCATAAAGTTGACCTGACTTCAAGTCTCCCCGACGCCCACACCGTCCAAAACGCGCCGCGCCGCTTCTCGCCGGAGCTCTCCGCCGGCTCACACTGAAAATGAATGACTTCCGGCCACTTTGACGCTCTCGCCGGCGGCGGTGTGAACGCACAGTTACGGAAGCGACGCAGTCGCGACGCGTTCGGTTTTTCCAGGCTCGTCCGTTTCGCATCTAGACAATAAATACATCTTGTGTAGTGAGCTCGCGCAGCGCGGCAGTTTAAACTTGGTCCGAGCGGATAAACGGTTCGTGTGGCGCGATTCAAATGAGTCGCGCTATTTGCTTCTGCTTTTGGCACATAAAAATTATATCGAACATTTATCGAACTCTTAATATCGTTTTATCGAGGAAAATTATATCGCGAAAATAATCGTTATCGAACTATCGCCCAGCCCTACTTTAGGTACTAGTATGTACCTTCAAGGTACCAATATGCACCCTTAAGGTTTAAAGGTGTACCTTTTTAAAAAAGTAACCGCCCCTGAGGGCTTTTGTACCTTTTTTCTGAGAGTGCACGAGTTAACATGGTCGCGACAAAACTAACACGTCCCTTCCCACTCACTATACAGTAGCACGAGAAGACGTCTTGAAGTACTTGCATTTTAAGAGTAAAACTAAATTTGAGGTTTGTTTTATGAACTGAAGTCTCAAAAGATCTGAAACAGAACTACCGACGGCTGTAGAGACTGGAGTTATAGCACTGACCAGCATTTGGCAGATTTTCTTGAACTAGAGTAGAAGGTAGGAAATGTGGTCAAATCTCATAAATATGCCAATAGTGAGTTTATTGAGAACATCGTGTTCTTCATGAAGTACATGTTGAGGCTAACTGATCTTAGACTAAACTGTTTGAAAGGTGGCATGGGACTTGGTGGCATTCAGCTGCTGTGGCTGAATACCTCTCGACCTTGAAAGGAAATATTTAGAGCCAGAATGTATAAACAATAAGCTGACTCACAGCAAAGCTTTTCTACACTTAGACTTGTCTCCTTAATTGGAGTAGGAAGTGCGCTTGCTTTATTTTTTGGATGCATCTGTGTGTGTTTATAGTGCATTGCAATGTTGTGAGCTGTTTGAGGGAAGATAACTTTAGATGACACATAAAATAGCGTTCTTCATGTATAAGCCTTCATAATCTACTTCCCAAATCATAACCCTTCCAGTCTTTATGGATGTCATCGCTAATAATAGAAAGTAAAGCAAACAAGAAGAAAGAGCATTTCTGATTTACAGTTAAAGAGTCATCAAGTCAAATGAAAAGAGATTCATGACAACCAGCATTTGAAATGCACACACATTTATGTTTTTACAGTATGTCTTGCCCAACAGGCATCCGTTTATACCATTTACTCAAGTAAATTAGAAATGTAAAATAGATTATAACATTTATACATGGTAAATCAAAGTAAACAGTCACAAGCAATATTAAACCCATATATTTTTCTTGAAAAACAGATCTCAGTGAAAGTTCACACTACATTTTTTAGCTTTAAAACATGTCCAAGAAATACACTTAGCTCTGTATTTGCATAGAAAGTGTTTCTTTTAAGGCTTTAAAAATGTCCGCACTAAAATGATGTTTTCTCTTCACTGATAAATGGTGAGCCTGAAGTAGCAACATCCTGTTTGTTCGTGTCCTCTTGGATCTCCGAATTCTCTTGCCCAGATGGATGTTTGCTCTCTTCAGGGGGCCCAGAGTCCAAGGGGTCAGTCTTTTCCATGTCACAAGCGGAGACGCTGTCCTGGGACCTCTTTTCCACAGAATCCTCCACAGCAGACTGATTTGTGGTCTTGTCCTCTAGCGAGCCACAGCTTTCCTCTTGACTCTTGTCACTCTGAACACATTCCTCATCTTCTGCTTGTTTTTGGTCTTCAGGTACTTCATTCTTCTCCTTCCACGGCGTCTTGATTGGAGTTCGAAGGTTCTTTGTAGCCAGCATAATGTCCTCTTGGAGCTTCCTGGCTGAATTCAGCGGCTCCTCACTGGAGCTGGTGTTGGTTTTCTCCGGGACTTCGTTAAAGAAGCGTGCTCCTCCAGTCTTGTCTCGTTCGTCCACATACATCTTGGAAGGGAAATCGCAAGGATAGTAGGTGCTGACTTTACGTCGGCGACTCAAGATGGCGGCCGAGCAAAGGATGGTGATGATGAGAAAAAGTAGTGTGCCAATGACGATTATAGGAAGGTAGTTCTCTTGTAAGAAGTCCACCAGCTCATCCAAGAAAAGTTTGCTATGTTTTTCTCCATCTATGGAGGTGGACTTCACCGATTCATTGAGAAAGGAGGAAATACTGGGTGTGGGGGTGAGGTCTGCGCTCCCAGAGTCCCACTGCCCACTGCCCTCAAAAGAGTCATTAAAAACTGGGGTGGCATAAGTGGGGTGCCTGGTTAGCAGAATGATGGATAGGCCAATGAGGCAGCGGAGAGCTGAGTGGTCCATCCTGTGACTGAATACCTGAGGTGGTTAAAAAGACATTGTAATTACTTGACTTTAACCAGTTTTAAGCCCCCTAAGGGGCCAGTCACATGTCGCGTCTTTTGCGCGCTGAAGTTCGTTATTTCAAATGTAGATGCACGGTATGCACGCTCATAATGGAAGCGACGCGCACGCAGTGCAGCGCGCTCGTTTTTTTCAGGCGCGTCCACACCGCATCGAGATAAACATCTCAACTTTTCAGAATGCCGCAAGCGCACTGTGGGTCATGTGACACAAACCAACCAATCAGCTTCATCCTTTCCCGTAACAACACTGAAAGCTCAGCCAAGATGGAGAAACAGCTGATCATATAGCTGTACAGGGATTACAGTTTTTAAATAAATTTAGTAGCAGAGCTACTGAAAGCGATTTTTAATGCTAGAAATACATTTATCCTTTGCTGAAACTTCCACGTCTTCACGTCTTCACGGGTCATGGTTGCTTAGCAACGGCAGACACCACGGGAGTGCAAGCTACAGAGCGCTTTGGAAAGAAGGAGAAAGCGGCGCGCCTAGCGTTTTCGTCGCGTTTTTAGGGCGCGACGTGAACGGCCCCTAATAACGTTCCCCTAACATTTGAAAAATAATAAAATTAAACTTTACGTTAACATTCTCTACCATTTGTGTAATCAAAAAAAAAATAAAAAGTTTAAACATTAAAAAATAGGGTTTTGGTTGTTCAATGAACGTTTGTGACCCTGGACCGCAAAACCAGTCATAAGGGTCAATTTTCCAAAATTGACATTTATACGTCATCTGAAAGCTGAATAAATAAGCTTTCCATCAGTGTATGGGTTGTTAGGATAGAACAATATTTGGCCGAGATACAATAATTTGAAAATCTGGAATCTGAGGGTGCAAAAAAAAATTTAAGTTGTCCAAATGAAGTTCTTAGCAATGCATATTACTAATCAAAAATTAAGTTTTGAAATATTTGCGTTAGGAAATTTACAAAATATCTTAATGGAACATGATCTATACTTAATTTTCTAATGATTTTTGGCATAAAAGAAAAATCAATAATTTTGACCCATACAATGTATTGTTGGCTATTGCTACAAATATACCCCAGCGACTTAAGACTGGTTTTGTGGTCCAGGGTCACATTTAGAAATAACATACACTACCAGTCAAAAATTGTTTTTTTTTTTTAAAGAATTCTCTTCTGCTCACCATGCCTGCATTTATTTGATCCAAAATACAGCAAATGCAGGAATATTGTGAAATATTTAGCTTTTTAAAATAACTGTTATCTATTTGAATATATTTTAAAATGTCATTTATTCCTGTGATCAAAGTTAAATTTTCAGCATCATTACTCTTAAGTCTTCAGTGTCACATGATCCTTCAGAAATCATTCTAATAGTCTGATTTGCTGTTCAAGAAACATTTTTTATCATTATTATTTATCATTATTATTATCAATATTTAAAACAGCTGAGTACATTTTTTGAGGATTCCTTAATGAATAGAAAAATCCAAAGATCAGCATTTATCTAAAATAAAAAGTTTTTGTAACATTATACACTATACCATTCAAAAGGAGTCAGTATACTTTTTTATAATACTTTTATTTAGCAAGGATGCTTTAAATTGATCAAAAGTGATGATAATGACATTTATAATGTTACAAAATTTCAATATCAGAAAAATGCTGTTCTTCTTAACTTTCTATTCATCAAAGAAACCTGAAAAAATTCTACTCAGCAAGTTTCAACATTATAACAATAAATATTTTTTGAGCAGCAAATCAGAATATTGGAATGATTTCTGAAGGATCATATGACTGGAGTAATGATGCTAAAAATTACTTGTTAAAATATATTAAAATATAAAACAGTTATTTTAAATAGTAAAAATATTTCAAAATTGTACTATTTTTGCTGTTACTTGGATCAAATAAATGCAGGCTTGGTGAGCAGAAGAGAATTCTTTAAAAAACTTTAAAAGTCTTACTGTTCAAAAACTTTTGACTGGTAACTTGCTCTAAGAACATTTTTGTTAGCTGAAATGTTTTCGACTTGAAGCCACTAAATTAAACTAATGATAAATAGTTAAAATCTGTGACATTGGTATGTTCTCACTTCATCATGACATTCATTTACTGCAGTTGTCTTATGTTTTTCCTGTGGTGCAATCAAAATTCAGAGCGCCACATGGAAACTTCATTGGATTCTGAGCCAGATGCATTACGTTCTGAACAACTGCAGCCGAACATCAGTCCCTACTTGTGCGCTCATTCCTGAGGCTTCATGAGCATGGAAGTTTGAGTTTCTGTAACATCAAAATGAGCTGAATAAACATGCTCAACTCAACAAGTTTCCGTTTTTGTGTAGGTATTTCCCACATTTGACATACTTTTGATGAGGGAAGAAATGGTAGCACTTAATAAGGTTTAAATCACTACCATTAGTTAATTTACCTATAATGAACTAACAATAAACAACCATTTTTACAGCATTTATTAATCTAAGTAAATGCTGGTTTATAAAATGTACTGGTTAATTTGTGTTTATTCATAATGAGGTATACTGATTATCATAATGTTAATGATAACTTTAAGTTCATGTAAATATAGTGTATAATAAATATAGTATGGTTTTACAAAGGACAGCTGGTGCACCAATGTAAATTGTGATGGTGTTTCTTTAAACAAAGATTTTCATCTGAGGTCTCTCCACTCTGCCATCTGTGCTCAAGCTGACGACCATAATCATCACTGGGCATTTGGTGCACAATGGAAATAGTATCAAACTCATGTGGCGCCCCTCTTTCAAACACACACACATAGCATTAATATTAGTCTCTGTCAGTGTTTTTATGCTGGCTTCAAAGCATTTCCAAACATCAGAAAGTTCTGTCCTTAGCACACGAACTTCCTTTTATGTAAATCTCTGTTACTTTAAAAAAAAAGAAAGAAGGGTCACCTTGCCAAAATCAACTGTGAGAGTCTCTTGAACTATTCTTTCTTAAAGAATCTGTTAGAGAGCAGTTTTAAACTTAGATAGCCACATCTGGACGTGAATGTTTTAAAGCTGTGCATTCCTGTAAGGTAAGTCATCTGCCTATCATTACATGGACAGGAACGACATTACTAAAATATAAAACAGACAAAAGAAATGTTGAAATGAAAGAGTTCATACTTACTTTAAAGTGCTGATGTTCTAAAACATGCCGACCGAAGATGATCTAACATGGAGAAGAAAGCGTCTGCTGTTTCTCCTCTCGAGTTGGACGTCTGTTGTTACAGACTGCGCGATGAAGAACAGTTGGACTGGTGTGGGGGGAAGAAACTCCTGTTCTCCCCTCCTCCTACTCCTTCTTCTGCTTCTTCTCTGTCCCAGAAAGACTGACTGGGCCATATCCAGACACACTGTTCTCGTTAAGGCTGTTTGGGGGAGAGCCGAGATTTTTTTTTCCCCCTGCCTGTGCACTGGAGAACTTCAAGCCACCAGATGTAACACAGTTTGTTTCAAACTCCAGATTCTCATTTTCATCTAGTATCTTCTTGAGCTTTAAAACAAAAGTGCTTTGCATTCTTCTAACAATTAAATCTAAATACAGACATTGATGGTCCCAAAGTATTGTAAAATACTTTGGGTTTGTTTTTGGCCTTCAAACAGAAGCTATCTCAGGTCCCTGAGGAAGAGCTTTATGTTTCCTGTGCTCACATGATCCACGGGGGAGAGAGCACACGTGCCGCGAGCCACTGCTGGAACAATAGACAGGGTGTTGAGACCTGAGATATATAAGGCTGCTGTGGCAAGCCACAAACCAGAAGAACAGCAATATAATGAGCTAAAAATGATGGTGAGACTGAAAGGTACTAAGTCAGTATTCAAAAAATTATATTTATAGGAATATTTTGAGAGAATGTACAGTTTATCCTATAGGCCCCTCAGAATTAGTTTTCAGTATGGCAGACTTTTTGAGGCATCTTGGACTTTTAATGACTTGTCAAGACATACCAGATTGTGAAAACATCTGCTTTCAGAGCACCTAAGCTAATCTTGAGAGAGTTGAGGCCAAGGGATGTTGTATGTCTTTTTTCATGTCATTCTTTTTTCATGTCATTCTTTTTACTGCAGAATAATAAACCTTGCTGTGAACAGACATAGCACGCTTCTGAAATAACAGGAAGTCAGAGAAAATATCATTTACTATGGGTCTTGGGATAATGTAGGGGTCTTGCATCATCCTGAAAGGGGTTTATATCCACCTCATTTGTAAATTTCATGGGTCCCCTGGTGAAAAAAAACAGCATATGCTGGTAGGTTTTGATGCTGGTTTAAGCTGGTCCTTAGCTGGTTTATGCTGGTCCTTGACCAGCAACATGACCAGCATAAACCAGCAAAGGATCTGGCACCAGGGTCTGGCTTCCGGTCTCATCCGCATCCAGCTATTTTTAGATGTACAAAACTGCTTGTTTTGCTGCTTGATATTGGAGATTGGTGTGTCTTACCATATTATTTTAATGTATTTTCTTAACTATGAACACACTGATTTGTAGTGCGAACAGTTTTACCGTTTACTGCACATTGTTATTCTTCTTGTTAATGATCTTAGGCTGGTTTTAGCTGTTTTTTTTTTTTCAGCAGTGATTACAATATACACAACCAAAATAGTCAATAGTCAGTATACAAATCTATTAGCATAGCAACAACAAGAACATTTAAACAATATTTTATGGGATGTCTCCGCTTTGCGTCGGGGTGGTTCTTGTTTTCTCGTTGTGATCTCCGATCTCGCTCACTCTTTGTGCGAGTGATGTGAAGGGTTGCCAGGTTTTCACAACAAAACCCGCCCAATTGCTACTTAAAACTAGCCCAAAGCTAGCCCAATTACGTTTCGAAGGGGGTCCCCCATTAAAAATCACGTTCCGCGTTTTTACATGTTTTATTGGCGGGGTTTCTCTGGTAAAATTCACATTCGAGGGTATAAATATCATGTTACTGGGTCGCTTCAACCCACGGACATGAAAAACAACCTGCGGCAACAGTGTTAAAGTAGCCCAATTCCGTGAGAAAACTCAGCAACACTGATGATATGTGTGTTTGTGCTTTTTATTGAAACCAGCACATTAATGTAGAATCATGATTAAACTTACTTGGAGTTCTTTCTGGTCCTCGAATCTGATTGGCTAATAGGAGTGCAATATTAGAGTCCAACTCCAACAGCCATTTCACCATTTGTAACTGTATCACTCCGCTTGCGGTACTTCGCACAGCGAGTGTCATGGTGGACGCCCCAAAAAAGAGGCTTTCAAGCGTGAATGTACTTGTTTATAGTTCAAGTATGCAGTTTGTTAATAAAGATAACGTCTATTTGAAAATTTGTGTTGACATTTTTGGACACGTGAGCTCCAGGTATTAGCGGCCATTCGGCGCTCATGAACCCGCTGAGAAAAGCTTCACCTAGACCTGATTTTCTGGAATTTACTGCTGTCTCTGATGTCTCTATAAAGGATAAACACGAGATATAGTATAGTATAGTAGACTAGAGTAGTATTTAATAATAGTATTTAGTATTGAGAAACTGATGGCGATTTTAGTTACATTGTTCCGCTATTAGATGGTAACAAAAGATTGTTTTTATGAGTCAGCAGTAAAGACTTTTATATTGAAAAATAAACGCTGTTTAAGTTATTTTTACTTTGCACTGTTTTCTGTCCTATCGTCAGAAATTACGCTTGACAGATGAAAGGATATTAACGTTAGGACAAAGATAACACTCAGCGGATATTCAAACTAATGTTTTATTGCGAATATGAGATTGAGCTGAAGAATGAATGCTGTTTCAGATGAAGGTAATCAATTCATTACTAGGTCTAAAGTGATGTTTTCGATTTAGCGGAGGCTTGGGTTCAGCTGTTAAACTGTCAAATTTATATTTAAATCAGTGGCGGAAGGAAGTAGTTATGCACAAAAAAAGAGTTTTTAAAGACACTCTGTTGTTGCTCCTTATGTATTTACACACTCTGTTGTATTAATGCATTATCACATTCATAGTCGTGAGATATGGCTGTATATCGGCATGCTTCGATAACCTACCGTCAAATCACAGCTGTGCCAATATACATCCATATCATACATCTACAAGTGTGATATGGTTCATTTAATGCATACCTGCCAGCAAATCAGAATAGAGTATTCAGACAGACCATGGTATAAGACAACAATAACTGTCAAGTTCTCTGCAGTCATTTTCATTACAATCAATAATAATGTCACAAGATGTTTCAGTTCCCTGAAAGAGCAGACTGAAATACAGCATTGTCATTGATAATAGGGAATATTAGGAAATATCTGACCAATAAATGACAGGATTGACTAGTCATAATCGAGTATTCCAGCCAGCCATTCAATAACAACTTTTTATATTGGTAAACATAAACACATTTTGGTCATTCAGTTTCATGACATCATTGCAAGCAGTCCTACAAACAAGAAACTGACTGCAGACTTCATGAAGAATTATGAATGAAAAGATTTATTGTAGAGTCAACTTTTGTTTATTTTAGGTGAAGTTTGGAATGCATGCACAAGACTGTTTAGGACACAGATAAGTGCTCAGATTCATGGATGTTGTCCTCCAGCAGTGGTCAACTGAGGAGGTCTGTCTAAAACCAGAAACACACATAGAGGCACCAATACATTTACAGTACATGTACATCAGAAGAGCTCGCAGGTAGCCACTGCCTCTTGAAGCCAAGTTCACTTATCAGAGCATGATGTGTCAGCCCAATATTCTGTAACATGAGAATAATTCCAATGTGGGGGCAAACTGGAAAACATGGATAATGACAGCAAAAAAAAAAAAAAAAAGCCATTTTCTAATCAAAATAAAGTACTATTTCTGTGGCAAAAACATCATGCAAATGGCGAGAGTTGAGCATCCAATGTTTCTGAATTCTGAGTGATTGATTTCCTGAGGTGCAACAGTAATTTCATAATTACTATCAGGTTACAGCGGTAGGTTTTTGATTTATGAAGAATATGCATGAGAAATGCATTTTCAACAATACTTGCCAAAGTCTAACAGGTTTAGGTTTACGTTCACATTCATTCTGCAACATGAAGTTATTGCTTCTGGATATACTGTAACTGATTGTGTTATATTTTGAAAAACCCTGTTGTTGGATGCATTATATTCAATTTATGATCTCAAAGCAGCCAATGGAGAAAATGACTATGTGCTTAATACTCCAGTACTCATGATCATCACAAGGGGCTGATTTGTTGAATTTGAATGGTTATGAACATTTCTTAGATTTTACTAAATCGTATCCTTATCATCTATGATTAGTTCCCTTTACAATCACTTTAAAATCACATCCACACAGTTCTGCCTTTTCAGCTGATGTCCCACTTTGAATAGTATGTCTTGTTTTTCAATAAGCCACTATCTACAACTGGGAAAAACATATAAAAGTAGAAATAAAAGGAGAGGCGACTGCATCACCTCAAATTTGGCAGCACAACAAAAAAAGGAAAGAGAAATACTGATGTGTATATACAACGACACTCTGTAACATACCGGTTAATATCAGAATACTCATGGAAACAATGTTACAATAACAAAAGAAGTAAGAAAATCTTAACAAAATGTAAAACATCAGTTAAAACCAGTGAGCACTCATTGCCACAATTTTGCTTCTGCTATGCAAATGCTTGGGGGAGACTTGACAAAAAGTAAAAGTCCATCTTGGAATGTTGCTTGAAGTTGTCCTTGTGAGAAACACCAAGCGGAATGATCGAGTCAAATTGAGACATTTTGGCAGTGACTGCCCCCCCTGCCCAACTGAATCTCTCTTTCTCCGTATTGACGCTATGGCTCAGACCACCACCAGTGTCTTAGATTGCCACTTTAGCCACTTGCTCTTCCAGTTTGGCGATTCTCCTGTCCTGCAGCGTGACCAGATCTCTAAGGGACTTGACTTCTCGCAGCAGCTCCTCTAACTTCACTTCATTCTTCTGCGAAGCAGAACAAAGAAATAGGAAAATGTTACCTCATCACCAACTATTAGTGGGAAAAATAAGAAAGACTCAATAAAGCATCATCCTTACTCTAGTTAGCTGAGGAGAGGCAGGTTTCTGAGGAGTTGCTGGCTCCTCCACCTTCTTGGGTGCCTTGTTATCCAGCACGTTTTTCTTGACTACTTTGAGGTCGCGGTTCTTGCCCGGAACGTAACCGTGTTTGAGCGAGATCAGGATCGGTTCGCCGTTCTTGCCTTCAAACCATTCCTCGGCCTCTAGCGCCGGGTCGGGACCCGCTGTGTCCGGATAGAGGTCGTCCTGAAAGAGGTCTGACTGCCAAAAACAGAAGATGGGAAATTTAATTATTCTAAATTTTAAAGTATTTTGGATTCATGCTGTTTGTTTTCTCTAAAAACATCTGCTGCAGTAATGTTAATTAAAACCAAGCGTCGACTCTCCTTTTCTTCATCAATTAATGACCATTAAACCACTTTTGATTGAGCTTTGCTGGTAAACGATCATCGTTTTAATAACTGATTTTTTTCCTGAATATATAGAAACATAAATTCATACAGAATGATTATATAAGCAACAAACACAAAACAATGAAAAGTACCTTTCTAGGGACAGTCATGATAATTGGCTCACACTTTCTCTCATGAAGTTTATAAAACCTGTGAGAAACAACAGACATGTTATTACATTATTATTATTATTATAGTACTAGGCACCATCTTTAAAAAAATGTAAATCAGCACGACTGTTTTGATAATACACTGATAATAATGTGTTCCTTGAGCACCAAATTTAGCATATTAGAATGATTTCTGAAGGATTATAAGACACTAAAGACTGGAGTAATTACTGCTTTGCCATCAGGAATAAATGACATTTCAATATAAAATAAAATAGAAAAGATGAACACTCTGCATCAATCTCAATATACAATTTAATGCTAGTTATGTAAACAAAAAGAGAAATCTAACAACTGCTATAAAAATGTAAATATAATAAAAAACCAACAGTGATTAAACAGAATGTACATCCTTATGACAGAATAGATGCTAAAGTTAATGATCCTTACATTGATCATTAGTTGTCAAATAACATTTCAATGACCTTTAAGAGCCACAGCATGATCAGTGCCACATTGCCATCTCATTAGATTTTATAGTCAACGACAGGCTAATGCCTCCCCCTACTGGAGACATAAAATCAACCTAGCAGCATGAATAGAGCATCAATCCCATCAGACTGCCTAGAACCATAATCACAACAATGCTGGTCTGAAGTCAGTTTAGTTTCTCAAAAATATCCAGATTCTGACAGGTCCATTAGCACCTCAAACACGTCAGATCATTTTAATTGATCTAGGTCAAAACCTAGACCTGAAAACCTTTTCTATTTTCAGAAAAAAATACCAGAAAAAAAGAAATACCTGTGCAAATAGTGCATACCTAGCTATCTCGCACTTGTTGACATCTAGGCCTCTTTTAGGCATGTAGCCCATGCCTCTTTGGGGCTCCTTGCTGGAAAACGTGTTGAGGTAGTGCACGTACGGTGCCTCGTCTGTGATCTCGAAGTAACGGATACTGCTGTCACCCTGAAACAGAAAACAAGATTACATTTCTTTTACTATTTACTTCATACTATATACACAAGCTAATCACCTTGTATGACATCATGCTATTGAGGCAAAGCCAGTGGTTCACAACTTATAGGGGGGCCCAAATTATTCAAATTTTGTTATATTAACATAAACTCAATTAAAATTGGGGTTGGCCGATAAAATGATAATGATAATTATTGTGATATAATTTATCTCAATAAAACGATAACAAGAGCTTGATAAATGTTCAATACAAAGTTTACGTGCCAAGAGTAGAACAAAACAGTGCTACTTATTTGAATCGCGCCACACTGAGGATTTATCAGTTTGGCTCAAAATTCAAATGGCAGTGGAGAGCTTACTAGAGCAGATGCGTTTACTCACTGAAAGTCTCAGTCGCTCGACAACTAAACAGCGCTGTGAGATCCAGTGAGAAGCGCCTGAATTCAGCGAAGAACACAAATGACTTAGTGATTTAAACTAGTTTAAAGCCAGATAAAACAGTGCTGACAAAAAGGAGAAACAATGTGCGCAACGATACAGTAAGAAGGCTTTTCAATCTGCAAATTTACTGTAGTAACACTAACGGTATTGCGGGAGAAATGTATTCATAGCGAATTTTATTATATTCCCTGACAGCACACGTACATCACGGAAATGTCTTTTTGACGTCTGCATTTATATCTGTAAGATGTACTTTTAAGAGTATTTGTTCATCTGCAATACATCTGTAGGACGTTTCCTATCAGACGTCTATTAGATGTCTTTAAGATGTTTATGTAAAATGTATGTAAAACTGACATCTGAAAGATGTCTGTCATATGTTTGTACACAACAGATGCTCTCCAGATCAAGTGATCTGTAACAGACATCTTGCAGATGTACGTGTGCTATCTGGGTTATTATATTTATATATTATTATATTATCCCTGATAGCACACGTACGTCACGGAGACGTCTATTCGAGGTCTGCATTTACACTCTTAAAAATAAAGGTGCTTTAAAAGGTTCTTCACAGCGATGCCATAGAAGAACCATTTTTGGTTCCAGAAAAAACATTCAGTTAAAAGTTCTTTGAAGAATCATCTCTTTTTTTTTTTTTTTTTTTTACCTTTTTATAATCTGAAGAACCTTCTTTCACCACGAAGAAACTTTTGTGAAACAGAAAGGTTCTTCAGATGTCAAAAGTTCTTTATGGAACCATTTAGACAAAAAAAGTTCTTGTATGGCATCATGAAGCACCTTCATTTTTAAGAGTGTACATCTGCAAGATGTATTTTTTAGAGTGTTTGTTCATCTGCAATACATCTATCAGATGTCAAATATACATCTATTAGATGTCTTTTAGATGTTTATGATTTAGAATGTATGTAAAACTGACATCTTACAGACGTCTGTCAGATGTTTGTATACAGAAGATGCTTCTTCAACAGACATCTTGCAGACGTACGTGTCCTATCTGGGATTATTTTTATTATATTATTGATGCAGACAACTAATAAATGTATTAAATGTTTATTTTGTGTATTTTTTGTGATTAAGGTATAGTTTTCGTGCATTTATACTAAATGTATTTAGACTACTGTTTTTCATACAAATAGAAACCATACAGTTATATATATATTTTTTACCATAGCATTGAGTTGCTATATATGTGGTTTTAACTGTGTATCCCCAGATAGCACACGTACGTCTGCAAGATGTCTGTTATAGATTACTTGATCTGGAAAGCATCTGCTGTGTACAAACATCTGACAGACGTCTGTAAGATGTCAGTTTTACATACATTCTCATTCATAAACATCTTAAAGACATCTAATAGACATCTATTTGATATCTGATAGGAAACGTCCTATAGACGTATTGCAGATGAGCAAACACTCCAAAAATACCTCTTGCAGATGTAAATGCAGACGTCAAATAGACGCCTCCGTATGTGTGCTATCAGGGTCACAATCTAAATATATGCTACTATGGAACATAAATGGTTCCTTTTTTTAAAACCCAAATATTTAGAATAATTAAATTTCACTATATAAAAAATATAGTGAAATTAATGTTATATTTGAAATGTATTGTGAAAAAAATGTTAGCATGATCATTTTTTTGGCCATATCGCCCAGCCCTAATAAAAATGCTGAAAACACAGAAATGAAGATGTACAGCATTAATTATTAACACAATATAGCTGAACTCTGGGTCACATAAAAACTTGCTTACCTTTCCACACAGGTAGACCACATTAGTGTCAGGGTCATAGAAGGGAAGCAACACTCCATTGCTGGTGTCCATTTCATGCACAGATATCGGGTCTTCCATGTTTTTCTTAAACAGATGCACATCAAAATATTTAATAAAAGTGCATGAAAGCATCTTCATTTTTCAAAAATGTGAAAGTTGACTTACTGGATTCCATAAGGCCAGCTGCCGCTCACTCATACGACTGAAACCGGTGGTGAAGATGTTTCCATCGGCCAAAAAAATGGCCCTCATGGGCCGCGCCCCCTCATGGGCCTTATCCTTCTCCTGTGAGTCATCAATCCCAGTGAGACACAAAGAACTGTGAAAATAAAGAGCCTTTGATGTAATTCTGAGATGTTTTCACTTACCGCAATGATCTTCCCCTTGCGTGGATCAATAACGCGCACTTTCTTATCCTTGCACGCGGTACAAATGAGGCTGCCGTTGCGACTCCAGCAGACGCTGAAGATCACGTCAGGATGCATGTCCTCCAGGTTGATCAGAGCTTCTCCTGTGCCCACGTTCCAAATGATGATGAGATTATCGCATCCTAACAGAGGAGGGAAGACAAAATTGGTTTTGTGATTATTCACTTATTATGCATCAAACATGTTTTTGATGTTCAAGATGATAAACATAAGGGTTTTAAAATCTCGTACCTGCACTTAGCAGAACATTGCGGGCTGTTGGATGCCACGTCACGATGCCCACCCTCTTGGAGTGACCCTCTAAAACCACGACTGGCTCAGAAAGAGCTGCGGTGAGGCCGTTTTCAGGGATCTGCCACACCTGTGTGACAAAATGCAAATATTTTCATAATAATCACTCTCTTGAATTTCCAAGCATGAGAGAATGTAGTGAAGAAGCTGAACGTACCATTACTGTACAATCTTCAGAGCCGCTGGCAATAACGTGATCATTGTGCGGGCACCAGTCGATGTCCAGCACAGGGCCCGTGTGACCACAAACAGTGGGGTAGGCCTTGTCAATACGACCCGTCTGCAAAAAGGAAACAGAGAGCATGAATTTATGCCTCATCTGGCATAATTCTGCCCAACTAAGCTTATTCTAATAACTAACTGCATAAATGCTGAGTGAGCAGTTAGGGCATACGCGGTTATCCCTTACCTTTTGCAGAGGCAGAACGAGGAAAGCTCCACCCCCACTAGCCTCCACAATAATAGCAACAAATTTGGGGTTTACTGCACAAAAGGCACTGTCCCAGGTAACCCGTGAAACCCTAATGTCATCATAGCACTGGTCATTCTTCACCGCCTGACCGAACACATGACGGAATTTACTCTGTCGTACCACTCGTCTGATCATCTCTGAAAACACAAGAGAAGAGAAATGTACTTTATTTATTCAATATTTAAATAGCTGACAGTAATATTACACAGTATAACACATTCTTAATGGCAGATGAATGAATGCATTTTCAATGTTTTTCTTTTGCTTTCAGACTTAATACTGACAGTGTATCATATTAGGGTAAGATGAGCGGTCAGCTAGACAGCGCTGGGAATCGGTTTTCCATTTCACTCTGTATATGCACTTCTCCATAAAGACAAGGAGAGAAGTCAAATGCAGTTTTCCGTGTCTGTGTAGAAACATTCATCTTGATATGAGAAAGCCACGCTCTAATGACTGATTGTTTAAATTACTAAATAAGTAATGAGTAAGTAATTAATTACAGTAATAAGAAATAGGGCTGCACAATTAATTACAATTACAGAAGCCACAATTATGTAATCGTTCAAAGGCACAATTACAAAAAAAATAAATAAATAAAAAGATGTGATAATGAGATGTGTGTGTGAAAAAGACTGTGTGTATTTTCCCTACAGGTTATCTTAAGGGTTTTTTTTTCCCTCATTGTTTTAATTTTTTAATTTTTACTTTTTTTATATTTGGCATCCAGTTGCTTCAAACAATGATATAAAGCTATTCAAAACATTGTTCAATGTAAATTGCGATAATCTTAATAAATAATTGCAATTACAATTTCAAGGGAATAATCAACAATTATGATTTTTGTCATAATCGTGCAGCCCTAATAAGAAACTAAAGTGATTTATTGATAAAAATTAAAATATCCTATATTTGATTAATAAACTATTTATTTTTATTAGTTCGTACTATAAAAAGTGGGTTGTTACCAGTCATAAGAGTACATTTTTTTAATAAGGGTCAATTTATACATCATCTGAAAGCTGAATACAAAAGCATTGATGTGTGGTTTGTTAGGTCGAAATTTAAAAATGAAAATCTGCAATCTAAGGGTGCAAAATAATCAAAATACTGAGAAAATCGCCTTTAAAGTTGTCCAAATGAAGTTGTTAACAATGCATATTACTAATATTACTACTTGATATATTTATGGTAGGAAATTTACAAAATATATTCATGGAACATGATCTTTACTTAATATCCTAATGATTTTTGGCATAAAAGAAAAATCGATCATTTTGTCCCATACAATGTATTGTTGGCTATTGCTACAAATATACCTGTGACTTATGACTGGTTTTGTGGTCCAGGATCACATATTTTAGCTCACTTGAACAAATTTCTTACAGTGTATGAAATTTCATGCATCGTATGTAGCATATAAAAGTAAACATTCTCTTTCTTGAACAGATATAAATTTGTACTGTTTATTAATCAGCCAGGATAAAAGAAAGACTGTAAATTCCTAGATCAAAACCTAATGGGCTGTCAAAAAGACAGCATTAATAAACTACACACACCAAAGATGGCCAAAAATGAATGCACACATTACAGTGTGATGCTAAAAATGCTGTCTAGTAAGGCAGATTTTGAGAAAAAGCCAGTGTGCTTATTCCAAACCAGTGTTATAAAGTGCGTGATATACTGCTAAACATACTGATATTCATAATTACACATTCATAATCACTGGTTATTTGAGTCGCCTTTATTAATGCATTATGTGCACTGGCTGAGATGAACTGGTAGGGCCCTTATTGATGGCGGTGTCTTCATAAATAACAGCTACCGCCATTAAGGACACTAATAACAACAAACCCGATTCCAAACATCAGTGTTAGGAATAATAAAATGTAGTCATCACAATAAAGTCACGGTTGTGCTTTTGGAAATAGGTCAGATGTATGGCGGTGTGTGTGAGTGTGTGTGTGTGTTTGCTTTCTAATGGCCGAGCAGCGTTATTGATGATGATGAGCATCCCGGCGAAAAAAAAAATCTCACACTCCACTTACATTTCTAGATCAATTAAAATATAGAGTAAAAGAGAACACATATGCACGGATGAGAGAAAGATGGAGAAAGATATTCGCCTGTAGTGCAAGAGTGGGAATGATAGAACATGATGTCGATAATCGATAGATGGGCAGGCTTCTGCTGGTGTGAGAAAATGAGCTAACCGCTAACCGAACAAATGAATGAAAACAGCTGAAAAAGCATCAGTAATGCAGCTTGTTTTGAGCCGTGCGTGTATTTCTTTGCATGCGCTGGCGAAATGCGACGTGCCGCTTTGAAGTGGAGGCGTGCTATCTACCCGGCACAGGTCATGATGGTCAACTTTCAATTAATATCTCACTATTTCTGCTTATCTCTCCATATGCAAGATAATCAAAGGCAGAAAATGCTGCAAAATGAGCCGAAAGGCCAGCAAATGCACATGCAAGAGCGCAAGTTTTTTCGTTGAGGTACTAGCTGTTTGCAGAGCTTGTTTTAAATCAGTGATGCTTGCTAAAATCGAGCTAGCATTCCAGTAGAGGCTATTGCACCACTGACCTGCCTTGCATTAATATGAGGAAACGCAAAACGCTTACCTTTATCAGTACTACGTCTCTCAGAGCGTCAAATTCAAAGCATTAATTTATTTTCTCACAGATTCAGTTGTGCTGGTGACTGTCTCAGTGAATTGCGGCTAGCCACAATAGCTTCCCTCCTCTCCTTTATTCTGAATGAACGGGAGAAAACGCCCTTGTTCTCCTCTCCCCTCCCCTCCTCCTCATGTCCTCCTACATGGACATCAGTTCTGTGTGTGAATGAGAAGTAATGGTACAAACTGTACCCTACTGGCTGACAGGTTACTGTGGTTTAATCGGTAAGGTCATTTTATAAATGGAAATACTCTTGAGCATCTCTCCATTGCAAACACTACCTTGATCCCAAGCAGCTTTTCCATCTTGTGCATTTAAACACGTTGTGCTTTGCCTTCAACGGAGCTGTTAATGTTACAGGACACTGGTAATTGTGTTAAGAGTGAAAAAGGATGAAGTCATGTTCATGTTGGATTATGTTACAAAGTGCAATGTGTGCTCTAAAATCTAATTTGGAGACTTATTTTTCTGTTTTAGTGCAGTGTAGGGCTTTTCAAACTTTGTGATACCAAGGAACCAAGATATTATGACCTAAGGGACCTCCTTTCTGAAATACAAATACAAATACAATACAATACAATCAAACCAAAAATTATTCAGACACCAGATATAATTTATATATATATATATATATATATATATATATATATTTTTTTTTTTTTTTACTAGTGGGTGCAGGACACTATACTTCATTTATGTAAGTGAGGATAGCAAAATAAAGTAAACTGTGGCATTTTATACCCAAAAATTCTCCATATGGTGGACTACCAGTAAAACTGATAAGAATTTGGGACCAAAAATTATTCCGACACTTTGACCTGACCTGGTTTGCTTAAGTGTTTTTTTTTTTTCTGTAATTGCTAATGTGAACTTTTCACACCACGGACTGAACAAAATTAAGCATTGCTTGATAATTGGATGACCTAAATTAATATTATCTAATTGTGTACTTAAATTTAACAGCTGGCAGCTGACAGCTATTCAACCTAATTCATTACATACCTTTATATCAAAGTTATCTGACATTATCAAGATGAATTTGTTCTGACACTGTTCTTATCATATTTAATTACCATTTCCCAACTATAGTGAATAAGCTCTGATAATGTGAGAAAGGTTGAAGGTGTCTGAATACATTTTGATTTGTCTGCATGTTTTCATGTATAACGAGCAATTTATAATGTGTGAGAAAAATATTACACATAATATAAATGAAACATGCTGTGAACAAAATGACATAATTGGCTTTATTATTGCGCTAAATTTTTAAAATATTATTTTTATGTATTTCTTAATCCACTATTATAGGATGTTTAAATGTGTAACCCTGAAGAGATTTTTTTTTTTCAAGACATATATGTATTTTTAGAGTGCTTTTCACAAGAAATACAGTACTGTGCAAAAGTCTTAGGCCACTAGTATTTACACCAACAAAAAAATGTCAGTTTTAAGTCAGTTATTTCTATCTTTTGAACCTTCAAGATCTACCTTCAAGAAACCTACCTGCAAAGTACTGTTAAATGTTTTAGGCACTTGTGTAAAAATGCTGTAAAATGAGGATGCTGTCAAAAATAAAGCCACAAATAGATTTTATTTATCAATTAACTTCTATTAACTAAATTAAATCAATATTTGGTAAACCATATTTGCGTTTAAAACAGCTTTTGCCCTAGGTACATTTACGCATAAGTTTTCAGGTAGCTTTGCATGTAGGTTTCTTAAAGCAACTTGGAGATGTTGCCACGGTTCTTCTGGATTTAGTCTATCTCAGTTTGTTCTGTTTCTTCATGTCATTCCAGACAGACTGGATGATGGTCAGAACAGATCTCTGTGTGGAGCACTGGCTGTTGTCAGACTCCTTGTGCAAACAAAAATCTCACTGGATTATTACAATTAATGGCAAAATGAATGTTTAGAAATGTAAACTGATATTTCCTACTGACACACTACAGCAAAAGAAAGAAATAACTGACTTAAAACCATTTTTTTGTTGGTGAAAATACTAGTGGCCTAGGACTTTTGCACAGTACTGTATATTTAGGCTATATACTATCCAAAGCAGTTGCAGAGAAAAGAAGTGAGCGAGCTAAAAGTGACAATATCAAAGTGAAAGTCCACAGAAAGACACCAATACTGTATTTTCTTGACAGTTTGAAAGAAAAGATTAACACTTTTATTTCACAAAACTGTGTTGTTTTAAAATACTGGGCTAAAAACAACCCAAAATATGGACAAACCCAGCATTTGGATTGTTTTGACTCTGCGTTTGGGTTAAATGTTTAACCCAACCTTCTGGGTAGTTTTATTTCAACTATTGCTTAAAAATGACTATATTTCTTGCTTAAAATGAACCCAAAATAGGTTGGAAATTAACATTTATTAATATGTTTAATAAATGAACATTTATTTTTTAATTGAGTAAATAATAATTAAATAATAAACATTTTTAAATTGTTCCCGATGCCCAATTATGTGTCCTGTTTTGGGTTCATTTTAAGCCAGCCATATAGTAATTTTTAAATAATAGTTGATTAAACCCAACCGCTGTATTTTGTCCATATTGCACCCAGTTGTTTTTAACTCAGCATTTTAGCTGCCAATATCATAAAATAATCATGATTAATCTAATGATTTCTTATCCATATTTACAAAGTAGAATAAACCTAAATTAGGTAAACTATTGCCGCAAGCAGATTTAATTAATGTCATTACACTATCATTAACTCTAACAGTGTTCTGATAGTAAAATCTTCATGTATATAAATATATTTTTTATTTTTATAACCCACTGCAACCTGATCAAGCTTCTCTATAACCCTATCAGTTGTATTCTGTATGAAAACTAGGAACGCAATCAGCTTGAAAACCTGTCTTACCTTTCTTCGGCGATGATCTTCTTTCCATTTTATGGGAAGATGTTTGTACATCAAAGGCTCTCTTCATCTGCGATACTTTTAGACTCTGGCTTCCCACAGTCACATCTGGCCTGGCTTCCATTATGTTTGTCCTGCTGTGATGTATCACTTTCTCCTGGATTTTGTTGCTGTCTCTGATGAGTTCAGAGACAGGCCTGTATCTGGACACTTCGTTTTCCTCCGAAGCAGAAGAATCGCTGCTTGAAATTCGACAGGCGGCATAAGGATATCTAGTTGGGACCGTGGTGGGTTTAGACTCTTCCTCATCCTCAATGTCCATCATGTAGCTTTCAGAGTCACGTCTACCGTATTTCAAAGGGTGTCCCAGGTTTTCCAAATCAGTGTCTTTGCATGGTTGGTTCTTCTCTGAGTCTGTTTTAGCAAATGGATTTTGAGGCTTCTTCGGTACAGGTGGTGGTGGGCCCTTTATTTTTGCCTTTTTTTTTAACAATGGTCTCAGCTGAGACATATCCATTTCTGCTAGTTCTTTATCATCGACAGTTTCTGTCAAGTTATCGCAGTCAGGTGCAACAATTTCATCATACGGAAGTAAATAATATCTTGGAATATCAGCAGCCTCAGGCTCTAAGGACATGCACATGTAAAACGGGGACTCGATATAATAAGGTGACATATCAAGACATGATGTATGCGAATTTAAATCCTCAACAGACTGCAGTGCCGCCTGCCTTCTGCCCATTTTAATATTTCTGAGCAGTAGGTCTGAATATCTGCTCGGCTCGTCTGTGAAATGAGAAGCAGGTTCCTTGCGCCCAGCAGCTTTTTTAAACGGATTCTTTGGTTTCTTCGGAACAGGTGGTGGTGGTCCTTTGCTTTTGGCCTTTTTCTCTGTCTGCGCATCTTCGGGTAGGATGTCAGGAACCATGCTCTGTATTTCAGCGTGAGGAACGTACAAATGAGAGACGTCAGATGACTTCCTAGCCTCCTGATCAGGAAATGTATGAATCTGAAGTGGTGGCGTGATCACAGCTGTGAAATAGAGAGGCTCCTTTTCCCGTTGCAAAGAAGCCGTCTGTGTGACTCGTTCGGTGTCAAAATCTGAGTGAGAAAAATAGTTTAAATGATTTTTACCGCTGGATAGATTCTCTTTGATCTCTGTTTCTGTGTTTATCTCATTCATTTTGTATACCTTTGGATTACAGACTTTGCCCTGATGCATCTGAAATGTACCATTTTCACCTGATAATTTAAGTAAAGAAGAAATACTATGTCTTCCATTAAGATGACCATCACATTCTTCCCTGCTTTCTGTGGATTCCGACCGAACCGCTTTTTGATAAACACATTCAGTGTCTCTTTTCACACATGGTGCTTCTGCTCCCCACACGCCCCTTTTGGCTGGGTGAGGCGCATTGCTAACAGGGACGTTTTTAGCACTGGATTCAGTTAAACTCTCAGATGACATGACTGTTGAGTGTTTTTCCATGACAGTGAATGCCCCTTTGTCATCATTTTGCTTCTCGGTGTGAAACAACGTTTTGCTTTGGCTTAAATCTGGGTGGAATGTGCTTAATACCTTTTGTTCAAAATCCTCCTCAATCCTCAGCGGGACTAGAGCTGTGTCTGCGTTTGTGGGTTCAGTAACAATCTCAGTGTCAGAGTCAAAAGAGTCAAATGTTGTCACTCTAGATCTTAATAAACAAGGTTCTTCAAAGCGAGTATGCAAAATTTTGTCCTTACCTTCAGTCTTACCCCATTCAGTCTCTTCTTTTCCCAGCAGTGTTGTACGGAAAGTTGGGTTTCTTTGGTCGTTTCTGAAATTTTCTTTGTGTGTCTGTGAGGCATCATTGGGTTCTTGTGAAACGCATAGTGACGAACCTCTGATATTTTTGTCTCCCTGTAAACTATCTTGCTTATTGACACTCCGAAGCCACGGGCGACTCGATTTTGAATGGAGTCCAGTGGTTGACGGACAAGTAGTCGCAGTCTCCGCACATAGAGAATCGGCTCTGTCCAAATACTCAAATCTGTCCTCATCAGGACTTTCTTTGTGTCTGACCTTTTCACAACTTTTCCTTCTACTTAGGGTCTCCATTTCATGTTTATCTTTGTCCTCTGAAATTCGTGCTTCCTGGAATGGCTGTCTTTCAAGTAAACTAGCATTCTCTGACTCTAAAGAAAATTTCTTTTTCATTTCAACATCTCCACTTATCTTTGCGTCTAACGTCCCATTGTGTCTGTCAGACAGTGTCTGTTTCTCATTCTTCTCAATGGGCAGCCCATCATCTGCTGAGTCCCCTTGACGAGAACCTTCTAACATGTTTGGAGTATCCTTGAGGTGAGTTTTGTTAGTCATTCCGTCTGTTTTGTCAGGTCGTTGCTGGTCCACAGCAGTAGATATATCTGTGGCGGTTGCGTCGCTTGTGACTGTTTTGAATTCTGAGGCACATGGACCTCCTGCCAGGCTCAGCTGAGGATTTGGTGTCCTGGGATTCTGCGAAACATCCGTGTCATAACTCTGTCTGATCTTTTTTCCTTCCTGGTTAAAAGAGGGCTCAGTGGTGTTGTCATTAGGTCTTGTTGGTTTGTGATCTGAACGGGACTCTAGTGTGGAGGTGTCCAGTTGGTCTGTTTCTTCTGGGCTGTTGGAATGTGCTTCCTCCTCGCTTTGGTTTAAGATTTCATAGTCGCTAATGGCGCTGGTCAGGACGTCTTCTTTTCCTAGCTCCTTGTCCTGTTTCTGTCCCATCACCCCTGTGAAGAACACATATCCCCACTCGTGAGTTTATGAACAGACCGTATATCTTTATCTATAATGAGTTCCCTCCCATTTCAAGCTCTCGCTTGTTCCTCTCACATCACTTCTTACTGGAATGTTGCAATGCCTAAAATTAAATGACTCTCAATGTGGCTACTGAGTCACAGAACCAAAATGGGAGCCGGACAACTGGCAGAGTAGATCAGTTACCAGGTGCGAAGGTCACATCAGACATGAAAGGGGGAAAACCCACAGACTCCAAACATATCCTACAGCTCTTGACAACAACACTTCAGACCTCCTGGCCTCTGTGGCTGTTTTTCCATCCAGGCTGGAAATGTAGTTTATGAGTTATTTAAATACATTCAAATTAATGAAAAATGTGTATATTAAAATTAATTATTAATATATAAAAATACCAATATATTTACACAACTATTCAAAAGTTTGGGGATAGTAAGATCTTTTAAAGTTTTTAAAAGAAGTGTCTAATGCTGCATTTATTTAATCGAAAATGCAGCAAAAACAGTAATATTGTGAAATATTATTACAATTTCAAATGACTGTTTTCTATTCTTACATATACTGTAAAAAATGTAATAATATAATCATATCATTATAAAAATTATTATCATTACATTTATTTTTATATTAAAAAAAAAAAAAAACATATTGCCCCCAAACCCCACACTTTTGAATGGTAGTGTGTATGTGTGTATAATATCCTACAATTTGCATAAAAATACACTACCAGTCAAAAATTAACAGTATGATTTTTAATGTTTTTTAAAGAAATCTCTAATGTTCACCAAGCCTGCATTTATTTGATCCAAAGTACAGCAAAAACAGTAACATTTTAAAATATTTTTTTTACCATTTAAGATTATTGGAATACCATTTTTATTATTGGAATGTATTTTAAAATGTAATTTATTCCTGTGATTTTAAAGCTGAATTTTTTTCAGGTTTCTTTAATGAAAAAAAAAAAAAGTTCAGAAGAACAGCATTTATCTGAAATGGAAATCTTTTGTAACATTATAAATGTCTTTCTCATCACTTTTGATCAATTTAAAGCATCCTTGCTAAATAAAAGTATTAATTTCTATAATCCCCCCAGCTTTTTATTTCAGATAAATGCTGATCTTTGGATCTTTCTATTCATCGAAGAATCCTGAAAAAATGTACTCAGCTGTTTTAAATATTGATAATAATAATAATAATAATAATGAATAATAATCAGCATATTAAAATGATTTCTGAAGGATCATGTGACACTGAAGACTGGAGTAATGATGCTGAAAATTTAGCTTTGATCACAGTAATAAATTACATTTTAAAATATATTCAAATAGAAAACAGCTATTATAAATAGTACAAATATTTCAAAATATTACTGTTTTTTCTGTATTTTGGATCAAATAAATGCAGGCTTGGTGAGCAGAAGAGACTTCTTTAAAAAAACATTAAAAATCTTACTGTTCAAAAACGTTTGACTGGTAGTGTATGCGGATTGATTTACAGACCGACTTACATACCAGCAGCTCAGGATCATTTTCAAGGCGTTAGATCTACTGATTTATTTTTAGTAGCAATTTATTATTTATTAATTATGTTTTATTTATTAATTACTTCTCATTTATTTACTGTTAATAATTTATAATTTAGTTATAATTTAGTTATTCTGACTTTCTGACTGATTTTTTCAGACCTGTTGTCATAAAATAGACACATCTACCAATCTGGTTCCATCTCAAGGTCATTTGAACTCTGTGACCTCTGGCTATAAGGGTCATGGCTTTATCCGTGACCTTCTGAAACTTCCATTGCCCAGTGGTTTGAAAGTAAGCAGCAAACTATAATGCTCAGCTGACTGTAGTGTCACAATGTGGGTCTCGTGGGAAGAATAGTTTAAAATAGCTACCCAAATATAAGCACATGATAAGGTGTAAGCATGTCCTTTGTCCTCTGCCCTCATGCCGATATCAAAACTAAAAAAGCACAATGTTTGACGTAAACATAAAAAAGTCAGATAAAGGATGAAGTCACGCCATCAAGGAGGCCTATGAAACCCTATTGGAGGTACATGAATGTGAAGCTTGTGAATGTGGGTTTGTCTGTGTAAACATGAATGAATATGGCTCTACATTATCAGTAAATGTCATCTCATTTGTGCCTCTCAGCATGATAGGATATTTTAAGGGTCCAGGGCTCTGTGTTGACACTTTACTCTGTCTGAGAATGTCAGCTGTAGAGGTGAAGCTCAACTGGATGGCCTGCTGGATGAATGGCAAACTTATATTATGGTTATGTCATTGCAAAGGCACTGTGCAGTAAATCTAATAGGCTATTTTGAGGATGATGGCCTCAGCTCGCAGTATCCCAAGCAGAGGGGTAGGACCATCTATAAAACCAGACTCTCTCAGTTTAGCTCCCCCATTGCCCTGCCCCAAAACAGTTAAGTGAATTTGCAGGTTGAACACAAAATGTAATGCTTAAATAAACAGGACGCACATAATTACATATGCAGTAATTTGTTTCATGTGACTTTTGGGAGAAGATGAAAACACAAGACACTTATGGGAATTTCTCACCCGTTATTCAAATGACAACTATCAGTAGCCACTGTTTTTATCATCTACTATATGCAAAACGATCTTAACTTAATGCAGTCAAACATGTTTTAAAGTTAAGTGATCTGTTTAAATAGTGTTCCATAATTATTTTTTTCTAAGTAAAAATGAAAAGGTGTGAATATTTTTTCCAAGATGACTTCCAAAATAAATCTCCCCCACATCTTCCCCACAACTAATTCACAAATACATACACATTTAAAGTCTGTGTATAGCAATTATTTTTGTCCTAAGAGTGGGAGCAGCCGTTTGTAAATTTAATGTGTCTGGCTTCCGGTCTCATCCGCATCCAGCTATGTTTATCTGTACAAAACAGCTCGTTTTGCTTCTTGATATCGCAAGATATCAAGCTTCTTGTGTCTTACCATATTATTTTAATGTATTATCTTAATTATGAACACAATAGTTTGTAGTGAAAACTGTTTTACCGTTTACGGCACTTCAATATTCTTCTCGTTATTTCTCTATGGCAGATTATGAACAGGAAGTCTAACACATTACCAGAAAACAGCTTACTTCCGCTTTAAGGTGGTTGCTAAATATGTGTTCTGAGTTTGTAAACCACCCAGGCAAATTTGAATGATAAAAAAAATCGCCAAGTAAATACAATAAGTTATCAAACCCTTGACAAAATAAGCAGTATTTTCTGCTTTCAAATGCTGGGGGCGTGTCGGCTGTCGGCGTGAAACCACGCCCACTCGCGGGAAAGCTGCAGTCTCTCTCAACTGTCAAATACCACTACAACCTGAATGGATGACCGAGCTGTTTTGTAAAAATATCGCAACCAGGTAAGATGCATTTACGTGATGAAGGCATATCTAGCTAGCAAACTTTAGTAACAAACGGTAATGACTGATGCTAAGCGCTTTAGTGGGTTTGCACTTATGTCACGATTTGGTCAGTTGCCTGAATACTCGGCTATGTTGGCGATACTCGGATGTAAACAACAGCATTTATTGCACAGTTAATGTACTACTGAATAGATGTTCTGCTAATTTATGATGTCTAAACCACCAAAAAAACATGTGAAAGCTGCTACATCATACAGAGAAGGACTTAGTAAGCAGGAAAGGGCGCAATATTTTGACAAACTGAAGTTAATAGGTGGTAAAGATATGTACGAGCAGTATTAAGATATTAGCCTAATATTTCACCTACCCGACCGGAAATTATAAGAACAAACACAAATGTTGTCAAGATTCTTGCCCTGGTTCAGTTTGATGTATTTTATACCTCAGTTTTTTGCAATCCTTGATTTGTTATAACTTTTGGCAGTCTATAGTACTCCAAATGTATTTTTTTCCAGTCTGATCGGTTAGTACAGCCTAAAACATGACAATAATTGACCATTTTCAGCAGCAATAATCAGCAAAACATGCGAGTTTCGATCGATTCAGTGACATTGTTTACGTTCAGTTCCGCCAATATGGCCGATTGATGACGCGTTGCAAAAACATTCGATACCGCTACAACCTGAATGAATGACTGAGCTGTTTTTAAATTATCGCAACCAGGTAATATGCATTTATGTGATAAAGGTGTAGCTAGCTAGCAAACTGTAGTGACTAATGGTAATGACTAAGGGTAATGTGCTCTAGTTATTATAGTGTTAGGAGAGAATTCAGGCCTGTCCAAACACAAAAACTGGACACAAAAATGGTAAAAAACTGTTCAACAGTCTAACTCCACAATTCAGTACACAGTTCACATTCTTTGAAATGTGTTTTAAGCAATAGATTTTTAACATTTATAATGTGTTTAGAAACAATTCTCTAAATTGCCTTTACACAAACTTTAAATGTATCATAAGCAGATATACTGCATACTACAGAAATCACATTGCTGGCAAATGCAGATGTAGCATATGAAATACAAATACAGCTCACAGTCTCACCTTGTTCATGTATTCCTACAGAAGGAGAAAACTCTGAGGAGCAGTGATGCAGATACGTCTTTGGACTGGACTAAAAAGTTATTTTAGTCTGTTGACTGATTCCAGCTTCAGTCTCTGGGCTGCTCCTGTGTCTGGTCTTGTGATGTCAGAATCACATTTGCCTAATTCAATAAGAGTTCCTTCTGTGCGGCTCTCAAAGGTCAGGAAAAGCAACACTTTTTCTTCATTTACATCTCATTTACTTTACTCTCATTTTGTAGAAAATGTCTTCATACTAAGCAGTGACGTAAATGTGTATTTATTGTAACAATTATCAACACAGATCTCTGTCTCTCTCTCCAAGCCATAAAAAGACAATACTGGTCCATTTCTGATGCAGACAATAAACAATTTATTTCTATAATTAACTGTACATTACATTATAAAACAAAGTGCAGCACAACTTAAAATGGTCAAAATGAAGTACAGTGTATAATGTATGTTCCAAGTCACTTTTAAGAGCTGTTTAGTTAGGGCTAAAGGCAATCTTCCAGTTTCTCGAGTTGATTTTATTGTTAGATTAGTGTGTTCAACCATGCTAAAACATGACAATAAATAATGACTTTGGTCTCCTCTGTTCAAATATGAAATGTAGTATCAAAATGAAAGATAAGCCACAAAATATGAATTTTTTTTCAAAATAAACTTTGCTCTATAAAGACCGCAAACTGGTGGAGACAAAACCTCTGCGAAACAAAGAGCGGTTTTTACCAAAGAACCATTAGACAACTGATTGCAAATGGCAACAGGTAAGGCACTTGCATGTCTGAAGAAACAAAATGTCTAGTACTCAAATCAGCAGCAGCTGGGAGGAGGTACGACGAGCCATGAGTGGAAAGCAAAAGTACAACTTTACTCTCTTTGGGAGGCCATCTTTTTTTTTTTTTGGCAATCGTAATAATTTTGATGTGAAGAAATACATATTTTTCCCTAAAACTATACAGTTTGAAATGGGAACGTCCTTATTAGGTGTATTTTTAAAAAATAAATAATTAAATAAATACATAAAAGGCCAATATTACATTCCAAATTATTGGGAATTTGCAAAAACAATATAAAACAGGTCTCACAGCTTTAAAATAAAAGTAAGAACATAACAGTTTCATACAGCAGTGACTGAGTACATGCAGACCATATGGAAAAAAAAAACAAAAAACTTTCATTCAAATCTCACTCAAGGTGCTTTTCTCTCAGATTTTCATACTTCTAAACAAAAACTAGTTACTTTTCACATTATTGTATAAATAAAAATGATTCTCTTCAAATTCTTACACTTATTGCACAGGCCACTTTGCATATTATTTTCAAAAAAAAAAAAAAAAAAAAAGCTTAATAGGCAACATAAAGACAAATAACAACAAATAACATTAATTATTAAATTACATATACATATGAAAAAATAATTAAGGTCAAGTTTAACCAATACTTGCAAACTTACTATTTATCTTGGAGCACTAATCAACCTTTTTGTGTTCTTTTACAAATATCATACACCATCATGGTATTAAATTGACAAGCCCAAGCAATCCCCTATGCCCACAATATCATAACACATCATTCATACCTGTTAATACTTAACGTACATGACTGTCATTATCAGATGCCATAATGTCATTTCATATAGGAGACACTTTAAAAGGACCTTTTAAAGGACGATAGTGACACATTTGAACATCCTCTGATCAACTTGAAGACTGTATTGTACTAATGTGTTGCTGCTAAAGCCTTTTGCACATCACAGGCTACAATTTGTACAATAAACAGCTTAAGCTAAATTACAGAACAGGAGCTACTCTAGTAGCACATTTTGAGATGTTGCTGATCTGATGAACACCAGCTGAGAAGCAAATTAGAGTTGTAAGACAAATAGCCAACCACATTCATGTTGCATTTTTCTCTGGAAATAGACAATAATTATGTGGCTTTGTTGATGTAATTCAAGTAACTGTCAGTGTGGAATAACACTGTGACTTTAAAAAACATAATCATACATTTCAGGCTAAAATTTAGTCTTAAATTACTTTTGTGGTGCGACAATTTGGTTCAAATTAGTTGTGGAACTATACGGCTTTTGAAGAAAAAATTTCAAGTTACCACTGTTTAATTGTAATAGCCAATTAGGTATGGATTTCTGTTTTATAAAGCTCAGATTTTGATCATGTTTTAATAAAGCCATAGCTCAAATGTTATCATGGACATACCAATATCTACATTTAAATCTGATTAAATTTCGAAATAACTTATAAATACTCCTACCACCTTATTTGCTCCAACCAGCAATTACATAACAAATGGTCTGATTCGTTATTTCATAGCACCCTTCTAATTTTCACATTTATGTGCACCTTTATGGTTTGTAACGATTATCTGAATCAGATAAATTGTCTCTTTTTGCTATCAAATCATTGCAACTGCATGATTGGTTCATTTGCAGTAGCACATATACATTTGCTGGTGAACAAACTGGGAGGCAAAATGTCATGGATATGGTTAGAATATCAACCAAAGGACATGAAGATAGGGTTGTAAAGTTTAAGAAAGTTTACATTATGGAGAGCATTGCTAATTTAACCAGGTCTGATTATGCCACCTTATAGATGGGCCACATGTATATTAAATCCTTAACAGGTAGGGCTTCCTTTAGCAAGACAAAGAAAAGCGGTATCAACAAAGCCGTTTAATGATGGTCCAAGCCAGAGCATGCTTTAATATATATCTTCGTTAAAGCACAGACAGACAGATGAAGAATGCAGTGCAGTTATGTAAAGGGCTGCTGGAAGGACGTCCAAGCCTGGCCTGATTGTTCTCATGAGGTGTCTTGCAGCATCAGCCTCCACGGTCGCTCTCGATGGCTGTAGGACTGGTTCGGTCCCATTCACTGAGAAAGCAGTTCTGACATCTTGGAGTCAGCTTTTCAAACTCTGCAACACAGTTGGAGTTAAAGAGAGCTTGGGGGAGCAAGAGGATTGCACGCAAAGAGCAGGCTCTTGGTCGTCGCAGTCAACGGAGACTGTGGCGGAAAGCGTGAGGTCCTCTGTGGAGATGGCCAAGTCGCCTAGCTTGGCAAGCGAATTAGACCTTTTGAGTTGGGAGGACATAGTCAGTCCGGCGAGCCGCACACGGGTCTCGATCTCTCGAGCTCGCTGACGTACCAAGCCCGGCTGGCCTCTGCGAATTCTCTGCAGACTGTCGCTGCTGGAGCTGCGCGTCAGGGCCGAGCCCGGTGCGAGTGTTTGCTGGAGTTCACTGGAGTCAGGGTGCAAGTTGGGGACGCTCCCCTCGTCTACTTCCATGTCCTCTGTGGCAGTGTCCTCTCCGCTCAAGTCCATTTGTTCCGACTGAGGACCGGACATTTGCTCCAGTCTATGGTGCACCAGGTGGGCCCCCTGACTGAGCTCCTCCGTGGGCCTCTCACCACCCAGACTGAGCCTCAGGAGAGTGAGCTCTGTTGTAGGACTGCTGGAGCTTTGCTTGCTCCCCTCGTCCTCCCCTTCCATTCTGTCCTCAGTCTCCAGGGAATAACGCAAATCCTGAGGAAGGTCTTCGGAGCTCGGTTGCTTGTGGTAAGGGTCCGAGTCGGCTCGACCGAAGCAACGAATGCACTGGCAGTGCCCGCTGCTCATGTGATGCAGAGGGGCAGGAGGAGGCACCTTGTTGGCGGAGACAGGACTGAATTTGTGTCCTCTGGGGGCCTGGATGGACATACTGGGCAGGCCAGTGTGACGTGGCAGGTTAAGGCGATGGGTGCGACGTTCGCAGCGGCGGCCGCTGGGCAGGCGCAGGCAGTCTCGGCACGACTGATATGAGGGCTTCACTTTGTAGGGGTTTCCAATGCTAGCACTGTCCTAAACCGATGAATACACACAGGCAGGGAGAATGCATGGTTAGGTTTTTTAAAGGTGTAAGAGTACGGGATGCTTTAGAGAAAGTAAAGCGTTTAGGATGGATTCACAGAAAAGAGCTCTTTGAGCTATAAGCTTGCATACAAGCCAGGAGAGCTGCCGCTACAGCTAAGACGTCATACTCACGTCAAAGCCAGAAGGGCAGCTGCGTTTCCCGGCCAGCCTGTTGCTGTTGTTGGCGTTCTCGTTGTTAAAGCGGTTCGAGTTCGCCAGGCTCTCGTCTTCCCTCGGCGTCTCCTCGCCACGTGCCAAGGCGGCCATCTCCGCCTCCTCCTTTTGTGCTTCCTCCTCATCCTCCTCCTCCACCGTGCTAAACTCCAGCCTCAAGCGCATGTCCTCTATGGGCTCCAGTCGGCCGCAGGTCTGGGCCGCTGTGCCCTCCCCGGGAAGGGCCAAGTGAGCCATTGGGAAACCTTCATCGTCCAACAACGCATCCCTCTCTACGTCCTCAATCTCAATAAAGACACGTTCCATGCCTAAAAGCGGAGGACCTCGAACTGGTGTGGAGGGTTCGCTGTCCAGAGCCGTGTCTGATAGTCGCCGGAAGTAGTAGTTGTAATTGAGATGGTCTGTCGGCTCTTCTCCGCAGCAGGGGGAAGCACTTGCTCCACCGTGGCCCCAAGCGGTCTCCTCTTGATCGGGGTGCAGTGACGAAAATTGAGGAGTCTGGTCACCACTGGCAGCTGAAGCCTGAAGGCCCTCCAGCGAATACTCGTCACCGTCCGGTTGCCAGAGTTTGTTGTGCCTCTGCTTGCTACAATGACAGGAAACAAAGGTAGCAGTCACCTCTTGATAGTGTGAAAAAAGAAAATGCAGCTAAAGAAGACAAAAAAGCTAGGCTTGGTCCCTTTAGTCCATGTTTGAAAGACTATGTGATCACAAGAAATTGTTGAGTATTGGATGCTTGTTTACCCAACAGCCTGCTTAACTAACACATCTTTATCAACTTTCACTAGGAAGACAATATTGGTGGACCAGCCTCACTAGCACCAAAACAGCATAAACCAGCTGGACCAACATGGAAATGCATGCTTTTCTCAAGTTGGACATTCACAATGATTAACAAATGTACATATTAAAACTTAAAATGCTCTGAATAAAATCTGTATGGTAATTATTTATGAATACAAATACAAGAAGCTATCTATATCTTGGCTTTTCCCACCTGGCATCTAAAATCCCCTCGTACTCGGCAAGTTGTTTCATAAAAGCTGGATTGGGTTGTGCTATATTCCTCTTCTGTTTGACAAAACTGTACGCCTTTTCAAGCGTCCATCCATACTCCTTCATAGCATAAGCAATGACGGTGGATGCCGAGCGACTCACTCCCATCTTGCAATGTACAAGGCATTTAGAATTGTTTTTCCTATATGAAAGACATACAGGGCATCCACGTCAAAAAAAGCTTTTGTCAAAAAATATTGGTGCAATACAGCTTTATTGAGTGAAGCAGCAACAATAACACACGAAAATAACTCACTTGGCTTTAACTATGAAGTTGTAGGTTTCGTTCCAGTGTGCCAGTAGATCTGTAGTCTCATCATCGTAAACCCGGATATTACAATAACAAAATGTACCTGGGAAAAAGTTGTCGATCTCTCTTGTGACATTGAGGATATACCCAACCCTGCATAAAAATAAAGTGATGTTAGACTGTTTACTGACAATTTATATTAAATACACATACAGTGTTATGTGAAAGTTTGGGAACCTCTGTGAAAATGTGAATAATTTTAACAAAATAAAAGAGAGATCATATAAGATGCATGTTATTTTTTATTTAGTACTGTCCTGACATATTGTAACATATTTTACATAAAAGATGTTTATTTATAGTCCACAAGACCAAAAAATAGCTGTGATTATTAAAATAACCCCCTCCAAAATTTGGGAACCCTTGGTTCTTAATACTGAGTGTGGTTACCTGAATGATCTACAACTGTTTTTTTTTTTTGTTTTGTTTTGTTTTGTGATGGCTGTTCATGAGTCCCTTGTTTGTTCTAAACAGTTAAACTGAGCACTGTTCTTCAGAAAAATCCCCCAGGTCCTGCAAATTCTTCCATTCTATTTTTGTTTTCTAGTATCTTTTGCATATTTGAACCCTTTGCAGCAGTGACTGTTTGCTTTTGAGATCCATCTTTTCACACTGAGGACAACTGAGGGACTCAAACACAACTATTAAAAAAGGTTCAAACATTCACTGATGCTCCAGAAGGAAACACAATGCATTAAGAGCTGGGGGGTGAAAACTTTTGAACAGTATGAAGATGTCCAAATTTTTCTTATTTTGTTGAAATATAATTTTTTTTCCATTTAGTACTGCCCTTTGGAAGCAACAGAAGTTACTTACATGTTTCCTGGAAGACAAATTAAGAACAATTTACCTAATTCAAAGTTTTCACCCCCCGGCAATTAATGTCCTCAGTGTGAAAAGATGTCTCAAAACCATACAGTCACTGCTGGAAAGAGTTCAGATATGCAAAAGATGCTGGAAAACTGAAGAATCTGCAAGACCTGGAAGATTTTTCTGAAGAACAGAACAAACAAGGGACTCATGAACAACCATCACAAAACAAGATCATCCAGGTAACCATTGACAGTATTAAGGGTTCCCAAACTTTTGAAGGGGGTTATTTTAATAATTTCAGCTATTTTTTGGTCTTGTAGACTATATATAAACATCTTTTATGTGAAATATCTTACTCAGGACAGTACTAAATAAAAAATAACATGCATTTTGTATGATCTCTCTTATTTTGTTCAAATTATTCACATTTTCACAGATTCTGCAAGGTGTTCCCAAACTTTCGCATTAAGACTGTAAGTCGGCGCAGAGTCGGTCGACGTATATCAGCACTAACCCAGAGTCTTGAAGCTCCTCCAAGTTGGATGCATTCCATTCTGAGCCCTGAAATTAATGAGATGTACAACAACCATAGTTTTATTAGTTAAAGTCTTAAAGCTCATGTCGATTTTGTTGTAAACTTAAAGGGCTCTTGTTTTCAGTTGATACGACTAAGGAGGTTTTGAGAATGTGTACTACAATTATGACGTAGGTGTAAATAAATACTGGATTAATTTTTTACAAATAAAATAAATTAAGTCAAATAATAAAAAAATGTTATCCAGACTGTTTGATCTTGACAGTTAATCCTATCAGCAGGCAACTGCATATGCTTGTTTACATAGTGTAAATGCTGCAGATTGGCCCTTTTTACCATTTGTGCACTTATCTATAATGTTTAGGTGTTTTCAATAACCAAAAGTACAATGCAAAAAAAGGCTCATCTTAGTATTTGTGTCTTGTTTCTAGTCAAAACATCTAAAAATTCTTAAATCAAGATGCATTTACTAGATAACCAAAATAACATTAGCTATTTAGTCTTGTTTTAAGCAAAATTAGCTTAATTTAGTTTTTTACCCTCTGGAAACAAGTAAAATTATCGGCCAGTGAGTATTTTACTTTCCCCACTGGCAGATCATTTTACTTATTTTAAGCAAAATGAACTTAATTTAGTTTTATACCCCTGGAAACAAGACTCAATATCTAATGTTGTTTGCTTATCTAGTAAATACATCTTAATTTAAGAATTTCTAGATATTTTGACTAGAAACAAGACAAAAATGCTAAGTAAGACAAGCCTTTTTTTGCAGTGTACTGCTGTTTTTTTTTTTTTGCGGATTAATCCAGAATCGTTTGAGAAAGCAAGGGGAATGCATTAGTGCAGCCGTAACACTATGCGCTTTGCTTTTTAGGTAAGCAAACATCTTAAGCAAACAAGAATCAAACATGGATGACAGAGAAATCTTGGAGGAAGCTTTACCAGGTACAGATGGTCAAATATGAGTGTAGCCTTGTCCATCTGGCCCAGGATAAGCAGCATCTCATTGTCAATAAACTCTTTATACTCCCTCAGGTTGCAGCTCATATGTTGTTCCAGTTCATTTCGGATCTACAGAAGTGAAAGGATTCAGTTTAATGCTCCTTCCATGGCTGATGCGTTCATGTAAACCATGGCACAAAAGCCTCATTACGTATACCTCCTTAGAAGTAATATTTTCCAGGTCCTGAAACATCATTACGTTTCGGAGTTTGGCTTTGATCATACACTCTGTTCTCTCTCTCTCTGTTGGCCTGTGCATGACATAAAAAAACAATGTTAACGTAAGCAAAATAATTTAGGTTTTTAGCCCCGAAATAAGCCCCAAAATACAGTTTTCAGAGTATTCAATCTTTTTTTTTACTATAGCATGAATGTAGCATTGAAGACTGATATTACTTTTTCCTACTGCTGACATATGAACTCACTGATCAGAAAACACGACTGGTGAGTCAGGCCGTGTGGTCTCCAGATCTGTCATAGCATTCCACTCATTGATACAGCTCTGCTCTGAGGAGATGCAGCTCTCATAATAGCCGACCCACGTAAGGGCCATCCCTCCTGGGAAATAGTTGTATCTGCGGGACACCTCACATGCTTTGTGCAACACCTGGAGGGCAGACCTGCAAAATACATCAAGTCAAACATAAATGATTTATGAAGTGTGTGAGAACACAATATTACAACATCAAAAAAAACAAAAGTACATTATGAATGCATTATAAGAAGACGATTAATAGTTAACGTACCACATGGCCTGGACTGACACGGGCTTAAAAACATGTAGTCTTCCTGCTGTGCTCACACTGAAACCTCTGGAGGATGAGATAGAGGAGTTTAGGCATGTAAATTATGAGCTATGACATAATTTGTGATTATACAGAAACGCATAAGCAGGCAGCAGGACTACAGAGCTGCTTTCCCGCGTTGGTCAGTGGAACAATTTTACACCACAAACCAGTGGAAAATTCTCTCTACATAATGAGTCTGCCAATAGCCCTCAGGTCACATGCACGAAAAACATAAACATGTTATTTCGTACTGAACCTGTAGAGGTCATTCTCTGTACATGTACATGAAGTGATTTTAAATGTGACCAAACACAGACAGGCTGATCCAGTGTATTTCTATGCATATGGTATGTGTAAGCAATCAATTAACTGAGATTAAAAAAGAAGAACATTTATTGAAACAAAGTAAAAATGGGTCAGTAAAAGCTCTAAGCTCTAATTAAGGACAAGATACCTATAGCTCTGAAGGTTCTTACAGGAGGTGATTTAAGATATTTACCCATCTCCATCCAAATGAATCTTGGTATCACTCCAAAGTGGAAGAGTCATCCCAATAGAGCAGCTTTTACTACAGCAAACAAACATTTGTGTCAATCAATAAATGTGCCATATGAATACAGTGAATGCATAAAAGCTGTTAGTTAGCACAATCGGACTCCTACCTGTCCTTATCTGTGAAATCCATCCCAAGCACTATGTTTTCTTCAGTGTCCTGTCGCCCATTTGTATAGACAACCACCATGTACCGCACATGGTCCGACCAACCACTTTCTAACCTAACAACCTGTTGATGGAGACAGTGTACATTAGTATATTCCTACCATTCCTACATTGTACTAGACACGATGTACGTCACTTACTAATTTAATTCTATCCTCGGCACGGAGGGTGTTTATCATTACTTGTAGATGCTGTGGTAGATCCCCTTTATCAACAACGACAAAAGATGAGCAATTAAAGAACAAAAATCAGACAATTTCATGGACAATACACCCGTATTTTATATTCTTGATGCTGTTCTGCTGCACTCCATTACACAAGCTGTTTTGCCTCAATGTCTGAATGTCTGAGATGGATAATCAAATTAAAAAGGAAGGCTTAACCGTTCAGAGACACCAAAAACCTCACTTTTAAAGGAGTAGTTCACCCAAAAATTTTAATTCTGTCATTAATTAATCACCTTCATGTTGTTCCAAATCCATAAGATCTTTGTTCATCTTCAGAACACAAATTAAGATATTTTTGGTGAAATCCGAGAGCTTAGACAGCAATGCAACTACCACGTTCAAAGCCCAGAAAAGGTAGTATGGACATCGTTAAAATAGTCCATGTGACATCAGTGGTTCAACCGGCTTCTGCGTTAGCAGAACCACAAGCATGTATCGCGGTACGAACGCACGTCAAAGAAATTGTTGAATAAAGTTGTTATTTTTGTTTCCTTTGCACACAAAAACTATTGTCGTAGCTTCTTATAATTCAGGTTGAGCTCCTGATGTCACATGGACTATTTTAACAATGTCATTACTACCTTTCTGGCCCTTGAACGTGGTACTTGCGTTGCTGTCTATGCAGGGTCAGAAAGCTCTTGGATTTTATCAAAAATATCTTAATTTGTGCTCCAACGATGAACGAAGGTCTTACAGCCGACATGAGGGTGAGTAATTAATGACAGAAGCTTCATTTTCGGGTGAACTATCCCTTTAACTGTGAAAAAGTGCAAGATACGATGAAAGCAGCCAAATGTTTGTTCCCTTAAATCCTTCATTTCTTAAAATTATTTACACACACTAACTGATCATGCTCACAGCCTTGTTGTGGTTTACCTGCATTTTTATGATGTGTGGGTGTTCTGGGCCCTTGTGCACTGCTGCCTTGCTGTAAAAACAGAGCTGCCCCTTTTACCATGAAGAAACTTTCACTCAGGCTGAAATAGGCCACACATACAATTATGAAGACACTCCAAAATGAAGATTAATTATCAGCGTTAAAAAAGGAGGAATGGATTAAATAATGATGAATAAAAATAGCACTGACCTTAGGTTTGCCTTTCGATCATCATCACTGCCTAAATCCTGACAAAAAAAAAAAATTGGTGGAATTATAAAGAGCCCTGGTATAAACTATACTTTATAAAAAAAAGACTTTGCATATATCAATCAATGCTGAATGTTTCTAATTATGGTTTAGATATACAAAACCATTAACACCAGTGTTTGATGGGAGGAATGAAATGCAAGCCCTTTAAATAGCAGGCAGAAACGTTTTATGATTTAAGCAAAACAAAAACACTTTGGATAGATTTAGGGGACATTAAAAAAAAATTAGAAAGCCTCAGGGATGGGCATTGCTGTGGGCTTATGTTATAGTAGGCTAGCTCATTAGTGGGCTGTCTCCAAGAAGCCTGAACAGCAAAATCTGGGGAGGGGGAGACATGACAATATTTGGGTCCCATGATTGGTCACCAGGCAGAGTATCTATTCAATGACATCATTGCAGTGAGTGTGCTGAGAGTAGTGAGGGGAGAACTCGGTTCTTTCGAACAGTTCGTTTCAAAGAACCGGTTCAAAAAATGATTCAACTACTCTATCAGGTCAGGGAGTAATTGCGTCATTACGTGGTCCCAAACAAGCATGGCATTTATTAACTGCGCTGTTTATTGTAATTTAATATGCCCCTGTTCAGTCAGGTGAAAAGCTAACAAAGTAATTTAGAAACTAAATATAATTTGTATTCATATTAAACAGTATAAAACTTTATTTACCTGTCTTGTCTGAAAAAGTTTTTGCATGAGTTTGAGAAATCTGAAATCTATTAAAACCCACTCTGTATTGTATGTGTGCTGATAATAAACCCTCAACAAATCGTAAACATTCCAAAATTGTTCACATTTTTGCGATATATAATGTAACAACTTTTCACTTTATTATTCATACTCCAAATGCACTTAATATTACATAACTTTCAGCTCATTATCAATTACACTTGCTCGAACAGAGAATTCTCGGTTTGTAGAGGAGTTTTCTTGAAAAGCTTTCTGACAGATTCAGTCCGTTTCGTAATCTTAATCGTAGTCTTAATTTCAGGCAGGTTTGATGAATCAGTTCAACCGATTCTTTGAAAAGATTCGACTCAATGAGCAAATGATAGCGCGAATCATACATAGTGAGAACTGCCAAACGCTCAATTGGTCAGAAGTATCGTATTACTAAAAAACTAGTGTAAAGCATATTTGTGGTATGGCTGAATTGATACTGCGTTAAATATGCAAGGCAGCCGATTTATTACGACTTTATCCTTAAAATACACAAATAAGGCTAGGATAAACAGTGAAATAATAATTGCACAGGGCACCATGTGCAATTAAACGAAAATAATTATCATATACTTCTACATGCACAAATCTATTTGACCATTTCGACAACAGAAGCTTAATTCAGCACTGGCATGCTTTGTTTTGTTTGGCCAAGTCAAGTTAATCCCCATCATCACGCTTGCTCTCTCATTCACACTGCCTGAAAACAACCTCCTCCTCGCTAATGTGAAAACTTCAGCATGCGCTCGTCTACACGGCAGGTTGAACTCGGTGACTTCTTGTAGTATCACATTTGCACATCATTAGAAAGGAAAAACGATCCCAGAGCAACAGGCCCGGCTAACATTAGCTGTTTAGGCGCTATTTACACATGCATCCCCGGCATTTCCTCCGCCGGTCAGCCTCCACTCACCTCCCCCGCGTTGGTGCTGGCAGAGGATGCGGCGCTGGGTGTAGGGGAGCGCTGCAGAGTCACCAGAGCCATGGCTGCGCTGCAAAGCGTTCAGGGAAAGCTCACAGGCGCTCCGGTCCGAATAGGACACGCCGAGATATCCTGTTCTGCACCCGCCAGTGACGGGGTTAATGCATTCAGAGGCGCATTAAATCTATTTAGCGGAGCGATAAACCCATCATCGGCTTTGTCATCCAACTCGGCGATTCTGCAAATTCTCATTCACGCCAACGATGCCAATAAACAACGGTCTGTGCTCTATCTTCCCGGCTGGACCGTTGATTTAGTGGCCAGACATAATGGACCTTGTTTCGGGACCGCCGTCCGTGGTTGGTGTAGTTCTGTGATCGTCTGCGTTAGATATGGGCTTCTGGGCCAACCGCGTGAAGGTGACTTGCACTTCTCCCTGACAACAGTGCATCCTATGCAGACTCAACACCCAATCATCCACATACTACTACAGCCCCTATGATGTAGACTATCTCGAAACTAACGTAATGCTTGATCGCCAGATTTTTCCTCCCTATGACGACGACAAATCCGTATGGTTCAGCAACCAAAAATGGAGCTGTGTGTGTGTTTTGTAATGCATTTTAATCTTCTCGTTATGTGTGTTAGCTAGCTCTCTACTGAAATGTTGACAAATTTTAATTGAGCAGATATTCACAGTTTAAATTCTTTTCAATTAATGCGGGCTTATTCTACAGTATCCTAAATTTTTATCCTCCTAGAATATTGATGACTCATCTTGCACTACACAAAATTTGTCCAATCAAATCCCTCCTACAACGGAAATGTCTCTCCCCCTGCTGTCAGTCAGCAAGTGGGAAATCATTGCTTACGACTGCGGTCACAACTAAAGTCTATTGGTGTATGGAAATTGTGAGAAAATGAAGCACAAAATTAAATCGCCAGGAAATGTCACACAACAGGGCAGAGCAATATTAATAGACTAATTCGGTGTTTGTTTGCAAACAGTGATGACGGTTTTTTGTGGGCGGAACCTATCTGTTGAGACAAAATGACCGTTTCAAGCAGCATTCTGTGGAAGCCAAAAGGTAAATTTGAGTTTATATTTCAAAATTCTGAATTTATTTTCGCAATTCTGAGATTATATGTCACAATTCTGATGAGTAAAATCTCTTTTTTCCTCGGCTCAAAAGCATGAGTTTATTTCTCACACTTCTGTTTTTTTTTCCCTCAGAATTTACAAACTAGCTATTGTTTAGTTAAATCAAGTTATAGAGTCTGAAATGTAATTTTCATTTTTTTTTTATCTCATATATAAACTTGCATAAAATAGGTAAATGTAAAATGTAATAGCTTTAAATAGTATTTAATGCTGTAGCTGTACGGTAAGTGTATTTAGAGCTTCTGGAACTTGTTAAAACACTGTTTTAATATACGTTAATATTATGTTAACTGTCATTAATATAATTTGTTGTAATCGACAGTTATTAGAAATATGTCAGAAAGAGTTTACAACTACTATAGTTTGCTATTGGGCCAGTGCTACACCTTGTGTAGCATTGAGATTTTAGGGGGAAAATGCAGGCAGGAGGCGTGCACATAGAGCCCACTGGAAAAATATCAAAACTGGAAGGTAGTCGACACTTGTGTAACTAATTTGTTTGACAAGTTTCTGGCATCATAAATAGCTTAATGTAACATTTCTAAAGAAAAAGGCCAAAATCACAGATTTTATTACCATTTAATGAGCATAATATATACATAGAAATATATTATTGTTTATTAAAAAATTATTTTTTAAATTCGAATGCATTTACATAATATTTGATATATACCGGTATGGCAAGATTATACATTATGACCTTCTCCACTATTAATCCTGAGACCTAACAGATTCAGTTTTCTATATGCTATTGAGGACACGTGTTGCTGGAAGACTCGGTTGTCTCAGAGCTATGTGGCCTTTCCATGTTTTTTTGTTCAATGGTGCTTTGCGTTGATTCCTGAAGGCTCCGCCCTGTTGTTTCCATAGGCAAAACCCAGGATGCCACTGCGCCCAGCAGGCAACATATTAAATACACAGACAGAGTCAAGTAAACGGATGACTTCAGAAGAACCTGAAGGGAGACAGACACAAACACACATACAAAAAAGCATGTTCAATACACCTTAATCTTCATATATGAAAACAAAGGAATGCTTTACCTGAGCAATAAATGGTGTGATGAGAGCTCCAACACGAGCCATCCCACTGCCTGTACCAATACCAATAGCTCTGGTTGCTGTGGGGAAAACCTGAGGAGGCCGAGACAAGAAAAAAGGAAATTGCATTTTATGCTGCAACTGCAGCAAAATAAAGTGCTTTACAATAAAGCCTCACCTCAGGTGTATAAACATATGCAACCTGCCAGCCTCCTGTTATACAAGCTCGAGCAATGAAAATAAAGACTGTGAGAAGTGTCCTGGAAATAGTAAAGCAAATGATAAACATGTTATGTCATTTACAGTGGCCTAATAGGTCCTTCTTTTTCTTAGGCAATTACAAAATTCATTTTGCATCCTTCTTAGAATCTGTAGAAAAATTTGGATGACTTTATGGGTGTACCTTTGTGTGCAGGCGTACAATGGCAAAATAGACACAGAAAACAATAAAAAACAAATTGCCATGCTTTTTCTCCGGCCAATTCGATCAATCATCCACAGGGTGATTAGAATACCTATTCTGACATCAAGACAGTTGTCTGTTAGTTTACATGTAGATCATAAGGCAATGTTTGCATTTGAGTTGATCAACTAAAAACAACATGAGAGGAGAGAATGACTTATGGTGTCACGTCACCTGGAAATTCTGCTAAGGTGGTCCACAGAAGATCCAAATAATCCGAAAAAGTCAGATTATTACACTCCAAACTGCACCGAGGTTCCATATTTGCGTTGTTGGTGGCTGGAATTAGACACATTTTTAATGAAATTCACAACGCATTGTGCTATTTATTACAGCATATTAAAGAAATAAAAATCAATATAGCTGCAAGCAGCGATTACCGGGGTTCAAGTGCTTTAAAGCATTTAAGCACATATGAAAAAAGACATTATTTAGCAAACCTGTAGCCGCCTAAATCAATTACTTAAAAAACATTTTTGGCAAATCCAGGTAATCTACTATAAAAAAGATTATATACATATATATTTTTTTACATTTATGAGTGTTATACGTAGCTTCAGCTGTGGTCCGATTCCTCCTAAAACTTTGCAAGCTTGTTTAGAATGTTTAGAATCACCTGTCACATGTGATTCTAAACATCCAAGATGGCGGCGCGTGCACACGCTGCGGCTTCTCTCTCTCCCGACAAAACGGTGTTTTCGTGTTTTTCGTCCTGTAAGTCGCAGTGTTTTTGTACGTCTTCGTCGTGTTTAATCACACACCCCCCACCGACCGGCACCAGTCACTTTGTGTAGTATTGGTGCTCTGCTAACTACCTCATACTACTCAATTACTACCCCCAGACTACCTCTAAAGACTATGTCACTTTATGTCACTTTATTACTTAAGCTCTTTTTGCACGATATTTCTATATATTCTATATATTATATGTATAATCGTATTTATTTGCATCTTTAAAATTGTACTTTTTGTATTTAATGTTACGTGTATGCACCTAGGGTCTGAGAGTAACGCAATTTCAATTCTCTGTATGTCTGGCACATATGGCAAAATTGACAATAAAGTTGACTTTGACTTTGACTTTGACTTTGATGTGCTCAGCAGGTTTCGTGAACTTTTGAGTTTTCCTTTCGGTTTTATAGGATTTTGGGTAAATTTGGACAGGCCCCTTTTCTAAACGACCCCATTATAGCTCCCCAAAGAGTAAATTTCAACATTTTTAAAATAATTATCAACCTAGAGAGTCCAGAGAATTTTATTGCAGACCGAGTGAAAACCCAGGACTAGTTCGCAAAAGTACGTTTTTCTTTTTTACATCATTTAACAAACAATTTGATTGACAGTAGTGGCTCTAGAGGCAAAGCTGTCCGGAATGAGGAGTTCTATCATATGATATGAATATTGCATGTATGTGTGGAAAACCATGCAATGCACAACCGTTTACACCTTTGAAAAATGCATTGCCCCCCAGTGGTCGATTTCTTTCAAATTTCTTGCAGACCTTTGGGGCCATTAGTCAAACAGGCTCACGGAGTTTCGTTCCGAATGGCCTCCATTAATCTTGTCTAATGGGTTCTCAAAATTCATCAGCCAGTGGCGGCCATGCTTCGAGATACGCAAATGTTCTTATAGACACTTGTGGCACTTTGGACCAAGAGCGTGCACACCGAATTTCATGTTGATAGTACACGTTTGTGTAAGTATACCCATTTTTATGTTTTACCATCTTATAGCGCCACCAAGTGGCCAAGCTCCGAGCTTCGACTAGTTTGCAAAAGTAGGTTTTTCAAAAATCCAAACTTCCCGAAAATTTCGCCAGGCTCATGATCCAATATGAGGCATGCGTTTTGTCCGGCATGAGCCAGGGATTCCAATGACATTAGACACTTGAGCCTGCAACCGACAGTTTAGGCGTTATGAGTAATTTCTTACTTTTGTTCACTGTAGCGCCCCCGTCAGGCCAATTGGGGTGAGTCTTGGTGACGTTGTAAGTGGTGTGAGTACTACCATCCCTCCAATTATACCATACTACTTATGGTTTGGTCTGCACAATCAGTTTTACATGGATACTGCTGATTCTAACAATTACAATTACTGTTTAAAACCTGTGCATGTGCTAGCAATAGTAAAAATATATTATTTTCTATTCACTATTCTGCAAAAGTTTGTGGTCAGCAGTCAAAAAGTGACTTCTTCTATCACTTTCCACAAAAATATTAAGCAACTGAGCACCAAACAAGCATATTAGAATGATTTCTGAAGCATCATGTGACACTGAAGACTTGAATAATGACTGCTGAAAATCCAGCTTTGACATCACAAGAATAAATTACACTTTAAAGTATATTAAAATTGAAAATAGTTATGAAATCACATTAATAGTTCACAATATTACTGTTTTTACTGTATTTTTCATCAAATAAATTCAGCCTTGCTGAGTATATAAGACTTTGTGAGTATGTAAGACTGACCCCAAGTTTTTGAACAGTTGTGTAGTTTAGATTTGTGGTTGTATTCTAAGTTAAACACAAAAGTCAAGTCTGTGCACTTTTATGATGAGCTTGGTCACAAAAAGTACATACAAACTACTCACCACTACACGCAGATCCTGCTTGGAACATCTCCGTGGTCAGCAGCACAATACCATAATATGAAAAAGCATTACAAAACCTGTGCGTATAAAACAAACATATGTTAGTTTTTGGTTTTTATGTTTTTTACAGTTTTTTACGGCAAGATCTGACCATTTTAAACAATCTGCATACCAGATAAACCAGACCAAAAGTGTTGTTTTGCGGTATTCTGGAATAAAGAGATCTCTAATTCTCCCGCGATCAGTCTAGAACACATAAACACAAATCATTCGCTACTCTAGTTTACAAAATAAACAAAAAAACCCAAAATTAGAAATTCTTCATTAATGTGTGAGTAGGATATTTTGAGAAAATATGTTGGACTGGTAGCCCCACTTACTTGTGTATTGGCTATAAGTCTTCCAGTTGGCACAGAGCTCCCATTAGCTGCTGCTATATATTTCAAAGTGTCCAGGGCCTTGTCTTCTCTGCCTCTCAGTACATCAAATCTAGCACTCTCTGGTAACCACTACATGACAAATACACACATTTTACAATTAAAAAGGAGAATTGATATGGATTCTATGAGAGTCTAGTAACAGTTTAAACATTGTTACAGCCATACATACACAGCAGGAGGCAGCAAAGACAACAAGAGGAAAGGTGGAGAAAGCTAGCAGCCATTTCCAGCCTAATGTGGGCATGACCAATATAGCCAGTAACACTTCAAACACAGCACCCAAGGCCCAGAACACCTAGAACAGAAGATATATTCATTTTTGTTTTATAATTAATTATCATCAAGGCATGTTTAGGTTATATTTAACCTAATATTCATTGCTTCAGTCAGATACAACATCAGCCAACTGACTCTGTAAAATTTATAGTATTTGGAAAAAACTGCTTAGTGAAATATTTGAGCAGTAGTTAAACAGTCATCTGAATTACCCCTAACAGGATTATGGATATCCCTCTGGATTTAATCGGAAGAAATTCAGTATATAATGTCACTCTGGAAGGGAAGGAATGAAATATTACATAAATATTACAAAATAAAATATATTACAGTATAAAATATATTCACAGTTTACAATATGTATTATAAAACAGATGTGCTGCTTATTTTTTTTTGGAAACTGTGGTCCTTTTTTCAAGATTCTTTGATGAATAAAAAGTAAAAAAAAAAAAAAAAAAAGAACAACATTTATTTAAAACAGAAATCTTTTCTAACAATATGAGTGTTTGCTACCACTTTTTATCAATTTCACACATCCTTGATAAATAGCATTATTTTCTTTCAAAGAAGGAAGAAAGATAAAAATTAATGACCCCAAACTTAAAAAAGTGTATATTGTTACAAAAACAATATTCTATTTAAAAAAAATGCTGTTCCTTTTTAATGTTTTATTCAAAGAATCCTGATAAAAGTATCACATGTTCCCAGAAATAAATAAATTAAAAAATAAAAATTAAGCAGCACGACCGTTTCCAACACTGATAATAAATCAGCATATTAGAACGATTTCTGAAGGATCATGTGACACTGAAGACTGAAAATTCTTAAAGTATATTAAAATATAAAACCACTATTTTAAATTGCAATAGTATTTCACAATATTACTGTTTATATATATATATATATATTTTTTTTTTTTATTTTTTTTTTTTTAACCAAAAAAATCTTACTGACCCCAAACTTTTGAACTCTACTATATATAGATACAGATATACAGTATATAAACACCACAGCAGATTATAGATCAAAATGACTTAGGTTCTTAGTAGTGAGCAAGTGTAATACTTTTCACAGGTTTAATGGTCTCTAAGGGAAATATGGATGATTAGATAATTGCATGTTTTTTTTAACACATGATGTTAACATGCAAGTTTCAAAACAGCTTAATATGTAGAACAGAAATAAAAAGTTCCATAAAGAATACTGAGCATCCTTTCTGAGTGTGGCTCACTTATGAACTTGACTTATGAGTTTGTAATAAAACAAAAGTCACACTTCTCTGATTGTTCATTGATGGGAAAACTCACGACTGAGGTGCTCCTCCCAGGCCAAATCCCACAAGGCCTCGCAAGACTAAGATCCAGCTGTAAACAGGTGCGAAAGCACTGAGAAGCCCATAGTGCAATGTCCACAACATGCACAGTATTAAACACTAAAAGAAGGAGACGGTGAAGCTGTCAGTGAGGCAACAATGACTGCTTTATGTTCTTAGTCATGTAAAGAAAGCTTGCATTGACATTATTTATTTACTCCTTTCACTTGAGCAAGATGTAAACCAAACATACCACTTTTCGGCCGTACTTGTCTGAAACGTTACCCCAAAGTGAGGAGCTGATCATCATTCCAATGAACACTGTCTGACAAGGTACAATGATCCATTTAAGATTCAAAAGATAAAATAAGTCTTAATAATACTTAGAGCGAGAACACTTTACCATATTTTCAGCTATAACCAAATGTAACCCCAGTAGTTGGTGTTTAACCATGTTAGTGTTCAACAGTGAATATACTGACCGCTGTTATGAATGCCACTTTCCAGCTCGAAAGCCTCCACTCACAGCGCAGTTGAGGAGTTGCAATACTAAGGAGCATCATTTCCATAGCATCAGCCATCTTATCACACAAATATGAAACATAACAGTTTCAATTCTTAGTAAATACGTTTTTAAGTAAACTGAGTGAACTGAACAAATTGAAGCTATTTGCTCGGTAAACATCAGTTTGCATTTAAAATACTACTGTATAATGCCGAATTTCTTACCCACGCAACTCCTGTTAGCATAGAGAGCTTCCACTGAAACCTCCCAAAACCAATAGCCTCAACAGCTTCTTCCACAGTGAAGGTTTCTAGAGAAATGCGTATTTACTGAAAGATGAGAAGATATTGCATACACGCCATGCACAAAACACAAAACGGACATTAGAACTTAGATCTCCTTAAGACTGAACCATGCAGGATGGAATTGTGGTTTGAATTAGACTAAGTATGTACAGTTGAAGTCAAAAGTTTACATACACCTTGCAGAATCTGTAAAATGTTAATTATTTTACCAAAATAAGATGGATCATACAAAATGCATGTTGTTTTTTATTTAGTACTGACCTGAAAAAGATATTTCACATAAAAGACGTTTACATATAGTCCACTAGAGAAAATAATAACTGAATTTATAAAAAATTTATTCTGTTCAAAAGTTTACATTAACTTGATTCTTAATACTGTATTGTTACCTGAATGATCCACAGCTGTGTTTTTTGTTTAGTGATAGTTGTTCATGAGTCCCTTGTTTGTCCTGAAGAGTTAAACTGCCTGCTGTTCTTCAGAAAAATCTATCAGGTCTCACAAATTCTTTGGTTTTTCAGCATTTTTGTGTATTTGAACCCTTTCCAACAATGACTGTATGATTTTGAGATCCATCTTTTCAAACTGAGGACAACTGAGGGACTCATACGCAACTATTACAGAAGGTTCAAAGGCTCACTGACGCTTCAGACGGAAACACAATGCATCAAGAGCTGGGGGGTGAAAACTTTTTGAATTGAAAGATCAGGGTTAATTTAACTTATTTTGTCTTCTGGGAAACATTTAAGTGTCTTCCGTAGCTTCAGAAGGGCACTACTACTAGAAAAATGTACACATCTTCATTCTATTCAAAAGTTTACACCCCTGGCTCTTAATGCACTGTTTTTCCTTGTGAAGCATCAGTGAGTGTTTGAACGTTCTGTAATAGTTCAATATGAGTCTCTCAATTGTCTTCAGTGTAAAAAGATGGATCTCAAAATCATACAGGCATTGTTGGAAAGGGCTCAAATACAAAAAAAAAAAAAAAAAAATAGAATATGATAATTCAGGTAACAACACAGTATTAATTATATTCAGGTCAGTACTAAATAAGAAATAACATGCATTTTGTATCCCTTTTATTTTGGCAAAATAAATTAAGATTTTGCAGATTCTGCAAGGTGTATGAAAACTTTTGACCTCAACTGTATATGAGTCTAATTTTTTATTCGAGCGTTAAAACATACTTTTTTTTATGCTCTATAGACATATCGGGGTATTATATATGAATAAAATGCGTCGTCAGATTTTAATTGAATGGATTATTGCCGCTTTTCTCACACACCAGTGCATTAACAAACTCACAAACATCAGTGTGTATTTAACAAATGTATTTTTTTGCTAGTAATTCATTTAAATGTCTAAAACATTATTTTTATGTGGCTGAAAACACTGAATGGTTGTGATATAGGCTAAAAGCACTGAGCGCATCTATTTGGCTCAGCGCCAGACGAGGCGCAAAAGCACGTTGGAATTTAGCAGTTAAAGTTTAAATACACCAGTTATTGTCCGCATCGAATAGTTAAAATCAACAAGTTTTGGGGGGCTGGAGTTGGTCAAATAGAATCTGAGGTGGTACACATCAGATCGGAGCGATACCCTTCGGTTGAAATCGCATACAATGTAGCTTTTCGCATTTAAAATCGTATTCCAGAGGTGAAGGGGTCGGTCCTTCAGATCATTGCAGGGGGGGCTTCATGGCTTCAAGCCCCCCCTTGATGCCGGGCCTGGTATAAACGTAGATGTTAAATACAGATGCCAACCTGAGATTCCAGAGCTTCTGTTCTTGCTGTCCTCCAAATCCACTTGCTCCTGAATAGTGCAAACTCCTTCATCGCTAGGCTCATCTTTCCCAGGCTGCTCTTCATGAACAGTGAGGACGCTTTTATCATCTGTCTGGGATGTCACAAAACTAAACAAAAACATGGACTTTAGCCTTTGTATGGTTTAGAATGCAAATCTGAAACTGATTAAATATTTAAACTCATTATTGTACTCAGCTTTTCATTTCACAAACTAAACATAATTTAAAACTGAGTTTTTGGCTGACATTTCTAGGTTATGGGTTTCAGTTTTCCCTCAATTAAAAATTTTACGAAACCAGCACAGGTGTATATCATACCTGCCAGCCTTGATCATTTTACAAGTAAACACAAAACACACATGTATTACCTGATATTTCTGTCTTTCCAGCGTTTATAAGCCACTTGTGATGATCTTTTCAGCGCATTCATTTTACTCGGTTATGATGGAGCACTGAACCACAACAGTATACTTGGCTATAGAACAGGTTAGACCGGCGTGTGTCTCTGATTACATTAACACAAAGACAAGATGGTAAACTAAGAGAGTAGGCTTGGCCTTAAGCAGTCGCACAGTCCTCCAGAGTACAACCCACAAGGCATCCCTAAACAACAAGATACACAGTGCTAAAAGGAAAAAAACAAAAAAACTTTAAGTCAAGGAAATGTGTGGGATTCTTTCTTAAAATCTTATTCATTACCATTAGAAACGTTTGTTAGATAGAAGTATTCAGAAAAGAGGGAACTATCGGGTTTTATAAACTAGACGTGTACTTCCCCCCCCACATCCTCTTTTGAATGAATTCATGATAAACATAAAATATTTCTGCATTGTACTTCATATTCTATAAGATTATTTAAAAATGTTTATTCATACAAACAAATTTTTCAGAGGTATACACACACTTTACCAGTTATTCTATGTCCAAACAGGACATAAATACTGTAAATGAGAAGATTCAAGCACCACAGAAGCAGCATAAAACAACTATGGTAATAGTTATGCATGGAAGCCCTGAACAGCAACATGAAAAAAAACTAAAATTCAAGGTGGGTGAAAAAAAATAGTGTCTTCCCTGTTGAAAAAAAAAAAAACAGCACATGTTGGTTAGGAGCGTTTTGAAGCATGGCAGCTCGTTTGAGCTGGTTTAAGCTGGTCCTTAGTTGGTTATGAGCAACTAGCTCCTGCTCAGGACCAGTTTAAATCATGCTAAATCATCAAAACACAGCAAGAGCAGTAATATTGTAAAATGTTTTTACTATTTAAAATACCTGCTTTCTATTTAAATGCATTTTAAAATGTAATTTATTCAGCATCATTACTCCAGTCTTCAGTGTCACATGATCCTTCAGAAATCATTCTAAAATCATTCTCTGATTTGCTGTTCAATAAACATTATGACTATTATTAATATTTAAAACAGTTGAGTACATTTTTTAAGATTCTTTGATGAATAGAATAACAGGAATGAATTACATTTTAAAATATATTCAATTTAAATAGTAAAAATATAAAAAAATTGTACTGTTTTTGCTGTACTTCGGATCAAATAAATGTAGCCTTGGTGAGCAGAAGAGACTTAAAAAACAAAAAAAACAAAACATAAAATACCTTTTGACTGGTAGTGTACCTAACCAGCATATGCTGTCCCAACATGTGTTCCCAACAGGATTTAATCCTAAATCTTTTTTTTTTTTTCTCTCTCACTTTCACTTTGAATATTTCTGTGGAACGGGGCCTTTGAAACATTGTCCTGGATAATGGGCCTTTGAGTCAAAAAGGGTAAACTTGTAATGTTAATATGTCAGAAATGTTAATGTTTAAATAATAGCTATAGCTAAATAAATTACAAAGGAAATACCACCAGATTTGAAATTTAGTAATCAACACAAGGTCATGTCATATCTCTTGTGAAAAGTTAACGGTTACAGTTACAGTCATGGTTTAGGAAACATGGTTTAGAGTTGAAGTTTCGCTTTCAGTTTAGCTCATAGTTGAGCAAAGCTGCATTTGCATGACATGGCAGAATAACGGTGACGCAGCAGTATTTGTGAAGTGGTCTCAGAAACAACGACCAGCACATACACAGCTTTTCTTACTTCGGAGATGTCAAAAAGTAAGTCAAGTTTTTGAATAATTTCAACAAGCTCTGCATTTATCTGCATTTATTGTCTCTTTTAGGTAATTAATGTAAAAAATTAACATTTTCAAACTTTTTTTGCATTTCCTGGTACTTCATTGAGTGCCATACCTAATACAGCCATTTCATAAACAGTCCTGAATATAAGTGTATGTTATTCCTATGATTTCTTCTCTTAAATGATAATGCATCCTGCAATGAGCAAGTTAGCGGTGAGAGCATGCAGCTCAGTGAGGAACAGCTGCATCGGATAGAGCAAAACAGACGTGCTGCACTGGAACGACTGGCCAACCGAAATGTACCTGTACCCGTTGGTGAAAGCTGGCGAAAACAAATTGGGGCTGAATTTACAAAACCTTATTTTACAAAAGTAAGCAATACTCAGTGAGACATCATCAAAATGACAATAAAAAGATGAAGTTAACTAAAAAAAAAAAAAAAAAAAAAAAAAACTTCCTGTATTGCTTCTTTTTTTTCCAGCTAATGTCTTTTGTTACAATGGAGAGGAAATGCTTTACTGTGTATCCCAGCCCTGAGCAGGTGTTTTATTGTACAACTTTGTGTGCAATTGAAGATGTAAGTTCCTTAATATGTAAAAAGGAAGATATGTGAGAGATCAGTGCATTTAAATATACTCAGTTTGTATTTGTGTTGACAGGTAAAAGTGGTCATTCTTGGGCAAGACCCCTATCACCATCCAGGTCAGGCTCATGGTTTGGCCTTCAGTGTGCTGAGGCCTAAATTTCCGCCTCCTAGGTACCACATTGTACTGAACTGTGTAAATATCTATCTATTGTTGATCTCACGACAGTGATATCTTAAAGTACTCTAATGACAACTCTGTATGTTCACCTGTTTTACTTATTGCAGTTTGGAAAACATATTTATGGAGCTGAAAGAAGATATTGTTGGCTTCCGGCAGCCAGGTCATGGAGACCTCACAGGATGGGCTAAACAGGGTAGATAATCAACATAACATTGCTATTCAAAAGTTTGGAGTCAGTAAGATTTTTTTTTTTTTTTTTTTAAGAAATCATTTATATTATTACAAGAAATGATATTTCAAATAAATGCTGTTCTTTTGAATTTTTGAATCTTGAAAAAATGGTGTCACACTGGTGCTCAACCGTTTCTAACACTGATAATAAGAAATGATTTATGAAGGATCATGTGAAACTGAAGGCTGAAGTAATGGCTGCTGAAAATTCAGCTTTGCCGTCACAGGTATAAATGTGACCATGTAGCACAAAACCAGTCTTAAGTAGCACGAGTATATTTGTAGCAATAGCCAACAAAACATTGCATGGGTCAAAATTATCAATTTTTCTTTTATGCCAAAAATCATTAGGATATTAAGTAAAAATCATGTTCCATTAAGATATTTTGTAAATTTCCTACCGTAAATATATCAAAACTTAATTTTTGATTAGTAATATGCATTGCTAAGAACTTCAGTTGGACAGCTTTAGAGAACATTTTGAATTTTTTCCACCCTCAGATTCCAGATTTTCAAATAGTTGTATCTCAGCCAAATATTGTCGTATCCTAACAAACCATAAAGCAATGGAAAGCTTTTTTATGTATACGTATAAATCTCAATTTCAAAAAATGGACTCTTATGACTGGTTTTGTGGTCCAGGGTCACACATTTAATTTTAATATACTATTTAAATAGAAAACAGTTATTTTAAATTGTAACACTACTTCACAATATATCTATGTATTGTATTTTTGATCAAATAAATACACACCTGGTGAGCAGAGAGGACTTCAAAAAAATCTTACTGACCCCTACCTTTTGAGTGGTAGTGCCTGTATATGAGTGATTCATCAAAGTTTTATGAGTTATAAATAATTTTAAAGCTATCTGTTTAATTATGTTTAATGTCAATGATTTTTTTTTTATTGTCAGGTGTTCTGCTGCTGAATTCTGTGTTAACAGTGAGGGCTCATCAACCCACCTCTCATGAGGGTCAAGGCTGGGAGATCTTCACAGATGCTGTGGTCCTGTGGCTCAGCAGGAACCTGAATGGACTGGTCTTTCTGCTTTGGGGCTCTTATGCTCAGAAGAAAGGCAGAGTGATTGACAGAGTAAGTTAATAGAGACAGAATTATGAACTGTAAATATATTTCTGTCATGACAACTCTCAGAGGGATTGGCATGGTAATGTACATGACAATGTTAATGTATTTGGTTTTGGCGGAATAGATCTGCTACACTGCTGGTTGCTGCTGCTGCTGCGGCAGAGCAAGTACTGAGACTTGTTACTGCCAATATAATATACATTAAATAACCCCCATATAGCAAACATGAATCACCTTGTAGCAGATCTACACAGGTGGAGCTGGGGAAGGCGGAGGGGTTCTGAAGCAAGCTGCAATTGCTACAGCAAGCACTAGTCATATATTTGAATGTTGAACAGCGAGCTCATTGGCTACCGATACAAGAGAGAACCAATCAGCTGTGCCATGTGATAATGATGTCATTGTGCCAGATTGAGTTAGACCTATCAGATTGCGCCATCTAGAGTTTTATCCTGTATTTATCAGGAATAAAGGTGCACTTAGCATTTTTTTGACTAAAGCTTACACAAGAGATAAATAGAACATTTAAAAAGTATGTTAAAAATCAGGTAGACTCACTGAAACATTAAAGCAGTTTTATTTTACATAGAGCAGATGTCTTGTGAGGGCCACTGTGTTTTTGTAACCAGAACATTACTGTTACTTGACACTTGTGTGCCAGTGGTAAGAATAACCATGATTACTGTAAACACTGCAACTAAAAAATGCACCTTATGATACAGTGGTTAAAGAAATATATGATGGCCTGTTTTTTTCTTTTCCAGAAACGTCATCATGTCCTTGAGACTTCACATCCATCACATTACTCAGCACATTTAGGCTTCTTTGGATGCAGGCACTTCTCTAAAACTAACACTCTACTTAAAGCATCAGGAAAGAAGCCGATTGATTGGTCAGCTCTCTGACATTATGCTATTTATTTTTTAAAACTCTTTTTTTTTGTAAAACAGAGAGGCTGTGAAAATGAAGTATTATACATTAAATGTTTTATATTGCATAGTGCGGTTATGGTGCAAATGGGTCACAGCCACCCTCTGCTGAACTTGAAATCATCTGTGTTGTTATATCTACATGTTGACCTTGTAAACATGTTGTGAAATATATGCATAAATGGTATTCATATTCATTCATTGTACACCACATACTTCAGCTAAGAGTTAAAAACTAAAAAGTGCTGTTTGATCATTTTATAAATGTAGGTTAAAAACTAGCAACATTAATCCCTTTAAAGAGGTTTAAGCTACTGTCCCGAAAATGTGAATGTGATTTTAAAAGGTAATTTTGCACAGATAGAAGTAGTACAGTGTAGAGAAATATGTAATATTATTAAGCACAGCCCTCAAGTAAAGTTTAAAATGACAGCGCAATCCTGATTTACAATTACTTCATTCGACTTTTACAAAAATAAATTAATAAAAGAAAAAAAAAAGAAAAAAAAAAGAATCACACTGTATATTTAGATCACAACACTGTCTGCCTTGAGCATTTGGGAATGAGGCCAATCTCAAACTAAAAAAAAGAAAAGAAAAATAGGACACTACGACAGCCCATGTAGAGCATGTTTCATAGTGGGATGTCCATAAATCCAGGTGATGCAGCCATAATAAGCAGTGTCCCACTTCAACTCTTCTTGGACCTTGCCTTTTTTCTAATGCTGGACACCAGCGCACATACAGTGCTCTACACCTCTCTGCACCACTGGCACTGCCCCATTCTCTCTCGGGACTCCCAATTGAAACAAACCAAACAGGACGACAATTTTGTCTAGCTCTCATCAAAACATGTACTGCCTGAACTCAAAGGTAAGATCTATCAACTGTGCATAGTAATGCTTTTGCTCTGGAGACAGTTTGCAGCATATTTCTTGACGCTGGACTGTTGACCTTAACCTATATTAGATAAGTTATACATAATAATTTGTTCAGTAATGCATAATCAAAATTATGTTGGTTTGTCAGTAGCTGTATATCTATCTATCTATCTATATACTAGCAAACTAATAATTTTTAATATTGCTAACAACAGCATGGCATTTGCACTTGTAAGTTAAATTACGTAAAATACAAATGTACAGTTCTTAAAGTCGTGGAGGTTATATAATTCTTGGAAACTAAATAATTTCTTCCAATGTTTATATTTTAGTCTAATAAAACTTAAAGCTGTGTAACACCGTGTAATCTTTAAGGGTCTCGCATCACGGTCAGTTTAGTTCCTTTTTATCTTAAGTAAGTTGTGTTTAGTTACAGGAGTTCATCTGCTTCAGCACTGTATCGACTTGCATCACTATCGTATAAATTAGGTCAAAGGTGTAGTCGGGGACACTAATTAGGGCTATGAATATTAACATGGCCATTTTGTGCTGCTGTGGAATTTCCGATCTCTTGGGCTGTGCTGTGATTCCACGGATCATTTTACACCAAGATGTATATTTCAGAATTTATTTTTCATAACTATTTGTCTTTTTCACGCCATCTGTTCCTTTAAATTTAGTCTTTTATTCATTTAAAGGAAATTAACTAATCAGCGTTGTCTAACGCTAAATGATTAGTAATCAGACCAAGATTGTGGGATGTTATAGTTTACCTTTGGAATCTTGTCTACTGCGCAGTCATTGGATAAGTCTTGCCTAAAACTCCGAACAAAATTATGAATTTAAAATAACAAACATTCTGTATGGTATAAATGGTCCCAACGCTGTAACGTCAGTTCAACCAATGGTGTGAGTTCTGGGGCGGGAGTATCGGCTTGCCCAACGGGAGATGATCAGGAAACATTTTTTTTTTTCTTTTCTTTTTTGATCAGGAAACATGTTTGGAAACAGGCAGGAATTAAGTCTGCAGTTGTGTTTGGTGGTGCTATATTGACACAGAAACTACAAATTGTATTTTTTTTTTCTTAAAGAAAACAAAAAGTAGATAGATGCTTGATAGGAATCTTGCTGATTTGGAATTCACAAGGAAGGGCAAAATGGATGATTTGGCACTTCGTGAGTAAATATGATTTACCTCAAGTGTATGGTACAAATACATGTAACACATGGAATGGAAGTCTGATTATTGTCCGTGAACCTGTTAAAATCGGTTTATTAATCAATTAATTTAACGTCATCACATAATTCTGACAACATTCATGAGAACTAAACACAAATGTTGTTAAGATTCTTTCCCTGAAAATCCTGGTTTAGTTTGGCCGACCGCAAATGCCTTTTGCTCCTCAGACAGTTTTTTTTTCTTTCTTTTTGCACTCTTCTCCTTGATTTGTCTTAACTTTTGGCAGTCTATATTACTCTAAATATTTTCTCGGTCTGACTGATTAGTACAGCCCAAAACATGTCAATAATTGACCATTTTCAGCAGCAATAATTGGCAAAATTTGCAAGTTACATTTGGTTCAGTGGCATTGTTTACATTCTGTGTTGTCAGTATGGCCGACTGATGAGGCGTTATGAAAACACTCAGTTACATGATTTCCTTTAGAATCTTTGGATGTAGGCACTTCTCTAAAACTAACATGTTACTTAAAGCATCAGGAAAGAAGGCAGTTGATTGGACAGCTCTCTAAAATGACATTGTTATTTAATTATTTTTTTTTTTTGTAAAACAGAGAGGCTGTAAAAATTCAGTATTATACATTAATATTTTTATATTGTATAGTAAGGTTAGGCTCCAAATGGGTCACAGCCGCCCTCTCCTGAACTTGAAATCATCTATGTTATTATATCTACATGCTGACCTTGTAAACATGTGAAATTCATTCATAAACTGTATTCATCTTCATTCATTGTATACCACATATTTCAGCTAAAAGTTAAAAACTGTGTTTTTTAAAAGTCAAAAATTGTTGTTTGATCATTTTATAACCATAGGTTAAAAACTAGCGATATTATTAATTATTGTCCGCAAACCGGTTCTTTTAGACGTTTTGATTAAGCAAACCAGTTAAAATCGGTTTATTAATCAGTTATTTTTATTGCACTTTAAGTTCGAACTGTTTTAAAAGATTCAGTCAGCTTTGGTCAACTGGTTCAATGAAAAAAATCAGTTCTAAAGAACGATTCGTTCACGAATTAGACTGTTTACGCAATGGCATTGACAATAGAGGGTTTGCACTTACCTCACGGTTTGCTCAATTACCTGGATGTGCGGCCATATTGGAGATACTCGGATGTAAACAACAGCATGGATTGCACAGTTAATGTACTACTGAATATGTTGTTGTGCTAATTTATGCTGTCTAAACCACAGAAAAAACGTGTGGAAGCTGCTAAATCATATAGAGAAGGACTTTGTAAGCAGGAAAGGGCGCAGTATTTTGACAAACTTAAGCTAATAGGTAGTAAAGATACGTACGAGCGGTATTAATTAAGATATTAGCTTATTTTACCTACCTGACTGGAAATGATAAGAACAAACACAAATGTTGTTAAGATTCTTACCCTGAAAATCCTGGTTTAGTCTGGCCAACCACAAATGCCACAGTCCTCAAAATGTTTTTCCCGGTCCAATTAGTACAGCCCAAAACATAGCTTTTAGCTTTAGACCATTTTCAGCAGCAGAAATCGACAAAATTTGCAAGTTCCGTTCAGTTCAGTGGGATTGTTTACATTTTGTGCCACCAATATGGCCGACGGATGACACATCCTGTAAACACTCAGTTACATGATTTACCTTTAGATTCAGCTGATTAATGGAAATATATATCTCAAGACATGAAAGTTGAAACTAAAATTACATGAGTGAAGAAAGTGGGGCAACCTATACATTACCTGAGGAAGGCTAGTACTTACACACCTTTACAGTAATAAGGTAAACATCCGCTGACTCAGGTTCCATCAGAGCCTCAGCTGACCATCCCTGCAGTCAAAGTAATTACACATCTATCAGTTTGTAAAAATAAAATAGAGGCAATTTTACACCAAATGGGCTAAGAGCCACAGGCCTCGTGTTGGTGAGTGGGTAGTAATTAGCAGAAAACAGATCCACCTAATCAAAGATCAGTAACTAGACTCCAACAATGTAATTTTGTGCAGAAGAAGACAGGTAGGAAGGGAGGGAGTAGGGTGTTAGCTCAGGTTTCCACAGCCTTGTGTTACACATGGTGGGGCAGCGGCCTCTAAGGAGAGGCGCTGAATGAGATCTTCTCTTGCTGCCCCTCCATGAATCATTCAGCATCTTGGAGCAGACCATGAGCCGAGTTTAACCTGAAATAAATTCATGAGAACAAGGGATAAAAACATGTGCGATAGAGACTAAGAGTGAGAAGGAAAAACAGAGTTGAATTGATCAGGACCGATTGTGAAGTGCATCACTCTAGACGAGTTTCCGTCATGCCAGCGCAAACTGGACACTAAAGGCCCTTTAAACTTCTAAATCCTGGACAAATACTAGGAGAATCATTATTCGTCTCTTCTGGAACAAGCAATGGATGCTGAGGTAATTCAGGAATATTTTATATGCTTCTTTGTCTGCATTTGTCATGTGTTTCAAATTTAAATACTTATAAGCTTGTGCAATTTTTTTGTCTGATTTGGCCTAAGATTAACACACACACACACACACACACACATTTATACATATATATATATATATATATTATCTGATTCAAAACATATATATATATTATAATATATATATATATATATATGAGTGAGAAAGAGTGAAGAGTGAGAAAGAGTGAGAAACCAATACTTACATAGAAACCTATGCATCTGAGCCTGATAAAAATGCATTATATATATATATATATATATATATATATATATATATATATATATATTATCTGATTCAAACATTATATATATATATATATATATATATATATATATATATATAATGCATTTTTATCAGGCTCAGATGCATAGGTTTCTATGTAAGTATTGGTACTTCTGATTGGGCTGAGGCTGGTATTTTAGCGAGTTTGGAGAAAAAGTATTTGATGGACGTATAATATGTGTCCAGAGCATTCACTCAGTATCATTATCTCATTTTTGACCGAGATGGCTTTTAGCTGGTTTTGCATCTGAACTCTTTGTATATATTTATATATATATATAGTTTGAATCAGATAATAAACAGAAAAATGTAGATAATATCAGAAGCATGCTTTATTACTTAGAATTAATTATACTAATATTACTTATAATACACAAACTGACAAAAACTATTACATGTTACATATTTTTATGCTATATATTTTTATATAGCATATATATTATACTTATTTATATTTATTCCTCTTTGTTTAAAAAAAACATCTTAGATTTATGAAAATGTGACTCAAAATGTGACTACAAAATTAAATTTGTCAGATTCGTGAGACTACAGATTTATTTATTTATTTATTTAATTTCCTTTTTGGAAAAAAGTTAAATTGTTGTTTTGCAGAAAAATTGAGTTCTTTCAAAAATATTCAACATAGAGCAAAGAATTAAAGGTAAAAGGCATAAATAGTACAAGTTCAAGAAGGTAAATTCAGGTTTAGCCTTTTAGCAGCAAATATTTGTCAGGTCTTTGTGTAGTGGCCATTATAAAAGAACGTGGGCCAGTGACCAGTGATGAGCTCCTGCTCTTTCCGAAGTCTCAAGCCATATTGTGAGCTGAGCACTGGGATCCTGTGACATACTGGAGTTTTGGGACAATAGAATGGCCTCTCAGATGATGGTCAGTTAGCCAGATAGACTTTCCTTCTCGGTTAAAATCAGCTTTAATGTCTCAGTGACTCACTCGGAAATGCAGCAGGATGTATCTAATAACAGTGACACCAAAGTAGAAATCTAAGTCATCATGGAAATTAACCTTTTGTTTTTTTTTTCCAATTCAGACCTGATCAGTTTTGATTAGAAGAAGCTAGCAAGCTTAACTCTACACAATGATAGTAAGAATAATGTTTATGCATATGTATCGTATTGTATTAAAAATGTATTATTATATTCAATTATTATGATATACGTTATATTGTAGTTTAATAGTTTTTGCCGTTTTATATGAATATTCAGATGCAACCAAGTAATGGTAAAGTTAAAAACGTGTGTCAACTGGGTATCTGTCATAAGAAATGTCCTAAAGTTTAAAGTTAAGATCATGATTGTCTTTTAAAAGGATGCACTACATGACATACTGTGTGTAATGAGAGAAGAACATTGACAGACTGCCAGAGACTTGGCATCCCCTCTTGGCTTTAGTTTGAGTGCTCTATGCCAGCTGATAGACAGGACTCAAGTGTGATGCCAGCTTTATCTTTCAGAGCATTTCCTTGTCTTTGCGCTTTCGCTTTTGTGGTACACAACTGACTGACAGCTAACTTAAAGCGTTTTATCTTAGTAATGATGTCAGTAACTGTTTAACCCTCTGAAGCCTGACATAAGACTTTTTTTCATTGAACAGTTTGTTGAACATTTAGAAAAAATGTTTACATAATATACCAGTCAAAGATTTTTAATTATATTTAAAGAATATAATATGCTCACCAAGCCTGCATTTATTTGATCCAAAGTACAGCAAAAACAGTACAATTCTGAAATATTTTTACTATTTAAAATAACTGTTTTCTATTTGAATATATTTTAAAATGTAATTTATTCCTGTGATCAAAGTACATTTTTTTCAGGATGCTTTGATGAATAGAAAGATCAAAAGATCAGCATTTATCTGAAATAAAAAGCTTTTGTAACATTATACACTATGCCATTCAAAATCTTGGAGTAAGTTTAATTTTTTTTTTCTTTTGGGAAAGAAATTATAGAAATTAATACTTTTATTTAGCAAGTATGCTGATAAGTATGATCATAAAGTAGTATGATGATAAAGACATTTATAATGTTACAAAACATTTCTATTTTAGATAAATGCTGTTCTTCTGAACTTTCTATTCATCAAAGAATCTTGAAAAAATTCTGCTCAGCTGTTTTCAACAACAACAACAATAATAATAAAAATAATAATAATAAATGTTTGAGCAGCAAATCAGAATATTACACACCCGCCACACCCGCTCCTACAGGAAAAATAAGGTGGATAAACTATCAATCAGATGTGACAGAAGGTTTTGATCATGTTGATAATTAAGAGGCCTTAGTAATTTCTGTATCAAATATGATTCAGTATGGCTTTAATAGGGTACAAGTAATCACAACTGGTCAGTTCTAAAAAAGGATGTATTTTATGCTGAATTGTAAATTTATTCTTTTGGCTGCAGATGTGGGCTTCATGAAGTGAGATATTATTAGTCATATTTGTGTGTGTGAGTAATAAAGAGAGAGGGAGAGTGTGTTTGCCATCTGTTCTTAGAGGTAAATCAAGCATCGGTAGCACCAGACAGGAATAGTTCATTTATTGGGAGTTTTTGTATGTCCGTGACCTTGGCCCAAATTCCATCCCATGACAGGAACAGAGAGGAACCGTGTAATCTCAGATAGAAATAGATCTGCCCTCAAGTTTAAGGGAACTAAGATAGGACAAACCTATGCTGAGCCGAGCTTTTCAGGATGCTAGACAATAAATCCATAACGATTTCTGTTTCAGACAGATGTTTCTCGACACACACATGCACACAGTCCCCCCGCTTCCTTAGCAAACTTTTTATTAATGACTTCCCATGGTGGAAGTGGTGAGTGTGATATGACATTGTTTCCTGTTGGACTTGAAATAATCACAGATGCTCTTTACAAAACTGGATAAGATCACAATTCCCACAGCAGTACACAGAGAAACATTCACTGCACTGAAGGTAAGGGCTCCCACTTTACTTTGTGCTAACTATCTTTTAAAAACCTTTTTAAAAAATAGTTCAGGTCCAAAAATAGACCTATAACACAAGAGAATACAAAATGTACACATTTTGTTTGTGTAAAATAGAATGCAGATGTTAATGTAAATTTATTCTTGTAGTGAATACTGATTAAAGCATGTTGATGCAGCCAAACTAATGGTGATGTGATGTGCCTCTCAGCAAATTAACTGCATAACAGTCTCTCAGTTTTTTTTATGTAACAGTTTAGAAGTAGAATGACTCAGAAACAGTCTGTCAAACTGAGATTTACAGTGTTTCAGCAGCTAAAATGTATACTTTTCTTTAACACAACTTCTTTTTCTTTGGTTAAAAAAATCTTTGAAAGTATTGTTAATATACTTGCAATGTTTGTACAATATAAAAAATCCCGTAACATTTTCATGGTCATTTATATGTAATAGTATGGTTACAGTATAATAGTTTTTGCTTCCAAAACCATACATTTCTAAAATATTTTACAGTAAAAATTTAACCGAATATGTTAAGGCATGGTAAATTAACCACCAAAAATTTCCTGTAAAAATTGCATGATTTTTTAAGTGATTACAATTTATATTATATTAATTTTTAGGGCTATTTGCTCCTTTCAAAAAACTTTTCAAATGACATATGTTTTTATCAAGACACAAAAATAATATCCTTCCTGTTTGTCAAGACCAGGGTGGACCCTGCCGTTCTTAGTCTTGATTGATGAATGTCCCTGTGCAGACAGAAAAACATTTTAGATTAGATAAGTAAGGCCAGCGCAGACGGTTCATGACATATTGTTGACAGAATTTGTTCAAGGCCACATCTAAAATTATATATTATTGGATGTAGGGTGATGTAATAAAGCCAGAGTAAAAGAAAGTTGGTGATATTGGTCGTTTGTGAGTGATTACTGTTGAACAAATATAATTATAAGACTTTTTATTTTGATATTTTGAAAAATATAAAGAAATCAAATAAGTAAGACAAAAAGTTGTATATTTTTAAAATTCGAGTGCGTTTCTGGAAAAACACCTTACTTTATTTTTCATGTTTGTGATTAACAGAGTTTAGAGGAGCGCTGTCAGAGGATCCTGCAGGGGATGGAGGGGTCTTTGACGGCTCGGGATCGGGTGGGCATTCAGGACTTTGTTCTCCTGGACGCCTACACCAGTGAGACTGCATTTATGGACAACCTCAGAAAGCGGTTTAATGAGAACCTCATATATGTGAGTCATATGACCTCTTAGAATAGACTTTGAAAAAGGCAGGCAATGCAATATCCAGTATCACTGTTACTTTCATTATTGAGATGGGGGAGAGAATAATGGTGACTCTCATGCTGAACACAGGTCAATGCACACAGGTAGACTACTAAGGGAAAATGTTCTCTATACATCTAATTTGCCTTGTCGCAATGACTGCAAACTCACTTTGCTGATGATTCAGCACGGAGAATTTTCTGGTAAAGGTTATCAAGGGCAACTTACAAGGATAAACCTCCTAAATGAAACTGCTGAGACAGTTGTATTTCCTTATGATCCTTGTTTAACCCATGATAGTTCGTATTTGTACTCTGTTGAGGGAAAATACTGGCTTTTAGCTTTTTCTCTGAAATGTCCTTTTCTTTGTTATTTCTGTTAGACCTACATTGGGACCCTCCTGGTGTCAGTTAATCCATATAAGGAGTTGGGTATCTATACCAAGAAACAAATGGACATTTATATGGGAGTCAACTTTTTTGAGCTGCCTCCTCATATGTAAGTTTGCATATATGCACCAGAAATATGTGACCCTAGACCACAAAACCATATAAGGGTCAGTTTTTTTTAAATTGAGATTTATACATATGAAATGAAAGCTGAATAAATATGTTTTTTTATGTATGGTTTGTTAGGATAGGACAATATTTGGCTGGGGACAACTATTTGAAAATCTGAAATCTGAGGGTAAAAAAAAAAAATCAAAATACTGAGAAAATTGCCTTTAAAGGAGATGTCCACTTCCAAAACAAAGATTCACATATAATGTACTCACCCCCTTGTCATCCAAAATGTTCATGTCTTTTTTTCTTCAGTCGTAAAGAAATTGTTTTTTGAGGAAAACTTTTTTCTTCATATAATGGACTGCTATGGTGCCCCAATTTTGAACTTCCGAAATGCAGTTTAAATGCAGCTTCAAACGATCCCAAATGCAGTTGTAACTGATTCCAGCCGAGAAAAAAGGGTCTTATCTAGCATAACGATCAGTTATTTTCATAAAAAATAATACAATTTATATACTTTTTAATGTCAAACGCTCGTCTTGTCTTGCTCTCCCTGAACTCAGTTTTTGTTCCGGTTCATGACAGTTAGGGTATGTCGAAAAACTCCCATCTCATGTTCTCCCTCAACTTCAAAATCATCCTATATCGCTGTTTTACCTTTTTTGTTAAGGGTGTTTGATCTTCTTTGCATGTTTACTTTGCAAAGACTGGGTCGGAAATTCTGCAGCGATGTAGGATAATTTTGAAATGATTTTTGTAGTTGAAAGAGAAAATACGATTGGAGTTTTTCGACATACCCTAACTGTCTTGAGCCAGAATACACAGAGTTCAGGGAGAGCAAGGCAAGACGAGCGTTTGAGAATAAAAAGTATTTAAATTGTATTTTTTTAATGAAAATAAGTGATCGTTTCGCTAGATAAGACCCTCCTTCCTCGGGCTGGGATCGTTTACAACCACATTTGGGATTGTTTGAAGCCGCATTTAAACTGCATTTTGGATGTTCGAATTCGGGGCCCATAGCAGTCCATTATATGGAGAAAAATCCTGAAATGTTTTTCTCGAAAAACATAATTTCTTTACACCTGAAGAAAGAAAGGAATTATCATCTTGGATGACAAGGGATAATTTTAATGTTCAAAAACATTAAAAAATCTTGCTGACCCAAAGCTTTTGAATGATACTGTTTACATACACTGTTTATTCCCATTTACTTCATTTTTCTTATTTATGTTCTTTTTTTGAAGAATATTGATATGGATAAATTGTTTATTTTACATGTAATTTAAGCATTATTTTTCTGCCTTCTCAGCTTTGCACTTGCTGACAATGTTTACCGGACAATGATTAGTGAAACCAACAACCACTTTATCCTCATCTCTGGTGAAAGTGGTGCTGGCAAGACAGAGGCCTCTAAGAAGGTCCTGCAGTTTTATGCAGTGTGCTGTCCCAGCACTAGACTCCTGGACAATGTGAGAGATCGCCTTCTTCTGTCCAATCCGGTGCTGGAGGTCAGAATTCAAGCTTTTTGTCTGGAATGAGCCATTGAAAACATTGGTACCTTCTAAATGCACAAGTTTAAAGTGTAGCACAGTATCAAGTAAAAGAATGTTAATGCTGAGTGTTTTATATCTACAGGCTTTTGGTAATGCCAAAACCCTGAAAAATGACAACTCGAGTCGATTTGGAAAGTACATGGACATACAGTTTGACCATCAGGTAAAGTCCAATTTGAACAGTAGTAGAAGAGCAGAAAGCATTTGTTGCAAATGTAAATAAATACTTTTTCTTTCAGGGAGCAGCAGTTGGTGGCCACATCTTAAGCTACTTACTGGAGAAGTCAAGGGTGGTCCACCAAAATCATGGAGAGAGGAACTTCCACATCTTCTATCAGTTAGTTGAGGGAGGGGAGGATGAGCTTCTTCGCTGGCTTGGTCTGGAGCGAAACTGTCAGAACTACCGCTATCTTATTCAGGTGAGAAGTGCAGATATTTCTTTTGTACTTTTTGAAATTAAAATAGATGCGTAGACACAATAAAGCCATAACGCATAGTCATTTTATTATTCAAAATGTATTTTCTGTACAGGGAGAATGTGCCAAAGTGAGCTCCATTAATGACAAGAGTGACTGGAAAACTGTGCAGAAAGCTCTTACGATCATTGAGTTTAGTGAAAAGGATATAGAGGTAAGATGCTCTCAGATTAATTGGAGTAAGAGCATGTTGATTGGAGTTTTTGTCCACTAAGGTCACTGGGTCAATGTAGAAGGTTGCTTTTTAGAAAGAGAAATCATTGTTTAATATGTTTGGTCTTTTTTAGCATCTGTTTGCGATCATTGCCAGTGTCCTTCATCTCGGCAATGTTCACTTTGAGGCCGGTTCTATGGGTTATGCCAAATTAAACAGCAATGCCCAAGTACAATGGCTGTCAAAGGTACTTTCAACCGACACTTCAGTCAAGTTTTCGAATAATTATATGTTAGACGTTTTATGGTTCACACTGTAATGCAAATATTGACCTCTTTGTCTTATTTAATTGTTTTTGTTGTTGTTCTTGCAACCCATTTCTTCTCTCCTTCTTTTCTTTATTCTTGTTCGTGTTAGTTATTGGGCATCCCCTCAAACATGTTACAGGAGGGTTTAACTCACAGAAAGATTGAAGCCAAAGCAGAAGAGGTGAGACTTGTATGACTCATTCGTTGTTGCATAAAAAGCATGTTTTACATTCTGTATTGCTGTACAGTACGAGTTGTTTTGGACAATTAGTATTAAATGGTAAATAAAATTATATTTTAAAGGGTTAGTTAACCAAAAAAAAATAAAAAATTGTCATTAATTACTCACCCTCACATTGTTCCAAACCCGTAAGACCTTCGTTCATCTTACTGCATAGACAGCAACGCAACTGACACATTCAAGGCCCATAAAGGTAGTAAGGATCAATGGTTCAACTGTAATGTTATGAAGCTATGAGAATACTTCATGTTGTCATCAAAAATAACAACTCTTGTGAATGCACGTCAAATACTGACACGGAAGAGAAGTAACTGTTGAATAAAGTCATTATTTTTGTTTTCTTTGCATACAAAAGGTATTCTTGTAGCTTCATAAAATAACGGTTGAACCACTGATATCACATGGACTATTTTAACAATATCCTTACTACCTTTCTGGGCCTTGAATGTGTCAGTTGCGTTGCTGTCTATGCAGGGTCAGAAAGCTCTTGGAATTTGTCAAAATGTCTTAATTTGTGTTCCGAAGATGAATGAAGTTCATATGGGTTTGGAATGACATGAGGGTGAGTAATAAATGACAGAACTTTACATTTTTTTCATTTTAAAGGAACACTCCACTTTTTTTGTAAATAGGCTCATTGTGCAACATCCCTAGAGTTAAACAGTTGAGTTTTACCGTTTTCGAATCGATTCAGCCGATCTCCGGGTCTGGCGGTAGCACTTTTAGCATAGCTTAGCATAGATTATTGAATCTGATTAGACCAGCATCTCGCTCAAAAATGACCATACATAATGATGATATTTTTCCTATTTAAAACTTGACTCTTCTGTAGTTACATCATGTACTAAGACTGACAGAAAATGAAACGTTGTGTTTTTCTAGGCTGATATGGCTGGGAACTATACTCTCATTCCGGCGTAATAATCAAGGAACTTTGCTGCCGTGCCATGGGTGCAGCAGGCGCAATGATATTACGCAGTGCCTGAAAGTGACCGGCACTAAGTTTGTGTAGATGCAGAGTTGCAGCCGGCAGAGTTGACGGCTGCGTAATATCATTTGTACGGCAGCAAGTTTCCTTGATTATTACGTAGAAATGAGAGTATAGTTCCCAGCCATATCAGCCTAGAAAATCTCAACTTTTCATTTTTTGTTCGTCTTTGTACACGATATAACTACAGAAGAGTCAAGTTTTAAATAGGAAAAATATCGAAAGTCTTTGGTCATTTTTGAGCGAGATGCTACCGGTCTAATCGGATTCAATGGTCTATGCTAAGCTATGCTAAAAGTGCTACCGCCAGACCCGGAGATCGGCTGAATGGATTCGAAAATGGTAAAACTCAACTGTTTAACTCTAGGGGAGTTGGAAAATGAGCCTGTTTTCAAAAAAAGTGGAGTGTTCCTTTAAATTGAAAATGATTTTAAAGAGTTGTTTTAGAGATGGAAAACTAAGTATGACTTTTTTTTTTTAACATTTCCTGTACTTCAGAAATCCATGATTATGTAGTATTTATCATTTTCAGGTTCTAAGCCCTTTCACCGCTGAACATGCAAAGTACGCCAGGGATGCACTAGCCAAAGCCATCTATGGCCGCACATTCTCATGGCTTGTTAATAAGATTAATGAATCATTGGCAAACAAGGTATGCATGGTTACGAAGAAATGTACAAATTTAGCTTTTTATTGTGGTTTATAAAAATATATTAATTAATTGATAGATTTTTGGCTTATCAGTCTATATTATCAATGTAGGATTCAACCAGAAAGACGGTGATTGGACTGCTTGACATCTATGGATTTGAAGTGTTTGACGTGAATAGGTGACCCTGAAGCGTTGCAGTCACACATACTCACTAAATACATTTATTGTAATGATTTCCTTCAAGAAAACTGTTAAAAAGGGGTTAATGAGTTAATAAAACCAATTAGTAACCTTTTTATCAATATAGTGCCAGAACAAGCCCTCTAGACACAAGTAAATGGGCCATCTATCATTTAAAGGGGGTCAGTAAGGTTTAGCAAGGATGCATTAATTTGATTGTAAGAGACATTGAAGTCATAATATTCCAAAAAAGGTCAGTTTAAAATAAATGCTGTTTTTTTCAAACTTTCTGTTCATTAAAAATGTGTCACCGTTTCCACAAAAAATTAAGTAGCACAACTGTTTTCAACATTGATAATAATAAGTGTATATGTTTTGATGGATTGGTATTTACCATGTGTATTATTACTGGTGCTTTGCTCCTCAGTTTTGAACAGTTCTGCATAAACTTCTGCAATGAGAAGCTTCAGCAGCTTTTCATTCAGCTCACCCTCAAATCAGAGCAAGAGGAGTATGAAATGGAGGGAATCGAGGTAAATATTTTCAGTGCATACAGCATTTATCAACAACATGCACTTACCTTCAGATAGCTTTAGATAGTAATGTTATGAAATTGCTTTGGGGGACAGATCTGCCGCAACTTGTGGTTTAGCATATTTTCTTTGATATACATTTTTTCATGTTGTCATTTTTCAGTGGGAGCCAGTGCCATACTTCAACAACAAGATCATCTGTGACCTGGTGGAGGAGAAACACAGAGGCATCATATCAGTACTGGTGAGTGGAGCTGATTCAAGCTGACATACACATCAAGACATCATGAAGTCTTTATGTCATAAACCCTGCAATTAAAGGATGAAGAATGTTTGCGTCCTGGAGAAGCCACAGATTTTACATTCCTGGAGAAGCTAGAGGGGAAGATGTCCGGTCACCCTCATTTTGTCACGTGGGTAGCTTTTCACTTTAAACTGACTTAAAGGGATAGTTCACCCAAAAATGAAAATTCTGTCAGTAATTAAGTTGGCTTAATAAATACCTCTGTGTTTAGCTTTGAAATGCTTGCACAAATTTCTCAACCTGTTATACAACTAATACATGAGGTTCCTGCTAAGACCTGATGTCCATTGCGATGGACAGTAAATTTAAAAACAATCCTGTGTTCTGCAACTCTGACAGATCTTCAAAATAACTTTGAATATTATCATTTTATAGTCTTAATTTTACAACCGGTGCAAGCTGATGAGTCTACCATTAACATAACTGCATATAAAAGGTAAAATATAGGGTTCCTCCTCTTTCTGTCTAGTTATCTAAAGTGTGATAGGGAAATCTAATATCTAAAGTGTGATAGGGAAAAAGGAAACAAAGAAAGTCTTTTGTGACAAAGGTCAGAATTCATGTTATAATGTAGATTTTTTACGTTGCACTCTTGACATATATTAATCTATTACTTTTCCTACATAATTTGTAACACAAAAATATGGAAAAACCTTTCCAACGATGTATAGTTTGTCATGATTAGATTAGGATTTATTTGTAATATGGTGAAGTAAACTTAGGCATCCCACAGAGTGGACGGTGATAGTTAAAGGTTTAGACAAAAAATCATGTGATGTCCATTTCAATGGACGCAGGGTCTGAAGGGGTTAAAACTGGAAAAAATCCCATAGACTTACATTGACGGAATGTTTAAATGACCCAAGACCATTTAAACTCCAATTGTCAAAACTCCCAGAATCCCTTGAGACTCAATCAAACTTCCCTTCTATGTACTATTTCTATCTATCTATCTATCTATCTATCTATCTATCTATCTATCTATCTTTCTATCTATCACTAGCCAAGCCTAGCAACTAGAGTCATGCTAGTAGCTTGCCAATCATGCTAGAAACATGCTAATAACTTGCTAACCATGCTTGAAACATGCTAACAACATGCTACTCATGTTAGAAACATGCTAGTAACTTGTTAATCATGCTAACAACATGCTAATCATGTTAGAATCATGCTAGTAACTTGCTTATCATGGTAGAAACATGCTAAAAACATAATCATGCTAGCAACGTACTAGTAACTGGCTAATAATGCTAGTAACATGTTAACAGCATGCTAATCATGCTTGAAACATTCTAGCAACATGTTAGTAACTTGCTAATCATGCTTGAAACATGCTAACAAAATGCTAATCATGCTAACAACATGCTAGTAACTGGCTAATCATGCAAATAACATGCTAATGACATGCTAATGATGTTAGAAACATGCTAGCAACATGCTAATCATGCTAGAATCGTTAACAACATGCTAATCATGCTAGGAACAGACTAGCAACATGCTTGTAACTTGCTAATCATGCTAGCATGTTGCTAATTATGTTAGTAAAATGCTAACAACATTAAACGTTAAAATCATGCTAACAGCTTGCTAATCATGTTAAAAACATGTTAGCAACTTTCTAATCATGCTAGAAACATGTTAACAACTTGCTAATCATACTAAAATCATGCTAGCAACATGCTAATCATGCTAGAAACATGCTAACAACTTACTAATCATACTAAAATCATGCTAGCAACATGCTAATCATGCTACCAATATGCTAATCATGCTAGAAACATACTAACAACTTGCTAATTATGCTAGAAACATGCTAGCAACTTGCTAATCATGCTAGAAACATCTATCTGAAACTGTATTGCCTTCAAAACATTCAAACTTTAACCTTTAAAACTATTTTAAACTATTTCAGACTGAAAACCATTGAACTTAAAACATTTTTTCTTAAAACGTCTTAAACTCTAAACGTTTTTAACTTCTTAAAGATCTTAAGCTATTCAAACTTTTTCAAACTTTCTGGTCTGGCTTTCTCAAGCCAACTTAAAAAGTTTGTCTTGATGAACTTTTTTTATCGAGTTAATCTAGTAATCTTAATTTGTGTTCCGAAGATGAATAAAGGTCTTACAGGTTAGGAAGGACATTAGAGTGAGTGATTATTGACAGAATTTTCATTTTTGGGTGAACTATCCATTTAATACCAGTATTTCAATCATAGTACTAGATGATTTATTCATTTTATGACTCTGTTGTAAGCATTAAAACAGGGGTGTCCAATCTTGTTCCTGAAGGACCATCTTCCAGCAGAGTTTAGGTCAAGGTTTACAGGATCATTAGAAACTTCCAAGCTGGTGTATTGGAGCCAAACTCTGCAGGAAGGTGGCCCTCCAGGAGCAGAAATTGAAACCCCTGTGTTAAAATAAATCTCTAAAAATAATAATAGCTCATTTTGTAGATCCTAATTGTGTATTGCTTCCATTTATATAGATTTTACAATCATAGGCCTTAGCTAAAACATTCTGGACCCAGAAAAACATTTACAGTTTTTATCACAAAAGTGTAAAAAAAATCTTTTATAGAGTTGCTGCAAGACATTGCATATACTTATTAATCAAATTCACTTTTACATTTCAGGCACAAACTGGCTGACCAGAAAACACGCAAGACCCTTGAACGAGGGGATTTTCGACTCCTACACTATGCTGGAGAGGTTACTTACTCAGTTGTTGGTAAGTTACTAAATGCAAACAGTCTGAAGACAAATAATGTTTTGAAAACAATTGCTTATCTTGACCTGTATGATTTTCTCATGTCAGGATTTCTCGACAAAAATAATGATCTTCTGTACAGAAACATTAAAGAGGTAGGAGGTTTCACCACAACATGCATTTTCTTGGCCTGTCATCTCTGAAAAAATAATGACTATGAAATAGACATAAATGCAAAAGTTGTTTGTTATTGTTTAAGGTCATGCGACAGTCTAAGAACAGTATTATACAGCATTGCTTCCATACTATCGAACCTGACGGCAAGAAAAGACCTGAGACGGTACAGTGAAAGAGACATTTAAAGTAACAATTAAAACAATTATCTATAAGCCAGCATTTATTTGATCCAAGATACAGCAAAAGCAGTAGCACTGTGAGATATTTTTGGTATTTAGAATAACTGCTTTCTATTTGAATTTATTATAAAATGTAATTTATTCCTTTGGTCAAATGAATATTTTCAGCATCATTACTCCAGTCTTCAGTGCGGCATGATCCTTAAGAAATCATTTTAATATGCTTATTTGTTGTTCAAGAAACATTCATTATTATTATTATTATTATTATTATTATTATTATTATCAGTATTTAAAACAATTAAGTACATTTTTTCTTTGATAAATAGAAAGATCCAAAGATCAGCATTTATCTGAAATAAAAAGCTTTTGTAACATTATACGCTATACCATTCAAAACCTTGGAGTCAGTATAATTTTTTTGAGTGGGAAAGAAATGATAGAAATTATTATTTTTTTTTTAGCAAGGATGCTTTAAATTGATCAAAAGTGATGATAAAGACATTTATAATGTTACAAAAGATTTCTATTTCAGATAAATGCTGTTCTTCTAAACTTTCTATTCATCAAAGAATCCTGAAAAAATTCTACTCAGCTTTCAACATAATAATAATAATAAATGTTTGTTGAGCAGCAAATCAAATAGGAGAATCATGTGACTGGAGTAATGATGCTAAAATTTCAGCTTTGAAATCACAGGAATAAATTACATTTTAAAATAAATGCAAATAGAAAATTATTTTAAATAGTAAACATATTTTAAAATTGTACTGTTTTTGCTGTACTTTGGATCAAATAAATGCAGGCTTGTTGAGCAGAAGAGACTTCTTTAGAAAACATTAAAAATCTTACTGTTCAAAAACTTTTGACTGGTTGTCTATATATATATATATATATATATATATATATATATATATATATATATATATTAGTATGTATATAATGTATTTCAAATGTTAACTTTTTGCTTATAAGAAAACCAAGTTTTAGTATAGTATCATTATAGCTGATAACCTGTCCGCAACTCATGACTTTTATTCCAACCTTACCTGCATTTAGGCCACTGACCTGTTTTTTTTGCAGGTAGCCACCCAGTTTAAGAGCAGCCTTGCAGGCCTCACCGAAATCCTGATGACCAAGGAGCCATGGTATGTGCGATGCCTGAAACCCAACCACTGCAAGCAGCCAGGTGAGCCTTTCACTTCACACCTCTGGTTAGTGGTTTTGTCTGCTGAATGTTTTACAAGACAGTGCCAGTGACCTCTCTCTCACTCGCCTAACCTCAGACCGCTTTGATGATGTCATGGTGAGACATCAAGTCAAGTACCTGGGGTTAATGGAGCACCTGAGAGTCAGGCGTGCTGGGTTTGCTTATAGGAGAAGATACGAGGTCTTCCTGAAAAGGTGTGTCTTCATTGTGTGTGTTTTCAATTGTCTTATTCAGTTTCACGCATTTGCCAGATCTAAAGTTACAGTGCATTCAGTTAGTGTTACTTTGAGCTTATCTTCTCTATCAGGCTCTACTTCTCACTACTTTCTCACCTGTGAACAATTGACAAACCTCATTGCTTATCTTTGCAGATATAAGCCTCTATGTCCTGACACATGGCCACACTGGAAGGGGACACCGGCAGAGGGAGTGCAGCGACTCATCAAACACCTTGGCTACAAACCTGACGAATACAAGATGGGAAGGTACAAACTGTACAGGCTACTGCTGTGATACTGTTTGTTGTACTTCTAGGACCCGAAAATACCTGTTTCCTCCTAGTGCTTCTTGAAGTATGCATTTTTTTTTCTTTTTCCTCTTATTTCTTAAGGACAAAAATCTTCATTCGCCATCCCAGGACTCTTTTTGCCACTGAAGATGCATTTGAGATCTGCAAGCATGAATTGGGTAAGGCACCAGTAACTTCTGACAAAAGAAGGCTGGCATTCCATGAAGGTGTTGAGAGGATTCTTGCAGTGCCAGCTTTGAACTGATTGGCTGGTATCTCAAATCTCTTTTGTTACAGCCACAAGAATCCAGGCCAAATATAAAGGCTATAGGGTGAAAGGAGAATACCAGAGGCAGAGGGAAGCAGGTATTGATCTTTTCTTGTTAAAAAATGCTATGGATTCTTAGGAAAACCATATATATGATATCACTCGTAATTTATTTTTAACAGCTACCAAGATTGAGACATGTTGGCGAGGCCTTCAGGCCAGAAAAGAGAGGGAAAGGAGAGCCTGGGCTGTCAAAGTCATCAAGAGGTGAGACAATTATCATGTCAGATGCTTTACTGTCAGTTACTTTTGCTTTTCAGTGATGTAGGAAAAGCTTTTCATACAGGCACTGAATTAAATTTGAGGTAAAGTTTTATTGATCTCAATATTTTATGTAAATGTACACATCGTTCAAAAGTTTGGGATGAGTAAGTACTTTTATTCAGAAAGGATGCATTCATTTGATCGAAAACAGTGAAGACATAATGTTACAAAAAAAAATTCAGTTTCAAATAAATGTTTTTTTTAAAGAAATTTCACTTCATCAAGGAATCCTAAAAAAATAAAATCTATTAGTTTCCACAAACAAATATTAAAGGAATAGTTCGCCTAAATATGAACATTTTGTCATCATTTACTTACCCACAATGTGGTTACCCACATTCTTTAAAATAGCTTCTTTTGTGTTCAGCAGAAGAAAGAAATTCAAACAGGTTTGGAACAAAATGATGACAGAATTTTAAATTTTTGGGTGAACTCAGGGTTGTCCCCTTGTAAAAATCATGTTCTGGGGGGTTGAAAACACTTTTTTTGGTGGGGTTGCCCTGGTACAATTCGCATTCCGGGGGCTAAATATCACGTTATTGGGGTCACTTCAGCCCGCCGACATGAAAAACAACCCACGGCAACAGTGTTAAAGTAGCCCAATTCTGTGGGAAAACCACGGACTTGGCAACACTGAGTGAACTATTACTTTAAGCAGTTTTCAACTTTAGTTTTCAGCGTTGACAACAGTAAGAAATTCTTGAGCAGCAAATCAGCATATTAGAATGATTTTTGAAGGATCATGTGACACTGAAGACTGGAGTAATGACTGCTGAAAATACAGCTTTGACATCACAGGAATAAATATTTTTTTTTAAAAAATATAGAAAACAGTTATTTTCAATTGTATTAATTTTTCACAATATTACGGATTTTAACTGTATTTTTGGAGCAGGTAAAGACAACAAATTGTAAGAGATTTTTCCCAATCCTGCAGGTTTATTAAGGGCTTCATGAACAGGAATCAGCCTGTCAGTGTGGACAACTCTGAATATCTGGCCTTTGTCAGACAGAGCTACCTCACTCGACTCAAAGAGAATCTGCCAAAATCAGTACTGGACAAAACCACCTGGCTAACTCCTCCACCCATAATGCAGGAGGTAGTGCGTACATTCTTGGATCCTTTATCATTAAAACCATGCAAAGTTTTGTTTTATAGCTGAAAATAAAAATATTTTTCACTGTAATGAAATTGAAATTTCTAGGCCTCGGTGCTCTTGCATAAGTTGCACACACGTCTCCTCGTACGGAAATATGTCCAAGGGATCACTGCACAGCAGAAAGTGCAGGTAAAATGGATATTTCACCTTTCACTTATCCAAAAGTTTATTTTCACACTTTATTGGCTGGCTGGAATCCATTTACAGTTCAAATTTATTTTCAGCTGCAAATTAAAGCACTGACCAGTGACATATTCAAAGGCAGAAAAGAGAGCTACCCTCAGAGCGTAGGCCAACCCTTTGCTGACACTAGGATAAGTAAGAGTTTATGAATTTTCTTGATATTCTGCTGTAGCTGTAAACCCTTCAATGTGTGAATGCAAAGATCAGGTTATACCTTATGAATAAATATTACCGCACTTTATTCATTCTTTGTCTATTCAGGTGAACAAGACATAAACATCAAAGTCTTGCAACTGATTTGTCCTGAGGGCATTAAGGTACATAAACTAAAAGTGATTTAATCCTTTTAAACATTAAAGGCCATATATATATATATATATATATATATATATATATATATATATATATATAAGAATGTGTTGGAGAATTTCTTGGCTTGTATAGCTAAGAGTGCAGTAGATCTGTCTGAGCTTTATTTTTTAGTCAGACAGATGTTTATATCAATGGCATGCACAGGAAACTGATGTGATATCTCCTTGTATACAGTACAGTGTTCCAGTGATTAAGTATGACAGGAATGGCTTTCGGCCACGTTTCAGACAGCTGATCTTCACTCAGGCTGCTGCGTATCTGGTGGAAGAGGCCAAAATCAAACAGAGGGTGAATTACAGCTCACTGAAAGGTGAAATCTCAGTTGCCAATAATGAAATTAAAGGAGAAGTCCACTTCCAAAACAAAGATTCACATATAATGTACTCACCCCATTGTCATCCAAGATGTTAATGTCTTTCTTTCTTCAGTTGTAAAGAAATTATGTTTTTTGAGGAAAACATTTCAGCATTTTTCTTCATATAATGGACTGATATGGTGCCCCGATTTGGAACCTCCAAAATGCCGTTTAAATGCAGCTTCAAACGATCCCAAATGCGGTTGTAAACGATCCCAGCCGAGGAAGAAGGGTCTTATCTAGCGAAACGATTAGTTATTTTCATTTTAAAAAAAATACAATTTAAATACTTTTTATTCTCAGATGCTCAGAAGTCTGATTGTGTGAAATTTGCCAACAATTTAGATTTACACAGGCATTTTCATTTGAAAATATATATTGTACATAGTATATGCACTTTAATAGAAATATAACTACTAGAAATGATCCTGTTTCATTAAAAACAGTTAACAGTTACCTTTTTTTTTTTTTAACCTCATTACCGACCATTACAATTAGTCACGTTGATTCCAGTTCCATATAATATCATACCTTGTTTACATGAGCAATATTTGCTTTTTTACAGGGGTGTCCGTCAGCGATTTAAGTGACAACTTCCTGATTCTCCATGTCACCTGTGAGGACACAAAGCAAAAAGTAGGCATTGAACATATTTTTGTCAGAGGGTTTCTATATGAAATTACTGTTACATGGTAAATTGGAAGAACTTTTGTTTACAAACATCCAAAAAAAGAAAGAAAGAAAGAAACGTCTATGAAGTTTCTGTTGAACTGTATTTGAACAACCTGTCACTGAAATATATAAATTTTTTGATTGTTAAATATTCTGATTTAGGGGGACCTGGTCTTGCAGTGCAGCTATCTATTTGAGGCGTTGACAAAAATCTGTGTAGTGACAAAAAATCACAACCTCATCAAAGTTGTTCAAGGGAGGTGAGACGTAACTCTATCTGAACGGCCTCTGCTCACAGAGATAGACTATTTATTGTATTTAACAAGAATGCATTATACATACACTGAATTGTTGTCATTTTGTAGTGTGAGGTTTGACATCCAGCCTGGCAAAGAGGGCTTTGTTGATTTCAAGAGCAGTGGTGAATCCATGGTCTACAGAGCCAAGAATGGACACTTGATGGTGGTGGGTCCATACAATACAATGCATAAAACAAATTGAATACATTGGAAACAAAATATATGTAAAGTGTAACTTTTCTATGTGACCATTAGTAATATGTATATAATAGTAAACCACTGTTATGTCTGTATTACTATCAAAATTTTACTAATGTAACTCATCTGCTGTATTTACATTATTCATTTTGAAGCCATTTACATTTTTGTTTTGCAGGAATCTGCACGGACAAAATCTCGATGATTAAATACCTCACAAACCGTCTCCACAATGGCCCAATTAATGCACTTCAGTCAAATGTTATTAAACACTATAACTTGCCCTAAAAGAACCTATAGAACAGTGTCTCCAATGGCATCCCTAGTAAAACACGGCCAGTTCAACTCATCACCTCATTAGTAGAGACTCTAAGACCTGAAATGAGTGAAAAAGTGTACTTTTGAGGAACTCCAGAACCAGGGTTGCAAAATACTGCTCCTAGCATATTAAAGTGTGAATTCAAGGAACAAATAATGAAATATCACTGTAATTTATTTACCAAGATTAAAAGAAAACAAGTCCAACTGGTGTATTAAAGTAGCTGGAATTGTATTTGTTGTATTTGTATAATATTACATTTAAATTCTGTATTTTAGTTGCAAACTGTACATTTTCTTTGATGTGCATTTTATAAACCCATGTTTTATTATAAATATCCAACATGTCATGAAAATAAGTGTCCTGAATCTTGCTAATTGTGTTTTTTTTAATCCTTGAAAATCTTAAACAGTAACTGATAAGCAAAATATTTTGTGTGCATCAAAGAAATATACGTTTTGTTATGTCTCCCATACTGCCAAAACCTTACAACATACCGCATGCCATCTTTTGCTTCTCACTGAAGATGGCTATGTGTGCCCAGAACATATGAGTAAAAGTGTAAACATTCTCAACATTTGTATATACATTGAAATATAAAATGCCATTTGATATGAGACACGGAACCTGTCATACATGTAAAGCTCTAATAATCATAATTTTCAACATTCAGTTGTTGCCCTAATGTGTGTAGCTGTTGTGGTGTTGAAGTACAGCAAACATTAGCATCTGTATAATGTTTAACGTAAACGTAATGTAATCAAGACAATGGTTATGTAGTCTACTTTCTTTTTTTCCCCCTTGCAAATTCAGTTCAGCCATTGTGTAAACTATGTATTATTAATGCAGTGGTAATAAGAAGGAAATAAAGTGATTCATTATTGAGTAGTATTTTGTGGACATTCAGCATGATTTCCTGATGTTTCTTATAAAAGCTTAAAAATAAACTAATATATGATTATTCATACATATTTACAACGTTCTGAGTTTGTCATGAACTTCGTTTGCATTTTATTAAACCGTAACTTTATGTTGCCACCTCGTGGTGAATGAATAGAGAATGCTTTTAAAAGGGACTTAGATATCGAAGCGCTTACTACTTAAACATTTTTTATTTATTTTTTTTTTTTTAGACGTAAGACTCTATTTATTGCTCAATGGTTTTTCAAGTTTATTTCGAGAGCGTAATGACCACTGAAACTATTGACTCTGCAAGTGGCGCTCAGGATCGTATCAAAGTACTGATTGGCCGATCCCCACGTCAATCATTACCTCCCTGCATGACGTAGAGAGACTTCCTCTTTGCTTCTTCTATCGACTGTTGTTCTTAAAATGGCGCCGTTGGACCTAGATAAGTATGTTGAAATTGCGAGACAGTGCAAATACCTTCCAGAGAACGACTTAAAGGTAACTATTATCATTAACTCTATTTTTCTCTCAGGATGTTAAATATAATAGCTGTCGATATATTTATAAAGTCATATGGTTCGCGGTAAAGGCTGGTAAAATAGCACTGTGTCAGTGCAATGCAGTCGTTAGCGCTGCGTATGAATCCAATCACTGTGTTCTGTGATTTATTTTACATATGGTATCAGAAATAACAGGATATACGACCATAAAGCAGTTAGTCCTACTATAGATGAATAACAGGCGTATATTTCATGTGACGTTAGATACCTGGGGTGGCTAACTTATGTTGTTGCTATCAAGCACTAATTTGAAACGCCCATCTAGTTTCCATCATCAACCTTTTAGTTAATCTCATTTTGTGTTGTAGGTAAACTATATATTATAGAATTAGTCTATAATGCAGCAATGCAGTTCATAACAGTATCAACCAAGCCACTAATACGTGAGATTGAAAAATGTGAATTAAATGAATTCTTTATGAATTAATATGACTGTAGATCTGTCATATTCAGTGATGCCGTTTTCTTTACAAGCTTGATCAAATCTTCTGTCTACTCTTCTATTGCTTTGACAGAGATTGTGTGACTATGTATGTGACCTGCTGCTTGAAGAATCAAATGTACAGCCAGTATCCACTCCAGTCACTGTATGCGGGGATATTCATGGACAGGTGCGAGCAGGCCCTATAAATGCATCTCTGTTATGCACAGATGTTGTGACAGTGTCCTTGTTTGATATAACATCATGTATATTGACCTAAACCTTTTCTTTTTCTCTAGTTTTATGACTTATGTGAACTCTTCAGAACTGGGGGCCAAGTACCAGACACAAATTACATTTTCATGGTATTGTATCCATAAGGATTCATATTATACATAATAAATATTGTTTTTTAATTCATATTTGGTAATTTCCTCCAAAGAGACATTGGTATGTTTTCTTTCCTTTAGGGTGACTTTGTTGACCGAGGATACTACAGCTTAGAAACGTTCACATATTTGCTAGCACTTAAAGCAAAGTGGCCTGACCGCATCACACTGTTGCGTGGCAATCACGAGAGCAGGCAGATCACACAAGTCTATGGCTTTTATGGTGAGACTCCAGAAAACTAATGCATATGTGTCATAATATACATATTGTATTGATTTTTTTTTGTTGTTGTTGTGCATTGTTTTTTGATTTTCATTTTCCATTCTTTCCTTCCATTTATAGATGAGTGCCAAACGAAATATGGAAATGCTAATGCCTGGCGATACTGCACTAAAGTATTTGACATGCTGACTGTTGCTGCCGTAAGTATTGTCTTTAGAATATAATTTATATGTATTTTTAATAGTAGTAATAATAATGTTTTAGTATTTTTTTTTTTTTTTTTTTTAGAATTTATGTATGCAAATAATATTATACATATATGAATCAAATAATGTCAGTAATATAATAGTGTACTTATTACACTAAATCAACATAAAATGTTTACTTCAGATGTATTTGTGTTTATATAATGCTTAAACTTTCCACTGTCTCTTGAATGCCATTTTGTACTTTTATAACTGTCTAAAAGACTGGTTAAGGTTACATTTTCCTTCTGCTGTACTGATTGTGATGTTTTGATTTCTCCTGCAGTTGATAGATGAGCAAATACTTTGTGTACATGGTGGCCTTTCACCTGACATCAAAACTCTGGACCAGATACGCACCATTGAACGCAATCAGGAAATCCCTCACAAGGGAGCGTTTTGTGATCTTGTCTGGTCTGATCCAGAGGATGTGGACACCTGGGCTATTAGCCCAAGGGGTGCTGGCTGGCTGTTTGGTGCTAAGGTTACCAATGAGGTAAGAGCATTCTCTCAATGTACAGTCAGTTTTGTGCAGGCAGCGTGTTTAACACTTAGGCCTGGTTTCACAGACAGGGCTTAGACTAAACCAGGATTAGGTGCCTTCGAAAAAACATTGTGGTGTGTGTCTTGAGACAAAACAAAGGCACTGATTTTTTTTTTTTAAGATGTGTCAGTGCAAGTTTCTTTAAATTCTTTAAAACAGCTCAGACTTACATTTTAGTCTAGGACTAGGCTTAAGCCTTGTCTGTGAAATCGGGGGTTAGTCGGATAGACAGTGTGTAAACAGCATTTCTGCATTTCTGTAGTTACAAGCGAAAATGTGACCCTGGACCACAAAACCAGTCGTAAGTAGCACAGGTAGATTTATAGCAATAGCCAACAATACATTGTATGGGTCGAAATTATCGTTTTTTTCTTTTATACAAAAAATCATTAGGATATTAAGAAATGGTTATGTTCCATGAGAATGTTTTGTAAATTTCTTAATGTAAATATAGCAAACATTGCTAAGAACTTTATTTGGACAACTTTAAAGGCGATTTTCTCAATATTTAGATTTTTTTTTTTTGCACCCTCAGATTCCAGATTTTCAAATAGCCAAATATTGCCCTATCCTAACAAATCATACATCAATGGAAAGCTCATTTATTCAGCTCCCAGATGATGTATAAATTGTGGCCCAGGGTCACAAATCTGCATATTGTCACTCATTGAGTGAAATGAAATGGTGGTTTGGTGGTTTAGTGGTTGTCATCCTTGTATACTTTACTAGTGACGTTTCACAATATCTCAAAATTGAGAGCTAGAATAAGATTAATGTATTTGTATTTAGTTTTATGCCTTGTGGATTTTCTTGAATGGGTTAAATTTTAATGAAACATGCTGTGAGCTAAATGTTAGTCTGACAATGAAATAAGCAATTAAAATATTTAATTCAACATATTGGCTGTTTGATAAGTGTGACATATTAGTAAAACTTTCAGTAAATGTTCCTGTTCATGCAAAACCTGAATTGTTTTTTCCCCCCTCTCTTTCCATTAAAGTTTGTTCACATCAACAACTTGAAGCTGATTTGCCGTGCACATCAGTTGGTTCATGAGGGCTACAAATTCATGTTCGATGAGAAGTTGGTGACTGTCTGGTCGGCCCCAAACTACTGCTACCGTTGCGGTAACATTGCCTCCATCATGGTCTTCAAAGATGTGAACACACGGGAGCCCAAGCTATTCCGAGCCGTTCCTGATTCGGAAAGGGTCATACCACCTAGAACGACAACACCTTACTTCCTCTGAGGTCTTCATTGTCAACTGCATCCAGCCCTCTCCTTTTCATTGTTCTGTCAAGCGCTCTTCTATGGTCTTTCATTTCTCAGTGTTGAATTTTTTTTAAACAAATATTTTTGTAAAGATCGAAGTGCTGTCCAGAATAACAACTGTAAACTATGGTCAGGATTAAGAACTCTTTTGACTATGTTTTAGTTGGTCATTATTTGGTCAGTACAGTCTTGATGTGAGCATGTGACTGTAATAAGTGGACATCCTCATGCTGTTCTCAAAGCCGCTCTTCTTACAGGGCTTTAAATGTACATCTAACAGCCCATTTAATGATAAAAGTCTATGGTGTAACAACTCGCCTGATCAGATCAATGTGATGTTTGTGTTTTTCAGAGAACAGATCAGAGAGAGTCACTTACACAACTATGTGCTGGTCAGTCTGCTCCTAATTTCTCCAAAACAAAAACACTGTTTTTTTTTTTCTTTTTTTTTTTGCTTTCGAGCTGTATAAAAGGGTTGAGGTGATGACCAGACAACAGGACAGAGAAGGCTGTGATTATTTTGTACATTAATATAATTGTATTGATTTAATCTTCTTTTTTTCAGATTTGTTGTATTTTATTATTGTAGAAAACGGCAGCCCATTTACCAATTAAATATTGAAAATAAACGCCTTTATTATTAAGTTACATTTCTTGTGTTGTCTCCTAATCAATGGAAGCATGAAAATGTTGTTCTTTTCACAAAACCACTACAATAAGACGCCGCAGAGCGGCGCACATCTCTTTTAAATCCAACGGGCAGTGCCATAGATGGCAGTACTACGCTAGTCCCACCTCTTTGAGAAAGTTGTAGCGTGACTGACACCGCAGCCAACCAATAGAATTATAGAACGTCACTAACAGACCGGTGGGGAGCTGACAAGCATGTTAGTTTGAGCGGGTTGCCACAACAGTCAATGAAAATTCAACTGGCCAGACTGAACCGTCGACCGCAGTAGATGCCGAATGGCAGATACTCCCTGCTCTTCCCTGGGAGGGTGATTTGAATGAGCTGGATGTAAATGACGGTGCGCCACCGCACTGGATGTCTAGATTTGTGTCGGGGCGAGATTCACAGGCGAGCGCTACCTGGAAACGCTGTTCTTGAGGAGCTGAAACAGAAGATAGCTGCACTAAACTACACCAGTGCTCAGGTTGGGTCTCAAATCAGTGACTTTTTGACAGATATTGCTCGGCGGTGTATGCGTTAGGCAAAAGAGAAACACGACTTGAGTTAACACGTCTTAGATAGTCAATCATCAGTCAGACACACCATCACTATGATTTTAATTCTGCAGCTTTCATAAAAGGTGTACGTGTATCATCCCCATATATGTGTATGTACATGTAAAATAAGCTTAACAGAGCATATCAAATCCATTCAACCACAGCTTCTGCTAAAGCCACATTTTGTCAACTCTGATGGTCATTTTGAGGACAAGAACGCTCCTGCTCTTTGAACGTACTAAAAGCATGTTACCACGGCTCTGTCGCCTCTATTGCCGTTACACGATCCAACCTACAGTTTCATCTTTGACAGAGTCACACAGAGTTGTCGTGTATTACCGCATCCTGATCTGAGAAAGAGAGAGACAGCCGTCGCGCAAGTGGTAAGTCATAATAGATGAGATGCACTTGAGTGAATGCATTTAGCTGTGCTGGATGGCTTAATGGTGTGAAGTGTCACAGAAAAGACCGTTGTTGTTCTTCACACCGGTAATTGATGTAGAACAACAGCGATCAGTCAATCAGTCGGCGTTCCTGGTCAATGAACGGAACGCGCGCTATTACGCAGAGATGCACGCTGCCAAACGCTTTACGTTTAGTTTGTATGTTCACCCTTTGTCTATTGTTCATTTTAGTCCACCCATATATTCGAGTCGGGAGTGATATTGTGAATGGAACCCGAGCCAATAAGCATCCCTGTATTATTATTGAATGAAGACGGTTGAAAAACCATTGGCTGTCGCAAGAATTACTGTATGTGCAGCCCGGGTTCATTCTGTCCTGCAACAGCACGGGATTGAATTTTGCAGAGCCCTCGCTGTCTGCTCCTTTTTATTGTTCACGATCTGGCTGCATCGGCCGTGCGTGCATAATCTAACTGTAAGGGCAAGTGCGAATTGTGTAATATTGTATAGGGAGCATATAATGGCTGTGTTATAAATATGCATTGAACTTCAGATGAGGTCCTATAATAATTATGCGAGAGGGAATGACATCAGATGGCTGGAGCTGAGAACAAAAAGAGAGATTTGTTGCAGGCAAGTATGTTTTCTCGGCAGCAGCTCTCACACACATCATCTGTGAAAAGAGCCACCAGGTTGCTTAGCTGAAATGACGTCATACAAACTGGCTTGTTATGGAAGAATGAGCTCGTGGAAGAGAATTCTTCTTTTGTTACTATAGGTAATAGTATATGAATATTTTTTTTTTAATTTAGTTTTTGACAATTATGTGTGTAGTTTATCTTAAAATCTTCATTTTTTCTGAACTCCATTGTAAACTGATTTTAGTTGTCTGCACCCTGTTTAACAGTCATTATCAACACAGTTGTGATTCAGGTACCTCAGGTCGTCTTGACATTGAGTACAACACTATGAGTCTTAAAGTCCACATGAAATCAAAATTGACCCTATTTACTTTGTTAGGCACTGGGCACAATATCCTTAACCACTCTCCTCCAATCATCATCCTGCTGCGATCCAGAGATGCTGTAGAGGTGTGATTAAAATCAAGCCCCTCCCTCTAATTTTTTCATTCAGTATTGTTTTCAAGTGTATCACAATACTGAAGTTGGTCAAAACTTGTGGTTCATACGGACTTGAAATCACAGCGTCTCGGGCAAAAAAATTGGCAGTTAATTTGTGCGTTTTTTCCGCCAGTGAAATTGGTCTGGAACAGCATATGTGAGTGTAGCGGAGAGATGGTGATTTTTTTTAATTAATTTTTTTTTCCCTCCAGTGCTCAAAACGTTCTTTGGGCTTTCCATTTCCTTCTCCATGCACACTAACGGTGCATTCCACTTTGCTTTTAGACAAACACTCACAAACTTCCCTAAGTGCTTTACGCATGGGAATCCCATCACTATTTTGAATGACGTTCCACTTTGTTAGGTGTTTGATGGTAGAGTTTGTAGACCAATTTGGTGTTGTGGGCGGAGCCTATCTGGTGGCAGAAAATGACAGTTTTCAAGTGGCAGTCTATGGAAACCATAGAATAAAAGAAAAAAAGATACATTTGAGTTTATATTTAAAAATTTGGACTTTATTCTCAGTTCTGAGATTATATCTCACAATTCTGATAAGAAAAATGAACTCTCTTTTATGGTCGTTTATATCCCACACTTTTGGCTTTTTTCCCCACAGAATGGACAAACTCGCTATTGTTGAATTTAAATCGAGTTATAAAGTTTGAAATTCAAGATATAAATGTGCATTTGTGAGACAAAAGTAAATGTAAAATGTTATAGGTTTAAATAGTATTTCATGCTGTAACTGTTGGGCTAATATAATATGTTCCCTATTAACTTAATATGTGAATATTATGTAGAACTGTTTAAATCAATTTTTTGCTTTAAAAGTAGAATAATCATAGCAGGTTTCATCCATTAGTCTGTCCATTTAAACGTCTGTGTTGAGCTTCAAATGGCGTATTTGGTGACAGTATTCTATAAAAAAAAAGATTTGCATTCTGATTCTGAAATCCAAAGGCACAACAATACATTTGATCCCTTATTCTGTGGATTTTTTTTTTCCCGTTTCACTCCACGTTACCAGTGTTTTTCTACCACCACAATGCGCGCAGCTGCAAGTGACGTAACTGTGACGTCTACTCCAAATTGGTCCAAATGAACTCATACGTAAACTTCAGGTAGCTTGATGTATCTCAGAGCAACACAACTGTGATGTTACAGAAAATCCTAAAATGTACCCCCACCTCACAAAACTCCATTGTATAATATATGAATTATTTTAGGATTTAATCATATAATAATCATTTACACACAAAGCTGGCTGTTTGTTACACACAATTATAATTTATTATATTGATATTTTATTAATTTGTGTCATTTTATATATTTTGTCCAACAGAATGATGCATCAGACAATTTCATAAGGAAAAAAATGTAAATGATAAATCAGCTCCAGTGGATTCCAAGTGATCTAAGGCTTACAGCGTTCCATTTAATCCCAATGCAGGACTTCCACGTTTCCATTACCCTTCAAATTGTGCAAATTGAAATAGTGAATTGAAAATATGCCTAATGGAAACATGCCAATTTCGCAAAACTCCCATATATTGCAAAAATTGTTTTACGTTTGCATGAGGTGTTTTTTCAGGCAATTCGAAAAAGGAATATTTAGCAAAACTGCAATGGAAATGTTTTTTTTTTTTTTTTTTTTTTTTTTTTACAAGTCACATGGTGTATGTAAAAAGTCATATGATCATTCTTTAACGTAATACAACCTCCAAGAAACACTTCATAAGTGGCCGCTCTCAAGTATAAGGGGCTTTCCTTGCCAATAAGATATTTATTATATATTATTATATATTTATATGATAATATTTATTATATATTTATTATGTATTTTTACGCTTGTGTGAGGTAGTTTTTCAGGCAATTCAAAAAGTGAATATTGCACTGCAATGGAAACGGTTACCTTGCGTACATAAAAGTCACATGATCATTTTTTAATTTACTGTAACCTCCAAGAAACACCTCATATGTGGTCGCTCACAAGTATAAGGGGATTTTCTTGCCATTAAAGGAGAAGTCCACTTCCAGAACAACAATTTACAAATAATTTACTCACCCCCTTGTCATCCAAGATGTTCATGTCTTTCTGTCTTCAGTCGTAAAGAAATTATGGTTTTTGAGGAAAGCATTTCAGCATTTTTCTCCATATAATGGACTTCACTGCAGCCTTGATTTTGAACTTCCAAAATGCAGTTTAACTGCAGCTTCAAAGGGCTCTAAATGATCCCAGCTGAGGAAGAAGTGTTTTATCTAGCGAAACGATTGGTCATTTTTTTTGGAAAATAAACATTTGTATACTTTTTAAGCACAAAAGCTTGTGTAGCACAGGCTCTGGGATGCGCATCCATGATGCTACGAATTAGTGATGGGTCGTTTTTGAATGATTCGTTCATTTTGAACAAATCTTTAATGTGACTCGGGAAGAACGAGTCATCTCGGGGAGTGATTTGTTCAGTCGCGTATGCGCAACATCCTATTAGGTTCTGTACTGGAATTAGTTCACCTGTTTCGAGTCTACGGGTTTTTCGAGTCTTTCGTTCATCTTATCAAGACTTGAGAGATGAACTAATCAATTCTTTTTCCGGCTCACACTGCATTGGTTAAGCTTATGGGGCTGTCACGTGATGAACAAACGACTTAAACCCGGAAAATTGTCAGATAAGAGGTGAGGTGAGCTAATTATAGACTAAAGACCCAGCTAAACAATGAATTAATCTTTTCTGTTTCTTATAGCATTATAGTTTTATTGTCTTGTTTGTAGAGTGATCAACGTTTGTGTAAGCAGTAGATGTGTTAGGGAAGTAACACATAACATTTTAATTATGTTTTGCTAAAATGAACGAAATAAACAAAATGACTCGAAAAAAGATTCGTTCATTTTGCTGAACGAGATTCAAAGGTCCGAGACGGTAAAATGATCCGAACTTCCCATCACTACTACGAATCAAGTACTCCAGCTCAAAAAGGTAGAGTATGGCGAAAAACTCACCCGACACGCTGTACTTTTTTGTTTGTGAACAGCGTTTGACTTACTTGCACTTTCTTCGTCTTTGCGCATTCGCTTTGTAAACACTGGGTCTGTAGTTCCGCACGACCTTTCGACGTGATTCAATAGTATGTAGCATCACGGATGGGCATCCCAGAACCTGTGCTACACGAGCTTTTGTGCTTAAAAAGTATACAAATTTTTATTTTCCGAAAAAAATGATTGATCGATTGATCTTCCTCGGCTGGGATCGTTTAGAGCCCTTTGAAGCTGCATTTAAACTACATTTTGGAAGTTCAAAATCAGGGCACAAATGGAGCCCATTATATGGAGAAAAATCCTGAAATGCTTTCCTCAAAAACCATAATTTCTTTACGACATGAACATCTTGGATGAGAAGGGGGTGAGTAAATTATTTGTTAATTGTTGTTCTGGAAGTGGACTTCTCCTTGAATGCTTGAGCAATCGCTTATTTACACTGCACACATCTGCAGCGCATTACGGCTGCAACTCTGCCGCCGGAGGTGATCGCTGTCTTTCTAGTCAATGCTTATGTTTATACCGCAGCACATTTCAGAAGCGCGCCAGAAGTGGCTCTTTACACTGCTTTGCTAAAGATACACATCTACGTCTCCTTTGATTAAAAAAAACATGGCTAGTGTGGTGGCTGCAATATACATAAACCTACCAACGCTGGCCATCAAGACTTATCGCAAGAGGAAAAAATGACGTTTTAGTTGCATAACCTCAAAAGTTAATGGAAATGCCATAATTTTGTAATAGTTTTTTTATAGACATTTACAAAATATCGCAAAATTTTTGCGTAAATTTGTAGTGGAAATGCTCCTAATGAGATGGAGGGAAATTAGAGAAGGAAAGGGGGGCAAAAAACAGTGGCATTCAGCCTAGTAGTGAGAGAAACCCTGCTCAGAGCGATCATAGTGTGAGAGGAACTACAGATTCTGTCAGCCAATCAAATTTGTGGACTGGAACTAACTGTTGCGTAAAGCACAATGAAAGTTATTTTGTTTTTAGCTAGGGGAAGATTGCAAGCTGGTTCATAAGCATAGGAAAGGCTCTCGCTCCCTCTGTTTGTGTCCTGTGTTATATAGGACACCTGTCCTATTTTCCTCTGCGTTTACTTCTTACCTCATTCCTGTGAGGATCTGAATACCTTTAGGGAGACTCGGGCTCTTTAACCACCAAGTCCATCAAGTTTTCATCCCTAACTCACTTTACTCTCTTCAGTTCTGACATTTCACAGTGATTGTATTCCATTAACATGAGCAGTAATGTAGTCCTTTGCACTCAGGTTAGATGCATTAGTCAGCATATGTGTGTTTGCGTGACCTCTTTAGCTGAGAGAGAGAGAGATTGCAGATTGCGGCTTTAATTTCATGTAATGACTGATCTTTTGTAGTATTATTTGTTTTTATTTGGACTGTGCGTATCCAAGTAGGCTGGTCTTTTAATACTATTTTCAACATAATATTTTAGTGTGTCAGTGAAAGTCATTTTTAGTACTATTAATAGAATGTCTTTGGTGATGCAGTGAGTGCATGAAGTGATATTTAATAGGATATTGATTTGGCATAGATTTTCAGTTGCATGTGTAGGTTACATACAAGACATACATACACATACTGCCTCATCCTGCAGTTCTTTTGCTGCAGATGCATAGCTCATGCATTTTTATGGAAGGAAAGGATATGTGGGTCAAGCACGCATCTCTGAGCAGAAGCCTTTTACCACTGCTGGCTTTACAGAAAGAGCATGCATGCGTTTCTTTCATGAGACAAGGAGATCGTTCTTGTACATGCCTCCTCTCATCATTATTTCTCTAAAACCCATCTTCCATTCATTCCTAGATTGCATCCATAGGGTCTTATTGGACAAGTTGTTTTGTTCAGCATATGATCTCACATCCTCTGGTCTGAGTCTGTGTCTATATATGTACATCCTGATCATTTCAATAACACTTGTTACAATCAGAAAATAGAGCTCTTTCAAGCTCCGTGTCAATATTGATTTGGGTATTGATCAACAACAGTTATTTTAATGTACTTGCTTATGCTCAGTGGGTGCCAGTTGTCGTTTGCGTGTTATATGAATGCAGTTTGTCTATTGAGCATCATCTGACCAAGATGAAGGTATATAAAAACCTGTTTAATTAAGCTTTTACAATACCTTTGTTAAATGAATACTTGGATTTGTGGTTCAAAATTTTCATAATGAACCCTAGAGATATCTATTTAATAATACTACTAATAACAGATTGTGGAACACTTATATAAAATTTCTAAAATGCATTTTGCAATTGAAAATAACTGTTTTCTGTTTAAATATATTTTATAATGTAATTTTTTTTTTCTTTAATGTCAAAGCTGAATTTTCAGCACCCATTACAGTGTCACATAATCCTTCAGAAATCTAATTCTAATATGCTGATTTGCTGCTCAGGGAGCATTTTTATTATTGTGTTGTACTGCTGCTTAATATTCTTGTGGAAACTGTGATAATTCTTTTCAGTATTCTTTGATTAAAAGGAAATTCTAAAGAATAGCATTTATTTTAAATAGAAATGTCAATTTAATGCACCCTTGCTTAATAAAAGTATGAATTTCTTAAAAAAAAAAAAAAAAAACACGAACAAAAAAAAAAAAAAAACTTCTTGACCGCGAACTTTTGAACAGAAATGTGACATTTTTCTTTTTCTTCAAGGAACACATCGCGCACTCATTTACAATCATTAATCTACTCAAATCAAGGTTTTAGTGTGTGATTAGTTGGTATTGATTTATAAAAACACATAAAAATCAACCATTATGCTAAAAATGTTTAATTTTGCCCAACTACAAATCAAGTTATAAAATTAATTGAACACCTTTGTATGAACAGTTAATATTTTCATAGGGCTGTCAGTTGATTAAAATTTTTAATTTAAGTAATTACATGATGTGTTGGTTAATTAATCAAATTAATCACAAAATAAATGTTTTATGTTTTATAATGTTAATGTTTTTTTATTTTTTTCTTTCTTTTGTACTTTTTGTGCTTTTTAGATGATAGGACAGTGGAGATTGACAGGAAAGTGTTGGGTGAAGAGCAGGGGAGCAGGATCGGCAAAGGACCCTGGGTCTGGACTCAAACCCAGGTCGGCCGAAAGCGCAGTTGCGCTATATGTCAGTGCAGTAGTAGTAGTAGTAGTAGTAGTAGTAGTAGTAGTTGTCGTTGTTTCGTTCAAACGGCTGATTCATTCAGAAATGAAGTAAGTGGCTCTTTTTATGAATGGGCCTTTGAATCATTGGTTCACATGATTCCTTTAAAAATGTGGATTCATTCAGAAACTAAACACAGCTGTGTTAGTTGGAGACGTGCAACAATTCTGCTAGGGCTTCAAAGGTAAAATGTTCTCTGCAAAATTGAGCAAACCACATAATATAGCGTTTAAAATATAACAATATCAACTAGGGGTGTGCGATATGACGATTTTTAATCTTGGACGATAAAAATGTTTCCACGATCTGCTTTATAAGAAATATCGTAGTATCGTGCTATTCTCTCAGCTGCAGTTCTGGCGCCTCCGTCTCCGTCTGTCTGTACAACGCGACATACTTCAGTGTTAACTCAGCGGTAGTTACACTCACAGGACACTGCACTTATTCACAATCACAAAAGTACATTATTTGCCGGTTTTAAGTTTTGCCGGTTGAACATTTCATTCGCGTGCTGTTCCGACATGCGCTTTTTCCACTGCGCGTACACCTGAAACGCGCGCACATTAAAATACTGTTACATAGCGCCTAATTACTGAACTAAGTTATGTATCACGTCTGATTACGCTACTGTTGTCAAAACACACGAGGTTTACATATAAAAACAGTTTGAGAAAGTGAAAGTAAACTATTGAATTGAGAGGAAAAAAAAAACAAAACAAAAACGGATACCTGCCTGTATATTAGATGTGCAGCTCTTAAAGGGGCAGTACTAAACATGCTGCCGCTTGTCATCAAAGGGATAGTTCACCCAAAAATTATAATTCTGTCATTATTTACTCACTTACATGCTATCCCAAACCGGTATTACTTTCTTTCTTGTGCTAAACACTAAATAAGATATTTTGAAGAATGTGGATAACCAAACAGTAGCTGGTTCCCTTTGATTCTAATAATAGAAATGATCAAATAGACAACGTTCAACAGAAAAAAGAAACTCATTCAGGGTTAAAACAACCTGAGAATGAGTAAATGATGGTATTAAAATAAAACACTATGACAGAATGGACAGACAGATGACAGAATTTTTATTTTTGGGTGAACTATTCTTTTAATTGTTATTAACACAAAACACAAAGAGAAAAATCACTCACTGCTCTTGACTGAGAAACTTTAAAACAGTTGCTTTAATAAGAATCAGTGTACAATTGATGTGCATATGTAGTGTATAAGTATATAGTGTTTCACTTTTTATATTTGTTAATTAAATTTTTTGAATGCTTCTTCTAAATACACCTACTGTACCTGAAAAATAATAACAAAGATAAAATAATGACAGATTTTTATCTTCACTCACTTTGGCCTAAATATCTGCTATTCTTTTTTATTCTATACTTTGTTACCTTGAAAGTCTTTGTTTTTAAAATAGGGAAATTAGTTTGGCTGTACTGCTCAGACAATTTGCAAAATAGTAAAACCAACATGACAAAGAATCGTGATAAAATCGTGAATCGTGATATTTCTGAAAAAAATCGTGATATGATATTTTTGCCATATCGCCCACCCCTAATATCAACTTCTTATTGACTGAAGTGTTGTATGAAATCACATTTAAGCTCTTGATAGATCGGGACAAAATCAGCACTCGTGTCGTATTGCTCTTGCTGCCCCTGTAATATCGGGTGATAGGCTGTGATATATCAATATGAGACAAAACACATACAGGGGCATTTTTTTTAGCACCACTATCTTCAATTTTAGGGCATAACTGCATTTATGGAGTTGTTGCCCTGCTTTAACAGTCAACTCTATGGAATGTAAGATGATGTACAGGTCTGGGGGCGGGGCCAGTGCATTAACAGCTTTAAAATATTTTATCGCATTATTTTTTCAGACATAATTAAGTAACATGTTAACATGTTAAACTGACAGCCCTATTGATAACTTTTACAAGAACTTGTATAAGCTTATACACTTTAATATTAAAAACATTTTTCTGGATTTTCTTGTATTTTCCTGTTCTCGTGGCACGCGGCAGCTCGTATCTATCTCATGCTGGAAAAAAAGAGGATGAATTCAATTGAGAATCACTGCAGACTTGAATGAATGGCAGCCTCTTGTAAAACAATGTTTACGACAGACAGCTTTTCCATTCAACAAATTTCTGTTTGGTATGCAGAGGCTGTGTACCAGCAAACAACCGCAATGAAACGCTGAATGTGCTTCCTTAATACAACCATATTCAAAAGTTAGACATGATGTAAAGTGAAGATGCACACATTCTTGTAACATCTGTGTGCACAATGTGTCCTTTTATTAAGCATTTCACATTCCTGTGATCTATCATGCATGCATGTCACACTAAATGTATTTAGTAAAGTTATTCTTTTTTTATGTGTCAACTAATGAGAAATGCTTGTTGACACTTGACCGTTATATCGTTTGGACTGTGGTAGAGTCAAGAAGGATTATAATACCTGTAGAAATCTACGGAAAGCTTAGGAGCTTAATTTAGCTTAATTTTTTTTATAATAGATCTACAGAGAATTATCTGCTAATAAAGTAAAATATTAGCAATATATGGCATAAATGCATACAAAAGAAACCTTTTGTCAGAATACACTGCTCATTTTAAAGTGCCCCTATTATGAATTTTTGAAAATTACCTTTCTTATAGTGTGTACCGACCTAGTGTTTACAAAGTGAATGTGCAAGAAGGGTCAAACACCCAAAAAAAGGGGGTGAAAAGGAGCGATGTAGGACAGTTGGAGTTGGAGGAGAAAATGCAGTTGGAGGAGAAAATGAGATGGGAGATTTTTGACATACCCTAACTGTCTTGAAACAGAGTGCAGTGAACACATGCGCATTGCATCGCAGAGCTAGACAAGACAAGCGTTTGTGGCTAAAAAGTGTATAAATATAATTAAAAAAAAAAAATAAAGACCAATCGTTTTGCTAGATAAGACCCTTATTTCTCAACTGGGATCATTTTGTGCCCTTTGAAGCTGCAATGAAACTGCATTTTTAACCTTCAATCCGCTGAGCACCACTGAAGTCCGCTATATGGAGAAAAATCCTGAAATGTTTTCCTGAAAAAATTAATTTCTTTGCGACTGAAGAAAGAAAGACACAAATATCTTGGATGACATGGGAGTAAATTATTAGGACTTTTTTTTTCTGAAAGTGGAGTAATCCTTTAAAAATTGTCATTGTTATTACTTGGAGTTCTGATTAAATAATAGAGCAATATGTTGGTGTACAAACTGCAGTGCTTTATCAATACGTTTCTGTGTTGGGCTAATGCATATAGCATGGCTGTTTGGGTGTTTAATGTAATGGTGATGGGTGTTCCATTTTCGACATGCGCTGCACGCAGTAGACCAATCACAACAGACTGGATCATTGGACCAATCGCCACAGATTACCTTCATGCAAAGAAGGAAATTAATCGTTGAGCAAACCGTTTGGGTAAAAATAAATGCATCATATAAGATAATAGAAGTGTTTTTTGACCTTGCATGACTGTCAACCTGTTGTTGGGGACTCCCAAAATATAAACTTTTCATAATCCATAATAGGGGCTAGTGTTGGACGATATGCTCAATTTTCATATCATCCTATCGTCAGCCTGTGAGATCGCCAATACATGATATTATCGTACTAATTTATTTAATTATTTACTTTATTTACTTATTTACTTTCATTGCCGGCAAATGAACCAACACCAGCATAAGTCTAAAAGCAGCCTAATGTTTTCAATATGACTTCATTTGTGTTTAACATGATAACAATTTAATAGAAATATTGTAAGTTACTAATGCTTACACTTTCTTAGTTATTCAAAAAGCAGCTACAGAAAACGAGCAAAGAACAATTATGTTATCAAAGAGCATCATCACTGAGTAGCCTAGCCTAGTCTAGTGCGAGGTTATGCACTCTAAAAAACCCTCACGGTACCGTAAGTGAATACAATACAGTTACATCACTGTATGATGAATACATTTCTTACCCTTTATTTACTTTAGTTACTGTGCCCCCCTTTTCCATCCTCTCCCCTCCTTGCTGAACGGGATCGATTTCGAGAAGTAAAGGCGGAAAAAATGGCGCACGTAAGGAAGTGATTGCACTCTTTTGCAAGCGTCAGCAACTGCAGGCAATTACAAATTGCATGCTTCCCACCCGCCCACCATAATTTGTGCCTTTGCGTTTATACCAGCCACCGGCAAGTTTCTGAAGCGTCCCAGAAGCGGCTCTCTGCACCGCATCGCTAAAGTTAGGCGCCTAGTCTATTTTTGATGGATAATAATAATTATAATAATCATCTTGTTGTCGTCAAAGGCATCAGCAACAGGTGATATCTCTGACTATCGTCTATCGGCACAACCGTAGGGGCACTTAAAAAGCCCATGGTGCTTTTTAGAACCAGATGGTTTCATTACCAGCAGGAGGTAACAGGGCTTTGGTAACTAGCTAAACCGTGACCCCTTGGGTAGGGTTAGCATTCCCCCACCCCCCCATTTGTACACTAAACTAAATTCAGCATCTTAACATCAGCGCTTTACAAATTTGAGCTGCGTTCCATTGCGATGTTGTTCTTTTTTGATAAGAGTGTGCACTATATTGTATATTATATTATTTTTTTGTTATTTTTTTCCCCAGTCTTAGAAAAATAAGGGGTTGCTACTGTGCTAATAATTTAATTATTAGTTGTTTTAATCGGGACATTCTTTTTTTGATGAAAATGAAATATCGCCAAATATTCTCTGAATCTGTCAACAGCGCTTGAAAGGTGGGCTGAAACGGTCCATACGTGGACCATGGTGAGCCATCTGGAAGCTGAGCAGGGGTGATGGACATGCTCAGGTCTTTTCCATTCAGGCCACCTTGGACTGACAGCTGAATGTTTGTCTTACTACCCACTGGGCCTGACCACATGCATGCACACACGCACACACACACAAGCTGACATTGTACACCGTTTCAGGCAATAAATGATGTTTCTCCCTGCAGTGGCTTCCAATGTCAGCGCAATACATTGGTGAGAATAGGACTTCAACATATCAATTTTCCATTCATTCTCACAGAGCGTTTCATGCGTATAGACATGATGCTTCATTCAAGATCATCTGTAAAGTTGAATTGTTGACTACATTGAGTCAAGGCTATTCAAGTTTCTTAACAGTTGCTAAACAAACCTGCACTTCCTAGTTTTTTCACAAATTCATGCTTTGAGTTTGCATATGCATTATAGATATTTTTCAACGTTCATCCTCTCGTTTGGGTCTCTCCCTCACTCTGTCCTCAGCTGGTCCGATTTAACATCTGATCCGAGCAGTAAGCACTGCACATTCAGCCTTAGGCGTGTGTTTGTCACACTCCCGCTTTCTTACTTTCCTCTGTGCCTTTGACATCCCTTGCTCAATTTTTCCCCCAAATCCACCCCACAGACACACACACACATACACATACACACACACACAGTGCTCGGTTCCTCTTGGTGTAGCCAGAAGAGGTGCACATGTCCTCCCTATGACACATCTACACCACATGAGTTTATCTCCAGCCACCACAGAGAGGCCATGTGTGGTGTTGTTTGGTTTGGTTGACACTATGTAGTCTCACACAAACACACAAGCTAAGCCATATTCACAAAATAATGTGTAAATACACAAATGGAAATTGTGCTGTAATGTTCAGCATTTAAGAGTAGTGAATTCATATTTCCCTTGTTGGTTAATGTGAGAACATACAGATTAATTGGCCCTCTGTAAGAGCCAACCTTCTGCTGTTTGCACAAAGTAGACTATACGCTGTCTTTATAGTCCATTAAAGCTTTGAGCTTGTTTCTGAACAGGAGAAGTCTTTGAGATATCCCATTCTTCAGCCAGAAAAGATCAGTGGGTGATGGCATATGTAGCAGGCAGTTGGCAGGACCTGAACCTCCTCTGTCCTTTAGCGGTTTATTTATTTATAGTGGTAAGCAAATGAAATGAAGACTTAAAAGTCTGCATGAAATCAAAATGGACCTTACTTTATACGTTCTTAGTCTTCAAATCCTTTTAAATGCTATAAATGAATTTATATGCTATAATGTACAGTAAGAAAAATAGCTGTTCATTTTAAGGTTTAAGATTACATTTCAGTGTTATTAAATTATTAACATTTAAAAGATTAACTTAACACCATGTTCTAATCAGACACATTGCGATAAGATTCAAGCAACACAATTTTTTTTTTTTCAACACCATATGCATCACAGCTACAAGATGTGACCAAATCAATCACAAATCACAGCCAAACAGAAAAGTGTGTGGGTGGGCTGTTTCTGCAAATGAATTAAACAATTAAATGATTTTAACATTGTTTAAAATAAACTGTGACTGTTATAATATTTTGCCAAAAAATATGAATCCATCCATCATCAAAAGTGCTTCACATGGCTTTGGGGGTTAATAAATGCCTTCTGAAGCAAAACGATGTGTTTGTATAAGAAAAATATCCATATTTAAAACTTTATAAACCGTAATCTCTAGCTTTGCTAGCTAGGGCTGCAACGATTTCTCGATTCTATTCGAGTATTCGATTTAAAAAAGTGTGATTTTGGGTTTATTATAACGTTCATCTGGGAATGCAACGTGTGCTATTTCATCAGATTTGTAAGGTAAATCATTTATAAACCTATGCATACACAGGAGAATACATTATTATCTTTCTCAATATGCTAATATTATACGCAGTAAGTGATTTCAAAATAAAAGCTCAAACCTTTACACACTTTGATGTCCACATATTCAAGGAATTATGATGGCTGTAGCTTTAAGATTAAATTAAATGTCAATGAGTCAATATTAAACATGGATTAGATTGCGCAGTAAAGTATAAAAACAATCGTCAGGCAGTTGGCACCTTCTGCAGGCAGTTGTCATATTGCATAATGTACATTAGCTCTATTGTTTATAATGCATTATGTATTTTAACAGTTTTGTTTAATAAAACCTTATGATTTCTTGGTTTTGGTACTTTATTTTAACTAATTATTATTGCCTCATTACTATTATATATGTGTTTTAAATAATTTTAAAGGCTATTGTTCACTTAGGTCTATTTTTATTACTACAAATATAATTATTTATAATTAATTCTAAATGAATTAAAAAATAAATTATAAGTATCCTATTTCTCGATTAATCATCAGAATAATTGACAGATTACTCGATTACCAAAATAATCGTTAGTGACAGCCCTATTGCTAACTGTCACACGCATGTTCACCAGAAAGTGGATGACGTAGGATTTAGGCATAGCATAAGCTCTGGTGAGAATATGCTAGTCTCACGAGAACCAAGTTTTGTTTACCACAAAGGAAAACCAGTCTCTTCTTGGCTTATATCGAAATCCTTAGACATTTTTTCTCTACAAATCCTGATTTTGTACTTTGCCTACATCCGACGTCTTCCACTGGAACGCCTATTTTTTGTGTACCCAATGCTGGTCCTGAAGAAGTCACCAGGAGTCTTGGAGTCTTTACTGATGCGCTGATGAGTTGTGTTTGATTAGGGAGACATCTAAAATATACAGTTTTGGGGGTTCTCCAGGGCCAGGATTGGAAACCACTGGACTAACAAAACATAAAAATGACTTCCAGCTAAATATATCTTGGTTTATTCATCTCCATGAGGTTCATAGATAGATTATTGGATTATTTTGAAGGCTTCAGTGAAACTTTTGTTTCAACTCAGATGCAAATTCGTCAGAGCGTGTCAGTTGGTTTGGAGGTGGAATTAGTCAGTTTTCGTCAAAGCTGATTCAACATCTGCCCACGTCACTGATGCAGATTCTTATACCCACAATATGTCAGTTCAGACTTCTGCGGTGCTCTTTTAACTGTGATTCATAAAACTCGCTTCCGCCACTGATGCCTGCTTCAGCAGCGTGCTTGTGCTAACGACTCTGCCAACAGTCTGTTTTGAATTCACTTTTTTTGTTTTGTTTTGTTTTGTTTCTAGCAGCTGCCATGACAGGGGTGGGGGCAGAGGATGACATCCCTCTCTGTGAGAGGAAAACTGTCACTGACTTCTGCTATCTCCTGGACAAGTCCAAACAGCTTTTCAATGGCTTAAGGTCAGTCTCTTCTCAGTGTCTAAGCATTTTGCTGTTTATTTGTGGTCTTGTTTGCCTTCCAGATTGCTGTCTGGGTCCAATCCTGCAGTGACCTTATGCACACTTACTCTCAGCTCATCTTTTTTTTCTTTCTTTCTCTTTCTTTCTTTCTTTCTTTCTTTTAATTTTCTTGTTTGTTAGCTTTTTGCTCATTCATTGTTTATTTCTTTGTTTTCATACTTGCTTTTGCTTTAATTTTCTTTTTAATGTTTGTTAATTTTTTGTTAATTTGTTGTTTCTTCTTTTTGTAATTTTTAAAAATTGTTTGTTGTTTTTCTGTATGTTCATTCTTTCTTGCTTTTGTTTTAATTTTCTTGGTTATTTTTTTGCTCATTCACTGTTTTTCTTTGTTTTTATACTTGCTTTTACTTTCATTTTCTTTTTGTTTGTTCATTCTTTTAATTGGTTGTCTGTTTCTTCTTATTGTTTTTTTTTCTTTCTCTCACTTGTTTTTTGTCTCATGTTTTGTTGTTTTTCTGTATTTGTTCTCTTTTGTTTTTTTTCTTGCTTTTGTTTTAATTTTCTCATTCATTGCTCATTCATTGTTTGTTTCTTTGTTTTCATACTTGCTGTTGCTTTAATTTTCTTTTTAATGTTTGTTCATTCTTTTGTGTATTTGTTATTTATTTTTTTGTTGTAATTTTTTTCTTTCTCTCGCTTGTTTGTTTGTTCCTTGTTTTGTTGTTTTTTTGTATGTCCTTTCTTTCTTTTGTTTTTTCTTTCTTGCTTTTGTTTTCATTTTCTTGTTTGTTTGGTTTTTTTTGCTCATTAATTGTTTGTTTCTTTGTTTTCATACTTGCTTTTGCTTCAATTTTCTTTTTTAATGTTTGTTCATTCTTTTGTTAATTGATTGTTCGTTTCTTATTGTTTTCATTTTTTTTTCTTTCTCTCACTTGTTTTGTCTTATCTCATGTTTTGTTGTTTTTCTGTATTTGTTCTCTTGTTTTTTTTTTTTCTTGCTTTTGTTTTAATTATCTTTTTTTTTTTGCTCCTGCATTGTTTGTTTCAGTTAGAATTCCTTCCTTCAATTTTTTTTTTCTCATTTATACTTTCTTTTATTTGTCTTTTTGTTTATCTATTAATTTGTGTTTGGGTATGACCCATGAGGAGTTTGAATTTGAATACCAAAGTCAGACCTATTTTCTATTCTTGCAATAGCCATAAATCACGCCTTTAACCATATGGTGACAGTGACTAATGTAAGTATCAAATATGGTGACTTACGTAACACTGGAATGTCTTATCACAGTTGAGACAACGTTATTTAATAACCAAGTCTAGTCGAGGCGGCCAAATCTTAATTAACCGACAGCAGCTTCAAATGCTTTTTAAATTTACAACAACATTGAGCACATCGCTTGGGTTGCTCTCAGACCACGAAACGGATGGGAGCACCAGGGACAGAATCTAAAACCTTTGGCTGACATAAAGCTCATATTGCCATCACTGTGATTCCCATATGAATAAAAACGTGAACGGCAGTCGTGTTTAATGACGCGAAAGAGGATCGTCCACTGCGACCCAGTTTACACAGTACAGGTTTACTGAAGTATAAAGGGGTAATTCACCCAAAAATTAAAATTCTGTCGTTATCTGGACACCCTTGTGTTGTTGCAAACTCGAGTGTCTTTTCGTACATACAGTGAAAGTCAGTGGGGTTTAGTGTTGTTTGGGTGGGTGAGTATATGTAGACAGTTTTTCGGGTGAGGTATTCCTTTAAATCAGTGCAGTTTGTAGAATATGGGTGTCACTCTCTTTTATAGCTGAACTGTGTGTGAACGTAACCGTTTTTAGCACTCTAAACCAGGGCTGACTGTATATTGGCATATATGAACGTAGCCTATTTTGTAGGTGTGGTTGATTCCCTCTGTATCTATAAATGAGCAGGTTCTACCGTTTCATCTGTGCTTTGCTTTATGTATGTGTTGATGTTTGCCCGTTCATCCGTAGGGAGCTGAGAGCCCTTTATATTTTCCAGTGTCTGGGTGAAGTGAGCTCAGTTTTACATCTGAATGAATCTTCAGCGCTCCTCTTCCACCCCCTCATATCTGCCAGCGTTTGTCTCTGCATTACACACACTCTTAAAAAATGAATCACGTCACTCCGTGTTTATCACCATTTCTCAGTAGCCAGTAGGTTGCGTTTGAGTTAATCAGTCATTTTTAGCTAAGACTATTTATAGGACAAGTATGTCAGTAGCTGTGGGCTCTATCTCTCTCTTTCTCTCTTTCTTCCCCCATTCTTTTTTCTCTCTTTTCTTCTTGTCTGCACAATCTGTATTCCTTCCCTCCTCTCTTATCTCCGTTTCCATGCCCTGTCCTTATGTACAGGGTTTGTGTTTGTTACATTTATATTGCATAAGCGACCGAGACTACTACAGTCCAGGAGGTTGGTTCATAGACTAACCCACATGTTCTGACATTCATATATTCATGCAGTAGGTTTTTTGCGCATCAAGGAAATTTGTTTGTTAAACTCATCTGTAGCAAAACGGAAAAAAAACAAAAATGGGACAAAATAAGGTAAATCTGGAAAAACTATATCATATGATATAGGACAAAAACCCATGCATGGGCTTTTTTAGCCTTCATATCTTGAATATTAGGTAAATAAAACTGCATTCATAAGCTACATCACGTCAAGTCATCATTCTGCATAATGTTTGTCAGCAACTGTGTGCAATGTAAGATAACATACAATTCTGGGCGGGGCAGGATGCATTAGAATTCGTTAATAATTTGAATGTATAATTTTTTCCATAATTAATCACACCAAAGTAACACATTAAATCAAAAGCACAGAAAAAAGATGTTTCCTAGCCTTAATGCTTCTAAATTTGATCTGAACCTCCCCCCAGAATTGATAAGTGATGCACATGTCTTTCTTGCATTTGGGATATTTTCAGTTTATGTACCATATTACCAAAAAGAATCGACTAATGCTAAGATAAAATGCTTTTTTCAGCATTAGCATTGTAGCATTAGTCCAAGCATTAAGTCCTTGATTACTTGTTACTCCTGCATGATGGATTAGTATATATATAAATATGCATGTATATTAATTTCTATGTTTCATACCTTAATAATAGCTTGTGTCTACCCAAATACAGGACTAGATGCTTGTTATGAAGCCACGCCCCCTTGCCCTGTTTCTCCATGCTAATTAGGCTGTCTAACCAGTAGCGGCCTACTTCTGCATTTGACGCTTAGCAACACCCTGTAGAGTTCAGTAATGAAACAGCTATTATTAATTGGTCTCATTTCCTTACCTAATACTTTCACTACTTGATAGCTCTCACTATCTTTTACCTCTTTGGTATCTCTTTATTAAGCAAGCTTGACTCAGTAGAGACATTTATAGCAGCTCTGACATTTTCATTTTCATACTAACATTCATATTTTTCATCAGCATGTAACAGAGTTAAAAAAAAAAATGGTAGCAGTACAGGTAAAACGTTCAGAGTCAGTAAGAATTTCTTTTTTTAAAAGAAAGTAATATTTTTATTCACCAAGAGCACATTACATAGATCAAAAGTAACACCCTCTAAAAATGCTGGGTGAAATATAGACAAACCCAGCAAATGGGTTGTTGTTGTTTTTTTTTTTTTTTTTTTCCCAAGATTTATTTTTGGTGTTTTTATGCCTTTATTTAGATAGGACAGTGTAGATGGACAGGAAGCAAAGTGGGAGGGAGAGAGAAGGGGGTGGGATCGGGAAAGGTCCACGACTCGGGATTCGAACTCGGGTCGCCTGCAGCGCAGTGGCGATATTTGTCAACGCGCTAACCACGAGGCTATTGGCATTGATGGCACTGCACTATTTCTTGCTTAAAAAAATTAACCCAAATTTGGTTAATGGCTTAACTCATTTATTAATTATTATTAAGTTGAATAATTGCTTATTAATAAATGTTTACCTTTTTAATTGTATTGCTGATGCCTCTAGTAATTATGTGTCTGATTTTTTTAATTTACAGCCTATTTTGGATTCATTTTAAGTCAGCCATAGTCATTTTTATACAAAAGTTGAGTTAAATAAAATTACCTAGAAGTAATTTGAATGGATGTACCAGCACTTGGTTGTATTTAATCCAATATTTTACTGCAAATAGTGCAATATTTTACTGTATAGTGAAGACATTTACAATGTTGTTTCATTTCCAATTTCATATAATTTCATATAAACATCTATTTATTAAAGAAACCTCAAAAATGTATCATAGTTTCAACTGTATTCAACAATGATAATGATAAGGAAAGTTTCTTGAGCATCAGATCAGCATATCAGAATGATTTCTGAAGGATCATGTGACACTGAAGACTGGCGTAATGGCTGCTGAAAATTCAGCTTTGCATCACAGGAATATATTATATTTTATAATATAGTACTATACCAAATAGTTGTAATAATATTTACTGTATTTCTAAAGAAATAAATGCATACTTGGTGAGCATAAGAGACTTATTTTAACCCTAGATATTTTAACACCAGATATTTGAACGGTATTGTATGTGTATAGCTATGTTCAATTTAAAAAATATTCATAGAAAATCAATGTATACATATCAATGTATATATATATAATATAATCAATGTGTATATATATATATATATATATATATATATATATATATATATATATATGTATGCTACAATACTAATGCTGAAAAATGTCAGTGGAAGCAATTTTATCTTAGTATTAGTTGATTCTGTTTGGTAATATGGCACATAAATTGAAAAAAAAAGTGTATGTGTATATATATATATATACATATACCTAGGAAAAAAAAAATATATATATATATATATATATATATACCTAGAAACATACAAAGAATAAGGAGTATATAGAAAAATGGAGAACAAATTTCAATATTCAAATATTTTAGATAACTAATATTTTTAGATTTAGATTTTTTTTTTTCAATAAATAAAAAAATATCAATGTAATTACTTACTTATAGTGTTAGTAGACTTTCCAAAATTTTTGTTTATGTCAGTTCCAGAATATATTCCAGAGTAACAGAATCATCCAGCATGCAGATGTAATATTGTTATGTTACCAAACTACACCACATCTGACCCCATCTGCGCACACTCCATCCTGCTTCCCTCCTTTCCTGCCTTCCCTAATTTACAGGTCTGTCCCTGGCTGTGCTCTGCCAGTGAATCTGTCTTGTGGGTATTAATACTGTCAGAGAGGATGGGAAATTAATGGTGCATGTAGTGAAATTAAAGCCGTGCCTAATGACTGCACCTATCTCCTTCCTGACCTTGTCTCTCGCAGCCCACAAGGGCACCGGGGTGAACCGTAAATCTCACATATCCGTCTCTATAACCTTAAAGTGTATGTGTGAATGCACTTCATCAATGAAAGCTGTGGAAATAAAAGTGCGCGTTCACGCTACAGTGCTGGGTTTAACCAAATCTGCGTGAATGAAAGGAGGTGTGTCTGTGCGCGGGTGTTGCATGATGTGTGTGCGTGCATATGTGTATTTGCTAACCCAAGGTTACGCCTGGATACGATTTATTTTTTGGGATTCATTTTTGTCCTCTCGCCTTTCTCTGAATGGCCCGTTAAAGGTTTATAAAAGATGCATCATCTACTGTAATTATGTGTGAGCATGTGTAAATGAGGGCTTTTGCATTTACCTGCTGTATTCGCAACCTCCCTTCCTTCCCCGGTCCCTGCTTCTGTTGTCATAGCAACCCTCTGATGATAACAATAGGGCCTAGAGGTGTTTTGGGAGGGTTCAGGGGGAAAAGGACGGGAAAGGAATAAAGAGAGAAAGAGCGAGTAGAGGCGGAGGAGGCAAAAGAGCTACTTCTCCAGCTGATTGCCATAGCTCATCAAATTCCTTCACATCATCGGCACTATGACTCACCACAGCCCTGCCCAAACACTCTCACCCACTCGCACTTTTCTGACTCTCTCTGATCGCTCTGTTTTTGCTCTCTCCCACCACCGATGTCTTCACATCATCGCAGTGATGACGCTAATTAAGTGCATGACAACCATGACCACTTGTATATTTGGAAGGCTCATCTGCTGTTGTCCACATGACGTCCTGCAATAGGAGTGTATAGGCAGAAATGGCTTGTGCAATATGCGGGTATCAAGGTTGTAGGGTTCGTTTGAACACAAACTTGATATTATAGTTATTAAAACAAACCGGTGATTAAAGCAATGAGTCACAGGATCTTGATCATATTCACAAAGCAAATTCAACTGCATAGAAGTAAGTCTGGTAATATAGGGAAAATAACATTTACCTCATATCCCAAGTTTCATTTTCTATGCAGTAATAAAAATAAATTGTAACATTTAAAGAGATGGTTTATCCAAAAATGAAAATTGTGGCATCGTTTACTCACTCTCATGAGTAAATGATGAGCCTGTATGACTTTCTTTTGTCTGTGGAACATAAAAGATATTTTGAGAAATTCTTGTAGCTTCATAAAATTAAGGTTGAACCACTGATGTCACCTGGACTATTTTATTGATGTCCTTACTACCTTTCAGGGCTTTAAACATGTCAGTTGTTTTGCTGTCTATGCAGGGTCAGAAAGCGCTCAGAATGAATCAAAAATATCTTAATTTGTGCTCCGAAGAAGAATGAAGGTACATGCGACAAGCAATTTGGGTGTCCACACCAGACGTGACGCAACAGAATCAAATATTACAGCCCAATCATAAGCGCCTGTGGGCAGGCTTTCCCTCATAGCGCACTGCACTCGCAACAAAATGGACAATTTAAAAAAATTAATTCATATGTTAAACCTTTTTAACAATATTAAATGTACATACTGAGTGACTGATACCGTCTTTGTTATGGAATACACTTGTTGGTTCACATTGCATTCACAGTTTTAACATACATCTCTACTTTCATTTATTTTCAAGATCTGATCTGTTGTTTCTTTCAGTATGGCTATAAAGGTCACACAAAATGATATTCAAACTCACATTAGACACATTTAACACATTTCACATAATCAGTACCTGAGATTATCACTGTCATTAGTTAGAATGTTGTTGTTCCAGCCGCTAAGTCGCGGAAATAGAAACAGTTTTTAAAATAGCAATTTTACCTGTCGTTGCCTTGGCTAGTTAGGACAAAATCTCTGATTAACATGGAAAAGATACCTTTTATCGCGTCGCGACGTGTTGTGTAGTTAGGACACGATTTTATGGGTTTGGAATGACATGAGGGTGAGTAATTAATGACTGAATTTTCATTTTTGGGTGAACTATCCCTTTAATAAAGTCAAGCCACATTTATTTATACAGCACTTTTTTAAAAAATGTGACCCTGGACCATAAAACCAGTCATAAGTAGCACGGGTATATTTGTAGCAGTAGCCAACAATACGAAAATCATTAGGATATTAAGTAAACATCATGTTCCATTAAGATATTTTCTAAATTTCCTTAATATATTAAGACTTATTTTAATAAAAGTTATATGCATTGCTAAGAACTTCATTTGTGCAACTTTAAAGGCAATTTTCTCAACTGTTTTTTTTTTTGCACCCTCAGATTGTTGCATCTTAGCCAAATATTGTCCTATCCTAACAAACCACACAATGGAAAGCTTATTTATTCAGATATTATATATTTCAATTTCAAAAAATTGACCCTTATGACTGGTTTTGTGGTCCAGGGTCACATATATAGATTGCTTCAAAGCAGCTTTACCGTAATAAACAAGAAAATAACAGAATTAAGATTGCAAAGTTCTTTCATTTAGGAATTGCATACAATTTCAGCTGTAAAATTGCGTTGTTATGGTTATACCGCTATCATGAGGGTCCTGTTTTCAGTTATTTGTTCATATTTTCCTAGTTTGAGACACTTCTTTAAAGTCAGCATGAAATTACATTTCACCACATCTATTTTTTTAAATGCATGTTATTCATCTTCAAACTAGTCTGCTTAAACCCAAACCGTTTCTTACAATCAGCTCTTAGCTCACATTCAGCCGATCTGCCTCCATCCAATCAACAACCAATGAAAATAACCAAATCCACCCTACATTTTCTGATTCTTACTCAGCTGTATGTCACAGTATGGAAGTGAAGATCTGTCACTTCTTTCATTAAGTTGCACTTTAAGTTGCTGTATGAACAGGACAATTCCGCAGTCACACCAATCCCAAATACTGACTGTATATGTTGACATATTTTCCTTAACTGATAAATTGATGCTTGAGTACCAGTGAATAGGGAGAGTGCATTAATAAACTGAATTTGGCTGTGTTTCTCTTGTTTGTTCTCTCACACTCCTGCAGGGATCTGCCTCAATATGGACACAAGCAGTGGCAGTCCTATTTTGGCCGAACATTTGACGTATACACCAAGCTGTGGAAGTTTCAGCAGCAGCACAGGTCAGCCCTCTAGATGGATCTATTTTTGAAACGGAAAGGTCTGTTTTTACCGAAAGCACGAAAAATAAAGCAGGTTCTTGGGCTTAGAACTACATAAGACTGAAGATTTAACATGCTTGATCAAACTTCCCTCTGATAGCTCATCTGCACCAATATTGTCAACATTAATGACAGATGATTTCTTATTTGGTTTTGCATTCCTGGAAAATAGACAAGTCCTGGACAACCGGTATGGTCTCAAGAGGTGGCAGATAGGTGAAGTGGCCTCAAAAATTGGCCAGCTGTACTACCATTACTAGTAAGGATCTTTTTTAACAGCTCTTTATTCGGCTCCTTTCAAACAGTGTATTTAAGGTTTTTTTTTTTTAAACATTATTATTTTTATTTTATCTTCTTCAGCCTCCGCACTTCAGAAACAAGCTACCTAAATGAAGCCTTTTCCTTTTATTCGGCCATTCGCCAACGATCATATTACCACCAAGTCAACAAAGAAGACAGGTGAAAACAAGCTACAATCAACTGCGATGAGCAAAGTTGATACTTATTTGTTTTTATTTACTATGTTCTGGAGAGTAACATACTTATAAGTAACAGATCTCAAATTTATGTGCTTAACAGTCGTCAGTTTATTAACCTTGCCCCGTGTCCTTTGTGCAGGCCAGAGCTGGTTGTAAAAAAGCTGAGGTATTATGCTCGGTTTATCGTTGTTTGTCTGTTGCTCAACAAGATGGACTTGGTTAAAGTGTTGGTCAAGGTAAGTCACATTTTTAGTCCATGGCTCACTATTGATATTCAGTTGAGCAGAGGTTCTTGCCAAAAGATCATTCAGCACCGACAGTCTGTTGGCCCCTTATGCAGCTGAAATTAAGACAAAATTCATGCCTCATCAATTCTGGCACCGTTTAAGTAAAATTACACACTGTCAGCCATTACTCATATACATTTTTGTAGGTTTTTTTTAATGTCATAATTGGTTTTACAAAGGACTAATCCATATACTGCCAACAATGTACTGTTTGTGAGAAGAAAAACACAGTGGGGTATATATGGGTGTGTCTGAGACCATCTGTGGTGTCTTTTTCTGCAGGAGCTGTCTGAAGAGATTGAGGACTACACCCAACGCTTCAACACAGAGGACCAGTTAGAGTGGAACCTGGTGCTGCAGGAAGTTGCTGCTTTTGTGGAGGTGAGGTTATTTTGTTTTTTAAGTGTCTTGCAGCACAAAAAAATGCTCAGTATTGATTAAAGTCACAATGAAACACTAAAATTCTGCGTCTGATTTACTAACAATGCACACACTAAGAAACACAGACGCAGCCAGATCATTTCCATAATGACCAGCGCAATCTTCCAAGAGCAGCGCAAATTACCGCCTGCTTTAAGACATGCTTTTTTGGGCATTAAATAATGGTGCAAATACTAGTAATTTGACGAGCACAATTGTTAGTAAATTGCATTGTGTGATTCATTTTAATACTCTTCTCCCATAAATTTTGCATCTGAAAGGGAAACACCTACGAATGGATATTCAATAAGGTCAGATGCAAAAATAACTGTCCAAGCCTTTTCAGCGCTAATTCTTCACTGTGCGTCTTTAGTAAATCCTGACTGTACTATTTTAACGCCAAAAGTAAAATCTGTTAGTAAATCTGGCCCTAAAAGTGTTCATTTCCTTTAAAAAGTCTTACTGAATTATTTTAATTACATTACCAGAGAAATTTGTCAAATGTGTACTCTCAAAAGCACAGTATCTCAAATATTAATTACTCATCCTCATGTCGTTCTGAACCTGTAAGACCTTCGTTTATTTGTGGAACACAAATTAAGATATATTTGATGAAATCTAAGAGCTTTCTGATCCTGCATAGACAGCAATGTAATGTCCATGTGGTGTTTTGCCAGTGTCGTGGTTTTCCCACACAGTTGGGCTATTTTGAAAATGCAGTCGCAGGAATAATTACAGAGCCGCAGGTTGCGTTTTTTTGGGCTACTCTTATAATGTACCGCAGCCGCCCCAGGTGTATGGACAAATAAAAATAAAAAAGATCCATTTACTAATGTGTATTATACTTGGACTATATACCTGGCAACTTAAGAACGGAGAGACGGGTGTCACGTCACGAACTATTACGTGAGTTTCACCCAGAGCATTAGATGCTATGGCTTTTTGCACAGCTGAAATAAACACGACATCAGCCAGTCAAAGCATGTCACTTATAAGTCTGCATGCTCTTTGTGTCTTTGTTTAAATGAATAGCATGGTTTTGTCTACTACACAAACTTAAAAACACGTGAAGCTCACGGGTATTTTTAGCGTTTGCATCACACTTTATGAACTTCATCTGCAGAGCCTCTCCGTATCATTTGAAAAACTTCACGACAAACATGAAGCACTTCTAACAGAAATGTATTACTATAATATAGTAAAATGTATTTCTCAAAAAATATGCTAATAGCCTAGTATTACTACTAGGAATATCATTCAACCCAAATATTTTTCATCCATGTTTTAATATCAAACACACAGTTTTGTCGTGCATCATCTTATTTGACAAAAATAAAAATGCAGTATTTTTGTTGTAAATTAATTGTTTTATATTATATTATATTATATTATATTAAAAGGTTAATTAAATTGTTAGTTTTATTTACCGGTTTATTTAGACAGGATTTTTCATGATAAATTTGTATTAAATCATAAAACACAAAATAAAATAGAATGAAAAAAAGTTATGTTTACATGCATTCTCATAGCATTTCTTTCCATAATAATGGTTAATGAATATTGTGATTAAATATTGATATGATATGGACAAAAATATTGTCATAATATTTATGGCCATATCACCCAGCGCTAATTTTATATTTTATCATGAAAAGTGCTGAAAATTAAAATGAAAGGGGGAAAAAAAGAAAAAATATAATGCATATTATATATCTCTCTCTCTCTCTCTCTCTCTCTCTCTCTCTCTATATATATATATATATATAATACAGAATATAATATAGAAATATAATACAGAAAAAGTCTTGCTAAGATTCAAAACATACAAGAAATAAAATCAAAATGTTTTTTTAAAGGACATTAATGGAATAAAGCAGCTGTCAGCTGTGATTGGCCAGGGCAAAAATTGATCTAGTTTTCATTCCTTTTGGGCAGGTTTTGAGTAAGCTTTGGGCTGGAAATTTTTCTGGGACCTGGCAACCCTGTCCATGTGACATCAGTGATTTATTTGTAATTTTATGAAGCTACATGAACACTTTTCGTGCACATAGAAAACAAAAATAACGACTTTGCAGCAGAGACTGACATTTAATTCTTATTTTAATGTGTGTTGTGTCGAAAGTACACATTTGGAACGACATAACGGTGAATAATTGATAGAATTTTTATTTTTGGGTGAACTAACCCTTTAAAGGTCAGGTTTAGGCCACTCTGTAAAACTTTTGACACTGTCTAATGACAAATATTAATATTTTCTTGACATTTGTGTATTATTTTTTTTTCTACCTACACAGGCAGATCCCCTTATGATCCTAAATGATGACAATGCCGTGGTGGTCATATCCAATCGTTTGCAGGAGGGCGGTGTGCCCTCTCTTGAACAGGGCATGGTGGTTGGCCAGCTTACCTTGGCAGATGCGCTCATCGTTGGCAACTGTAACAATCAGGTGGGAGTACAGTACAGCAAAACACCTAGCAGGCTGAACAAGTTACATAATATGTCAAATTCAAGCAGTGCTTTATGTAAATGATTAGACACTTCAAACTTGTCATGTAGGTTATAATAACTGAAGTGTTTTATTGTTGTCCGTTTTTTTGTAACGGATGGATTTTCTCTGCTTCGCAGGTGAAGTTTAGCGAGCTGACCATCGATATGTTTCGTATGCTTCAAGCGCTTGAGAGGGAACCAGTGAACCTGGCCACACAAAGCTCCAAGCCAGGGACACTTGTAAGAGAAGACTCTTACACTCTCCCAGTCACTCTCTATGTTGAGTGTTTCTGAGTATTTCCACCCTTCCTCCCTTGCTATTTCAGTACTTCACCTTTTCCAGTGGCTCTCTCACTGTTCTTTCTCACTCCGCCTGCTCTCGGTGTCTCTCTATTCCTCTCTCACTCATTTATCTCTCTCATTATAGGAGCCCAATGAAAAGCCAGCCAAGAGAGAGAACCCTCATAAATATCTCCTCTACAAACCAACCTTCAGCCAGCTCTACACTTTCCTGTCTGCCTCCTTCAAGGTTTGGCTGATGTCATTGCAGTTTTTAGCACCTGTCAATTTATTGTCACTCCAGCCTGTCATTTACATCCTGGCTCGACTCTATATTGCATCAAGACCTTGCAGCAGACACGATGATTAATCTTAAATCAAATGTACCATATATTCTGAGCTAATGTACACCTAAAAGACAAATTTTACTTTTAGTAAACAATTACTGCGTTTTAAAAGTTTGGGGTCAGCAAGACTTTTACGTTGTTTGTTTGTTTGTTTATTTATTTAATTATTGGATTGTCCACAAAAAAGCAGCAATACTGCTTTTAACAATGATGATAACAAAAAGAAATCTTTCATATTTGATTTCTGAAGGATCATGTGACACTGAAGACTGGAATAACAACTGCTAAAAATCATCACAGGAATAAATTACATTTGAAAATGTTTTAAAATAGAAGACAGTTATTTCAAATGGTAATAATATTTTACAATATTACTGTTTTCAGTGCATTTTTAATCAAATACAGTTGAAGTCAAAAGTTTACATACACCTTGCAGAATCTGCAAACTGTTAATTTTTTTTTTACCAGTATAGGAGGGATCATACAAAATGCTTGTTACTTTTTATTTAGTACTGACCTGAATGAGCTATTTCACATAAAAGACATTTACATATAGTCCACAAGCAACTATTACAGAAAGTTCAAACGCTCACTGATGCTTCAAAATGAAACACTATGCATTAAGAGCCAGGGGTGTAAACTTTTGAACAGAATGAAGATGTGTAAATTTTTCTTATTTTGCCCAAATAACATATTTTTTCATTTAGTACTGCCCTTCAGAAGCTATAGAAGACAAAATAAGTTAAATTTACTCTTAACTTCAAATTCAAAAAGTTGTCACCTCTCGGCTCTTAATGTATCATGTTTTCTTCTGAAACACCAGTGAGCGTTTGAACCTTCTGTAATAGTTGCATCCCTCTTATTTTGGTAAAATAATTAACATTTTGCAGATTCTACAAGGTGTATGTAAACTTTTGACTTCAACTGTAATTAGCATAAGAGACAACTTTCAAAATTATTTAAAAATCTTATCAACCCAAACTTTTGAACAATGTACTTATTTAAAATTTAAGTCTTTCTCTTAAGCAAAAACATACCAAAGATATCTTGTAAGGTCCAGTTCTCACTATTAAATAACTATTAACTATGTCTTTTGCCTCAGTAAACTCCTAATTGCTGCAATAAACTCCTAATTGCTGCTTAATAATAGTTCAGTTTAGGTAGTTGATAAATTTAGGCATTGGGTAGGATTAGGGATGTAGGATATGGTCATGCAGAATATGTGTTTTGTAAGTACTAGTAAACAGCTAATATGCTAGTAATATGCATGCTAATAAGCAACTCATTAATAGTGAGAATTGCTCCCTATACTAAAGTAGTTACCTCTTGTACTACACAGATTTATATCCAATCAAAAATGCTCACTCGATTGAGAATATTCCTTCCTCTAAAATATAAAACTTATAGCTAGGCTAAATTCTTTTGGCTATTTATTCCTCGCCCAAACCTGTTTCAATAGGAAACATGTTAACACAGCTCATCGAATGATTTAATGGGGCTTTTAAAGCCTCAGGATCTCATTATGATTCAAGATTCAAGGGCAAAGATAAATAAAACTGCTGTATTCCTATACAATTATTGCACTCTGGTTGTCTATCCTGTGCACTAGTTTGGGTTCTGTTGTCTCGAGTGGCATCTGATGTGTGAGTGTGTGTGTGGCATGCTACCGGGGTGTTAGCGTGTTACTATCTGCTCTGCTGTAGCGTAGCACCTCAAGAGTGTGAGGAAAACCCACACGCACACATGACTCAGATACTTGTGTGCGTTTGCTATGCAGCAGTTCATTTTTAACTCTCAGACACCCCTATTTTTAGGTTGTTTTCCATCTTGCTTCATGTTTTGTTTAGATAAATAATGACAAGTAATTGTCACAGGCATTTGCATGTGTGCTTTTTTTAACCATTTTCTGTCATTAGCTGTTCTTTGTGTGTGTTTCTCTATTTGCAAAGATGAATATTACCTCCTGTTATATTTTGAAATGTGTTATTAGTCTTCCGAGCGCTACGGAGATCCTCTGGCTGTGTAGCACTTAGCGTGCCACTGAAGTTAATAATTAGCTTGCTATGACACTGCTTTACCATTTGTACTATTGTGAATGTTCTGATTTAATTAGCCAATTTAATGGATTCATTTTTCTGTTCTAGTCATTAAAAGTTTTCTTTTCTTTCTCTGATTCTTTTATTGCTAGGAGCTGCCAGCCAATAGTGTCCTGCTGGTGTATCTCTCTGCCACTGGAGTGTTTCCTACTGGACGCTCAGAGTGTGAAGGTACGCCAATGTGTTTTAGCACACTGCTGTTCTGACTGGAATGTTTTTCTCTTAATATTTACATAAATATCTACTAAATATACACTACCAGTCAAAAGTATTTGATTTTTTGTTCACCAGGCCTGCATTTATTTGATCCAAAGTACAGCAAAAAAAAAAGTAAAATTTTGAAGTATTTTTTACCATTTAAAATGACTGTTTTCTATTTTAATATATTTTAAAATGTAATTTATTCCTGTCATTTCAAAGCTGACTTTTTAGCATCATTACTCCCAGTCACATGATCCTTCAGAAATCAATCTGATACTCTGATTTGCTGCTCAAAAAGCATTTTCTTCTTCTTATTATTATTAATATTATGTTGAAAACAGCTGAGTAGAATTTTTTTTCAGGTTTCTTTGATGAATGGAAAGTTCAGAAGTACAGGATTTATCTGAAATAGAAATCTTTTGTAACATAATAAATGCCTTATCATCACTTTTGATCAATTTTAAGCATCATTGCAAAATAAAAGTATTAATTTCTATAATTAATTTCTATAATTTCTTTCTAAATTTTGCTTTTGAATGGTATAGTGTATAATGTTACAAAAGCTTTTTATTTCAGATAATGGTCAAAGAATCCTGAAAAAAATGTACTCAACTGTTTTAAATATTGATAATAATAATCACAATAATAATAACAATAAATGTTTCTTGAACAGCAAATCAGCATATTAGAATGAAGGATCATGTGACACTGAAGATGGGAGTAATGATGCTGAAAATTTAGCTTTGATTTTAAATATATATTCAAATAGAAAACAGTTATTTTAAAAAATATTAAAAGTTTTGCTGTACTTTGGACCAAATAAATGCAGGCTTGGTGAGCCTTAAAAAACATTACAAATCTTGTAACTGGTAGTGTAAACACTTTTCAAAAAGCTCCTCAGCCAGTCAAATAGAACAGAAGATGATCCACCTAGAAAAGTAATCCCAGCGCAAAAGAAAAATTTATTCCATGATGCTTCATTTTGATGAATGAACCATACAGAAAGGAGTCTGATCTGTCCCATTATTATTTAACCTCACCATTTCTTTATTTACAGGACCTTATGACTTTGGAGGTGTCCTGACCAATACTAATCGAGATGTGGTGAATGGCGAGATGGTGCAGAAGAGAAACCAGGCACAAAAAGAGATGCACTGGTGAGCCTTCATGACATCCATTCTGTGCTAGTCTACTGTGCATAGAAACTAAAACATGTTTGAGACTCTGAGGTGTTATTTAACACGCATGTATGCGCAAATGTGTGTTTTTCAGTCTCCACCCAGGAGACCTTTTCCCCTTCACCAGGAAACCTTTGTTTATCATTGTCGACTCATCCAACAGCACAGCCTATAAGGTGAGACATCAACTCTCCGTCTCCCTTTATTTGTCACACGCTCGCATTTCTTCCATCATTGCAGCATTCTGTGACATCATGAGGCCATTTATTATTTAACAGCAGCCATGTGGTTGCTCTATAAATAAGACTGAATTCTTGAATAGAATGAACATGAGAAGAGTCAACAGAAAGAGACCTGTAGTAGGGACACGGTTGTAGTTTTTGTTTTTACTCACAGACTGATTTGATCTCCTTTTGTTTTCGTTTTTTTCCCCTCAACTGATTTTCTTTTTTTGGCTGCTTATTTCAGTAATGGAGCGCCCCCTTGTGTGCATTTGTAACACATTCACATTGTGTACTACTAGAGCAAATTTACTGTTGAGAATGATTTTTCATGTAACTCTAGCTTAATGACTTCCTGTCTTTCTACAGAATTTCTCCAATCTGTTTGGCCAGCCACTTGTTTGCCTGCTTTCTCCGACAGTGTATCCCAAGAGCATGCAAGGTCTCCTTTTTTTGTTGTTTTGACACTGTGTTAGCAAGCAGAAAACATTTTTAATATTTGCGTAACATTTTTTAACTTTTCTATGTAGTAGGATTGTCTGTTCTTTATACTGAGAATCTATTGTATTTTTATACTGTTGTTTTGTTTTTTACTCACTCGCAGACCAGTGTCAGCGTGGGAGTCTGTTTACTCTTTTCCTTTACAACCCCCTCATGGGCTTCCTGTCTGTGTGTGGACTGAGCAGCATGCGCTATGGATTGTGGGAAAAGGCCCAGGAACTCCTACGGAAGGTTTTCCATGACATTGGCCAGATGATCACGAGTTCCCGAGTTATAGGTAATGCCAATATGTGCCGTCATCCCTTTTTTACGCTTGCATTAATTTTCATACATTGATGACAGATTGGACCAAGCAACAAATATATATCACTTAGTTTTCTTGTTGACTGTCTTCCAGATCAGGCCTTTCTGCAGTTTTATGGTGATGAATTTCTGCGTTTGCTCATGATCCGATTCGTGTTCTGCTGCACCACGCTCCGATTACACAAGCTCTTCCGGGTGAGACTAAACTGAATAAATTTTGTCAATATAATTCAATATAATAAACACAATGTGATTAATAATGATAGTGTTTATCGATAACAGTAATGTTTTCTCACAAATAAATAAATATTAAATATTTATACCTCTTATTTGTGACCTTGGACCAGAAAACCAGTCGTAAGTAGCACGGCTATATTTGTAGCAGTAGCCAACAATACATTGTATGGGTCAAAATTATTGATTTTTCTTTTATGCCAAACATCATTAGGATATTAAGTAAAGATCATGTTCTGTGAAGATATTTTGTAAATTTCCTACCGTAAATATTTCAAAACTTAATTTTTGATTAGTAATATGCATTGCTAAGAACTTCATTTGGACAACTTTAAAGGTGATTTTCTCAATTTTTCTAGATTCTAGATTTTCAAATAATTGTATCTCAGTTACATATTGTACTATCCTAACAAATCATACATCAATGGAAAGCTTATTTATTCAGCTTTCAGATAATGTATAGATCTTTCAAAAAATTGACCCTTATGGTTGGTTTTGTGGTCCAGGGTCACATTTTTGAATATGAGGTAATGCAGCTAATCTTTAAAGTTTTGAAACAGTTCTAATTATCTGTTGAGATCCAATAGAATAATATCTTGTTGTTGTTGTTTTTTTTATGTGTCATGCCGTTTTTTTCCTGCTGTCCTCTTTTTTAATATGTGGACTAAAATGGTGCACTTATACTGATCAACAGCTATTTGTACTCAGTGTTGTTAGTGTTAGTGTAACTAAAACTGCAACTATTTTTATAATGTTTTCATTGATTGAAATGAAATATAAATAATACATGAGAAACTCAAAACAAATTAAGTGGAAATTTATGAAAAATATGAAAATTAGAAAAAACGAAAATTAGAAACTGAAATAAAAGTTGAGGAACTAAAATGACTAAAATTAAAACTGAAAAGAAAAAAGCTAAAAAGAAAAATTACAAAAGCATAAAATGAATAAAAAATAAAAGTAAAAGCTGCTTCAAGATATTAATACATATTGTAATAGTATACAAATGATTCTAAAATAACATGTTTGAATTCAAATGTTAGTATACAAATAATGCTAAAATAACATATTTGCATCCCACAATCTCAAATATTACAGTGGCATGCAAAAGTTTTGGAACCCCTTGTAGAATCTGTGAAAATGTGAATAATTTTAACAAAATAAGAGGGATCACAGAAAATGCATGTTATTTTTTATTTAGTACTGTCCTGAGTAAGATATTTTACATAAAAGATATTTACATATAGTCCACAAGACCAAAAAATAGCTGAAATTATTAAAATAACCCCTTTCAAACGTTTGTGAACCTTTGGTTCTTAATACTGTGTGTTGTTACCTGGATGATCTGGTAACTGATCTGGTTTTTTGTTTTTTTGATAGCTGTTCATGAGTCCCTTGTTTGATCTGAACAGTTAAACTGAGCACTGTTCTTCAGAAAAATCCTCCATGTGCTGCAGATTCTTTGGTTTTCCAGCATCTTTCATGTAAAATATCTTACTCAGGACAGCAATTAAAAAAAATAATAATAATGATATGCATTTTGTATGATCTCTTATTTTGTTAAAATTATTAACATTTTCATAGATTCTGCAAGGGGTTCCCAAACTTTTAATTAAAATGTAATGGTAAAAAAAAAAAAAAAAAACATGTTTTCATGTTGTATACCTCCTGGTTACACTGTACACTCCACAATCTGAGTACCACTGACTGAAAACTGCAACCACATTTACAAGATGTTGTCACAAAGCAGCTGGATGAGAATATGTTTCTGTGTGCATGTTACAGGAAGCAAGGAGCTTTCCAGAATCGTACCCGGCGCTGCCGAAACAGGAGATGGTGGAGAGCAGCCTTCTTCAGAAACATGTGCTGGAGCTGGCGGCCATGTTGGACGTGCAAAACCTCTTCTCCGATGGCATGTTGGATAACTATTGATCACATGGTGGCACCATGCCAACCCGCAGACACACGCACACACACGCTCACGCCCAAACACACGCATACACACACAAGTTGTAGGTAGTTTCTTCTGAATAAGCTAGTTGTTTAACCTAATCTCATTAGAGCTAGATAGTTTAATAACTATTCAAGAGAAAATATCTCATCTTTGTGGGCAGATATTTACGATTTGTCGAGTTCACATGTATTTTTAGATTTTAAGGAGCTACACGCACCCAGCGTCGCTCCCAACATACAGGAAAATTTACTACATGCATGTACCGTATGAGTGTACGAGCGCAGGCACACGGGCGTTCAGACCTGTCGAGGGCAGCTATCGCCGCTTCTGAAGGCGATAAGAGAGCACAAGATGACAATTGAGAAGACTTGGAAACATTTTTTATGCGAATTGGTGTAATTCCAAGGAGATTCTTCCAAAAAAAGATGAGCCTACGGCTTTGGCAAAACGCATTTTGCAGAAGGACGTTTGTTTTCCTTCTCAACACTTTGCCTCTGCAACGTTTACACAACTTTTTCCATAGGGAGCGTGTTGCATGTTTGCATTTCTTTGCTCCGCCTTGGCATTTTGTTTGTTTTCGTTCATTAAAATGTGTTTGTTTTTCAAATTCCGCTGACTTTCGAAGGAGGTCCACCGCGCCGTGCCTCTTTTGGGTTACTTTAGTCATCAGCTAAGCGGTCCTTAATTAATTAACGCTACGTCGACACCTGAATCTCCGTTTTTATCGAACGTTTCTTCAAAGAGATTCTTTTTAGCATGCCTCGGTAGTGTGGTAAGCCCATACTCGCATAGCTGATGTAATAACCTAATGTCTTATTCCATGTGTGCAGTGGACACCAATAGCCAACAGAGTTCTCTTTTATAGTGTCACCGAGACGTACAGGCGTACTCCTGTATATAAGTACAAATTTGTGTACATATCTATATATAAATCTATATAAATATATGTATAGTTCTATAAGAAGTCAATGTGATGCAGAGAAGTGTGTCCGTCTGGGTTGTACGTCGTGGCAGATCTGTGAAAAGATGACCCTCTGCATGTGACAGGGGCAGTGTTCTTTTGTCTAATATGTGAACGGACCATGCCACTGTCTCAACTGCGCACCCTCCCGCTGCTTCACTCGAGTGCAGTCAGCTGACATTCCAAGGATCACGGCATAAGAGCGTCCCTCTTTCGCAACCCCATCTGTCTCAAGGACAAGTGCACTGCGTCGGTCTAATACGAAGTGATGTGATCAGTGTTTCGTTCGTTTCATTTCGTCATGATGTTGATAACGGTTACAATAATAGCCTTGCACTTTACTTGCACTATTTAAGTTTGATTCTGATGTTATTTATTGTGCTGTTGGCAAGAGGCATGTCTGATCATTCCGTTATGTCGCGCTTGGCAAATAGCTTATCATTTCCTCCATCTGTGATCTGTGTTAGAAAACTGATTTATTTTTCAACGTTTACAGACTTTTTTCCCCGAACTGCAGGTTTGATCGTGGCCGTTCGAATGGGACCAAAAGATTCTTGCATGTGGAGAGCACAATGTCCCATACAATTCTAGTACCCTGTCATCTCTGTGTCTGTAGTTTAGATATTTTTTGCACATAGCTGCTTCTGCTCGCGTATCTTTTTGAATAATCCTCTCGTATAAAAAGAAATAGGTTTGCTATCGAACAAATCACTGCCAAACAGAATCAACCTACACATGGAATATCCACTGCCCGAATTAAGCAGACAACCGAGTTGTCTGTGCTCTCGCAGGCACAAATTGTTTCACAGCCTAGCTTTTTTTTTATTGTGTCATTTTCATTTGCCAAAAGGAGAAGGGCTGGATGGAGATGAAGAGGGAAACAGATGGTGGATGTCACTGTTTCCTTTCTGTCTAGTTGTTTGACCTTGACTGGTGGACCGTCAAATGTTTTTGTCTTATTTAATTTGTATTAGTAACTTTCCAGGAACCTATAAATTAGCCCTGCAAGTTCTCGCTCGGACTGTCCTGGTATAGTGCTGTATTCACACCGCACCATTTAGCTGAGAGCACAGGGGTGAATACAGACTCAAAGCACTTACACGTGAAACCTACCGACCTAAAATTTAGGGGGAAATGCAATACCCTTTTTAAAATCATTTTAACAAAGTGCTTTCTTACCAATTGCCCGAATTTCTGTAGTGGATGCATGTTAATTAGCTGATCTGTTAAATGTTGTTGCCCCCGCTCCATTTTAATGCGATCTGTAAATGCATTAGCGGCCACGATTGGAAGGAACGGAAAGAAAACCAACCGTGTTTGTTTTCTATCGTAAACACGGGGCCAGATCTAAGGTGTAGTACGGGTGATTTCTACCAGTTCCTACTGTTGTGGGAGGGAACATTTTCAAAAGTGATGTAATGGTCAGAATACTCTTTCTTTATAAGTTAAGGGGTTCTAGAGTTGCTAGTTGAACATACTTGCATTGTCCAGTTGTCATGTGTTTTTAATCACTAAACTGTTTTGTCTTATCTGTTGCCAAATTATATTTGATGTTTGTTGTTAAATGCAGAAAAAAAGAATACAGAAAAAATTGTGATGATACCAAAACATGCAAGCTTTTTGTTTTTAAGAATGCTATTTAAGAACATTAAAAAGTTTATGACTGTTTTGCTTAATTCGTGGTGTTCCTTCATCCGTTGTATGTGCTAATTGCACTAGAACTGATACAGAAGTGATTACATTGGGGGTGCAATTAACCCGTCGCAAACAGCTTGATCGACATGCGATCTGACCAATCAGAACGCTGAATCCGCCATGTCATCTGACAATCAAATCAGACAGGAGAGTAGATCAACTTTGGTGGACTTGGAAAATTGTATGTATTGACGTCTTCCAGCGGTTGAAATAAAATGCGTTCTGATGTTCGTTCATGTTTATTTCGTGCTTTAAGTAAATAAGAAAAGATGATCGGTTCATGTGTCGATTGATCTAATAAGGCAATACAGCGATCTGTCACGACACATTAAAGAGCCACAAAATGGTATTTATTGTTTGAATTTCTTAAAAAAAAAAAAAAAAACATTCGCATTTTAAAGCTGAGACCTTGTTTCATACCAGAAGTAACCTGCTTGTCTTGTCTGTTGGCGTGTTGTCCGCTTCCTTTTTGTTCCACAATGTATTTTTCACTGTGTGAGAGCATGATGTGTAGTATGAGAGCGGCATTGTATGTCAGACATAGCAACAGTAACTAAGGAGGGTGGGTTTTTGCGTCAGTTGACCCTTCGCAAAGACCCACTCCCCTTTGTTACTGTTGATATGTCCGACAAGCCATAGTGCTTTCATGCCACACATGATGTTTTCACAGAGCGAAAAATACATTGCGGAGCAGAGAACACTGACAGTACGCCAACAGACAAAACGGAGCAGGTTGCTTTTGGTATGTAATAGTCTTCGCATTGTCATTTTGTAAGAAATTCAAGCAATAAATACTGTTTTGTGGCTGTTTAATGTGACGTGACAGCTCGCTGTATCGCCTCCGTTCAAAAGGCACATGAACCAATCATCTCTTCCTTTTTACTAGTTATAGCACAAAATAAACGTGAATGAACATCAGAAGGTACCGTTTCACCTGTGGAAAAACGCCAATACACACCATTTTATAAGTTGAAGTTCACCAGTATTAATCTGCTCTCCTGTCTGGCTTGCTTGTCGGACAAAATGACAGATTCGGCGCTATGATTGGTTGGATCGCCTGTCAATCAATCTCCCACAAAGGGTTAATTTAGATATTTTCTTTTTAAATTAGATTATCTTTGCAATCATCCCACGCTCACTTAATGTACCATTTAAAACTCTCTTAATATAGGTATAGTTCACCCAAAAATGAAAATTGTCATTAATTACTCACCCTCATGTCGTTCCAAACCTGTAAGACCTTCATTCATCTTCGGAACACAAATTAAGATATTTTAGATGAAATCCGAGAGCTTTCTAACCCTCCATAGACAGCAAGGGTCCTACCACGGTCAAGGCCCAGAAAAGTAGTAAGGACATTGTTAAAATAGTCCATGTGACATCAGTGGTTCAACTGTAATTTAATGAAGCTACAAGAATACTTTTTGTGCGCAAAGAAAACAATTGTAGTGTGATTACAAGTGTATAAATGTAATTTTTAAAATGCAAGTTTTTTCTTTTTAAAATCTGGTTACGTAATCCATATTACATGTAATCAGTTACTACCCAGCTCTGGTTGCGATACTTGTAGCATGTAACAACACAAAACCAGTCATAAGAGTCCATTTTTTTTTCTTTTCTTTTTTAAATTGAGGTTTATAGATCATCCAAAAGCAAAAATAAACAAGCTTTCCATTGACGTATGGTTTGTTCTGACAGGACAATATTTGGCCAAGATACAACTATTTGACAATCTGGAATCTAAGGGTGCAAAAAAGAAAAAAAAAAAATCTAAATATTAAGGAAAATTGCTTTTAAAGTTGTCCAAATGAAGTTCTTAGCAATGCATATTACTAATCAAAAATTAAGTTTTGATATATTTACGGTAGTAAATTTACAAAATGTCTACATGGAACATGATCTGTATTTAATATCTTAATGATTTTTGGCATAAAAGAACAATTGATAATTTTGACCGATACAATCTATTGTTGCCTCTTGCCACAAATATACCCGTGCTTCTTACGACTGTTTTTTTGGTCCACGGTCACATTTATCAGCCACAACATAATTATCAGCCAGATTTTTTTTTAACATCAGTGCATCCCTAATTAAGACTGCATTGCATAACTGCTCACATACTCAAATTCTCAGGAGTACAAACACAAATATTAGATTTAGTGAAAAACCTGATATTTTTATATGCGCTATATATACAGCTCCTGGTCCTTGTGCCCGCCCAGCAGTGAGATTACAGCGCTCTGTTCCTTCAAAGGTATCCCAGAGGAACCGGTCTTGGCATGATAGAAGTTATCAGTAGCACATCCTTCAGAATACTATAAAGACCCTTTATCTTCATTTCCTGATATGTATTATCTTAATTACCCTGCCCTTCCTGCTTCTGTAGGTCACCGTCCCAACAGAGCTGTCAAATGGGGCAGGCATGTCTGTGGTACAGTATTACCATCTCATTACAGGCCCGGTGAAGTAACACGTTCATAGTCTACATGAATACTGAGTTAAAAGTAAATCAAACACAGATCACAACATAAAGGAGATCCATTTACTTTATTGTAGCAGGCACTTTACAATGATCCCCACTCTACCCCTTTGGTGTACATCACTGGTTCCATTATTAAATCTCTGCACAAAAACAAAACAAAAGAGCATGGGACCAAAGATGTGAAATAAAATAAGAAAATAAAACATTGATTAAATCTAACTTTTTTAGCACAGAAAACACCTCAAATCGAATGACAACCTCACAGCTCAGTTTTGCGGCTCTCACTCACCTGATCTTAAATATGCAGTATCCTATATTCACCACGTTACTCATAGCACACACACCGGGATTGTTTTGTCTTCCACAGTACATTTTTTTTCCCCCCACTCAAACCCAGTTTGGATTTAAATCTTGTTGATGCCAGTATATCATAGAATAATATATGATATATTGGCAAATGAACGTTACTTCACTTTTACACAAGCAAATTTTTTCCATTATTTCTCTGCCGTTTCCCAGTTCATAGTTTTTTTTTCTTCATCAAGACAGTAGCATTCAAAACGATGATCTTCTTTCCTTTAAGCAACAGGCAAACCTGCCTTGTGTCCTCGGCGTCTCTTAGCGTCATTGTTTCCAGGTTCAGTCAGGTAGTCATACAGTCTTCCTGGCTGTCAAAACTCGAACAATAGAGCCTAGTCCTCCAATGGCAAATGCCTGTTATAAAAGACAGAATTCAAAAATTACTATTATCCCATGGTTTGTAAAAGAAAATAATGCTTCTTTACACCTCATTCTTGACAGCTTGGGTTTACCTTTTCATGCCACTGCAGCAATATGGCACTGCTATTTTCTGTGGGTCTCTCAAAGCCTTTGTAGATGTACTTCATGAGAAGATCGACTCCATTCTTGTCGAGAGATTTAACAGCGGGCTCTATATCGCTGCTCCTAAATGATGTCAGAACCTTCAATACCACAGCCTGAGCTCTTTCCTGAGAGAATGAATAACAGGAAAGATGCAATCGTGCAGTCTGCACCCCCATATGCGTCATTCTGAAAAGAAGTTCTTGTTAAAACGGTCTGTACCTTTATTGCTGGGTTCTTGCTGTTGATTGGAGGGTTCCTAAGAGCAATATGAAAGGCTGCCATCATGTCCCCTGTGCAATCAAGCTGGTTAAGGAAAACATCAATGGCTCTAGCTCATATCACACCTGCAAAAACATTGTATGACCTGATAACAGAACAAATAAAGTTCTTCGGATAAAGTTGTCTCAAACATATACACACTCAAGCCCAAGAAGGAACTTCTCAAAACAAATGAATCTTTCAGACGGGACTGAACTCTTGGGAACGTGGATGATTGATTGTTTGGTACACAGCAGCTGCCTGGCTGTCACGCGCTGAATGACACTCTGCAGTAATATGGAGAGAGACATGGCTATCCCAACTAGATTCATTTCAGCCTCTGAATTAGATGAGACATTAATATCAACTTTTAATCGAAGTATTCAAATTTTAGAGGCCCTGACCTTATTATTAAAAATAGAAGGCCTTAACATAGAAGCAAAACAGAGAAAACTCTGGGTCTCAAGTTGCTCATCTTCAGCGTCCTAGTGTTCCAGAAAATCTTAACTTCTTGTCCCCAGATGTCCTTTTCTCATGCTGTGCCGAGGACGTTCCACTTAAGTTTGGGATAATGTATCCAACAATTTTTTTCAAAACGCTGCGATATTGCGAAATAAGGATAAAAGATTTTACAAGTTGAATGTCCACATGTTTTGAACAAAGTTGTCAGAGATATATTATTATATTTACTTTACTGCTTGATGACAAACATGTCCAAAATAACCAGTCTCAAAAGAATATAAATGAGCATTAAAAAAGGTCCAATGAACTTTCTACTCTGGGGAATTTATAGCACATGCCCACACACACACACACACATACATACATACATACATACATACATATGTGTATATATATATATATATACACACACACATTACATTTTTTCTTTTAAAGAATTGATCTCCTTTATTCTGTTTTAAGACATATTAAAGGGATAGTTCACCCAAAAATGAAAATTCTGTCATAAATTACCCTCTTGTCGTTCCAAACCCATAAGACTTTCGTTCATCTTCGGAACAAAAATTAAGATACTTTTGATGAAATCTGAGCGTTTTCTGACCCTGCATAGACAGCAATGCAACTGACACGTTCAAGGCCCAGAAAGGTAGAAAGGACATCATTAAAGGGAACCCTGGGCATTAAGACTTGTATGGCTCAATATAACAAATGATGTCTCTGAACTTACTGAAATAAGTAGAAAACACATGGAAAATTTACGTTATTTAAAAAAATCCACATTGTTTTATACATATTTTGGACTATAGGCGGCGCCATTATGTGTAAAATGTTTGCACTCGTTGAGCTACTGGTGCTGTTGCTATTTTTACCACAACTCGAAATACAAAATACAGATACTATGACCACAGCTTGTGAAAGAGCTTACAGGTGATACATAGGCTTAAACCAAATGCCGTACCATCGTTTTTTCCCCACAAGGAGTCTAAACGCCCCTGGATATCAAGTAAAATCTGCGCTGAGAAACTTCTTTAGTAGCTGCAGCATCATGGCAAGCATCGCCATGTTTACATTCTGCCAGGACGGCATCTAGAGTTTCCTGTCTCTGTCGTTCGTAAGCGCTTTCAGTAGCTGTGGACTACTAAAAGCCTCAAAGGCATCAGGGCTAAAGTCGAGAGAACAAAGACGTGAATCTTGAGGTTTTATTTGTCCACAGGCATCTTTCCATTCTCCTTTTCTTATTGTTAGGAAAAGCAGTGAAGACTTACATCGCTTCTTTTGTTGCCCTTTGACTGCCCTTCGAAATTACAACCAAAGGCCACACAATGTGGTAATCATATCAGTATTTCATAGATTTTCTACTACACATTTCAGTAAGAAACATGATTTACGTTATATTAAGCCATACAAGACTTAATACCCAGGGTTTCTTTTAAAAGACTGAAATTATTGAATAAAGTCATTATTTTAGTTTTCTTTGCGCACAAAAAGTATTCTCGTAGCTTCATAAAATTAAGGTTGAACCAGTGATGTCACATGGACTATTTTAACAATGTCCTTACTACCTTTTTTGGCCTTGAACATGTCAGTTGCATTGCTGTTTACGCAGGGTCAGAAAACTCTCAGATTTCATCAAAAATACCTTAATTTGTGTTCTGAAGATGAATGAAGGTCTTACGTGTTTGGAATGACATGAGGGTGAGTAATTAATGACAGAATTTTATATAATATTTTGATTGAATTAACTCTTTAAGTTGATCCAAAGTGACAATAAAGACTTTTATAATGTTACAAAAGGTTTCCATTTCAAATAAATGCTGTTCTTTTGAACTTTCTATTCATTAAAGAATCATAACAAAAATATATCACACATTCCATTTTCTACTTTCCAGTAGAATTTAGAATATCATGAATGTGGTAAAAACATGTACTGCTTTGGATTTATTCAAAACTTCAACAAACTCTACAGGGACCAAGTAAGGCTCCTGTGGGACCTCTTGTTTTTCAAAGTGCAGCTCAGTGTTCTATAATAACACATTGCGGTTCAGCAAGATCAAGCTCTTTGCATTCTGCCCCATTGCACACAAGTGCTGCTAAACAAGTCAGATGTTGATGTCTACCACAGCTGGACAGACCATCACACTCAAAAGCTCCACATCTAGCCCGAGGGTCTCAAATTAAAAGATAAACATACTCTACTGTACATAAAGAAGGTTAAAGAGTGCTTATTACAGGTTTGTGGCTAACAGTGAATCTCCTATGCGAGAGTGAACTTTTAAAAAAATTATTTGGCCTCACTGGCTTCAGCTGCTTTAACAGATACCATCAGCAGGAACTTACTAAACCAGGTACCATGGTAGAGCAGAGAGGAAGAGGAAGCCTGATGCAAATCAGAGGTCTCTGGGCACAATGGGGGTAGAGAGTCCTGAGGTGACTGGCCTCAGATATGAAAGTCAAATATTTTATTTCACATCCTGCCAGGGCCAAATCCCAACCTGTTACACAACGCAGAGAGAGTAATAACAGCGGAATGATCACATCATTGGCAACAACCACTCATCCAAAAACGAAAGGAGTGTACGTTCAGACATATTTCACCTGTGAGCATAACTAGCACCATGGAGATCATAAACAAATAGAAAGATCAAATAGACAATCACACTATTGTGCACCTCAGCCTATACAGTACAAGGAAACGAGAATGGCAACGTGACAATAGCGTGTGGATTCACAACCACCTTAACAGGTTTATTACGCTGAGACAATGTAGATGACTGTTTGCGTTGAATGCCTATGATGAGTCAAACCTAATTGGAAAACTGTGACAAAATGATGTATCTGAACTGTCAGGCCGGTCTTGTTCTCAGCGAGACAGCAAAATGCTCTTGGGGAAAGAAAGAGTACATTATATTATATAAAATTAAATAAAAAGTGGAAATTATGTCTTAAACATGTCACTTCAAATAAGAAGAGATACGTTTCACTTCTCCTAAAAACACAAGCTGCTGCAACAAGCATTTACAGATCTGACATGTCTTTTTTTTTCCCCCCCATCAGGTGTTGAATGCAAATGAACCTATTTAAACCCAGCGGTTACAAGTTCGATCAAAAATGCGTTTTAATTTTAATGGTCTAAAAACTATTTCTGATATACTATTTCATACAGAGTTGTCAACAGTAAGTGAAAGCACAGCCTTGATTTCATTTTTACACAGCTGTTGTAAACAGTCACATGACCCAAGCTGTTTAACTCCAGTTCACCTCTCTAAAAGATCATTTCTGTCCTCCATAAAAAGCATTTAAAATGGTATAATTCAAATTGTGTAATATTATAAGCACTCACTCTCATAAAAAAAAAAAAAATCACAAAGGAATCATAAAAGTCACAGAAAGAAAACAGTCTCATTATGAATACGTAACTTATTGATTCATCTGATGAAATTTCACATTTCAAAGTACTCTTGCATTCTCTCACAGCTGCCTAGTCTCAAAAGTTATTATAACTATTGACTGCACCATTCTCTTGGGTCCTTTTAAGCAATTTCAGCATTTACAGTTGTGATTAAGAATAAACACACTTTTAGTAACTTTGTTAGACTATGCAACGTTTGGAATAAATGGGTTAGTAAACTCAAGTGCTCAGGAAACATTTCTTCCTATTATCAGCATTGAAAACAGTTATTCTGCTTAATATCTTTGTGGATACATTTTATATCAAGTTATAAACTACACCAAAGTATCGCTGCAGCTTAAAGCAACACGAAACAACGCGCTGTTTAAATCTTGTAAACAAAGCCGCACAATCATCACGTCATCGTGCCCTAGTACTGTACAGAAGCGCACTCATGTCACCCGGGCTCACGTTCATGTCTCAGTCCCTGCTCACATTAAAGGATATTGCCTGATAAGGTTGTCGACTTCCACCGCATCAGGTCCTTGCTGGTCGGCAGCCTCGTCGTGGTCGTCCACGAATTTATTCTCGTCGAATTCATCAATGTCCACCTTTCTGAAACGCGAAGACAGCGTGTTCTTGGCCATCGGGGCCAGTGTCACTCACCAGCGGTCCCGTGTGCTGTAACAGTGCCTGTGCTCCGATGGGAGATTTCAGTCTGTGGTTTAGTCGGCGTCAGGGACACCACATTGAAGCACATTCAAAGATGGACGAGTTGATTAGTCAAAGTGGGCTGCGTTCAGTGTGTTATACCACCACACGCCAGCACATGAGCTGTTTCAGTGTACCAATGCAAAGCCGCATATTTAATATGAAAGGTGTGATAGCAAAGCTTGAGTACTACTGCCACCTGCTGAGTGGGAGTGTATGAAAGGATTTTACAGTTAAAGGGACAGTTCACACGGAATGCTGTCACTATTCACTTTGTAATTCTCAGAAGCAAAGACATCGTTTACTTTCTTTGTACATTTTTTTTTATATTTCCATGTAGTGAAAGTGAATTCTGTCAGTTTGTTCCTAGGGCATCATGGTACTCTTGTACCATGTACCTTTCTTGTCGAAGACTGACACTCAAGAGAAGAAATTGTTCAATAAATTCATTATTTTTGTTTTCCATGTGCACAAAAAGTATTCTTATAGCTTCTTGTCCTTACGGTTGAACCACTGATGTCACATGGACTATTTTAGTGATGCCCTTACTACTTTTTTTTTTAGCCTTGAATGTGTTAGTTTCATTTCCGTGTATGTGGGGTCAGAAAGTTCTCGGATTTCATCAAAAATATCTTAATTTTTGTGTTCTGAAGATGAATGAAGAATGAAGTTTTTATGGGATTTGAACGACATGAGGGTGAGGAATTAATGACAACATTTTTGGGTGAACTATCCCTTTAAGTAATACAAATAGCTATATTTCACCTTCCTTTCCCACAGTGAAGAATTGTATTTATTTATTTATTTGTTAGTAAGCAAACAAAACTTTTTACTTTTTTTCTTTCATTTACTGCAACATTACATAATATTCCGAAACTGCATAATTAAAACAAAAAAAAAAAAAAAAAAAAAAAAAAAAAAAAGCAATTGTTTGAATTAATTTAAATATTATATTTATCAAATAGGGTAGTTATATGTGCATTATGACATCTTTTCTAGATAGAGCTTATTTGAGAGACATAAATATGTAAACATGAAAGTCTGTACATTTATGTACATTTATACACTACCAGTCAAATGTTTTTGAACAGCAAGATTTTTCATGTTTTTAAAGACATCTCTTCTGCTCACCAAGCCTGCATTTATTTGATCCATAGTACAGCAAAAGCAGTAATATTGTGATTTTTTTCTATTTAAAATAACTGCTCACTATTTTTAAAAATGTAATTTATTCCTGTGATCAAAGTTACATTTTCAGCATCATTACTCCGGTCTTCAGTGTCACATGATCCTTCAAAAAAAACATTCTAATTATGCTGATTTGCTGTTCGTTATTATCATTATTTAAAACAGTTATTTATTTAATTATTTAACAGTACATTATTTTTTTAGGATTCTCTGATGACTAGATCAAAAGATCAGAATTTATCTGAACTAAAAAGCTTTTGTAACATTATACACTATACCATTCAAAAGCTTGGAGTCAGTATAAGTTTTTGTTTCATAAGAAATTATAGAAATTAATAATTTTATTTATCAAGGATGTTTTAAATTGATCAAAAGTAATGATAAAAACATTTATAATGTTAAAAAAGATTTCTATTTCAGATAAATGCTGTTCTTATGGACTTTCTATTCATCAAAGAAACATTCTACTCAGCTGTTTTCAACATAATAATAATAATTCAATATTAGAATGATTTCTGAAGGATCATGTGACTGGAGTAATGAAGCTTTGAAATCACAGGAATAAATTACATTTAAAAATATATTCAAATAGAGAGCAGTTATTTTAAATAGAAAAAATATTTCAAAATTATACTGTTTTTGTTGTACTTTGGATCAAATAAATGCGGACTTGCTGAGCAGAAGAGATTTCTTAAAAAAAAACATTAAAAATCTTACTGTTCAAAAACTTGACTGATAGTGTAGTTAAAAAACACTAAAATACACTCAAAATACATTTCAGTCTCAAAATTTATACGTGTTGTAAGGTGACGTTTGACCGCTAGAGGATGCTATACGTCACTTAATCCTGAGTCTGCGCAGCCAGTTTGTTGTGTCCGCCATATTGAACTGCTCGCAGAAGGAACATGTCTTTAATCAAAGACGGGCTGTAGGAGTCATATTGATAGATGAATTTTTAGTAAATGAAAGTAAGTTAAGTCTGATTTATAGAGATTACAATGGGTAAGAGGTATTACTGCGACTACTGCGATCGCAGTTTTCAAGACAACCTGCACAACAGAAAGAAGCACCTTAACGGCGTCCAGCATCACCGGTCGAAAAAAGCCTGGTTTGACAACTTCAGAGGTACTCAGAGAAAACTTCACAAAGCAGTAGGAGGATATTACACAATTCCTTTAAAAAAAAGAAAAAAAATTGTTTTAATATATATTTTTAGATGCTGCCACAGTTTTAAATGAAGAGCGGACAAAGGAGCCCTGCAGAAAGTTTCTCCAGACAGGTGAGAAATTTGACACAGGAAGCCACACTGCTTTGTTTCTCCTTAAATGTAATGTATCTTCTATTATGAATCTGATAAGTTTGCCTTTTCCTGTTACTTGTTTTTCAGGACAATGTGTATTTGGCACAAGCTGTCGTTTTTCACACTTGTCTGAGAGACATATGAGGATGCTGGAGCAAAAGATTGATGGTGAGGTGCTACAGCAGTGAGCAGCTGCTTTCTTGGACCTTCACCTTATGTCTTTTAGATGTGTCATTGATCTTTAAGTCGTAGTTTACTTAGAAGGCAAGCCTAATGCTGATGGGATACACATTGAAATTTTCAGTTTGTTAAACTGAGCACATTGTGGCAATTTCCTGTCAGATGAAAAGCGGCAGAAGGAAGATCCTGACCAAGATGGATCATCTGCTGAGCGCAGCATTGATGAATGGCTCTCCAGAAGAGAGAAGAAACTGGCTGCTTTGACATCAGGAAGGTAATTAATGCGGGATACTGCACAGAATGATAATTTGAAAAAGCTGGAATGTTTCCAATAAGTGTTTCATTCACTTAGATGGGTTATTTTTTACTTTGATGTTGGCAAATGATCACTTTTCCTACTGGCATGGAGCTCACAATTCACATTCTACCATGAATGAGGGGGGTTATGTTACCTGTTGTTTGGGGTTTAGCATTATACCAATTGGAATGATGCTTTTTTTTTTTTTTTGTCTTAAACAACCATGTTATAATTGAACATGTTGCTTAAGTTAATGTATGAAGAATTCCAGCTGCTTAGGTGCAAGTGTGTTTCAAAGCATTCAAAATTCATGAAAAGTCTTGTTTTAGAGGTCACCCTGACGCACATTAAAATGAGATGCCTGCAGCCTACAGCTGTGTCATTTGCATAATTACCTGCATATAGGTTCCAGTGGTAGAGAAAACACGCATATGTTCTTGAGCTCAGCAGTGACCTGTTACTCCTTTTATTTTCAGAGTTTTAAAGATGGAAGAGGAAGAATGTTCTGAAAACATTGAGATACCTCCGTATTTGCTGTCTATTCCAGATCTTCCTCCATCTCTTCATCCCCCACCAACCGGTGGTTGGAGAGTGACAGTACACAATGAATGGGGTTGAAATGTAATTTATAAAAGTCCTTTTTATTATTCCTTTTTTTTAAAAAAACAAAACAAAACAAAACAATGCTGCTAACTCTAATCATTACAAAGCCTTTTATGTAATTCTATAAAGGACTAGTTCACACAAAAATAAAAATGGCAGAACATTTACTCACTCTCAGGCCATCTAAGATGTAGATAATTTAGTTTTTCCTTGTAATGCCAAATTTCTCCAAATCTCTTCCATCGCTTGCTTACCAATAACCGATCCATTGTTGAGCAAGTGATATAATTCTAAATTTCTCCAAATCTGTCAGATGAAGAAACAAACTCATCTACATCTTGGAGGGTGAGTACATTTTCAGCGAATTTTCCCTGTTTGGGTAAACTGTTTCTGAAAGGGAGAACATATTGTGCATATTTGTATCAAATTATAATGCAATACAAGTCCAGGTGCATGATGAAAAAAAAATGCAGTGAACTTGTATAGTTTAAAAATGTTTTGCATGAAGAAACAAGTTTACATTGTGGACAGTTTATAGGGATATTTTAAATAAATCCAGCACAGTGAATTTCATAATGTAGAGTTGTAGTTTGTGTGTGTGTGTGTGTCTAGAAAAAAAAACGTTAATTTTCTTCAAAAGGTAGGAGTTAACATAATTGATTGCTTTTATTTGCTGTGTATCAAGAAGTTGACAATGTTCCCAAGCTGAATGCTAAGACTATGGAGAGAGTTATTGTTTTTGTCTGCCGTCTGTGTCAGTGGTTTCGATTGAAATTCAGATGAGGGAAGCGTTTTCAATTTAGTCCTGATTGCTTGTTGCAGGGATGTTTTGTGCTGTTAGCTTGCATGGCCTTAGTGAATTCCTCTTGTCTGCACTGATGAATGTTACACTTGACTGGGATGCATTACATTTACAGGCCTGGTGATGAAAGGTCTTTTTGGCTACGTGTTGGAGAAAAGATAAGTAAATTAAAAATATTCATGTAATAAAGTGGTGTAGTTGAGTTTGGTGACTTAATACCAGGTATACACAGCTCACTGAATTAAAAAAAAAAAAAAAGTTAGAAGACCCGTTATGCCAAAGCATGTATTTTAAATGAATACTAAGTGTGGAAATATGGAAATATGTGGATTAAATTAAGCCAAACCAGTATGCCTTTTGAAGTGCTGCTTACAATAGTAAGCTGGTTTGCGCTCTCAAATGCAAAAACGGTTGATAGGGGGAAAAAAGAAATCAGTGAGAAAGACCAAAGAAGAAGCACCACTTTTTAATTCATTTGTTCACATGGTACAGTTAAATGTAACATCAGCACATGTTGGCACATCATAGATTCAAGGTTGTTTTCTAGGGCTACATTGATGCAATATAAAGTTACATATATCAGTTGGATATATTAGTTACATCACTACATTAATATAATTAAGTGAGCTAATTTGTAACTGCCAACGTGTATCAGCCATTATGTAGTAGAATGTAATAGATGTCATTTAAGTAAATGTGCTGTAATATTTCCACGTGGAATAAGATGAATTTATATAAATAAATACTGAAAACATACAAAAATAAAACTATTTTTCATACAATCCTAAGAGGTTTATCCATTTATTATTCTGACTGGAAAAAAACCAACAAAAAACATTGCCATGTTAAATAATAAAACCCCTATTAGTGTGTAAAAACAGTTTGCACAGCAAATCACATGCTTGAGCTTTGGATAATCGAGAGCATGATATGTTTCTGATGTCCTGAAATCAGTATATCTCAATTTGTATATGTATAGATATATAAATTGTAACTCACAGTAAATTGTCATCAAATAAGCATAGATTGCATATTTTAACAACAGAGGCTGACCTTGACATTACACAATACAACAAGTCAGAAAATTACAAATGCATGCAACTGCAAAGAAACAGGTTTTCATCATTGCTTATATATTTTGCACAAGGGTTGTCTCATCATGTCAGCATAACCTCAATGATCTGAAGTCAGATTGTCTGAGTTTGCTGACTACAAATAACAGAAATACCTTCTGTAATGTATAATATTAATGTTACTCTGAAAAAAATCTTAAGTTGTATATTGATATGTTTCACTCTACACTATCATTACAATCATATGCAGTTGCAGATCAATTTAAATAATTAGTCTTAACAGACTTAACTTGCATGATTGTTTTTCCAAATTAAGTCATAGAAATGTTAATGAACAACTTATTTGTATCAATTAAGTGTCATCTGTGATAAAGCACAAACATGTGAATTAATTACTGAGAAAGTGCACAAAATATAGACTTTGGACTCCAAACCTAAGACACACAGAACAACACCATCCAATTTACTGTTTAGGCACTGAGATTACTGACAAATGCATAAATTACAGATAGATGCTGGATGCATACATTTATTTCAGAGTATGCATAAGCCAAATATTGCTTGTTACCGTTAACTCGCACCAAACTTAAAGCTATTAAGTTCAAAACAACACTTTTGAATAATGTGCACTGTTTCATTCCATTTGAGTTATTCTATGAATGCATACATTTAAAGCAACTGTATGTAGCTTTGTGTATTTTTTGCAACTTTGGGGCCCCCTGCAGTTAATTGAGTGGAATTCACTGTCGTAATTACACTGGAAAGCTGCACACGTGCATTTGTTACTGCCGTCAAGCCATCCGCCCTTTCCGCTCTCCACTCTCCCACAACAGACCTTTGAGGGGAGAGTTTGAAAGAATCAGACCCTTCGGTCAAATGATTTTGAAACTGATATTTCAAGGTAAAACAAAAATACATACAGTTGCTTTAAAAGCAATGAAAGCCTTAAACTTAAAGCTGCATTCCGTAAGTTTTGAAACCTGCAGTTGCATTTATTTGAGGAATTATCTTTTTTTGGTGGGTTGTGCATCGGCATGGCTCCTCAGCGTGGATGAATTTAATGTTTTGAAAATGTCATCTGAACAAGTAGGCTAAGTAACAAAACCTACAGTTTTCTTCAGACCACCTGAAAAAACGAACAAAAAAAAATGCCCTATTGTCGTACCATTCGAATGTCATCAAAAGAAATTGTTCTTTTAAAGGAGTTCACTTCCAGAACAAAAAATTTCAGATAATGTACTCACCCTCTTGTCATCCAAGATATTCATGTCTTTCTTTCTTAAGTCATAAAGAAATTGTTTTTTGAGGAAAACATTGCAGGATATTTCTTCATATAGTGGACTTCAATGGTGCCCTGAGTTTGAAAACAAAATGCAGTTCAAATGTGGCTTTAAACGATCCCAAATGCAGTTGTAAATGATCACAGCCGAGGAAGAAGGGTCTTATTTTGCGAAACGATTGGTTATTTCCATTTTTTAAAAAATACAGTTTATATACTTCTTAATGTCAAACGCTCGTCTTGTCTAGCTCTGCCTGAACTCTGTTTTTTACGGTTCAATACAGTTAGGGTATGTCGAAAAACTCCCATCCCGTGTTCTCCCTCAACTTCAAAATCATCCTACATCGCTGTTTTACCTTTTTTGTTAAGGGTGTTTGATCTTCTTTGCATGTTCACTTGCAAAGACTAGGTCGGTACTTCTGTAACGATGTAGGATGATTTCGAAATGATTTTTGTAGCTGAGGGAGAAAATACGATTGGAGTTTTTCGACATACCCTAACTGTCTTGAGCCAGAATACACAGAGCAGAGCAAGACAAGACAAGCATTTGAGGTTAAAAAGTATTTAAATAGTATATTTTTTAAAATGAAAATAACTGATCGTTTCGCTAGATAAGACCCTTCTTCCTTGGCTAGGATTGTTTACAACCGCATTTGGGATCGTTTGAAGTCGCATTTAAACTGCATTTTGGAAGTTCAAACTCGGGGCACCATATCAGTCCATTATATGGAGAAAAATCCTAAAATGTTTTCCTCAAAAAAACATAATTTCTTTACGACTGAAGAAAGAAAGACATCAACATCTTGGACAACAAGGGGGTGAGTACATTATCTGTAAAAAAAATTTCTGCAAGTGAACTTGTCCTTTAACCTCAAAAAGCAATTTAATGTTCCTTATAACTCATTCTCTTTGAAATACAATTTTAAAGTACAGTGTAATCCCACATATATGTAATGTGATGCACCTTTTAAAACTGGAATATACTCTCATTTCAGTCACTTACATGTGTTTCATTACCATCATGCATTTTGTTTATGACTAGTTTTTACTAGTATTTTTCCAGCTGCTGTAAGAAAAGGCTACAAATAATCTGCCAACTGCCGCAGCCAGACGTGATGTAATGACGCAAAGACGAACAATATAAACCACTCAAAAAAGAAAGCATAATTACAAGCTTACCGTCATGAATTGGGCTAAGGTAAGGAGATAGTTTTGAACACTGATTGTTTATGTACTTGCTCAGTAATTGATTTTGGATCATTTTTAAACAAACAAATTACGGAATGCAGCATTAACCTGTAATTTTCCAGTTGACCAAGGTGTGGACACATACTCATTTACGATGAGAGAACGTTAATGTCAACTTAAAAATTAAAAAATTGACCGTTATACAGATCACAACACCCCAGAACAATGAAATCCACAAGTTGTTAAAGAAAGTAATGATAATACTGATACAGACTGATTATTCATTGACAACATTGATGTTATCAAAATGCTAGGAAACACGTCATGCAAATATGTAATCATATGTATTAACACTCAGAACAGTTATATTGCAAGATATCGACAAAAAACATTTAGTCTCACGTGGCACACAATACGAATAGCCTGTAATATTCAGTCATTTTTCACAATACTTTTTCTCACACAACCAGCAGACAATTTAATAAAATACCTGTCAACAAACAATCCTGAGAGTCAAGACTGGAAGAAATACTGTTTTTGCCAGTTAACAAGACAATTGCACAGGTTAGATTCAGTAACACTTTGGATTGTCACCAATTTTATACTTTATTTTCCATCACAGTTTATTACTGGTAAATTTCTAGTACATTCATTTTCTTTTTAAATAGCTTGAAGCCTAACTACTCGTGGTGACTTACACTTTTGACTTACACAAATTTGTTTATTCCCTCTTTTCATTCTGTATCCACAAATATCCCCAAAGATCAAACCGGTGATGTTTGAGACCACGTTTGTGTAGTTTCTACTGGACCTAAAACCGTGTAACGTAAATGACCTGGTCACACAGCGTTGTTACAAAATGGGGAAATAATTTTGTCAATGTCATAGTGTCATGTTATATAATAACTCTGACATGATATTGATATAAAGTGGATTACAACTATACAATACAATACTTTTAAATGGTACATTATAATAGTTTACTTTGTAACATAAGCCAAAGAAGAAGAAAAAAATTTATAGGACAATGACCGTTACTATAGTATAATGATAAAGACACTTTAAAACTATTTAAAGTTTAATTGTTCTTTTGTCTGTCTAACAACAGTCTGTCTTCACCTTGAGTTTATGAAAGTGCAGCCTTTGGTGTTTCTGTAAAACTGTGATCATTAGAAACTAGTAAAATTAGTGGACTTTTTTGCATTTTTACCTTGTTTCCTTTTGTCAGTCATTCATTGTCTTCGAAACAGAACTGTTCATTTCATTCCTCTTCGAAGCATCTGATTGGCTGCGATGAGCATTACGCTGATGATGAATGCAATGGCGAAGGCACAAATCAAGCTCTTGCGCACACAGGTGTGCTTGACTTGTTGCATGGGACTTGCTTTGAGGACAGAAAATAGAAGAGAAAGGCTATTACAGATAATACTGGATTTTTCCAGTAGACATACTGTATATACATACGGTGCTGCTTGAAAGTTTGTGAACCCATTTTTGCATAAATATAACACAAAACATCATCAGATTTTTACACAAGTCCTGAACGTTGACAAAGAGAACCGAATCAAACAAATGAGACAAAAAATATACTTTGTCTATATTTGAGAAACATGATCCAGTGTTAAATATTTGCGAGTTGCAAAAGTATGTGAATCTTTGCTTTCAGTATCTAGTGTGACCCCTTTTTGAAGCAATAACCACAGGTAACGTATTTTGTAACTGCTGATCAGTCCTGCACAACAGCTTGTAGGAATTTAAGCCCATTCTTCAGTACAGAAACACTTGAACCCTGTGATATTGGTGGTTTTCCACCTATGAACTGCTCGCTTCAGGTCCTTCCACAACATTTCAATTGAATTAAGGTCCGAACTTTGACTCAGACATTCTAAAGCATTAACCTTGTTCTTCTTTAACCATTTTTTTGTATAATGACTTGTGTGCTTGTGGTCATTGTCTTGACCACAAGCACCCACTTTCTTCTGAGATTCAGTTCTTGGACAGATAACCTGACATTTTTCTTTTAGAATTTGCTGGTATAATTCAGAATTCATTGTCCCATCAATGATGGCAAGACATTCTGGCCAAGATGCAGCAACGCAGGCCCAAACCATGATACTACCACCACCATGTTTCACAGATGGGATAAGGTTCTTATGGTGGAATGAAGTGTTTTTCTTTTTCCAAACATAACACTTCTCATTTAAACCCAAAAAGTTTTATTTTGGTCTCATCCATCCACAAAACATTTCTCCGATAGCCCTCTGACTTGTCCACATGGTCTTTAGCAAACTGCAGACTGACAGCAATGATGATTTTTTTTTTTTTTTTGGAGAGTTGAGGCTTTCTCCTTGCAACTCTGTCATTCATGCCATGGTTGTTCAGTGTTCTCCTGTTGATTGACTCATGAACATTAATATTAACAAATGTGAGAAAGGCCTTTATGTGCTTAAAAGTTACCCTGAGGTCTCTTGCAAGACTATTACAAGTTTAGTTTTGGAGTGATCTTTGTTGGTCGACCACTCCTAGAGAGGGTAATTTGTAAACAATCTGTCTGACTATGAATTTGTGGAATCCAAACTCTTTAGAGATGGTTTTGTAACCTTTTCTAGCCGGATGAGCAACAACAACTCTTTTTCTGAGGTTCTCAGAGATCTACTCTTTATGCCATGATTCGCTTTCACAAACATGATCAGACTTTGATAGATTCCTGTTCTTTAATTAAAACAGGGGATACACTGGCACCTGATAGTCATCCTATTGATTTATAACACATCTGAACAAATGTACTCTAATTTCACCTTAAAATTAACTTCTAATCCTAGAGATTCACATACTTTTGCAACTCACAAATATTTAACACTGGACCATTTTTCTCAATAAATAAATGACAAACTATATATTTTCATCTCATTTGTTTGATTGGGTTCTCTGTCAACTTTCAGGACTTGAAGTCTGATTAACTTTTTGGTCATATTTATGCAGAAATATGGACAATTCTAAAGGGTTCACAAACTTTTAGGCAGCACTGTACATCAGTCCTTGAATCTGATGGGTCAGGCAGCGTTAAAAACATACTACTCTAAGACTTTTCACTATTTAAATCACTTCATTTGTCAGTATTTGTGCGTTTCAGTCTGTTCTTTAGTAGCGGGGACTTTTTAGTGAGTCTTTTTGCAGGTTACATAGTTTCACCAGCAGTTTCACAAGTGAGTGTTATGAGTGAGTCGATGAATCATTCATTCAGCTGATCTGCACAACAGTACTGATTCAATCAGTAATGAAACAAGCACCTGTTTTTTGAGTGAGTCAATGAATAATTCATTCAACTGATTTACACAACAGCACCAATTTAATCAGCAATGAATCAAACACCTGTTTTATGAGTGAGTCAATGAATCGTTCATACAACCTATTCACACAAAAGCACTGATTCCATCAGTAATAAAACAAGCACCTGTCTTATGAATTAGTAAATGAATCATTCATTCAGCCAACTGGCACAAAAGCACTGATTCAGTCAGTGATGAAGCAAGCACCTGTCTTATGAATGAATCAGTGAACCGATTTGCACAAAAGCACCAATAATGAAACAAGCACTTGTCTTATGAATGAATCAGTGAACCGATTTGCACAAAAGCACCAATAATGAAACAAGCACTTGTCTTATAAATGAATCAGTGAACCGATTTGCACAAAAGCACCAATAATGAAACAAGCACTTGTCTTATAAATGAATCAGTGAACCGATTTGCACAAAAGCACCAATAATGAAACAAGCACTTGTCTTATGACTAGTCAATGAATAATTCATTCAACTGATTTGATCCGAGATATTTGTTCTAAAACTTTGATTCATTCAGGAACAAAACAAATGACTTGGTGTTGCCACAATCCTGTTGTGAATCCATTTGGAAATATTTTTATTGTTGTTGCAAATTGGACAACTTCCAATATTGTGTCTAATATGAAAATGACTTAATATTAACTTTTTTTTAATATTATTTCCAGCTGCTGTGACAAAACAACAGCACTTTTTTTTTTTTTTTGAAAGACTAATGTTACATTTCTTAACTTTCTCCTCAAGTGTGTATTCATATTTTGCTTTATTTAGACACAATATGTCTAAGCTTCTTATGAAAGGAAAAAAAAAATAGCCAGTGGCTGTTATTCAGTAAAAAGATATTTTCTACCAAAGAGTACGAGGTGTTCGAGTGCTCATCAGTATTGCGGATACATTCCCCACTGTCCTGCTTCAAACAGATTCATGAGCTCCTTTATTTCCCCAGGACTATCAACAGAATATGTTTCAGCCAAAAATAGAGCGTTTTTCTACACTGCAGCCATGGCCTCTGTGTCTTGGGTTTTTAATGGAGTTGACAGACGATTTTGATTGACATGATAATGGCGAGACACTTCATAATGAAACGGATGCGTGGGCACACACAGGGAGCGAATATGCTAGAGACAAACAGCCAAGGTCAATGTATCATGTTTGTCACAAATTTGTTATCTCGTTTGCTTTGCTGTTGAGAATTGTTAGCGTATGAAGACTTACTGTCAATATCTACTTGGCACTCGGCGCTGTTTAAGTGACTCTCCTCAGTCATGATGATGTTCTCGATGTCTTTCATAGTCAAATGGTCACAGAAGGTGTCATAGAGGAGTCGCTTCAGCTCATCCACGGTCAGCTTTTGCATGTCACACTAATGACACAAAAAGAAAGGAGAGTAAAATTGACCTTTTCAGTAATGGAACAAATGCCAAATATCCCTGTAAATGATTATATAAGTGCTATAAATGATCAGCGGCTAATGCACAGATGAGTTATGCTAAATAGCACATTTAAGAGAATATCACCTTCTAATGGACTGAAACGGTGCTTTCAACATTCATTTTAATTCGGTGCTATTACTACCAAAGAAATGTCAGCAAGTTAATTGCAGAGTGTGAATAATGTATGAATAATCTTCTTTTCCACAAGTAATCACAGCCAGTCACAGAACGATGGGACAAAGTAAAGCTGAAGCCAGACAGAACTAATCATTGAGACTATAGGGGGAAATAATTGGGATTATTTCAAAGAAAACCTCCACACCTTCCAGAATATGGAGTCAAACTCGGCTCCGTGGAACCTGTCGGGCATCCCGGCTGAAGACAGTTTTGGTCCGAGAAGTGCTACAAATTCTTCAAAGTCAACCTGACCGTCACCTGCAAAATAAAAGATACGAAAACACAGGCCAGCTTCACAGTAACCTCTTCTTGTGGAAGATTGCAATCTTATGCTGATCCAGCAGAACAGCCAGATTCTAATCTTTTGAATCGTTATCAGAAACATCAGTTCTTTGTTCAGTGATTTACAATAACCATTACAGTACTGAGTTGCTGTTGCGATTGTTTTATGTTGAATTTGCAATTCCACCATACTCCTCTGATAAATGCTCCCATAGCAGGGCTTACATGTAATCAAAACAATACAAATTAATAGTGGTCTAACGTGCTAAAATACACAGAGCATGTGTGTCTAAAAATATGAATGTTTCTGTAGTTTTTGCGAGGGCTGATATACCATCCATGTCCAGTCTCTGAATGATCACCTCCAGCTCCACTTCATTTGGCATGTAACCAAGAGACCGCATGGCGACTCCTAGCTCCTGTTTTGAGATGAATCCGTTCCCATCACGATCAAACACCTTGAAGGCTTCACGGATCTCTGCAGATGTGCCAGACGCGTCGGCATGTTACAACATACAATGACACAAACTTTTTTTAATGTTAAACATCTAGATCTATATCAGTATGCTTGATTGGAAAGTCTGACTACTTTATGACTTCCTCTCAAATAATTAGAGTGTCATAATAAGTGCCATGATTGATTGCCCTTTAAATATCAGGAGACAATAAAATAAAACGTTATTAATAACTGGCATTAGAAGTAATTAACAAGTGCCACAAGGAAATGTTATGTCCTTCTGAAAATATTTGAATTCGCCAAGCCATATTTTCATTAGCCACGACATGAAGTAAAGATCATATTCCATGAAGATATTTTGTAAATTTTCTACCGCAAATATATCAAAACTTAATTTTTGATTAGTTATATGCATTCATTTTGACAACTTTAAAGGTGATTTTCTAAATATTTTGATTTTTTTGCACCCTCAGAATCCAGATTTTCAAATAGTTGTATCTCGGCCAAATATTGTCCTGTCCTAACAACAACCATACATCAATGGAAAGCTTATTTATTCAGCTTTCAGGTGACTCTTATGACTGGTTTTGTGGTCAGTGGTCAGATATATGGTATTTGTTAAATAAAAATGTGTCTCTTTTTATAAGAAAAAGAATATGATAAAGAAATTCCCCACATCACTACATAATTAAGCGGTAGGCCTCTATCTCTCAGGAAATGAATGAGTGTCAGCTAGATGTGTGTCACATGCATACACATACATATTGAAAAGGCTGTATATGAAAACAATATACATAAAATAAAAAAAGAAAAACAAATTGGCATTTAATCTATGTGTTTTGGAGTGAATGAACGGTTTATTTTATATGGTGCAAGTATTAAAATAATTATCAATTCATGTAATTTAAATGGATTTAGTATTATTTGTAGTTTTTGAATGTAATTTAAATATTCAAATACTTCATACATTTGCGGCTGTATTAGTGTGTGATTAGATATGAACGCCCACCTTCACCCGTCATCTTGTAAGCTTGAACTCCATTGTAGATTTAATCTGATGGCGTTTGTTCATAGCCTTATCTCTAAACCAACAAAATACTTTTTTTTTTTTTTTTTTTTTTCCCCCCAAATGATCTGTCGACCACTGGTAATAGAAGTGTATAGGAAAAAACAAGCAGTATCTTCATAGTGGACAGTAGAGGCTGCCGCAGGGCGCTCTCCATGGTGCTGAAACCCACATTCACAAAGTACTGGCAGCACTATCGCCACCGATAACGTCTCTCTTCAACTCACAATGAAATATCACTTACCCTCCACTTCATCCTCGGGGAGGCTGACGGGAGTCTTGTAAGAGAGGATATCTGGAATTGAGCAAAGTCCCCTGTACATGAACCTGGAAGTCACAGCACGCACTGGCATTTCTGCGAGGGCAAACTAACGATTGTTTCCTGATCTTCATATAGCACCTGTAGTTCGGTCACTGCAACTTTACTACAGAGCGCTTTCCGCTAGCTCAAAGCCAGCAATCAAAAAACGTGTCTGATTCATGTTCGTCCTGTCTCTTATTGTGGTCCAGGTGCGATTAGTCACTCTGCACACTCATGCAGGAACGATCATTCATTCGATCGATTGCGACAACTATTGCCATATGATTTCACGAATTCAAACATTCAAGTATTGCCATTCAGACGGAGCTGGTATGGTACAGGTACGCGTGTATTGCTGGAAATGTCCCCGTGTTCTGTACATCTTCAAATGGGTTTGAAGGATAACCGTAGAGCATCCCAACGCCTCTTCAAAAGCAACGTGCCGTCGGCTCTTCTTGAGATTACGGTGGTTCCATTAGGTTATATTCACCGGGTACAAATGTACACGATGTGCACAGAAACCTCCGCTCGAGTGCAAAATCCCCCCAATTGTCTCACATTATACTAATGCGCATTACCTCCTGGGCATCACCGCCTCCCTTACGCGCTTGATGCAATCCTACAGGTAGTCGAACGGTCTCGAGTTGTACAAATCAGAATATGCTGAAGCATTCCAACCACGGAGATTTCTAACATTTTAATTATTTTTGTCCATTAGGCATATCAGAGAAAATGTGGCATGCTCTTAAGTAAATGACACAGCACACGAGAAACATACATCCTCCGTTACAGAACGATAAATGACGCGTACATTTACTAGAAATGCCTCATTGTAATTGATTTGCGCAAACTCGAGATGCTAAACTGAAATCCAAGAAATCTGTGCTCCGCTGCGTCTTCGGTGAGATCTGATCCACGAATGCGTGAGTGCCTGATGCGTGTCCCTTCAGCCAAAGTCACTCGCCTACACTATATGCGCGCGCTCAAACGCGCGTAACACACCAATGGATAATTTTAATCAAACACTTTCAGTTTTTCCAAAAGCTTTTATCTTCTATTTTTTTGTCTGTAACCCAACGAGTGTGAACTGAGCTGAATAAGTAGCTCCAAGATCAGTGTATATTTATGATTTCCGTATCTCTATGGATGCGCATCGGGCCTTATCATTTAGTAAATATATTCTAGGCTAATATAATACACTTTATAATAAATTTTAAAATATTGCATGTCCGAGGTGTAATTTATATGAAGAAAATCATTAAATATTAGGTTTACTGTAAAAATGTTACTGTATTAAACTATAAAACGGTTCTAATAGCTTTAGTCTCAGTATCCGTTGCATGTTTGTAACGCATATTAATTTCAAAAAGCGATAGGTAAATTTAGGTGGAGTTTTCATGTTTTTTAAAGAAGTCTTTTCTGCTCACCAAGGCTGTGTTTATTTGTTAAAAAATACAGAAAAAAAAACAGTAATATTGTGAAATATTGCAATTTAAAATAGTGATTTTCTATTATAAAATAGAATTTATTTCTGCAATGCAATGCTGAGTTTTCAGCATCATTACTCCAGTCTTAACGATCCTTCAGAAATCATTCTAATATTTATTATCAATGTTGGAAACAGTTTTTTTTTTCCTAACAATATACACTACTGTTCAAAGTTTGGGGTCAGTATTTTTTTTTTTTTTTTTTTTTTTTTAAATAAAGTAATACTTTTTATTCAGCAAGGATGTGTTAAATTGATAAAAAAAAAATGTAATATAAGAGGTTTTTTTATTTTGAACAAATGCTGTTCTTTTCAACTTTTTTTTTTTTTTCCCCATCAAAGAATCCTGAAAAAAGTATCACAGGTTCCAAAAAAAAAATAAAATAAATAAATAAAAAAATAAATAAATAAATAAGCATCTGTTTCCAACACTGACAATAAATCAAAATATTAGAATGATTTCTGAAGGATCGTGTTACACTGAAGACTGGATGACTGGACTGATGAAAATTCATCTTTGCATCACAGAATGAATTATATTTAAAAGTAAATTCAAATATAAATCTTATTTTAAATTGCAATAATATTTCATAATATTACTTTTTGTTCTGTATTTTTGACCAAGTAAATGAAACTTTGAGCATAAAAAAAAAACATTAAAAATCTTGCTGATCCCAAACTTTTGAACGGCAGTGAATTATGTTTCGCCTTTCCGTGGTCCAGCTCACACTCCATACAAGGTGAGTGTGTATAAGTTTTGTTATGAGGTTGTTAAAGTCAGTGCTTCTGAGAAAAAGTTGTTGGATTTGGCAATGCTTCGGCTTTGTTTTCAGAGTTATATCTCTGTTATTTGATATTTATTGCATCTGGATGAACCAAAGTTAACAAAGTTTCCAAAGTTAGCCTACTGTCGTGTCATTTTCAATAAATTAAATTAGCTTTTACTCTAGGGCAGAATAAAGGACTCGAAGTTATAAAAATGAAAGGTAAAATGTGGCTTGCAAAACTACGTTTGATTTATAAAGCAGAACTGCAGCTCTCAATGATTTCAATCGAGGTAAAATTAACAGGCATGAAAATAAGCAATAAACGCCCATTCCTAGCGCTGCACATGACAAGTGCTGTATTTCTGTATTTTTTTACTGCACAAGAAGGTCAGATATTATTAAAAGATTTGTGTTTGTGTATACTTATGTATTATCACTCTAAATCCAGCCTTTTAAGTAAAGAAAAATGCTGCATACGTCTTTCCTATGTATATGAATATGTTGTTTTGCATTTGTTGAAGGCTTGCAGCAGCTCATTATTCAGAATGTTCAGAATGTGCCGCCCTGTCTAAGCTTTCAGCTTGTGGTGTTGGACTGTTTGACAGCTTGTCTCAGCACTGGTCTCTCTCTACTGCACCTGGCTCTTTCTCCATGTCTTTTAAGTCAAATGCCCGTCTGACAACCACCATCAGGAAGTCTGAGAGCACTTAGCATGCGTTTGAATATGGTGACGTTATACCTCATTTTTTTTCTTTGCCATTTAGCAGTCACTTTTTAAATCCAAGTTGATTTATAGTACACTAGTTCCAGATCAATTTCTTATAATGACCTGATGTTACAAGCCTTGGCCAAGGGCGCAGTAACACTGGGATTACTGATTTAAGCTGGTCTCTGGTGGTTGAAAGTCTAAAACTTTGGGAAAAAGTGTTCTAAGTTTCATGAGCAAAGAGCTCTTATATCTCTCTTCACTCCTTGTAGAGAGCATGTATTGATTTTGTTTAATTGCAAATGCTGTGTTTTGTGTTTTAATTCACAGCCTCTTTGAAGTCTCCTAAGCTCTTTCAACCTATAGTCTTTAGTCCTTCTGAAACCGTCTGGTACTATAGCAAACTGGATCAAGGGTAAGACAGAACATCACAACTGGAATGGGAGAGTCTGTCGCTCTGTATTCTGTCACAGTGTCTTTTGATTGTACTAAAATGATGTAGCAAAGCATTAGCTCATGTCTTTTTCTGATAGATTGGTACTTGTTGACAATTTTGCTTGCATCAGAGAAAAACATCATTGATAAAACAAAGCAGTACCATATTTCAAAGCATGAAAAATGTAATCTGTTAAACTAACAGAGCAGAGAGAGATACTTCAAAAACCTCATAAATGCAACCTGTATCGCATTGTAACCGTTTACTGTCCCAAACGCTATTGGGAATATTGATTGCCTCTGTAATTGCCTAGAGAGGCATTTACACGGATGACTGTTCATTGGCGCTTTTTCTTTTTTTAATAGAAATCCACATGTGTTCAGAATATAATCAGTTTATCAAGAGAAATAACAGCTTAAGGTCTACTGAGCAAAAGTTGTCTATAATATATGATAAAACTGGACTGATTGGCACTTGCATGTGTATTTTTATATAAACTTAATTTTTACATTTGAATCAAATACAGACATTTTTATATCGGTCACCTTGACATTTTCATGCAGAGCCAAAATGATAAGCATTGTATGTCATACACTGCCTCAAGAGCATAAAAATAATTTTTGTCTCTGCCTGTGCGTCCTACTCTGGTCTAATGTCTTTTGTCAACAAAATTTTTAATGTATTTCTCTAAATTAAATTTCCTACTACAAACGGTTCCACTAAGGCATATTTGCTTGAGATTTATGACTTAGATAGTGTCATGTAGAGGGCAATGATTCATTTCAAGCCAGTAATGATTTGGGTTATATCAAACAAAGGCGACTCAGATAAATTAACCCATTAAAGAGGCTCAGCGGGTCTTGATAATGTGAAATAAGCTCCAATAATTTAAGCTCTATGATAGTTTGACCTGATTCTTCTGGTTTGACGCTGGTGAGTTGGGTTTTAGGAGACATGTTAAAGTTGTTTTCTCAATTGAACACTAAAATAAACTCACAAATCAATTTCAACCTGCTCTGTAACTGTGATCATCAGCCCACTTCAGTTTTAAGGCCATTTAAATGCTCCTAAATATGCAGATATCACTCAGGAAGTGAGGTGTTTTATTTAAGAGTGTATTTTGAATAAGATTCCCGGTGAATGCATAAACTTATCAGCTAATGTGCTCAGCTAAAGATATTTATGCCTCCCAGGAGAGAAGAACTATGACATAATGCAAATAAGTCTACAATCAGTCATAGCATGAAATCAGTCTGACATGTTGAAATAAGAAATGTTCGTCATGTCTCTGAACACCCCCTTATCTTAAGGATATTTTTGTGAATGTTTTATTAAAGGTCAGTCAGGTCATACATTAATGACATCATTCCTGGACAATAGTAACTTTCTTTGTGTTAGACTACAGTGAGGTTCTTGCTATCACAAAGTATAGGGAAAAACACTAACCTGATTTGAACTTGAATGCAGCTGACTATCCCTCTGAAAAGTTTTTCAGTAAATAATCACCTTTTATATTTAATTTGTTTTAGAGCAACATAAATATGTCGTGGGTGCATATAAAAATGCAGAAAAACACTTTGAAATCATTTCCGCCCACAGCTTCTCCATTCTAAATACGACAATGATGCTGTTGACTGGACTAATCTCAACCTCAAGAGGAATTTCTCTGTGAGGTTTTCATTATTTACTATTAACTGCCCTGTAGTCCTTATTGGAGACAACATCAAGTAAACCATAAGAAGATTGTGTTGGTGGGTTGAAATTGTTTCTGTCATCATTACGAGCACTGCTGCCTCATTGCAGATATCACAGCTTGGATGTCGTCCTTGAACGTCCTTGTTTACTGTCGGCTCTGTGTTTTGCTCACATGAGTTCTGAGGTCCTACAGGACCCCCACAGTCTCTAAATGTCCTCATGATGCAATTAGAAGACTTCAACTGTTACAATAATTTATTTAGAGTTGGTGGAGCTGGTGTACAGTTCTCATCAAGCTGATCAGATCAGATTGGCCTTGACTTTGATTCAGCCTCATCTAATCTCTTTACACATCTGGTGTAACCACTCAGGGCTGGCATCGTTATTTGACTTCATTAGTGCCCTCTCATTTACATGTGGTAGACAACTGAGTTAATCATTTATTTAGCTTGATTGAAAACATTGACCTCAGATATGCTTTACATTTCTAGTAATGTGGCAATGAATCAAAATTTAATTGACTTGATTATTCATTGATTATTATTATTATTATTATTATTTTTTAATGGACCCTTTTCACATTTCCAGGGTTCTTAGAAGCGGAAGTTGTCACAGTTAGGTAAACTTCTATAGTTGTCAACGTAGATTACAATAAATATATTTTTTGCTCATTTGTCCCAATAGAGTGTTTTCACGACGCGTTATCACTCGAACATAAACAATGCTGCTGAACCGAACGAAACTCGCATATTTTCCTGATTATTGCTGCTGAAAATGGTCAGTTATTGTCATGTTTTGGGCTGTACTAATCGGTCAGACCGGGAAAAACATTTGGAGTACTATAGACTGCCAAAAGTTATAACAAATCAAAGAGAAAAGTGCAAAAAACTTTTGTCTGAGGAACAAAAGGCGTTTGTGGTTGGCCAAAATGAACCAGGATTTCCAGGGCAAGAATCTGAGAACATTTGTGTTTGTTCTTATAATTTCCATTCAGGTAGGTGAAATATTTGTTCTTATAATTTCCATTCAGGTAGGTGAAATATTAGGCTAATATCCTTATTAATACTGCTCGTATGTATCTTTACCACCTATTAACTTTAGTTTGTCAAAATACTGCGCTCTTTCCTGCCCACCAGCTTCCACATGTTTTTTATCCATGGTTTAGACAGTATAAATTAGCAGAACAATGTATTCAGTAGTACATCACTGAGTAATCTATGCTGTTGTTTACATCAGAGTATTGCCAGTCTAGCTGCACATCCGGGTTGTAATGTTAGTGCAAACCCTAGCAAAAGGAAAAATCCACAAAAGTGTTTCTATAGCCCCTTTCACACAGAGCGTTGTGGGATCTTAAAGGATTAGTTCACTTCCAAAATAAAAATTTCCTGATAATTTACTCACCCCCATGTCATCCGATATGTTCATGTCTTTCTTTCTTCAGCTGAAAAGAAATTAAGGAAAACATTCCAGGATTTTTGTCCATACACTCTTAAAAATAAAGGTCTTTTAAAAGGTTCTTCACAGTGATGCCAAAGCAGAACCATTTTTGGTTCCACAAAGAGCCATTCAGTCAAGGGTTCTTTAAAGAACCATCTCTTTCTTACCTTTTTATAATCTGAAGAACCTTCTTTTGCCACAAAGAACCTTTTGTGAAACAGTGAACCATTCAAACAAAAAAGGTTCTTCTATTGCATCGTGAAGAACCTTTATTTTTAAGAGTGTATAGTGGACTTCAATGGTGGGTTGAAGGTGCAAATTGCAGTATAAGGGTCTTATCTAATGAAACGATTGGTCATTTTAAAAAAAAAAACAAAAAAAAAACATATATATATATATATATATATATATATATATATATATATACTTTTTAACCACAAATGCTTGTCTTGCTGTAGCTCTGCAATGCGTAATATTGACACATTACATAATCACGTTAAAAAAGGTCACGCACGGTTAATTTTTTGTCTGTGTATTTCGGTTCAGAAAAGTACGGTAGGGTGAAAATCACTTTCCAACGTGATTGCATAATGCGTGAGGTCGAGCTAGTGCAAGACGAGCATTTGCGGTTAAAAAGTATATACATTTTATTTTACTTTTCATTTCGCTAGATAAGACCTTTATTTCTCGTCTGGGATCGTGTAGAGTCTTTTGAAGCTGCACTGAAACTGCAATTTGGACTTTTAACCTGTTGGCCAGCATTGAAATCCACCATATGGAGAAAAATCCTGGAATGTTTTCCTCAAAACCTTAATTTCTTTTCGACTGTAGAAAGAAAGACATGAACATTTTTACTCTGGAAGTGAACTAATCCTTTAACAGAATGTGTGTGAACAAATCATTCCGGGACAAATCACGGTACACTTTATCCGTGTATTTTCCGGAATCTAAGTGTGAAAGACACTTATGACTTTCGAAAAAGAGTTACTCCCTCCCATTGTTTTAGAAACACTAATATAAAAATTGAATAGAATAAATATAAAAAACTTCATCACAGTCTGTGAAAAGGGCCCATATATTAAACGACAGAACAGCCTGTAGCTATAAAGTGCAGTCAGTGATTGGTAAATTTAAAGTTCGTTGATAAATGGATTTGTTGTGCCATTCTGGTTAGAAATTAAACTTGTGGCATTTTTATTATTTAATACTGTAGATGCAATGATTGAAATTTAAGATATTTTTCAAAATGTGGCATTGATTCTACGATGTAAAATAAATCAAGAATTTAAGGCACAAATGATTAGCCATGTTTAAAGCTGCCACTGTGTAAGCGATCCATTGTTTATAGAGTGAAAACTCATATGCCTGCTGTGGCATTGGTGATGTATGGCACGGTGTCCTCCACAAATGAATCACTTCAAAGCAATTCTCTCCTCCAGCTCTCCTGGTGTCCTATCAGGACGCCGTGAAATACCATGCCCTAAAAGTCCTCAGTGTCCCTCAGTTCAATTAATGTTGGATGATAGCTCTACCAGCCAGGGCACAATATGCACCACCCTAGAGAGGACTGGACATATTGACTGTTGTGTGTGCGCCTAAATAATGCGAAAAACCAGAAAACCTCAAACCATTTGTTGTGTGCATGTGTGTGCGCATCAGAATTTGACCTGTAAACATTCAAGGCCGAAAGACTGTGGATGGTCTGAATCACACAATAATTGTATCAGCCTTCCTCCATTTTGTCGTATCTGTCTGCTAATAGCATTTAAGGGAAGTGGCGCTATTCCTAGAGTCTGAAGAGAGAGGGCTGCTCATCCGGCTCTCGTGGAGAGATATGACATGGAAAGGACAACTGCAGTTTGACCCGATTACTCACATCTCACTGAAGTGGCAAACGATCATTTCAAAGACAATACGAGCAAAATGTAAAACAGTTTCATTTTCAAGGATTTATATGGATCCTGAAAGTAATATATTAATATTCAATTTCATATTCATGGCGTCTTTACAAAAAAGCTTTAGATACATTTTAAGCATAGCAGAAATGTCAGTTATAAATATTTATAGGGACCAAATGGAACAAAAAAGAACAAAGAAGGAAAGAGTAATATAGCTGTCTCATAACTGCTACCTACTACAAAAGGTCAAGAGTATTCTCTGTGGTGACATTAAGCTCAAAGGCCATAACAGATACAAGTTCATAACAAACATCTCAGAAGACCTGCAGCAGAGGTTTGTGTTCTTAGTGATCAAAACTCTAGTTTGTTATTTATAAAATAACATGTCAAGTGAATAAATTTAAAACATGTCCAGTAACACTTTCGTTTGCTTTTCAAATAAAACTAACTTCCATAATGAATCTCATTTTGTGATTACACATATGAGATTTTAGCAACAAAGGTTCCAAAAGGGAGTTTTCGTGCCGATGCCATAGAAGAACCATTTTTAGTGCCCCTTTTAGTGGTCAGGCCTTTTTCACTGTAAAGAATTTATTGTGCAATGCGAAGTTTACATGAATGTTAAAATTTCTTTATGGAACCACAGATGCCAATGAAGAGACTTTATTTTTAAGAGCATAGAGTACATTTAATGGATTTTATAGCCTTCTAACCACAGGACAGTATCCATATACAAAACAAATTCTGCATTGCATTATCTGTTGCACTTAAGAAACAAACAGAAGAAAATAAACTGAGGTGTAGCAGTTTATTGAACTTCAGTCTTTGAGAAAAGCTCAGCAGCATCTGTCTAATTCTGTCTGTTTGTTCTTGCAGACATCTTTGGCACAAATCCATTTTTGGCTCACCGGTATAATGGAAAATTCTCACTAGTCAAAGTGAAGAAGCCATTTACATTCTGCTCTCGTTTCTGTCTGAGGTTTCCAAAACCTGACGGGAGTTTCTCCCAAGCCTCTCATGTAGTGAGAGAGGTGATATCTTTGCTCACCCACGGGAGCTGTGTAGCAGGACTGACTTGACAATATGTCCTTTTCAAATTCCTTTGACCCCGTACCTCCAACCCAAGACCAACATAAAAAGTTTTTGCTTGGGTCTTGGTATATTATGTATTATATATTTTTTATATTTACCTTGCACAATAACATGGAAAAAAGAAAACGGGAGATACATTCGTCTTAGTTAGCCTTGACATTAACCAGTTTAACATCCTCTATATCCAGAACATTTTACATCTTATATTTGCTTGCGTTCACTTATTCTTGCACTGTGCTTGTTAAATTCATGCATGTAATGAGTATCATTTTCTCAAGGCTTTAAGCAGGGCTCCCTGGTCAGCTGAGACAACAATTTCAAAGCACTGAACATTTGTTGGAATTGGTGACTGAATGCTGGAAACATTGAATGTTGTATAAGTACTGCCTCCACATGCCTCAATACACTTTACCCTTTAAGCAGACTCAATTACCCGCCTTTAAAAGGATTCCGGATGACTTTGTTGACAGATTAGGTCAACTGAAATTGATAAATGGTTTTTATGAAATACTAGTTACATTTATGTCAGCGTCAGTGTCTGCAGGTCACCCTCAGAGAAGGTGACTTGCCTTTTTTTCAATGTTGTGTTTAATGCATTAGTGGATTAAGACATTTTTATGAATGGATTGATGTTGAATTTTGTGTCATTTACTTGGGCACATCCTTTAGCTTCCCATTCTTGAAGGAGACCTATTATGCCCCTTTTCACAGTATACAATATAAGTCCCCAGAATGTATCCCTCCAGAATAGGGCTGTACCTTTACAGCTCATATCACAGACACTCCGCTAAAAACATCTGTTTGGTTTTGATTATAATATCCATTATGCTGAAATCATGTGTTTTAAAGCCATATTAGTTTAAACATCTGATGTACGTTTTTCTGAGCGCACATATCCCAAGCATGTGCACAGAAAGCAGCTGTCACACATCATGTGAGTACTTAAGTTACTTAAAGTTTCATGTACTTAAAGTTTCATGTCTTATTGCAGTTAAACTATCAAATACACACAAGTTTATGTTTAAAACACACAGGAGCTACAAAAACAGTCGATTATGCCACGGTCAGTTACCCGGATGCACGGCCTAATTGGCCATACTTGGATGTAAACAACAGCGTGGATTGCATGGTTAATGTACTACTGAATATATTGTTCTGCTCATTTCTGCTGTGTAAACCACAGAAAAAAAATGTGTGGAAGCTGCTAAATCTTATAGAGAAGCAGCAAAGGGCGCAATAGTTTGACAAACTAAAGTTAATAGGTGGTAAAGATACAAACCAGCAGTATTAATTAAAGGTGGGATATGTATTTTTTCAAAAACGCTTTAGAAAACTGATTCTGATGAAATTTCGAGATGAAAACACGTGGCATTCTACTCTATTTGAATTATGAGTTTCTATGTCAACACTATCAACGCCAAAGCCCTCGCTCCTGAACTGGTAAGTACAACTTGTAAACTCGTTATGTTTTGAGAGTTACGACTTGGACCGCCGCCAGGCTCATTTTGGCGCTACCTCTGAGTCCGACAACATGGAAAGCTATGAGTAAAATGTCACGTGTTGTTATCTCGGAATTACGGTAATTGTGCGTTCATGCCATATCGGAATTCCCATAATTATGAGATTCCAACTTGTAAAAAGCGTTCACGTCCTTGTAGAACTGGTAATTAAAACTTGTCAACTGGGAGTCTTCTGAGAGCTACGACTTGTACCACATGACCGCTGTACCACCTGACCAACGTAGGCTCTGTTTAGCCTCTGATAGTGTTGCCATAGAAAAGCATAATTCCGAGTCTGAGGACGTGAACAGCTCCGAGTAGAACGTCACATGTTATCATCTCGAAATTACGGTAAATACGATATGGCGTGAACGCAACATATGACATGACCTGAAGGCAGCATAAGATCGGGCCGTTTACCCAAACAAACTTGTGGCCAATCAGCAGTAACGGGCGTGTATACTCATGATAGGGAGGAGAGAGCGCTCAGTGCATAGGAGGTTAGCCGAGCCGAGCAACGACAGAAAGACAGAGATGGCGAATTAAAAACAAAAGAGGAAAAAGTCTGCGGAACAAAAGAAGGCTTATGATAAGGCAGCGGTTCTCAATTCCAGTCCTCACGCTCCCCACTCTGCAGATTTTACATGTCTCTCTTAGTTAACACCCCTGATTCAGATGACCAGCTTGTAAGAAGTGAGCTCTGTGCATGAACTGTGTTCCGATTGACATGGTCCCTACACAGTGTTCATTGCTCCCTACTCCCTGAGCAGGGGAAATCCGTTGAAGTTTAGACTGGGAGTGAGAACCGCTGTGATAAGGCAAGAAGTAGGACCCGTGTAAATATCGGATCAGCTTCCCAGTGCTGGAGAGAATTAAAGGGGTGGGAAGGCCTGCGATCGGACCCCGAGGTTGCTTTGTTTCATCTCGATTGGTGAGTAGCATTGGTTTTTGCTTAAATATGCTTGTGTGTCATGTTCACTTGTTTGTTCCTCTGCAATAGGTGGCTGGCACAGCAGATTCCGCCATAATTGTTGACTGGGTTGCATACGTATGTGTGGAGTGGAGCTATCAAAATGGGGGCAAGGCCCTTTTGGGGTGGGGCATTTGTATTGGTGATTTCAAATATCAGCATTGGCTACCAGAAATCACTTACCCTACTTTTAAGATATTAGCCTAATTATTTCACTTACCTGACTGGAAATAATAAGAACAAACAGGAATATTGTAAAGATTCTTTCCCTGGAAATCATGGTTCAGTTTGGCCAGATACAAACGCCTTTTGTTTTTCAGATGGTTTTTTACACTGTTCTTCTTGATTTGTTATAACTTTTGGCAGTCTATAGTACTGCAAATGCCTGTCTGACCGATTAGTACAGCCCAAAACATGACAATAATTGACCATTTTCAGCAACAATAATCAGCATTGTTTACATTCAGTGCCGCCAATATGGCCGATTGATGACACGTCGTGAAAACACTCTGTACTCTTGTCTCCTGAGGCTCGGACTCTAAATAGGTTCTGTGCTCTTCTGTGCAGCCAATGACAGAACAGTTAGCATGCTTTGTTTGAACATTTGCCATGGCATTAGAACTGGTACACCGTTGTCGCTTGCAAAAAAAAAAACCCCACGACAACAAATGAAGGTGCCATGGGTGGAAACGTGCGGATTAAGAGGCGGTAATATTATAATAGGATCCCCTTTCTAAGTCACGGGGGGAGCGAAATCTGAGCAGCTCATCTTTTCTCAAGCTAACAGAAAAATTCTAACCAAAACAAAGTTACTGGGTTGTCCTTTTTCACGTTTTCTGGGTTAGTAGATGCACTGGGGACCCGATTATAGCAATTAAACATAGAAAAAGTCAGATTTTAATGATATGTCCACAGTCTTTAATTGAATAATTACATTATTTGCTTGTTAAATGTGATTTTTTTTTTTTTTAACCTCCTTTTAAAACCGTACAGTAGTATACATACCACGCTTACCATTAAACATAACACCCGAAATGAATTAAATATTCTGGGTACAGCATTATTTTCAGTGTGAACTTCAGTACCTGAGATGCAATGTTAACTGTGCCAATTTCCCACTCTGTTCTTTTCCATTGCAAGGTTATGTGTGTAATTGACTACATTTTTCAGATGTTCCTCTTTCTTTCAGTCAGGCTATTGTGCATCGTTTTAGATGCTCTTACGCAGAGACAATGTCAACATAAAACCTTGAACTAATGGACAGAAAGGAAGCCCTTCAGACTCTCGTCTGTCAGGAGGTAAATTGCACTGCGCTATTCTATTATGTGGCTTTAAAACTTTTGGCTAATTCATTGTCCTCAAGTATCCACTATGCTAGCCATTGTCTGAGTAGATTCAGCCCGTCCTTCTCAACCAGGAGTTTATACTGGCAGTCTGACCATTATTGTTTCCTGCAAGGTGACCCTGGGGACAAACCTCATGGTTTATTCACAAGGAGCTGGACTGAGCTCTTTGGTTGTTATACTGTGTTGAAGCAATTATACACTTTTACTAAACGCAACCTTAAATTGGCTACTTAATTTCTCCTGGTTATGCTATAGACGAGCGTCCCTATTATAGCCCCTTCACGCATAAAATGAACAACACTGAGCATTTAATTAAGTGATCCATTGATATTTTATGGGTTTTGACCTTGAATTAAGCAAGCTCTCCCCTATGACTGTGTGCACTGATTAATTGTTCTGATGAAATCAATGTAGGGCAGTCTTTATTGCTGTTTGTTTGTACAACTGTTTCAACATCCTTTGTCGTCCACCTTCCTTGTTACATTCATCGTCTCTTAAGAGGCCGTTTGGGAAGGGTTACGGCAAAAAGACAGATCAATTGCCACAAAGGCATCATAAAAGAAACCTTTGCTTCCCTGAAAGATGTGCAACAGTGGGCCAGTGTGCTTTTATTATCTCTTTAAATGTACTAATGAATTCCCCAAGGTCAAATGTTAGCCCTGAAGTCCAGTCGGTCCCTCTCCAAACACAGACAAGGTTACTCGTCTCCTGCTGTGTGCGTCATAACCCGCCAAAATATCAGGCTAAATGTGAGTTTCTTTGGGAAGCAGACGTTTGTCAGGGATTACCATGAGAGAACAGCCTGAGGAAGCTTCCTCTGTATGCAAGTCACAAATGCTTGATTCATGGCACGCAGGGACAGAGCAGATGAGCTCCCCGCTGAAGAATGAAAAGAGGGGGGAGATTAATATGGCAATCCTTAGGAAAGACCAGTTTGAAGGGGGTATTTCAAGAGCCCCGATATATCTAATTCAGGAAGCTACTGTCGCACGATTAATCTTGTTGCCGCCGTGAAACAATGTCACACTTTAATTGGCGTGCGCAGAATGTGAACTTCCTCAGGTTGAAAGGTGGAAATGTTCTGCTTGCTGCAAGTAACTTAATGTGTTTGTGTTGTACTCATGAATATGTGAGGCGGCTGGAAACGTTTTAGAGAAGCGATTGCCATTTAAAGGCTGTGTGTTTTCTGCACCAACAAACAGAGGAAAAGAGAAAGAAACTATTCTATAAAAATATATACAAATAATATGAATATTTTATAACACTTTATTTGAATTTGTATGCTGTTTATGTGATATAGCCTTTTTACTGTATAAAAATGAATTAATCAAATAAAAAATACATTTATGTTTTTAACCATTTATAACTGCATTAACTGCAGTCACAGCATTGGATCTGATTAATAATTTTCTTCCTCTTCCATGACCCAGCACAATCTGGTCTTGAAAATTTATGAAATTTGGAGTATGCCTGTCCCCTGTGGCAAGATAATGGGATGTAAAGAGGAGCTCCTGTCTAAAACCCCACTTAATACAAAAATCTGTGACATGTCCTTATCTCAATTTGACCTTTAGTGTAGCACACGTTTTAAAAAATTTCAAAATGTCACAGTTAAACAGCTTACAATGCAGTTACCATGAATATACACCAGCAGTGTTGGGAAGGTTACTATGGAAATGTTACAGGTTACAGATTACAAGTTACCCTATTTAAAATGTAATAAGTAGTGTAACTATTTTGGTTACTTTATTAATGTAACTGATTACATTTGATTTACATTTAGTCACTTAGCTGACGCTTTTATTCAAAGCGACTTACAAATGGGGACAATAAAAGCAATTGAACCAACTTTCAAAATCCTTCATTTTTTGAATTAAGATTATGTTAATTTAATTTTAAAGCACAGCCAGCACAAAATCAGACTTTAGCACCTCTTTTCACTTTGAGATTGTTCTCAGGTTAAATACAGATTTAAAATCTTAACAAGAAATAGTAATTAATAATTCAAGAAGTATTCAGCTGTAACCCCTTTGCAATCGTTACCATTTTCATAAGTAACTGTAATTTAAATACACATTTTTTCTCAGTAACTTCGTTTACAGTTCCATTTATTTTATAATTAAATTACATAACGCTGTTACATGTCACTACACTGACCAAAATTATAAATGCAACACTTTTGTTTTTGCCCCCATTTTTCATGACCTGAACTCAAAGATCTAAGACTTTTTCTATGTACACAAAAGGCCTATTTCTCGCAAATATTGTTCACAAATCTATCTAAATCTGTGTTAGTGAGCACTTCTCCTTTGCACAGATAATCCATCCACCTCACAGGTGTCGCATATCAACATGCTGATTAGACAGCATGATTATTGCACAGGTGTGCCTTAGGCTGGCCAGAATAAAAGGCCACTCTAAAATGTGCAGTTTTATCACAGCACAATGCCACAGACGTCGCAAGATTTGAGGGAGCATGCAGTTGGCACGCTGACTGCAGGAATGTCCACCAGAGCTGTTGCCCATGAATTGAATGTTAATTTCTCTACCATAAGCCGTCTCCAAAGGCGTGTCAGAGAATTTGGCCAGTACATCCAACCGGCCTCACAACCGCAGACCACGTGTAACCACATCAGCCCAGGACCTCCACATCCAGCATCTTCACCTCCAAGACTGTCTGAGACCAGCCACCCATACAGCTGCTGCAACAGTCGGTTTTCATAACCAAAGAATTTCTGCACAAACTGTCAGAAAGCGTCTCAGGGAACCTCATCTGCATGCTCGTCATCCTCATCGAGGTCTCGACCTGACTGCAGTTCGTCGTCGTAACCGACTTGAGTGGGCAAATGCTCACATTCGGTGGCATCTGGCACTTTGGAGATGTGTTCTCTTCACAGATGAATCCCGGTTTTCACTGTACAGGGCAAATGGGAGACAACGTGTATGGCATCGTGTGGGTGAGCCGTTTGCTGATGTCACCGTTGTGGATTAAGTGGCCCATGGTGGTGGTGGGGTTATGGAATGGGCAGGCGTATGTTATGGACAACAAACACAGGTACATTTTATTGATGGCATTTTGAATGCACAGAGATATCGTGACGAGATCCTGAGGCCCATTGTTGTGCCATTCATCTACGACCATCACCTCAAGTTGCAGCATGATAATGCACGGCCCCATGTTGCAAGGATCTGTACACAATTCCTGGAAGCTGAAAACATTCCAGTTCTTGCATGGCCAGCATACTCACCGGACATGTCACCCATTGAGCATGTTTGGGATGCTCTGGATCGGCGTATAAGACAGCGTGTTTCAGTTCCTGTCAATATCCAGCAACTTCGCACAGCCATTGAAGAGGAGAGGACCAACATTCAACAAGCCACAATTAACAACCTGATCAACTCTATCCTCACTATGTGAGGCAAATGGTGGTCACACCAGATACTGACTGGTTTTTGGACCCCCCTGGACCCCCCCAATACAGTAAAACTGCACATTTTAGAGTGGCATTTTATTGTGGCCAGCCTAAGGCACACCTGTGCAATAATCATGCTGTTCAATCAGCATCTTGATATGCCACACCTGTGAGGTGGATGGATTATCTCGGCAAAGGAGAAGTGCTCACTAACACAGATTTAGACAGATTTGTGAACAATATTTGTGAGAAATAGGCCTTTTGTGTACATAGAAAAAGTCTTAGATCTTTGAGTTCAGCTCATGAAAAATGGGGGCAAAAACAAAAGTGTTGTGTTTATAATTTTGCTTAGTGTAGTTAGTACCCAACACTGTATACCAGTCGAGTTATGAGTATTTTTGTTATATAATCTAAGCGTGTATTTATGTTTTATATATTTCAGAATTGTCATTGACGCATTTTAAATTATGCTACTAGCTGCCGTATAGAAAATTCTTTTTTTGTTCCAAATTGTTAGTGATATCATCATGATCTGTATCGCTTCCTGCAGATGTTCTAATACATAGCATGGTTCCAAGGCCTCACATTTTTGCCAATACATTAAGGAGGTTTGGGGAATTTGACTCCTGTAAAAACTCTTGTAGATGAGGTTTGGTGCTGGTTGATGGCATATTTCTCACCTATCCTGTTCTCAACTGCAGTGCTCTCTTAGTTTTATATTTTCTGCCATGTGTGATTTAAATATTTATCTGGTGTGAGCTGTCACCGTAGGCAGCCTCTGAAACCGCTCATTTAGATCTGACCTATAGTGGCTCTCACAATTCCCATGGACCTTCTTTGGGAACAAAAATACATTAGTAGGTCTTTCCTTTAACTTTTCTAGATGCCTTGCACGATGTTTTGTAACTAAATGTAAATTGTAGTCAAACTTTATCATTTCTTTAAGTGGAAGTGTGAAGAGTGAAATGAATGGGTAGGGGAGAGGTGACTAGGTATGCTCAGAATAAAAAAGTACCTAAAATAGCTGTTGCTATTTTTACCGCAGCACAACTTGGAAAATAAAATATTGATACGATGCAACATTGTGCATCTTTTGGTTGTAATTTTCAATGATGGGCAACAAGAGAAGCGATCTTCACTGCTTTCCTAATGATAGGAAGAGGAGAAAAAATTGGGATATGCCTGTGGACAAATAAAACTTCCTAAATACCCACATCTTTGTTCTCTCCAATTCAGCCCTGATGCCTTTGAGGCTTTTAGTAGACCACAGCTACTGAAAGAGCTTACAAACGGTAGAGACAAGGAACACTAGATGCCATCATGGCAGGATGTAAACAAGCCGATGCTTGTCATGACACCACAGCCACTGAAAGAGTTTCTCAGTGCACATTTCACTCGATATCCGGGGCGTTTAGAATCCTAATGGGAAAAAAATTGCTTATATCCATCACCATCTATAAGCTCTTCCGGTAGCTGCGGTCATTGTATCAGTATTTTACTTTCTGAGTTGTGTATTCTGAGTTGTGTTGTAGTAAAAATAGTAACAGGTCGTGCCAGTGGCTTACAGAGACCAACCATGTCACACCATCGAAAATAATGGTTTCCACACATAGTCCAAAATAAGTATAAACGATGTGGATTTTTTAAATAACGTAACTTGGGTTTTCTACTATATCAGTAAGAGACATCATTTACATATTAAGCCATACAAGTCTTAAAACCTGGTGTTCCCTTTAAGGATTTTAAAGTCTGAACAGATTTTAAAAAACCAGGCATCATACATTGACCAATTTTGTAAGTAGTTACAGAGGAAAGACCGGGCATCGCACACTAAACAACTGAGGACCACACACTACCATATATGTAAAGTTTGTTTAAATCACATAGACTCATGCAGAAACATATGCTTTGTTCCTAGGAGACGTGTGACAAATGAAAACAATATGTGTAAATATCAAACATGTTTGGTATCCTTTGACTGAATGGAATCATAATCTGAAGCTAAAATACAGGAGTCTATAACCATCATACACTACACAATATTCTATGAAATCTGTCAACTCAAATCTGCAGACTGGCTCCGACTTTCAGTAGTAGCATCACCTTCTCCAGATTGTAAATCAAAAAAATAAAAAATCTTGGCAAAAGTTGTGTAGTGTATTCCAGTCTTTAGTTGACTAGGCATCATTTGTTTTGTTCTGTGGATTGAATTTGGTGGAATTATGATATTTTTAATCAAACTATTCTTCACTTGAATTAGTGTCAGACCCCCAAGTTTGCATTGCAGTATGGGATGTCCTGTTCGCGTCTCTGCATGTATGCAGAGGCTTAGCACTGAAAAGAGTCTCACAGCAGGGGAAGTGAAAACACTGACTACAGTCTGCAGTGCAACCAGTTTGTTTTTGATCAGCATTTTCCACCTAGCCAGAGAATCATTCAGTATGAATAGAGTTGGACATGGTTATTTTTAAATAGGTTTTTACACTTATTTGTGCATATGAAATCATAGAAAATGTGCTTTGAAGGGTACGACTCCAATATGATTGTATGATGGAATACTTATAGGTCGATCAGTTAGACCCTCTCCATGAGCTTTGAAACATTACACTGTTTACCAAAGGAGTTGGCTGTCTGCTCTAAGGTATAATGAATTTCTTTTCTTTGGACTGCGGCTTTGCTATAAAGCTCAAGGACATGATGTCCACTCCTATCCGGTAAAAGTTGACATAACTGACAATGAAAGAAGGCAGCTCTCTGCTTCCCGAATAATAACAAAGCTTCGAATAAAAACAATTCCAATTTTTAGATGTCGCATACCTAACACGAGCTGACAGATCAAACAGCGGGGGTCATCGCACAATCCCGTGCCTTCAGTACACTTTTATGGTGATTTAATTGAAGGTATTTGCTTCTAATGAAAGTACCATCATGAGAACGTGAGGACACGCTGCCTGCTTGGCATGCAGAGGAGGGGCTCTAAGAGGAGAGTCTGACAGAGTGTCAGAGAGCTGCCTCTAGCTCTCAGACAACAGCTGCTCTGAATGAGAGGGCGTCCTGGGGGTACTGAGACACAGACAGTGACTCTCTCTGCTGGTGGGGGCGGCCGAAGCGTGAGGAGCATCAGAAGTTGGCCTAGAGCCAGAGCCGGGATTTGCACTGGAATTATTCAGTTTGTTTTCCCTGTAATTCCCTAAACCAATATTAATGTTTGTTCTTTAAGGTGGGCTACACGCTGTTTGTGCACAACTGCATGTGAATGCTGTTATTGGTAGCGTGTTTTGTTGATTGATATTGTGTGTATATTAATACAATGGACACTAATATAGACAAAATACTATGCAGGTACAAGTTCACTGTACACAGTATCACTGTAAAAATATCTGTAAAATTTACAGTAAAAAATACAGCAGCTGTAGTTGGCAGAACTTTACTGTAAAAATATGGTAGCAACATTTTAGGTTTTATAGATTAAGCTTATAATAGCCAGAAAAAAACATTTCATCCACTGATATAATGTTAAATTACAAATCTATTAAAGCACTAAAATTTGTTTTGTACGTATTGCTGCACTATTAATCTATTAACAACCACACCTATTACGATTCTACAACGTGTCTATGGAGTGTTTTCACAACCTGCCATCAATCGGCCATATTGGCGGCACTGAACGTAAACAATGCACTGAACTGAATGAAACTTGAATAGTTTGCTAATTATTGCTGCTCATCGTCAATTATTGTCATGTTTTGGGCTGTACTAATTGGTCAGACCAGGAAAAAACATTTGGAGTACTCATAGTGCCAAAAGTTATAACAAATGAAGGAGAAGAATGAAGAAAAGGTGTTTATGGTTGGCCAAACCAATCAGTATTTCCAGGGGAAAAATTTTGACAACATTCATGTTTGTTCTTATAACTTCCGGTCAGGTAGGTGAAATATTAGGCTAATATCTTAATTAATACTGCTTGTACATATCTTTACCACTTATTAACTTTAGTTTGTCAAAATATTGCACCCTTTCCTGCTTACTAAGTCCTTCTCTGTATGATTTAGCAGCTTCCATTTTTCTCTGTGGTTTAGACAGCATAAATTAGCAGAACAAGGAATTCAGTAGGGGAGCGCAAGGCACAACACTTTGAATTTCTCAGTGTGTGTAAATCCACGTGGGGTTCAGAGTATAGTTTATTTTTAATCCACGTTAATTTTACACTTGTCTAGTACAAATATGTCCCTTTGTTTCATAATTACAGTGTATACGTTTTCCGTTATTTACCTCAAAAGAAAGAAAGTGAAAAGTGGCAACTTTCCCCAATATGGGGTACATTGTAACATGTGAGGGGCACGTTAAATATAACATGACCATATGACAGCTTAAAATGTTATCAGATCGAATGAAAAAAATATACACGACAAACTAAAATAATTTGTCAATAAAATAAAATGAGTAACATTTTCAAATAAAGTAATGGCATTTTTTAAAAATTAAAAATAAACTAATTTTTGAGTTTCACAATGAACACATCGCAACCTTGCGTGGGACGGCCCTGATCGCAAAACACAGCTATACAGTATAGTTCAAAACAATGTGCGCAAATAGATGAAACAAATTCAGACATTCAGAAAAACACTCCACTCCCTCCAAACACAGCTCTCATAGAACACGAGACACATAAACGAGCCAAAATGCCTCACATTTCTTGAAATAATAATTTCTGAACATTAAACATTGATTGTGAGTCTTTATTCACCTGTTTCTTGTGGTTTCTTTTTAAAATCCATAAAAGTAAATAGTGAAAATTACATGACTAATGTCATAGAATAGCATAGTTTAACATAGCGGGGCAGATTGTAACGCAGTGTTACAACGTTCCCCGGCACGACTGGAATATAAAACTGGTTTGTGTCTTCTGCTGGCTTGCCAAGCATTAATAAACTAGCTAAAGTGATAAATAACAGATTAGCGATTAAAATAATAGCATATTTCTCTCATTTTAAATGAATACTAAAAACTGAGATGAAAAATTTACTTCAGCCAGAAATGCACTTTTACTATGGTAAAATAAATATTCAGCAATATCTTTAAAATGCTTTTGAATTTTGGTGCAATTTTTTCTCTGTATAGTGTTGCTATGGCAGCTAGTAAATACCGTAAATTTGCTTATGCTGGCATGTGTGAAAATATTTAAACCACGTGTGTTACAAGCAATCCCTCGTTAGTTTGTGCCCCACGCACCCCTACATTAATTGTGCAATCCATGCTGTTGTTTACATCCGAGTATGGCCAGTCTGGCTGCGTATCCGGGTAACTCACCAAATCGTGACATAAGTGCAAACCCTCTATTAAACATTGGACAAAAAAAATGTAGGTGGGATGTCCAGATATCGAATAGCCAATTAAAATCTACATTTTGTGCAGGTTTTTGTTTTTGCGACCAAGTATGATCTGTCAGATGTGAGCCAAAAATCTGATTTTTTTTTTGTGCCAGTGTAAATGCAGCCATATAGAGCAGTTATCATGTTTACCTCTTTAACCACACAGGAAGCTATTATTTCTGGCCTGCAATCATTCATATTATGACTGAAGTACCAGGTGCAATTTTATAGCTCAAATATAAACACTGATGTCTATGGTAGCGATTAAATATAATCTTTTTAAAGTAATTTTCACTTAAAATTGGCGTTTCAAAAACGTTACATTGTACATTACATTACATTGTTTCACCAAGTGACTGTTAAACAAATTATTTGTCTTTAAATCATTCATTCAAGAGATTCGATCAAAAACGCTGATTCATTCAGCAATGGAACAAGTGAAGTATATATGAATGAAGAAAATAATTTTTTAAAAAATAATTCATTCAAATAATTTAAACATTTTTGAATAATTCATTCAAATTAATTTAACATTTTTGAACAGAATGAGGCAATTAATGATACACTAACAACCACCAAGACAACATATTATGTAACAAACCCTAAAAACAGTTATTTAAATGAAAACCCATCAAATGTAATGTCACATGGGTAATTTTGAGAACGTAAATTTAAAGTTTATCACTGTAAATTATAAGATGACTTATTAGATGACTTATTTTATTTATCAGTATTTTACTGATAAACTACAATCATTTTTTACAGTGTACAGTTTCATGTTTTCAAGTCATTCAGTAGTGTCTTGTGAGTGAAATGAATGAGATTCAAACAAATAAAGATGATAAATTCTAGTCTTGCCAGGTCATGTAGGTGTTATGTGAACTAATATTATTCTTCTGCAAAAATATTCAGCACATCACTGACAATGTCTCTGCAGGGAATATGTATCTGGTGGCAGCCTTTGGTCAGCTGCATTCAAAATGTCAGTGTAAATTATTATTATATATGTAAATTATTAATATGAAATTATCTTGCTGATTTTCCTTAGATTCTATTGCTGTTCAAGAGCATCATGGCCTGTTTTGGTCTTACAGAGAAGGTCAGATCTTCAGTGCATTGGATGAAGTAACTGACAACCACTTGCTCTGTTTTTGGCTGTTTGTGTGTTCTGTCTCAAGTGGACATAAATGTACAGCTCAGCTAGAGCAGGTCAAGGCAGCTTTTAAGTGTTTTTACCAACTGTTCTCCACACTTTGTATCTGAACTGGGTCAGACTCTCAGCTATATTTTAAGGTTTCATAATGTGTAAGCTCAAGGCTCAGTTGGATTCAAATCAGACTTACACAATGACAAAATTTGCACTTTTATCAGGCAGTTTGTTGTCAGTTTATCAGACACTTACATTAGATGTCTACATTTTTAACCTCTGTTTCACTCATTTCGACAGCAGTTAAAATGGATGCATGGAGACTTGTGTGACAATGAAAATAAATAAAATTTTACTATTATATATTTATACTATTAGATATTTATGTATTTCAGTGTTCTGAAACTGAGTGCCTTTACAAGTAGTTGATCCAAGAATACTAACATGTAATATTATTATTGTAATATTGTTTGCCTCTACTACATAATCATGATTAATCTGTTTCTCTTTTATAGGTTTAACCAAACTAAATCTTTAACCCTAACCCCCACAAGGCCAGAAATGCATGTTAACCCAAGTCATGTAAAATGTTTTATTGGTTCACGGTCAATTTTATTGTCGTTTAATATACATTATGTGCTTTCAAAGTAAAAAAAAAAAAGGTGTAGCTATCTACTGGGCAGCATAATGATGGGTCGATATCATGATCTTTACTGCCATCGTGTGGTAGATTGTTACATTACAGTACTGCTTTTCAGCTATAGTGGGCTTCGATATCAATTACATGACTTAAATCAAGTCTTGTGGACACAGTAGCTTTAAATAAGAGGTATTTTACATAAGGTTACATAATGAGTTTAAAAAGTAGATCACCTTAGCTCATACCTTACCTTTATTATTTGCATTAGAAACAAAGATTTTCTTACTTAATATTTTTGTCTAGTTTTCCAGTATTAATATCTAAACATTCTAAAATCATGATCAATTTACTAGAAATTACATAAGCCAGTGGGGTTATTTTGTTTTAAGTATGAACTTACTAAGTTTTAATATATTTTTCAGAAAACAAGACTTAAAATAGTAATTTTGCTTAATGTTGATTTAAGGATATTTAGATATTTGTACTGTTCTGCTGAAAAAACAAACAAACAAACAAACAAACAAACAAACAAATAAACAAACAAAAAAAACTTCTAATTGAAATAATAAAAAATTCTAATGGTTTCCACTACAGATACCATTAGAAACATTACAAATCATCAACTTCTAATAATTAAAACCATTACCTGTAGTGTGTTTTAGGACATATTCCTTTAGGACTTATTGGTTTTAACAAGCCACCAATAGAAGGTGACCAATTACCAGTAGAGACCAATATGGCATCATTACAGTTTCTATTTAAACCAGTACTCCTGATCCAGCAGTTGCTATTTTCGGCTGGTCTGACTCTCTTTGTGGGTTCAGCCATCAAATTCAAAAAGCTGTCCAATATGGAATGGTGGTAGCTAAAAAAAATCATCCTTTGTCTATGAAAAAAGGCATCAAACTTTTTAAATCCTGGCTTTCTTAACTCTGTAGCACTTTGCATTTAGAGAGACTTAGACACAGTCTTTCTGATAGTATTGCTGGCATTGAAGCCACCTGGAAACCCTTTTTTAATTATCTGTCAGATGTCAAGGATAGCAGTTTAAAGGTTTGACCCTTTCATTGTTTGCATGATCACCTGTGCCCACTGGCCTAAACATATGTGACCCTGGACCACAAAACCAGTCATAAGTGTAGATTTCTGAAATAAATAAGCTTTCTGTTGATGTATTGTTTGTAAGGATAAGACAGTATTTGGCTGAGATACAACTATTTGAAAATCTGGAATCTGATGGTACAAAAAAATCAAAATACTGAGAAAATCACCTTTAAAGTTGTCCAAATGAAGTTCATAGCAATGCATATTACTAATCAAAAATTAAGCTTTGATATATTTACGGTGGGAAATTTACAAAATATCTTCACGGAACATGATCTTTACTTAATGTCCTATTGGCATAACAGAAAAATCGATAAATTTGACCCATCCAATGTATTTTTGGCTATTGCTAGAAATATACCCGTGCAACATAAGACTGGTTTTGTGGTCCAGGGTCACATATATGTGTAACATTGTTAACCTATGTATAAAAGTGGGGGAACTGATGTAATTCTAATTCAATTGTAATTTTAATTTTTTTTTTCTTTTTTTTTTTTGTCTTTTTCTGTCTCTATAGACCATTTCGCTAGATGTAAACTTTAACTTTACACAAACATCACAAAAAAAATACAACCAACATAACATTTGACTGGCTGAAAATGTTACATTAGCACCTTTAAGATGTATTTGTATATGTTAATTAAAAAAAAAAAAAAAACAGGAAGTGCTTCTGGACCAGTGTTGTTTACATCTAGTGAAATGGTCTATAGCTGTTGTTGTTTTTATTATTCTGTGTTGCCTTAAGGTCAAAATAAAAAAAAAATAATAATATTTAAAAGACAACAACAACAACAACAACAACAAAAAACAGTACAATTCCCACTGTAACCAGTAAAACCATTACAAATTCTGTAACGGTTTCTGTTTTTTTTTTTTTTTTTGCAGTGTGGTATTAAATTAGCTAGTGACATCTTTTTTTACTGCTTCTACTTTTTTTTATTTATTTTTTTTTTAAAAAAACTTTTGTCTAGCTAATGTAGTTTATGGGTTAGTTTTGTGCTTATCCATTACTGTCTGAAGCCGAATACAAATAAGTAATGCCTTTAGATTGAAAAGTGTACCATTTTGTGTTTGTTTTTCCAAGGAAAGTGCTGAGGACACTAATATAAACTGCTCAGGGCAATACTAATTTAGAATATTTGACGTGACAAAATGAATATATATCTCCCTTCTCTTGCAATTATCCCGTCAATTTATCGAAGGCTGCTTTTCTGTGGCCTTCTCAGAAATGTCAGTGTTTCATTTCTCTTTTCCAGAAAGAGCCGTAAGGCAGCTGCTGTCACGGTGACATGTATTATGGATGAATGCGGCCGAGATGACTCTGTTCTGTCTTCAGTCTTCATTGTGTAGACACAATATTTGATTACATTTTGATATCTGCTTTGGGCGTGATCAACGTTCAAAAACTGGATTAGCAAAGCAGGCGTGAATTCTTAGAGCAGCGGTCGATGCAGGCGATGTTTACGCGGCGTTAGGACCCAGGGGACGTCTTCTCATTCTCACAAGGCACAATGCAATTTGCATGCGATGGTTCTGCAAGGCAAACACGGGTGTATGAGTGAAACCTAAACCACCGGAAGATCGAGGAACACACTCGCAGACACGCTTATTGGTGTAGGATCACTAACGTGATGGGAATCTTCCAGTCTTTGCCGGATGATCATCAATATCAAACCCTGTCACAGAAGACAGGCTGTGAGTATAACTAATACGAAAGGTTTATGTTTAATGTAATTAATAACCCATCACGTAATATTTGACAAACGCAGCACAATTTAACAGGAAACGTTTAGCGATATAAATGATAAATGTCAATATATATATTTTTCATAACTTAAGCACTGAGGTTCTGTAATTTACACATCAGATCTACTGTAATGCATATGTATTTACTACAATATTTAGCCTACCTGTTGGAAACTATGAAGTAGGCCTACCAAATGTTGATTTTTGGTTATCAGCACTCATAATTGCTTATGTGGACAAATAATGACAAAACTTTATGCTTACAAATTGTGGGGAGTGCATCTGGTTTAACAATGCTTAGTTGGATACCTCTTCAGACAATAAGTACTGCGTATCCTGTAAATATAATAATTTAGCCCTGTCATCGTTTACACACTCATGTTGTTCCAAAGCCATATGACAGATATGACAGAAATGCTTTCTGGCAGCCTTAATGACAGCCTCAATCACCACTTGCTTTCATCTTCTTACATGTAAGTGAACAATGACTATAATGCTATCAGTCTCTAACATCTACAGAAGTAAAGTCATATGGGTTTGAAGCAAAATGGTGAGTAAATGATGACAGAATTTTGTATTTTTGGTTGACCAATCTTTTTAAGGTTACTGGATGACTCATGTGATAATTCATAATTCAGTTAGTAGAGTAAGTCAAACAACAGCTATGTGTGTGAGGCATCTTAGAGAAGTTTCAGCAGTTGTGTTAACTTCACACATTGTGCATGATGCCAGCTGGTGAGTCATCACCTTCATTATTTTCATTCTCTTTCAGTTTCACTGGAGCAGATCGCAATTCTCCACAATCGTTTTAAGCAGCTCAGCCAAAACGAGGAGACATTACGGTAATCTGCAAGTGTTTTGTGTGGGAGATCATTCCTCAGAATTGTTCCTGCCTGAGTATTGCAATAGAATGGCTGTTCAGAATGCCTTTCAAGAATCAAACCTGTTATGCTGGTACTGACTAGTAGAAAAGTCATTGTTATGATTGATTTATGTGTCTGCGTAGGTGGTTTGGTAGGTTTTGCCACATATGATCATACAAAAGTATATACAGTACATACAAACAAACAAACCATTATGCCTGCCTTTACTTGTCAAACTTAATTGTTTTGCATTCTGATTTAAAGGAGAGATGATCTCAAAACAATTCAAGACCTGGAAAGCAACCCAATTCGGTCACAGATTATAGAAGCTTTCTTCGATAGAAGGTTTGTACTAGTTTATATACTGTATATGTTTGGTATTAATAGTGACAAGAATTATGCAATTCTTGAAATCATACCCTACTACCTCCGAGTTTGAGACTGCATTCATTAAAAACATCAATAATGTCAGTGGCACTGTCTTCATTCAAAACGGATGTGAAACAACACCTTTATAGTAAAGAGAAGTCTTGTTTTACTGTGTGGTTTTTACTTTTTTATATGGCTAGCATCTTTGGAAACGTAGCTTTTGTGGCTCAATAAGTTTTCATGATGATTTTCAAAATATATATATAATTCACAGTCTTTTTTAGAAAATAAATATTTAAATTTGCAGTATGCAGTGATTGGAATAATGGCGTTAAAAAGGGTCATGAAACCCCCATTTCAGCACTGGTTCACCACAGTTTTGAAAAATGCTGCAAAAGTGGGCGTGGTGCGCTGCGGAGCAGAGGGGGGAGAGGGGCGAGAGTGAACTTCAGGTTCAGACTGTTTAGACGATTTCATTTCGCTTCCATTGAGTTAACAACACAAATAAATGCACAGGCATTTGCACTCTGCATCGAAAACATGTATATGAACGCGCTGTTGCACCTCCATTAATTTTGTGGCGTTTATAATCCTTTAGATGGGTTACGTCAAGGAGCTGTAAAAACCGCTATTACACTGAATCGCGTTTGTGCTGAACTCTTACAAAGCAGTCTCTCTCGATCCATGGACATTTCTCTCAGTTACTATATGCAGTCTCACAGCCTGAAGCGTCTGTCATAGCAAATCAACACAGGCTGTGGTGAATAATTAGACGAAGCGTCTTCTCATAGGATAAGAAAACGCCGCCTCATGAATAATTATGAGACACCGGGGCGTCATCGATGTACTATAGTCCGTTGCCACGTCACGAACTGTGACGTCAGCACAATGTAGATTTTAAACCCGGAAGATGGAAAATAGTGCAAAAAAGCTCAAAATTAACCAGTATTCTCCAACAATAAAAATTAACAGATGCTAACATTGTAATCTATGATGTGCAACACAAACACCTCTGCTAAAATCTCAGAAAAAGTAGTCCAGGGTTTCATGAACCTTTAATAACGGCATTACTTTTTCAGTAAGCAGTAATCAAACTATTACTGTTGCTGATACTGACAATAAAATGCGGCTTTACTATAATTGAGCTGACTGAAGCGGTTTTTGTCGGAGTAGGCTCTCCCTCAGCCATTAGCCTTTTTCACGGTCTGCGTTCGGAACCCGGAAGCATCGAATAGTTGTGTAAATTAACTTCCGCTGTAGCCTGTATGAATGGCAATGCCCATAGCAATAGCACGGGATGGTTGTGATTTATTAATGAGCAATGGACTACTTGCACAACTACTTCCGCGTTCTACTTGTTAGGGCTCAGGAGTTTCCGGTTAGCGTTCAGCGCACCTACATACAGACAGTTTCTCATTAGAACGCAGATTATTACTACATTTTAGGGCTGGATTTTCTTTAAAAAATAAATAAATAAAAAAATTAATCATATTCTCTGCATTAACATGAATCATCTTCAACCTGCTGAAATGTTACTATAAATATATTTCCCTTCAGTATGTGCATTCTAAATAATTAATAAATATATGTCCCCTCTAACCTGCCTTTTTGTTTTTTATAAGTATTTTCTTTTACTGATTTACATATTTCATACCTGATGAATGTACAGTTTTAAATTAGTTTGACTAATAAACACCCTTACGAAAATTAACCATAGTTTTACTATAGTAAAAGTGCCGTTTTTTTTTTTTTTTTCACCATTTGTATACAACACTTTTACTACAAATAGCCTACCATCGTTAAACTATGGACAGTGTAGTAAAACCCGAGTTAATTTGTGGTTATATGGTTCAATTGCAATTTTTGGTTTTATTTGTAGTAAAACCATAGCTAATTTGTTTGTGTGCGTTGGAGCTCTTATTCCGAGTCCATATTGCTTATTCCATCGTTTAAAATGGCTGAATGAATGTGTGGTAACTGCCTTTTTTAACGAAGTTAAATTTAAAATCATTTAAATAATTTTTAACTGTAACACGCTGACAGTGCGACTATTGAATATTCATATTTCGGCAATAGGCTACATACAGTGAAATAATGACAGAATAGTGACTAACATATTTAATACAAATAAATAAAGGTTCATCATGATCTTATTTATCACATCTCACAAAATGTAGCGTCGCGCTTAGGCCACTATAGAGCACTGACACCCTGTGGTGAACAATCACGTATGATTACCAGCCACTGTTTTCTTAGATCGGTTTATGTTGGATTAAAACTTACATGTTTTACGTTAAAATGGAAGATTACATATATGGTAGGGGATCGTCTAAGGTTAAATAGATTGTTTTAACTGATAATCTGCCCGCGGCTGCACGTTACTGGAGAAATACTCGGAATATACACAGTTTTAATTCTATTTTTAATGTTATTGTTTTTATTATTGCGCAATGCAATATTGTTATCATATAAACACCTGTTGAACGTCAATTTTATTGCTCTTTAATGTGAAGTGTTGTTTGTATGCTATTCTTGCATTTTTTTTAAAAAAAGCTGGTCTGTCTCTTAGGTATTGTGCATACGCAGCTTTTGCGCTCCCATTTAAATCATGAAATGTGCGTCGGAATATCAGGACAACATTTTTCCTCGTTTCGTCATACCTGATTAATGATTGGAAACTGTGTTTAATGTGTTTTGATGAAACATCTATGATGAATTGTTCATTAATAAATCACAACCATCCGGTGCTTTGGGCACTACCATTCATACAAGCTACAGCGGAAGTTATTTTACACAACTATTCGACGCTTCCGGGTTCCGAACGCGCACCGTGAAAAAGGCTAATTGGACATGCAAAGCTGCACATCGCGTCACCTTGCATACTTCTTCTGATAATGATTTGCAACGGTCGCTTTGTCGCGTCCAGTGTAGACAGACTTTAGCTGTTGCAACTGTCACGTCCAGTGTAGACACGGTGTCAGCCTGTCTTCTTCCAGAAACGAATAGTAGCTGAGATGAACTTGACGAATATTCACCTTGAGGTGATGTGGGTGTTTATGTCCGCGTGTTTCATGTGGATGTTTAAAATTCCCATGATAGTATGTTCCTGCACAACTGGAGGCTGCCGTTTCAGGACCACAATTCTAGGACCACATTTCTAGGAGGAGACCTGAGTCAAGCATAAAACAAAAACTATTTACTATTAACACTACTCTATGTGTGTTACACATCAGATGTGAATCGCTGTGCTGCGGCTAATGAACTGAAGTCTTGCAAAGATACAATTTAAAACCAGAATATATATATATATATATATATATATATATATATATATATATAAAATATACATATATAAATTAGGTTAAATATTTTAAAAACGGGTTACCAATGGATTATGTTAAGGGTTTGGAGTTGGTTAGGACAATAATTAAGTGTATAATAAATAAGTGTAATTAAACAACTACATATTTATTTAAAAAATAATAATATACAGAATTGAATAGCAAGCACTATCAATATGAGATGCTAATGCTTACATATATAGAACAAATAAATGAAAAAAAAAAAAAAATATATATATATATATATATATATATAAAAACTATAGGGTCCTAGAAATGCGTTCCTGAACACCCTTCTCTTAAAATCTGAAAATCGGAGCCGCTTGTGGGCGTGATTACATTAGAGATAGTGAGTTTAGATTGTAAAAACTAGAGCTCGCGTTGGTATCATACGGATTACTTTATCAGGGAATATTTGTTTTCGACGTGACTTCATTTAAAAGTAGACATTTTTCAAGCTTTCTATACATATTTTTCTCATGTCTATAAGGCAGGGATTCCCTGAGATTCAGGTTGTTTTATTTACGTGTCTGTGAAGAGAAGTGACGGAGACCGAGACGGCAGAGAGAACACTCTGTTTATTTTCTTTACAAAAGCACAGTTGTGTTGTTTTTATGACTATACACAAGTAAAAATTGACTTTGCAGTTTAAATGATATAACATGATATTTATACCCTGGAAGATGTCTCTCACATGGTCCCGCAGCAACATTAAAATAGTGTAACTAGTTACTAGAAGCTAGTAACTATAACTATAGCTCAGCAGAACTGTTGCTATGGAGCAATAATACATTACTATCCCCACTTGTTCTTCACAGGAACTTCCAGAAGGATGGTGTGGGATCTGTGGAAGAAATTGGTTTTGAGGAATTCCTTACCATCATGTCGTACTTCAGAGCACCAGCCCATCATATCACAGAGGAACAGAGAGAAGAAATGAGAAGAGCCAAACTGCGCTGTAAGGGCATGCGGAAATTATATTCAAAACATTCTGTGGAAACTAGGACACTTCGAGATAAAATACCAGTCAACTGAGCCGTAAAGTCACAACAGTAATGATACAATACTGTCTCTTTCTTAATAGTCCTCTTCAACATGCATGACACCGACAATGACGGAACTATAACACTGGAGGAATACAGACATGTAAGAAATTACCCATTTTTGAGTATTTAAATCATTTATGAAAAATATGTTTACATGTGGGTAGTTCATGATTATCTTCACAGATTATCAGGAGTGTTGTGGTCTCTGTTTTTTAGGTAGTAGAGGAGTTGTTGTCCCGTAGTGGAGCTCTTGGAAGAGAGACAGCTAAGGGCATTGCAGATGCTGCAATGCTGGAGGTTGCCAGTATCTCCGTAGGTCGCATGGTATGTTATTTAGACATTGCATGGAGTAACAAAGACAATATATCAATATCGTATCAATATATCTGTAAAATGAATTTTTCCCACCCGATCAAACCCCTAATCACTTGACTTTTTGTATTTTTAGAATTAGAGAAAAATAAATAAATGAAAATACGTACAAACAAACTGTATATACATAAATATGTTATCTTTTGATCGGTATATCGATCCATTCATCTATCCATTTATAATGATAAATAATTTTGTCCTTGGTTGGATGTCCCCATATGGAAGATTTATTTCACTCCTGGGGACAAATTTGTCCCCAAAGCTTTGATAAGTATGTACACACACACACACACGTTTGTTTTTGTGGGGACTTTTCATAGACTTCTATAGTTTTTATACTGACCAAACGATACCGTTTATCCCCTCACCCGACCCTAACCCTAAACCTACCCCTTACAGAAAACCTGTTTGCATCATTACATTTTCAGATAAACATCATTTACTATTTTTAATCATTTTTTTACATTTCAGTCAAAAATTTCAGGTTTTACTATCCTTGTTGGGACATTTGGTCCCCACAATGTAGCAAAAACAAGTAGACACACACACACATACACGTTTACTTAGCTATCTAAATGAGAAAATTACATAGACTTCTGTTGTTTTTATATACAGAAGGTTATACAGTTTCTAACCTAAACCTACCTCTAACTCAAACTTAACTAATTAAAAAACAAAACAAAACAAAAAACAGTTTTACAAATGAGGACGTCTCCAAAGGGAGGTTTTTGGAGATTTTGTCAGGTTTTGCTCCCTTTTGGATACAAATTTGTCTCCAAAATATGGTTAAATAGGTATACAATCTCTTGCTGATCTGTCTGTTTGCTTCTTTTTTTTTTTTGTTTTTATTTAGGCACCTGATGAGTTCTACGAAGGAATTACATTTGAGCATTTTTTGAAGGTTTGTCAATTTGTCCATTTATATGCACAAGTCATATGGTTCAATTTAACATTTGGCTATTTTCTTTCAGGCAAATATTCTGTTTTGCATTGCATTAAACATGATCACATGCCACATGTGTAAACGTTGTATAATTTGCCTAACTGTTATAACCTGTTTCGCTCTCTTTCTTGGGTTTCCTGCTCAACAGATTCTTAAAGGAATTGAAATCGAGACGAGAATGCACATTCGCTTCTTAAACATGGACACGACTGTTTTGTGCAAGTAACATTGTCTAAATTCTGCCGGTTAAAATGTAAATGTGAAATAAGCACTTTATTAGATAAGGCTGGATTAGAATGGTTTGGATAGATCTCTAGTTCTATGAACTATTTGTAGGGTGCTTAGAATATGTGTTTTACAAAAGTTGGAAACCAATAAGAAAAGTGTGCGTTGATATATGAAACTCCTTGCTTTGCATGCAGAATTATTATGTAATTATGGAATGATAGAATTAAAACTATGCAGGCATTTATTTATTTATTAATTTTATGGAATTTTTGTAATTATATCCTCTTTATTCTAAAATAACCTATATAATACCCTACTATTCTAAAAAAAAAAAAAAAGAAAAAAAAAGTTGAATGCTTATAACCAAATGCAATCAAAATATATTTTCACTGATATACTATTACTACTGAATAGACCAATCATATTATTAACACTGTGATATAGCAGTAGCAATATTTTGTGTGCTTTTTTATGTGCAATCCTAATAAATTAGAACTGAACTTGAATCCACAGTCTCAAAAAAAGAACTGCAGTTACTCCTATCAACCAGCAGATATTGCTAATGTCACGGCTTTGTTTATGTCAGTCGCTCTAGAAATACTCAGGTACTTGTACAACCAACAAGCATGTTTCAGCATGTTCTTGCAAGGGCAACTAGAAGTGTATCAACAAACATTACATTACAAATAATACAAAATATATTATAAAACATTTAATGACACTATGACAGTGATAATCTGTAACTGCTAGTGGACACCAAAGACCTTTAATCATTATCAGCAGCCACGTATAGTCAACAGACCTTGAGACATAGAGCAGAAGTTGTGCATGGATTGTACAGATGTAGGTTAAACAGTAAAAAAAAGAAACATTTTAATTTCAAAAATGAAACTGGCATTTACTCTGTGAAAGTGCAAAAATGTCTCAAATTAATGTTTCTTCTGCTAACCTTAAAAAGGAAAAAAAAAAAGACTGTACATGCACCAACTGTGTATTGAATCAACCTGCAACTTGCATTTACCACAATAAAACGGTATTTTGCAGCACTGAAAAATTTTGTGATGCACTGCTGTTTTTTTTCCCCTGAAACGATTCAAAGCATTTCTCAGATCTCTTCAGTATTTGACGGTAAAAAGACGATGATCACTTTCATATTTCATGTGAAAGTGTCAAGTGAGGTTGCCAGTGCTAGACAGGAAAGAAGTTCTCACACAAGCACCTGTTTTGATTGTATGTTGTTTGATTAGGGGGTCTTCCCCACCACAAGCTGCCACTGAAAGACTCTACGACCCACTACCCACTTTTTTTCTGTTTCATGAAAAGATGTGCCACTCCCTTGGTTTGCTAGTAAGCAGGGCACCGCTACAAAAGCCCCATCTGTGTTTCTGCAGAAATCAACTTTTCATACACCAGGAAGTTTGATGCATTGTTTCATATCAAATATCACTGGGGTTGTTTGCTACCGATGTTTTGCAGCTTTTGTTTTGCACAACTTCAGGACAGACGTTTCCAGGAAAATTAAGCTGCTAGAGATTATTATGAAAAATGTGCTGATTGGAGAAGTTTAAAAACTCCTGACATTAGACTTAGAACTATAGTGAAAAATACTATGCATGATGTACTGTAAGAGTTTGGTGGATCTCAGGATAATGTTGCCTGCATAAACACATATTCCACCAAAAAGTATTGTGGAATGTAACTTGTCCAGAATGGAATACTTCTGTTTTTTTTCCCATTGATAAAAGTTTTTTAGCATCAATTACAATTACAGGGTCTAAAGCTTTAGCCATTTACTTTTTCAACACATTTTCACCCTGCCAAATGATATGATAGAATGGATGGACAGCAATTTTTAGCCATTTTACCATCTGGTGTTTTGATGTATAAATATATGTTTGTTAGATGCCAGGGGAATGTTACCTGCATGAAAAGTAAGAAGGCATGAAATCCTGTACAATGTTTTATCAGTGTAGACTATAGGGGTGCCCAAACTTGGTCCGGGATGGCCGGTGTCCTGCAGAGTTGAGCTCCAACCCCAATTAGACACACCTGAACCAGCTAATCAAGCTAGGCATGCTAGAAACTTCCAGGCAGGTGTGTTGAGGCAAGTTGGAGCTAAACTCTGCAGGACATCGGCCCTCCAGAACTGAGTTTGGGCACCCCTGGTGTAGATACTGGTGATCAAATTGTATCACAAACATCTTTGCACTGTGCACTGCTTTTGGTATACACTGAGCTCTTGTATTTTTATGGCCACTGAATACAGGATGCTTTACAAACAGAAGGCCTCATCTTATTGAGGTTACATCCTTCCTAGTTCAGTTCTTCTGCGGCTTGTAGGCTAGAGTCTTTCACAGCATTAAATTCTTAAATGAGATAGACTAGCAAGTGCATATAGCTACATCATAAAAGTTTCCTGCCCAGTGGTCATAGCACGAAAATTCTATTAAAATTGTAATTTGAAAAGATACATTTATAGGATTAGTTCACTTCCAGAATAAAAATTTCCTGATAATTTGCTCACTGCCATGTCATCCAAGATGTGCATGTCTTTCCTTCAGCTGAAAAGAAATGAAGGTTTTTGAGGAAAACATTCCAGGATTTTTCTCCATATAACGTTAGTGGACTTCAATGGTGGCCAGTGGGTTGAAGGTCCAAACTGCAGCTTCAAAGGACTCTACATGATCCCAGCTGAGAAATAAGGGTCTTATCTAGCGTAATGATTGGTCATTTTCTAAAAAAACAAAAACAAACAACATTTATATATTATTTAACCACAGATGCTCATCTTGCACTAGCTCTGTGATGCGCATGCATGTCTTCACACATTGCGTAATCATGTTGGAAAAGTCATGCATGCTTAGTTCTTCATCTGTGTACTTGGGTTAAAAAAAGGTAGGTTAAGACGAAAAACTCCAATTTATTTTTTCCTCCAACTTCAAAATCCTCAGACATCTTTGTTTAAATCTTTATTTGCATGTTCGCTTTGAAAACACTGGGTCGGTACTTCCGGCTACATCACATGTGCATGATTACATAATGCATTAGGTCAAGCTATAGTGCAAGATAAGCATTTGTGGTTTAAATATACAAACTGAATTTGTTTTTTTTGTTTTTTGTTTTTTTTTCAAGAAAATGACCGATCGTTTCACTAGATATGACCTTTATTCCTTGGATGGGATCGTGTAGAGCCCTTTGAAGCTGCATTGAAACTGCAGTTTGGACCTTCAGCCCACTGGGTCCCATTGAAGTCACTATATGAAGAAAAATTCTGGAATATTTTCCTTAGTAACCTTAATTTCTTTTGGACTGAAGAAAGAAAGACATGAACATCTTGGATGACATGGCGGTATCAGTAAAATTTTTATTCTGGAAGTGAACTAAGCCATTAAGCACATATGAAAAAAGATAGTATACGTATTATTTAGCAAGCCTGTAACAATCTAAATCAATGATTAAAAAAAGTATTTTTGGCAAATCCAGGAAATTTATCATAGAAATATAATGATTTCTAAAGTTTGTGACTCTAATTGCACCACCTATGGTGGGGTTTCCATAAAACTTTGCATGCTTGTTTAGAATCGTTTGTCGTGTGTGTTCACCTTGGCTAATTGGCCAAGCCTTTTTAAAAATGACCAGGTTATAGCTAACCAAAGTGTAAAGTTCAAAGTTTTTTTTTTTTTTAAATGATTATTGACTTAAAGAGCCCAGAGAAATATACTGCAATAGTTTTGTTGAGATTGGGCAAAACACACTTTATATTAAAAATCTTTATATTAAATGCCTTTCTATTAATAGAATACATTATGTACAGTTTAGCATTATGTGATTCATTTACAAACAAAAAGAAAACAATGCTTTCATCTCCATTTTTTTTCCATCTTGCATCATATAATGAAATGTCTGCAACATTCATTGACTCTTCTGGCACTGCTAACCTGAGTGTTGTGCCGGGAAGGACTTCCACTGATTCAGTACGACAATCCCTCTAAATGTTTAATTGAGAAGAGTGTAAAAGACAATGCTTTTTCCAGTTGAATGTTATAATAGCAAAATAAAATGTTTAACAAAATGGGGGAACAATGCTGACAAAGCATTTTTTTGTTCTTGTCCCTGTTTTTCCTGAAAAACGTTGCCATGCAGAACTTGACCTATAATGAATCTTCCTACTTCTATTTCCACAGAAGCGTGTGACTAGGGCAAAGTGCCTGAGGTAGCAATTTTTTTTTACGGCAATCACCCACTTACAACATCTAATTGATATATCAAATTAAACATATTAAACACTGATACCATATATCTTTAGTGATGTTGTTTTGCATGTTGTATGGTATGATATGGCATTATGATATTACTATTGTGATATAACATTACTGTTTCTGCTATGATTTCATTGCTATTTAAAGTGTCAGCAATATGCTGAATGGAAATGAAGAAGCACTTTTGAATTTCCATGTGTGCAACTTTGCGACATTTGTACAGAGAATAAGAACAAGAACAGACGTTTCTTTCTGTTTCATTTATTTTGAAGGTATGAAGGCAAGGTCATTTACGTACATTTACGTTATCATGACGTACTGTACATACTGGTGTCATATAAATAAATATCAAAATATATACATACATTCATAATCACAACAATCACAGAAAGCATTCATAGTTGTGCTGAGTGAAATGTATAGACCATAGTCTGTTAAATATATAGGGAATGGCTTGAGATTCACTCACATGGACACAAACACATACTCATACCTTGTGACAGGGGAGACGGCTAGTCAGTTTTTTCCCCCTTTCTGATGTGGTGAAATGAGTGCGTCATTATGGGCTGATATCAGTCTCTTGCACTTCCTGTCTTCTAAAATAATCTCAACTGAAGGCTATATCTCAGACAGTACATATACATCTTACTAGGTTATTCAGATCATGCTATAGACGTTAGCATCGACCACAAAAGCCAATATGGCTAACGTGTAACATCACAGCTATTTACTGCAAATTTCTTTGTAATCAAAACAGTTGCCTTTGACGACATACATAACATCATAGGGTGTTGTTAAGAAATCCTGAGTAACTAGAGTGGTTTTGAGCCTTCTTTCTTGCAGGGCAAATGACATCACATCCAGTCATACTGCATATAGTTTTGATGACAGTTTTTGCTTCATAACTAAATCAAATGAAAATAAAGGAACCATGACAAGCTGGCCAAATAAGATTATCCATTCTTGTCAAAATGGAAGAAAAAAAATAATTTTTATAACTTAACTTTTTTGTCCAAATATATGGATAAGACAGTTAGGACAAAAATAAATTATATTAATAAATATATTAACAAAAAACATACTCTGGACATCGGTTCAACGGTTATGGATGTATAAAAATAAATATGAATAAATTACGTTAATATTGTTTTATGTCACGGAACACATTTTAGTTCCTCAAGAACGTTTTTTTGGGCCTTCTTCTGCACAGTTTCCCCTTAAGAGACTTCTGTTCTTGAACTGCTTGTCTAAGGAGCTCCTTAAGCCGAGACAGGACAATGCATCCATAGGCTTTCTGCTGGAAAACATTTTGCGCAGGGGGAATTCCTGTTGGCCTTTCAGCTGGCTCAGGAATGGGTATATTTGGCTGCAGGATTTGTAAGATACAGTTCACCCTCAGAGCAATGTGGCGAACACGTGTAATCATCATGTTAAGCCCCTCTGCCACGGGGTTGGTTGGAGGATTCAAGTCTTTCTGCTGCTCCATCACTGTCCTCATGTGTGGTAGAAACTCTTTCAGGTGGGTGTAAACACTCAAGATGCGCTCCGATATGGTCTGGCCAGTGACTGTAGATACTGGAACATTGTCCATTTGCATATCACAGATCAGGTCTGCAGAATCTCCTTGACTGGCTTTCTGAATGAGAGAAGACAAGAGTCTATAAGAACCCTAGTTCTACAAAAAGAAATAAATATCTTGATTTTTAGTTGTTTTGTCCTACATCTTTTCAAAGGAGATTTACCCATCCCCAATGTCATCCAAGATGTTCACGTCTTTCTTTCTTCAGCTGAAAAGAAACGTTTTTTGAAGAAAACATTTCAAGATTTAGTAAGTCCATATAGTGGACTTCTATGGTGGCCAACGGGATGAAGGTCCAAGCTGCATTGAAACTGCAATTTGGATGTTCAACCTATTGGCCACCACTGAAGTCCACAATATGGAGAGAAATCCTGGAATGTTTTCCTAAAAAAAAATTAATTTCTTTGCGGCTGAAGAAAGAAAGACATGAACGTCTTTGATGACATGGGGGTGAGTAAATTATCAGAAAATTATCAGACTCCTTTAGGTCATCTTGAGGCCCCCTAGTGGGCCTGGTTAAGAACTGAAACTGGTTTTTAAAAATAAACCCACTCTATGACGCCTAGCCCCATTCAGTGTCACGACTGTCTTTTGCATGACCCACATACGACCCATATCTAAAATTAACTATTCTTCTGAAAGACTCATTTCCACATTTTATGTCTATTCATGTACAGTATATACTATCAAACAGCTAAATTTACAGTTCCCACACAATCCCACCCACTCTTGAAACAGCCAAGTTTTGTGAATGGAAGGAGTCACCTCACTGTATGTGGAAACCACCCAAGCAACTGTTGACCATATTAGGCTTACATTGTCAGGGCATCTCTTCTTTGTTGTACCAATCACAACTGATTCAGGACCACTGACGTAAACGTCATTTGCAAGGTTAACGATTATACTTTCAAAAACATAACAGAAACATACAAAAAGAGAGTACTTACATATATTTCTAAGAACTCTGTCGTCTTCTTACTCATTAACCGAGTGAGCTTCAGACTATGGTGAAGATTCTGGCTGCAGTTTTCATATTTGCATGACATTGCTGGATGCACTAACTCAACGGCAATCAAGATGAGGATAGGGAGGATTATTCCTAAATAATCATAAAAAAATGCAATTAAGTCACGTTCCACAAATCAAAAAACTAAAAACATATTCATATTTTATGGTGCACCCTTTTTTAGTTTCACATTCACTGGAGTCAGAATGAGCAAATGTCCATCATCAAGTGCACATATATATAATCAGTATACATGTAAAACAATCAAATGCAACATACTTTAACAAATATGCATGCTTTGTTTATGTATATTGCAACTGGGTTAGTAATCAAATCACAGCATTAACAATGTTTGACCACTGGCTGTAAGCATATTGTTATGTGTGCAGCATGGCTGTAATACTTACTGAATTTTGCTTGTGATCTCTGAGATAGGCAGACCATGTTCCTAACATGACAATTCATTCTCCGTTCACAGGCAAAGTTTCAAACTGGTCATGATCACAACTCTGAAAAAGTTTTTAAAGACTGAAACCACACATTGTCATTGGAAGGAAATGACGTGGCCAGCTTTCTGAGGCAACAAGAGTTCCCAGAATTTTTTTTTTCTTTTTGCGTCTTCATTATCACATGTACTATGTGTAATGTTCCCTCCTTCTTTAGTTACCACCCAGTTTTCATGTAGTTGTGTCTCCTTGTGTGATGCAGAGTCTGGATAGGTTGAGCAATGTCTTTTTTTTACAGCTAATTACGTCTGATGTCAGATAAGTGCAAATGTCATGAGATTTTACTCTTACCTTTCATATCTTAAAAAGATTTTTATGTTGCACAATGTGACATGACCCATGAATTTCTCATTTTATGTATGTATTTGGGACAACATTAATAAGTAGATTACTTTTACATAGGTATACCCTTGATTTTTTGGATCACACTTTTCACACTTTTTTTTTTTATTACGTTTATTCATTTAGCAGACGCTTTTTTTATCCAAAGCGACTTTTATCATGTTCAGTCAATGGCTCTAAATTCTCTAACAGCGCTCTTCCACCCTTGCTCTGAACTCTGTGCCCGTTGGTTCAACAGGAAGTGGTCTTGTAATAGGAAGGTAGTTTCTCAATACCAGATTTCACTGATACCTTTCGATCTTTTGACGCAAAAGCACGAAGCTGGGAATTTCAGCCACCTATCAGCTTCAGACAAGGAAGGAAGATGACGGACTTTGCTGTGATTTGATTCAACATCTGTGTGATGCAATTGCATTTTTATTGCATGCAGAATGACTAAAGTGGACAAAAACATGCATCTGATGTTAAATGAGCTAAGCTTTGTTTTGACCTCATATGACTCAGGCCTACAAGGGAAATCCCAAAGCCAAAAATTAAGAACTTGCACAAATTCACTATAGTGCCCTAATTAAAGGCTGATCTCACAGCCACATCTGTAAAAATACATTTATATGCTTAGACAAATAAATGTAATTTCTTGGGTAAGAAGTATGTCTGTTCATGCATAAGCATGACACTGATGTGGTAAGTCACAGGGGAAATCAGTGTCTTCTCAGCAAAACACAGGTAATAGTCGCCTAGTACGTGGTACTTTCCACAATTCTTACCAAAAAACATGCACTATAGGTAAAGTGTCGTGGGAATGAGGGTGTGTTGGATTTGCCCTTTTATGCTGACTGTGGTCACTTTCCCCCGTACTCGTATTGTTGTTTTAACATCATGGGTTTTCGATGTGGGTGTCTTGAGAAGAGTAAAGGGGTACTTTCTACCCCCTTCTAATGTTTATCAGCTTCAGCCAACTCGTTGGAAGTGTGACTGTGAAAATTCAGCAGTATTTGCGCAGACAGTTCTGCATTATATATTTGGGACGAAAAGATCAAAGACAATTTTTCAAAACCTCTAAACCACACAGGAAATGCTTTACTTGACAGCCTAAGGAAATCCCCCAATCTCCTGTGTGTATTTCTTATAATTACCTGTTTAGGCTTTTTAGTCTAAACTCAACTCAAAAAAAAATTACATAGGATCTGACCTTGTTTCAACGGAGCTAAGAATAATGATAGTTTCTAACAAGGGAACATAGCTCGGTATAATTCAATGAGGGGAATCCTGATATTGTGCAGGAAGTGTAAAAACAGGACAACAGTTGTCATGTTATCGATATGGGTGTTTAAAAGTGCAACCACTTAAGTTTACCTAGTTATAGAGTGTTAATTGACGATTTTGCTGGCATTTGCAGTATAATACAAAATGTATGAATGAAATGTAAAAATGTGCAGGATATCGCTCTTGGTTTATTATGATTATGACTCGACCAGTTGCATGCAACTTGCTCCATGTAAAATAGCTTCCAGGACGACACTAATTGTGAGTGTACGTAATTTGAATCACAATTATCCAAGGCGCTATTGATTTCATGACATGTACAGCTTTTTTAATTAGCAGAAAAAATCACTAAGTGCACCTTTAAGTGTGTAGAGTTGGAAACGTTAAAAGTTTACAGCGCGTGCACGCGCACACGTTCTTTCCGCTGATTGCCCGTGGTAGGCATTGCGTAACTCACTCTATCCCACCGGATCTGTTTGCTTCCTCCTCCTCCTCCTCCTCGTCGTCCTCCTCCTCCTCCTTCTTCTTCTGCTCAGGAAGTGCAGCCGCTAGTCTGAAGAGAGGCTCCGGACTCCCGCTCTCGCCGTACCGAGCGACTGGCGCGTCATCCATCGCGATGCCCTGCCTGCTTTTGCAGGCGCCCGTGAGCGACATACGCCAGTAACAGATGAAGGGTGAAGAGGATGCGCTGGAAGCAGCAGGCTGTATGCGGGCAGCAGGGAGACGCAGCAGCGGCATCATCCTCATCCTCAGCATCAGCAGCAGGGCGCTCGGTTAGCGCCCACCCCCACTCACTTCGTCTTTTCCTCCCCCCCTGCAGAAGCATGCTTGCGTGAGGGATGAGGCTGGAGACAGGGACATCAGGCCAGAGCTGCGGCCTTCTTCTTTTCACAAGAGCCGGGCTCGCCATCATCGCAGCAGCAGCATCCGCCAACGCTTTGCCATCATCACACCAGCATCTTTGGTAGGCAGCCTATCTCTCCTCTTCCGCTCGCCGTTTTTGCATAAGAAATGCAGGCCTGCCATGGTCATCCACTCAACCCCACATCAGTAGCCATGGCAACCACATCCTGTTAATAAGCGCTTTTTCATCCCCCCTATGTCTTTCTGTCTCCGGAGCGCAGGCTTATTTTACGCTTCGTTTTTGTTGTAGTAAAAATATTCATTTTGTTGTGATTCGGAGCTCTTTTCTAGAGCTGTACATGGTGTACAGTGTTTTTTCTCTCTCTCCACATATATAGATCCTTTCCAGAATGCAAACTAAGTCAGACGTTTTTTATACTGTATAGATAGAGTTTTAGTCTATCATTAAAACAACATATTTGCGTTCATATATGCATTTTGATTCAGTCAGTGATTATAGTCATTATATTTTACACAGGCACAATGTGTTCAGCCCATCAAGATGAAGCTGATTAGCTCTGAAATTATGTTTTTCTTGAATGTAAAATCATATGAAAATACTAATAGTAAAAGGTGAAATATATGCCCCTGGTAAAAAATATTGAGGTCTTCCCTATTTATGAGATCTAGCCTCCATACGTGTTTAAAACCTGTTTTGCTGAATGATATGTGTAAGGCAGGCTTCATAATACCTGGTAGCTGACATGTGCTGATTTTATTTTATTTTATTTTATTCAGAAATTTGCTATTTTTTAAATAATTTGTATGCATGAAGCTTTTTTATGATCTCATATTAAATGACATGGAATATTTTTACTATCAACATGAATTTGCCACACCACATGATTATTTATAATGTGATTAAAAACAGTGAAACACCAAACCGGGAAATCGCAATATATCATTTACTTTTCTTTTTGCGTGCTTATCAATTTTAACCTAAAATTTTGGTATTGCTAAACACATTATCCATCAACTTTTTATGTATTCAGTAGCTCCTGTTGTCCAAAGTTTTAGACATGGATGTTTCTTTTAATTCTAATCAATTAAAAAAAAAAAAAAATATATATATATATATATATATATATATATTTTTTTTTTTTTAATTGATCCATTCTGTAATCTCATGCTAGTTGTGAGCAAAAAAGTAAATATTTTATAGAAAATTTAAAGGTCTAATATATCAAACAATGCAGATCGTTATATACATAATTGCTCTGATGGGGCCAATAAACTGCACAATATACTGTACAAGATGAGATGTACGCTCATTTTTATTGGTTATATAATAATTTACATATGGTTACATGTTTTTAAATTTTTTTAAATTATGAATAAATAATAATATTAAAGAAAAGACAACTCACTTATTTTACAGAACTGGTCATTAAAATGTCAAAGAAAATGTCAAACTTACAGCTATCTCAAAATCCTACATCTTCCCTCAGTTTCACAGACAAGGCTTAAGCCTAGCCCCTGACTAAAATGTAAGTCTGAGCTGTTTCAACTGAAAGAAACTTGCACCGATTGATCTTGAAATATGTCAGTGCCCTTGTTTTGTCTCTAGATGCACACCAGTAATATTTTTGATCACACTTTATTTCAAGGTCCAGTTCTTGCTATTAACAAACCATTAACAACTACTTTTGCCTCAAAAACTCCTCAAAAATAGTTGTTAAGGTCAGGTATTGGGTAGGATTAGGGATATAGAATATAGCCATGCAGAATAGGTGCTTTATAAGTACTTATAAACAGCCAATATGTTAATAATAGGCATGCTAATAAGTTATTAGCTAATAGTGAGAATTGTTCCCTATACTAAAGTGCTATCATGTTTTTTCTAAGGCATGTTTAAAAAAATTACTTTAAAATCCTAATTGAACTATGGCCTTGTCCTGGCTTAAGATAAGCCCCGTCTGTGTAACCGGGCCCTTATGTTTTAAAAGATAAAAAAAGAAAAAAAACTTTTTCTTGCTTGGCTTACCTGACCTTTGACCTTAACACACTGTGTGTTTGCAGGTCAGTGAGGAGATCCAGGAGCATGAGCAGGAAGTTGTGTGGCGCGAGCAGATGTCAGGGTATAAGCGCATGCGGCGGCAGCACCAGAAGCAGCTGATCGCCCTGGAGAACAGGCTAAAGGCCGAGATGGATGAGCACAAGCTCCGGCTACAGAAGGAAGTGGAGACCCAGGCCAATAACACCTACATTGAACTGGAGCGGCTGGCCAAGAAGCAAGCTGCACAACTGGACAAGGAGGTGTGTGCTCTTACTTTACACATTGTGGACAGGGCTGTGAAAAGTTTACAAGGTGTCACATTTATATGGTGAACATGCAGTCGGGTCCAAAGGTTGAAGACATTAAAACCATTAAAACCCTGGAACGAAAAATCAAATTTGAACTTGGAGATAAACAGAATGTTTTAACAATGAATGACTGTTAAATGTTAAATATTTAAGTCTTCCCAGTATTTAGTATTATCAAACAAGCACATTTGTGACATTGATCAGTTAAACTCCTTATAGGCGGTCAGATGTTCTTGCTTCCATTGAAGCTCAAGGTGCTTCAAGGTGGATCATCTCAAATCCTGCTAGAGAACATGAACATAAGGTTAATGCAGCTTGAGTACTGCTGTGAAGGTGAAAGAAATTCTGCAGTTCAAACATATTTTCATAATTTGTAATAAAAAAATTAAATAAATAGACATTTTCACTAGCACACTCAGACTTTTGGACCCTACTGTATTTGGATCAATAAATGATTATAAATGGATTTCTAATGAAATGACTCAAATCACCAGGATGAGAAAATATTGTCATTTTACTAATGTAGAGCTGACCACAGTGAACTTTTGGTGATACTTATCCTCCTTTAGGCCCAGATGATTAATTTGTTAGTGGTTAATGCTGAAAAACCAGATGTGATTTAATTTGTCTCTCAAAAGTTGAAAGCCTCGGCAGCTGAGGAAAAAAGAATCCAGCAACAGATCTTGGTCCAGCAGAAGAAGGAACTGACCACCTTCTTGGACACACAGAAAAAGCAGTACAGACTATGCAGAGAAAGAATGAAAGAGGTGAGATCAGGACAGACAATAAATTCACAGCACAGCTTTTTATGTATGGGCCCCACTCTTCTGGGCCCAATGAGAATTTTATAAGTGGGGGCCTCAACAATGTCAGATTAATTGTACCTGTAAATGGCTATATTCTATCGATACATTTTTGCAGTAAATTCAATCTAATTTGTTCTGTGCACAATAGGAAATGAATGAAGACTCTGATACACCAAAAGAGGAGAAACAGGAGCGCTTGTCACGGCATAAGGAAACAATGCAGCGCTCCCAGGCAGAGGAGGAGGCCCAGCTGTTGAACCAGCAAAGACTGGTTTACGAAAGGAGCTGTCGTGCTCTAAAAAGAAGAAGCCTTATCAAGAAGCATGAGTTTGAACAAGAGCAAATGCGGGAGGCAAGAAATAATATGAGTCACAACAAAGAATGTCTCAAGCACATTGTTTTGTTCTTGTGAATTTTGAGGTTTCATTTAGACATCTGAGTGACCAGGTTACTGCTGGACGAAAGAAATACATACTTCCATTCAAAAGTTTGGGTGTATGTTATTTGCATGCATGCTATTTGAAAATAACTGTTTTATATTTGAATATATTTTAAAGGGGTCATCGGATGCCCATTTTCCACAAGTTGATATTATTCTTTACGGTCTTAATGAAAAGTCTATAACGTACTTTGGTTAAAATTTCTCAGTGGTAGTGTAAAACAACACACTTTTTACCTTGTCTCTGTTCACAGCGACCTATTTCGGTACATGGCTCTTTAAATGTTAATGAGCCCTCTCTTCTGTGGGGTCACAAGCAGTTCTCTGAGACTGTTAACTTTAGCCGCATTCGTCACGGAACTTGCTAACTAGCACATTATTAGAAAAGGTGATTTGCAAAGATTCATAAAGAAAACCGTATACTCACTTCTTCTGTAGGTGAAGCTGGTTCACGAATGATTCGTGTAAACTTAGATGCGTGTAGGTAGATCAGGGGTGCATTTCCTTCAAAAACCAAAGTAATCCTCTGCATCTTCAGCGGCTCGGATGCCGGGAGTAAATGATGATTGCCATGTTCATTATTACATCCAACAACAAAACACCTCAATTGCTTAGGAGACATTCTTGTCTACACCTGCTCCGGTGTTAAAACAATGGCGTACTGTTTACACTTCACTCAGGGCGGGTCTATGCTAAAACGGCAGTATCAATCAACAATTGTGGGAGGGGCCTGTGCTGAACTACATCACTCTGCCAAGAATCTGTGATTGGCTTGATCTGAGAAAGGGGTTATGATTTATGGGGATTTAAAAAACACTGGGTGGATTTTTAGCATCATAAGGTGGTTGTGTACACACACTGCCAAGACACATATCAGTCCAAACAACATGTAAATTGAATTTTGCATCCGATGACCACTTCAAAATGTAATTTATTCCTGTGATGGCAAAGCTGAATTTTCAACAGCCATTACTCCAGTCCTCAGTGTTACATGATCTTTCAGAAATCATTCACATATGCTGATTTGGTGCATAATTAACATTCCTTATTATTATCAATGCTAAAAACAGTTGCTCTGCTTAACATTTTTGAGGAACTGTGGTTTTGTAAAATATTTTCTAAATGAACAAAGTTTGACAGAACAGCATTTATTTGAAACAAATCTTTTGTAATGATGTGAAAGTCTGAATTAATTTAATGCATCGTTGCTGAACAAAAGTACTACTTACTGACCGCAAACTGTTGAAGGTAGAGTGTGTGTGTAATATACATAGTGTGGATCACAGTATCTTCTGCTATTTTAAATCTAAAAGTTAAAAAAAAAAACTCCAAAAAGTTCTTAATTTTTACACTCATTGCTTATTAATGTTATACAGACTGTTTAAGTATTATTATTAATAAATGACTTGCTCTTTGTGTTAAAGGAGCTTAACAAGAAGAAGACACAAAAAGAAATGGAGCACGCGTTGATGATCAGACAGGATGAGTCCACACAAGAGCTGGAACAGCGGCAACTACAAACCTTACAAAGGCTACGCTTTGAGCTGATGCGCCACCAGCATCAAACCGAGTTGGAGAACCAGGAGGAGTACAACAGTCGACGCCAGAGGGAGCTACACAGGAAGCATGCACTGGAACGCCGACAGCAGCCCAGGAACCTTAAGGTAAACGGCACAATTTGTAATGGTAGGTAAAACGAACAAAAAATGTAAAGGAAAGAAAATGGAAATTAAGTAAGATAACAACAGAACAGTGAAAGCACAATTGTAGTTAGCCTTTGCATGATGCATTGTTAAAATTAACCTAGGTAATCTCCTCTCATTATAGACTTTGGAAATGCAGATCAAAAAGCAGTTCCAAGATACTTGTAAGGTGCAAAACAAGCAGTACAAAGCTCTGAGAAACCATCAGCTGGAGGTCTCCCCCAAGAGTGACCACAAAGCCATCCTGAAGTCTCTGAAGGAGGAACAGACACGAAAGCTTGCACAGCTGGCGGAACAATATGAGCAAAGCATTAATGAAATGATGGCCTCGCAATCGGTAAAGTACACAGGCACCAACGGATAACGACCTTTCAATTTGTGCTTGTATGTTAGGTTATAAACTGGAATCTTTGACTCTTCACCTAATGAATGTGTTGAAACACATTACTCAGTTTAGGGTCTATACAAGAACATTTTTCACATTGCTTCTTTGAAACTGAAACAAATATGAAGGTTGTTTCCATGGAAGGTTTTTTTTTTCTCACATTTACCAGAGAGAAACATTTCAGAAAGAAACAACTGGTCAAAACCGTTTGAGAGGTTTCCCTCTAGTGGCTATAGAGGGAAATGAATTTCCACAAACAAGGCAAAAATTTTACTTACACCATTAGTTTTCCAAATGAAAACTGATCTTATTGTTAAATATTATATTGCTGCTTATATATACAATATTGTTTTTATTCTCTACTGAATAGGCATTACTCAGTTTAATTTACCTATAATCATTTACAACATTTTAATTTGACTTTATTTCTGTATTTTCTGTTTTCATTTTAATTTTAGTTCATTTTTTTAGTAATTTTGTTGCATTTTTCTGTAATTTTTATTATTTTTCTATATAGTTTTTATTACGTTTTAGGTTTAGTTTATGTAGTTTTAATTATTTTAGTACTATAGTACTCTATTTCAGTACATTTTAATTTTTTGTTCAGCAATAGCTAGTGATTTTAACTAATAATATTAACCCTGCAATAAACCCCCTCAGTGTTTGAGATAATAATCGCAGCATGTAACTCTCTCAGTTACGTTTAGATGAAGAGCAGGAGGCTGAATGTCAGGCTTTAAGGCAGCAGCTACATCAGGAGATGGAGCTCCTCGATGCCTACCAGAACAAAACGAAGGCACAGATGGAGGCCCAACATGAGCGTGAGGTGCAGAAGTTGGAACAGAAGGCATCCTTGCGCCGGGCTCACTTGGAACAGAAGGTGAGCCGTTTTACTTGACAGTAAATGAACCTCTGTAATTCATTGGATTGATCTGCCCATAACTGGTCAAATAAATGAATAAATAACACCTGAAATACCTAGTAAACAGTCTGTCCACACCTCGGTCCACAGATTGAAGAAGAGCTGGCCTCACTTCACAAGGAACGGACTGAAAAGATCAAGCATTTATTTGAGCGTCAAGAGCGAGAACTGGAGATGTTCGATTCGGAGAGTGCACGGCTAGGATTCGGAAGCTTGGCCTCGTTTGACTTTCCCAAAGATGAGGCCAGATGATCCAACGGAGGGACTGTTCAACGCTGATGTCTTTGGACACATTGTGCCTGCACTGTCCCTGATTGTTGGATTTACCAAGATCACCCAAACAGTGACAATGCTGGATCAATATCTTATAACTCATATCGGCTGCGAGAACTTCGCTGAAATTCTGAGAGGAGAAACTAAACAGCCACAGACACAAAAGTGGCTCGGCGATGCATCGCCGAGCTCGTAAACCAAGAAGAGATATCTAGACAAAACTGACCTTTTCTCCATGCCATTGTCCCACTTTTGGTATTAAATTAGTAATTCAGGATATTTTAGTACAAGTAAGCACTTTGATATGTTAAGTATGATCCCATCATGTAAGGTGGATATGAAGCGTGAAATGCCTTTGGTGTCATCAAAGGACATTGCGACTGTAGAATGTGTCCTGCGTCTTCACCGTGGCTATTAGCTGTTTTGTATGTATCACAGAGAATGTGACAACCGTTGATGAAAACTTTGCGCAGAAGCAGATTTTGAAGCAGTGTCTGATTTTAAAATATGGTGAATACATTAAGAGCATTGGATTAATTTTCATATTGTGGAACCCACGCTTTATTTCTTTTTACTTAGAAAAAGGACAAAAAAAAGAAAGAACAAAAAACAGAAAATGTATTCATTGTTCAGTATCCTAAATGAATTGGCATTAGTTTTTATCAGGATGTGGATTTATTACATTGAATCAGTTCTGTCAGAGTTACTGGTATTATTGCATGCACTTTAAAAGACAAATTCAGGTTGTGAAGTGGAGCATGAATCTGTCAGAGATTTTAGCCGTGTACAAATAAAAGTGGTCATAGCAGTTTTGTTTTCATGGCTATTGATACTGAACATAAGCTTTATCTTTGATATAAATACCCGCCAAATTGCCAAATGCCTTTAAGTTATGTTGATGAATGTTTTTGTTTTCCTCCTTTTGCACAATCTGTTGAATTGTGATTCATTCAATGTGGACTTATCACTGCTCTTGTACAGGGAAAATGTTGCAATTTGTGTTGTACAAATTTTATATAAATATTTGTATATGATAACCTACATAGGGTTTACATATGTATTGATCAATCATTGCCAACAAAGATCTATGGAACTCTTGTTCAGTGAAGGCAGAGGAATGCAAACTTATTTTTGTAAGTCAAATAGAAAGTAACTTATATTCTCGTGCATCATGTGACAGCCTCCTACATGTCTGGTGGAGCTATCATGCGAATGCCTCTGTGTAACAGAGTTCATAGCTTGCTGTCATTTAAGGGAGACACCACTACAGCAACTAGTAGAAGGGGTTCAGTCGATTCTTAATTTACAACAACATGTACTTTATAGGCAGATTTGTGGTGTGTAATAAAAGATTCTTTGGGCCTGACCAACTACTATCTTTTATAAACTCTGACCTTTATGCTCATTATTCACCAGTGTCTCATAATGTTTTGTCAGTGATAATCGGGATGATTTCCTGCTACTGTCATTTAGGGCCTCTTCTCCGACAAAGCCATTGTTTAAACTGCCGTTGCACAAATGAAGTGATGTTTGAACAAATAAACACAATGAAGTATTGATCGGCTAATGGCATGCTGAGAAATATTGAGCAGTTTCTTAAAAGTAATAGACCAAGGCTAGGTATGTATATACAGTATGTATGCATGTGTCCATTCATTGCGGTTGCTGGTGTTAACGGAACAAACGGTCAGCATTTCTGTGCGTTTTCTATTGCATACTGTTGCATGCTGCTTTTAATATGATGGAAGTAACTGGGTAATTGATACCCTATCCTCTTCATGTCATTTCAAGGTACTTTTGGCTTCACATTTTGGTCAGATAATCACCTTCTACAGCCCTAGAGCACTTCTTTTTTCCTCATCTCACCCTCTTTATGTAATACGTTTAGTGTATGATTAATGTTTGCTAATTTTTACATTTAAAAGACCTATAAAATAGCTGTAATACAGAACCTTAGTAAGCCTATTGTTTATATATACACTTACAGGGTTTGAAAAAACACCATTTGCCTTTCATACAACTTCCAACATTCTTAGAATAGATTTATACTACTTCTGAATAGTCTCCAGTAGAAAGTCGTCTATCATAAAATCTGATACTTGCTTCAGTTGCTGAAGGAGAGAATCAGCTTCTTACTGTTCTCTCCAAAATGCGCACAGTGGTTTGATGTCAGGTGATGTAACTGGCCGGGACATATGTCCAGTGTTTTTTTTTTTTTTTTTTTTTGCAATTTAGTACTAATGTCTGTAATTCGTTTTAGCAGTTACAGCTGTTTCATGGATTTTGCGAAGCTCTCTGTGGTCGTTTGTTTGTGAAAACAGGGTGTTCAGTACGAATGTTGAGATTTGCTGTCACTTTTGCTGTAGTAGTTCTGTGTTATTTGGACAGATAATCGCAACGTTTGTTTTTTCCCCCCACTGTATAATTTTACCCCCATAATAACGGGCGTTGTTCACATTAATTAATCTAATATGGAGTCCCTCCACTGACCACAAGATGGTGACATTTCTTACAGAAACATCGCCAATGAGATGAGAATGATGGTTCGCTGATTACAAAAACTAGAACTATTCAAACCATTTTAAGAAAACATTCAAAACATTTAGTTTTATTCACGTGAAACTTAATTAGCGAATACAAAAATGTAATTAAAAAGGTTTTGTACATTTGCTTTTATAGGCTACTCTTTTTTTTCCAATGTTAAATTGAACATTTGGGTGACTATTATTGGAGATCCATTTGGCATTTCAGAAAGTTAAGAAAAAAAAAACTTCACTAACAGAAATTCTTTCCACTATCTTATTGAAAACATATTAAATTTTAATAAATCAGTGCTTCCCAAACACAAGTTACTTCTTTTTTTATTTTAAATGAAAAACAGATGTCTTTATGGTATTGTTTGTCAACTCAACAAATTAAGCAATGTGTAGAAATAACAATAAATCATAACAGGAAAATAGAGAATTTGAACTAAAATTGTATTGTTTTTTTCTGAAAATAGTTCATAAACAGAGAATGCTCCTAATCTCTAAGCTCCTTACCTGTATAAAAGACACCTCTCCACAGAAGCAATCAATCAATCAGATTCTCCACCATGGCCAAGATCAAAGAGCTGTGCAAGGATGTCAGGGGCAAGACTGTAGACTTACACAAGGCCTATATTAAGGGTTAATGGAAATTAAAATGATTTGCCTATATTAGGATCCTTGATTTCGCACATCCTCACATTCAAACAGGAAGCAGAACCTCGCCATTACATCCCTTATCACTGCATCACAATAAAACGTGACGGGATGGTATGTGATGGGGTGGTAAATTTCATCTCAAAAATAAAATGTGATGGGGTTGTATGTGATGGGGTGGTAAATTTCATCCCAAAATGGCCACAGATCTCATGTGATCACGAGGTGGTTGGTTTAAGCTTGACGGACCCTGCCTAACATGAAAAAAGCAAACTCCATTCTGTTTTCCTTTTGATACTGTGGTAACAGTGTTGACGTTCTACAAAATAACACTTGGTGCAATAACTTTTTAGATTTAATAGTTTTCTGTGCTTCAGATCTTATCAGTGAGGGGAAGTGACATCATTTCCTGTATCTGTGCACAGTTGTAGAAGATAGGTCCACCAATTTAAAGGCAAAGTATGGTACAGTAACAAAGTGGATGCAAGATTTATGGACATACATTTTTATAAGAAAAAAGTAATTTTTAACAATTCATTATTTATAATTAAATATTACCAATAGAAAAGTACAACAAAACATTTTGATTACACAATCATACATGATAAAAAAATACACTAATTCGGACAAGAAATCATGATTTTCAGCTATTTAAGACCCTCTTTACATAAATCATTATATTGTTATGGGCTGTAACATCTTGTAATTCATTACAATGAGTAACCAATTATTCAAATAATTAAAATATAACCTTATATGTAATATAAAAAAATAAAAATAAAAATCACACCAAATGAGTCATTATATGAAACGGTGCCATTTCCACTTGGCAATTTTGTAGAATTTTCATCTTGAAAAAGTATGTTAATCTTCCAAAAAAACAAAACAAAACAAAACATTTGCCCACCTCAGGCACAAAATCCTTATTAATATTATCCTTTTCATTACTAATTGTAAAATGTCCCTTTTTGGTAAACTATCAATAAAAAGTCTGAAATTTAATGCATTTTTAAAATTATTAGTAGATTTTTAACCTTGAAAAATGAATTTGACATTTCAGTGGCCTTATTGTATACTGAAAAAAAAAATTCACTTAAAAAATACAAATAAATTGACATTTATTGAATTATTCCATCCAACAAGAACATAATTCAACATTAATTTATGTAACATTTTATTTCCTTTCTATAAACTTTTAACAAAATGACCCTGTGACGGGGTGGTAACTGATGTGATAGGGTGGTTCACTGTGACAGGGTGGTATGAACAAGTCATGTACACCATATGTAAAAACCCATCAATGACAGGCCTGCTTCTTATTCTCTATATGTGTCCATTCATTTATAATCATAACTGTGCACTACCTGGACCGGCTTTTTATTTTCTCTTCTTGTTCTGCTTCCCCCACTTTTTATGCAGCTGACGATAGTGAGTGATGAGTGACTGAAAGAGATGGTAAGTAATAAGTGTGTGAGTGATATAGCGAGTGAGTGAATGAACCAAACAGGGTAGGGTTGATGGAAAGTAATTGATTAGCCTATATTAGAACCCTTGATTTTACACATCCTCACATTTAAACAGGAAGCAGAACCACCCCATTACACTCCTTACAACTTAAGCAATAAATAAACAAAGTAAAATGACGTCAGTACAAGCCTACTTTAGTTCTTGGTGGCTACAAGGCTTAAATTATGTCACTTATGCATTGTGATGTCATTTAAAGAAACAGCACATTATTTACAGCTAAAACAAGTTAGTGTGACAGGGTGGTAAGTCAAAATGAGGGACGCATACAAATCATAAAATATTGACAAAAAATAAGGATTATTTTTAATAACTATGTCTTATATAAACAGCTATAATCCTCAAAATAATAAATGTTTGGAAAGAAAAACAAACCTTATTTGGTGACATTTTAGATGCAAATGTCAGTATGGACATGTGAAATTGGCTATGTACTAATGAAAAATGTCTAAAAAGTTGTATATTACTCTTTAAGGAAAGTATTTTATCATATATCATGTTAACAAGAACACTTGAATTAAGAACTTTAAGCTTTGGAAACACACTTTGGGGCATTATTGTGCCTTAAGCCCTCTACACACTGCACGATTTTCAGCTGTCCCAGACGAAAGACATCGTGAAACAAATTTATGTCATATCATGTACCAGACCTTCCACTGGTTGTATGCACTGTACAGATATTAATATATAACTTGAAATATTGTAGCCCACTTCAAGGAGTTTGCTTTTAATGTCTTCAACAACGTTCAGTTCAGATATTTGGAGTGGGGATGTGGATTTCTAAGCCCCCTGTTGCGGCCCCTGGCGGACATCAACGTTCTCTTTCCATTAGAAATGGTTCCAAGCGAGTAATGTTCCCTTCCTCACAGTTACACTATCTGACCACACGAGGGCGCAGGCTAAGGTTTCTAAAAAAAGTGATGTTTATGAGCCTTTGAGATACTTATACTTAATGGTATACTATATACCGTACTACAATCTTAAGTATAAATGCTTGTACTTAAATGCTTGGAGTTTAGTAAGAATGGATTTAATTATTATTTAATTATTTTCATTTTATGACTACATTTCTATTTTTTGTCTTACTATTATTCTAAAATGTAGTCAATAGTAAAAATGAGATGGTGCATCCAAATTTTTCGCTATAACCACATATTAAATCAAACCAATATCTGGAAATAAGCTTGTGATATCTGATTTATCTGATTCTAGTTTCCCTTTGCAGTCTCCGTTTAAATTTCTTTTCTTGATAAAAATGATTAAATCACCTTATTATTTTATGTTATGTTAAATATCAAATGTTCCATTTTAGTCTTTTTATTACACTGCAGCAGTCCACTTATTACCTCTAGAAAGTATTAGAGAGGTAAGGTTTGAAATCTTCCACTAGAGGTTCATCATAAGCAATTGTAAAACACATTAGTCTGATTAGTTCAATATAGGAAAGCTACCATTGGATTAAACTCTACAGTGCCTTTAGGCTAATTATCAATACACTGAATTTGTAAGGGCCTCAGAACTACTTATGGTATAACAGCTGTTGTTATTAATAATTTATATTAAATAATTGATTTAATGTTCAAATATACAAAGCTCAGAACTGCAGAGAACTAAATTAAGCCATGTCTGTGAAAGGTAATGAGTTCATGCTGAGTTAAGCTTGCAGCTGTTTGTTCAAACTACATGTCAACAGTTGGCATGGTCAGAAATAAATGTAGCTTTGACAGCGGAAACCAGATAGGAAAAGGTCATGTGTCAGGAACATATGATTCGAGTCAGTACACTGTATCATAATTCAGGACCTTGTATGGATCATGGCCTAAAAGCAAACCCTGGATGTCTTGATGACTGGTGGTAAAAAGAGTTAGACCTTTTTCCTTTTAACACACACCACAGTAGAATAAATGAAAATGAAATGTAAAGCTTAATTAAAACTTAAAGAAAATCTAGACTGAAAAGATTATTCTGTCTATTGCAACCTTACGCAGTTGAATTATCTATCTTTTGGAAGATAATTTAAAAAGTTGACTTTGATTTAAAACTTAGTAATGGTTACAAAGCAAAATCATTTATACTTCTATAAACGATCTAAATGAGGGCAGTTCTATGGGTTTTCACATTTACCATGTTAATGCACTTTTTCTTTTATTTTAGAACTCAAAACACCATATTCTATCTATTAATCATGTTTTGCTTTAGCTGTTTATTGTCTGAGCTAAACACTATATGCCCCTGAGGGTGAGTGATGAGAAGCTTGATCGTTGTTGGCTGGTTTCGGGCTATCAATTATTGCTGTAGGGAAGCCTTGATGAGCTGCTGAGCTCAAACTATTTACAGCTATTTCGAAGAAGTAAAAACACAGCAGGTGTGAAGTTGTCAACTTCATCCAAACACATTTTAAATTCAAAGAGTCTATGAAGCCCAGCTGCCAACAGCATGCTTCTCCAAAGAGGTTTGCCACGTTACTGACAGTACTTTCATATACAGAGTGCTTTGCAGTACACTGTGTGAACACACTCTGAGGGCATTGCAATTCAGGCTTGAATGTACTCTTCATGACACACATCATTCACATTACTGTGCTTTACAAAAATCATTGCTAACATGCCTTGAAAATGTCTTTTAGAATTATTTACTCACTCTATACCTCAAATAAATTAATAATAAATCATCCAAGGTCCCCTGAAGGGTCGGCATCATCTCTTCTCAGGTGTTCGGTTATCTCAGATCTTTGTACAGGTTGGATACAGACTGAAGCTTGTGGAATTCATGGTAAGGTCGGGATGCCAATCCCGTGGCAAAAACAGAGAAGCAGATACAGACAACATTTGCGTAGCTGTTCCGACCAAGCAAAAATGATTCGTTCAACCCAACCAAAAGAATGATAATGTACATTTGATCAGATATAACTGAAGTGCAAGGTTATGAGATAAATTATGTGAATGGTTGTGTCTTTAATGTAGATTGAAACACAGAAAGTGTGTCTAAACCCTAAACATTAACAGGAAGGCTATTCCAGAGTTTTGGAGCCCAATGCGACAAGGCTCTAACTGTCCTTTCCTTTCCTTTCCTTTTTTTTCTATAGGATTCTTCACTATAAATGAACAAGGATTGACTCCACCCCCAACTCTTGCATCACACAAACATATGTACCGTGTCCTGTAAGATATGGACATGTAAGCAAGTATATATATAGTTCATATATGGCTCAGACTGAGCTGCGAGGCACTCCAGGGCGGTCGTCATGGTTGGCATTTTGCAACATCTGCAGGAACGTGCAAATAGGATGCCAAGCAATGTTTGAAATATTCAGGAAATAGCTTTTGATGGGGTAAAGAGCATAGCAGCTTTCATTTTTTTGATAACATCTAAGTTTTGCATGGAATGACAAAATCAGTTTGTTACTCAAAACCAATTAGTATTAAATGCATGAGGAAAAAAAAAATATTAAAATTACATATGAAGAGTTCAGATGAAAAGCCCCTAAATCCATCTGACGTATTTCTTTAAAATGAGCATTTCTTTCTGGCTACTTTGTATAGGTCTCTATGTAAGTACTGGTACTTCTGATTGGGCTGAGGCTGGAATTCAGCGAGTTTGAAGTAAAAGTATTTGATGGACGTGTACTATGTGTCAGGAGCATTCACTCAGTATCATTATCTCATTTTTGACCGAGATGGCTTTTAGCTGGTTTTGCATCTGAACTCTTCATACATAAATATATATATATATATATATATGTATATTAGGGATGGGCGATATGGGCTTAAAAATGTATCATGTTAATTTCTGGTATTTATTGCAATAACGATATCACTGATGATAATTCAGGGAAATCCTGTTTCTTTAGAGAAAAGTATTATCTTTCCATTTTTTCCCAAAATAGGGTTTTGTAGGCATTACTGAGTACACACGTAATGTAATGACTGTTAATTCACTGGAATGTGAATCAAATTATTTGTACTAACTATGAAGTTAATTTAGAGAAAAAGCATGTCAATAAATAATATCTTTGTTGGACAACAGGTTTATAAACAGGCTCAAACACACACAAAACTGCATTGCACACTTGCTACTAGTACAGTTAATGTTATTCAAGGCTCAGACTGATTTTTGTCACACTGCACAGTTTTGACCGAACCAGTTTCAGATTGTAGCTCCTCATTTGGGCATATACTAGTTTTACACCCGCCTTTAGCATGTCACTCCGTGCTGTCTCACACAGAAATATGTCAATAACTATACTGTAGCATTATTATCACAGGAAGACTAATTCTTATCGTGGGGAAAAATGTTACCGGTATATCGCAAACGATAAGATATCGCCCATCCCTAATGTATATGTACAAATATGTATATATATAAATATATTAAGCTTTTAATGGGATGAAGTTCTTCAATAACATCCATGTTTTGCATGGAATGACAAATGCAATTTATTACTTAAAGCTAATTAGTATTGAGTGCATGTGGGAAAAAAAAAAAAAAAAAAAAAAAAAATATATATATATATATATATATATATACATATATACACACACATACATCATTTTAATGAAATTCTTACTGGAGTAAAAAGTGTGAAATATATGTAGAGTAAATGTTTCCACAGTAAAAGTGTGTGATTAAAATGCCGTAAAGAGCTTAAAGCACAGCAGCGTTCATTTCTATAATTTAACTGCATGGAATGACAAACGCAATTTATTACTCAAAGCCAATTAGTATTGAATGCATGGGGAAAAAATATTATTAAAATAATATTTTTATTTGATCATACTAATTGGCAGTGTGTGTGACTACATATATATAATTTCAAAGAAACAATCACTGGAGTAAAAAAGTGTGATATACATGAACAGTAAATGTGTGTGTGCGTGTGTGTGTGCACACATTTACTGCGGGAATGTCATATAGCACACTTTTTACTCCAGTTATTATTTCTTAAAAAGTATGCATGTATAGAAAAAAGTATGTATGCATAGAACGTTAAAGCGTTGCCTTAAGTTTACTCAATGGCTGTTACCTAATTCTTTTGCTTAAATGTGGAAAAATGTTACGTTAAAAAATGGCAATTAGGTCTGACAACAGTTATTAGATAAGTACAGCTGATAGTTGTCATTGTAATGAAGGTCAAGTTTAAGTGAAATATCCTTACAATCCTCTTTGATGTCTTTACATCCATCATTATGTGTGTATTTTGGGGTAAATGATTAGCAGTTTCAATCAACGTTGTTAGAAGTGACTGACATCTCTCTAGGTAGAAATGCACCATTTTTGGAGTCACAGTGTGTCTCTCACATTTGTTTAGGCAAAAGCCATTTGTTGTTGTTGTTGTTGTTGTTATTATTATAAAGGCCAAAAGTAGCCACTGTGAATGGACAGTGTGTGAACTCTTCATAACTCTTCATAACAAAAAGTCATGGGATAGCATTATTGTGCCTGGATGTATTTATGCATAATAAATGATCAAAAATTCAATGTCTCTGTCACTTAGTGGAGAAGAGGAGTCAAACAAACAAAGGTGGTCACACTTACATTTTCTGTAATAATAAAATGAAATAAAATAAAATGGGGGTAAATGACAGTGTGATTGGTATGACTTACATGTTGAAAGTTAAAAATTGTCATTTTAAGAAGGAAATCGAGCGCCATGTAAAGAGTGTTAACATGAACATTTTCAGCATAAAAAATGGGTTTGTCAGGATGATATGGTTCTAAATAGAATTATACTGCATGTAAGGAACCTAAGGAACTAGACTGGTCTGTATTCTCCCCAAGATTTGAACATACAACCCTATCATCCAACGTCAGTGCTTAATATTCCTGATGTTCTTATTTCTTGTTAAACATTTAATATCAAGCATGGCAAAAAGCATTAAACCTAGGCAACCCAAAGTGCTTTGAGCATAATTAACAGAGGTACAAGTGCTTATTTTATATGTTTACTTATTTATACTAGACAGACAGACAGACAGAAAGAATCATTATCTTTCCCAGCAACTGCAGAACCCAATCAGATCAAAAGGGGGCTGTGGAGAGAATGTGTGTTTTAACCTGATTCAGGGTTCTGTTGCATTTTATTTGATATGTTTACTAAGTGAATGACAGCATGACCAGGTGTACTTACTGCTGAAATTGGTACTTACTACTGAAATTGGAAACAGGTGCACAATGCACATACACTCTGCTTATTACACACACAAGCATGCCGAATATTAAAAATGAAAGGATTATGATGTAAAAGATTATTACTGTGTACATAAATATAAAAATGCCTACATGTCATAACGGATAGTCAATTGCTTTCTTATGCAAGCTGTTTTTTGGTTTCGCTTTCTCTTTTGAAAACAATCACGTTCAGCAAGGAGGGGAAAGTTTTGAAAGGGGTGCACAGTAACTCATTCCGCTGCGTAAATAGTGCATCCGCCATGGCGCGAGCAAAACTGGCTCTTAAAGGGAATGGGATGAGACTCTGATTGGTTTAATACACATTATGCCCAAAACACACCCATGACTCATTAAGAGAAAAGGGACAACCCTTTTAGACCATGCACCAGGTGGGCCAACAATTTTTCCCATCCTTAAAAATAGCAAAAGTGGATTTGGACTTTAAACCATGTGCTTAGATCGTTAAAATAGGGCTCTCAATGTGTACTTCTGTGTGAATGCTCAGTGAAGAGCATGAAGCGAAGATCATTGTAGCCAATCACAGTCATATCTGTTGAGCATGTGAACACAAAGACCAATCAGTGGTGTTTAAGAATCCGCTCAATAGCGCTCAAATGTTAAGCGGGAAATTGACATTTTTAAAATGTACAATCAGTACTGATTGTAAAAAAGTAAAGTAAAAATGTATATACAAATATGTTTAAAACCAATCATGTGTGACTGATAAACTCAGTATATTGTCTGTCAGTCAATGGTGCTCTCTGCCTCTAAGGTTTAGATATATACTGTACCCTTTTTAAAAAAAACAGCATACTTTATGCTGGTTAAGTATGTTTTGAAGCATGGCAGCTGGCTTGAGCTGGTTATAAGTTGGTCATGTGCTGGTCGTAAGCAACTAGCTCCTGCTCAGAACCAGCTCATAACCAGCTCAGGACCAGCATAAACCAGCTCAAAGCAGCTGCCATGCTTCAAAACATACCTAAACATAACTTCAAGCATTTAAAACTGCTTCAAAGTTTCAATCCAGGCTTTTTCTAGCCAATTTGTGAATTCATTTGTGAACTTTACTTATCATGTTTTAAATTCACATTATATCCCTGTAGTACCCTATTATATTCTAGTTTTTAAACTCATTTTGGCATTTAGGATGTGCTAATACACAATGATTAAGTAGATGATCACCAGTTATGAATCTTGAAAGCACATTTAGGAGGCTGAAATTACAGCTTGGTTAACTGAAAGGTCAGACGGGTGGAATGTTTCTGAGTATTTGTATGAGACAAGCTTGCCAACAAGATCAGGGAAAGGTAGCTGGTGGTGTAAACATTTATGAGAAGAAAAAAAAACATAAAATGAAACCCCTATTTATATAAGCTCAAATAATGGAAAATTCTTCTTCATTAAGCTTATGGCTGTGGCTGGAAATTACATCATTGGAAGACCCATATAGGCCCCTTTCACACATACAATCTTTACTGGTAAATTATTGCTAAATTACCAGTAAAAGATAATGTGTATACAGGACCTTTTCAAAAACGGTTCTGACAGTTCCGTCTCGTGTTTATGAGAGCAAAAACATGTTCTGTTTGATCATCCCCTTGTGCCTGCCACTCAGGCCCTGATCAGACAAGAACCACATTTTTCAGGTTTGAAAACTACTTTTTTTTTTTTTTTTTTTTTTTTAACTGTAGAGTATCAGAGCGAATCAGACAAATTGAAGATTCGATCAGAACATTGTTGAAGCCAAAGAGCCAAATTCCACAAAGAGGTCCTGGCTAACTAGACCACGTCATAAATCTGTCCAGGATACCCTTAAGTAAATAGCCTGAAGTAAGCCTAACCAACCAACTATGAACAGCTTTGAACAACTTGCAACATTAACACAAAAGAACACAATTATTGATAATCCCAACTCAGGAAGGAGATTGCCAATTTTGGGGCAAGAAACCCAAGAACTATGGTCAAAGATACAGCACATCAGGACCATCACATGAGGAAAGTCTGCTGGGTGGTGCTCCCCTACACAAGACGAGAACCAGTCCTTCGAAATTCCTTTGTTCTTCAGAACATGCCCCTAGTTCACAGAATGACAGAGAGACTGTCCTTTTCACCTAAATATGCACCAAAATGATGCTTAAAAGGACTTATGAATGAACATCAGACCATTGCATAACTCCCTACTATGTATGTTACTCACACATTTGTCTATTATGTTCTAATCACTCGTTGTGTATGTCCTTTTAATAACTATTGAATAGCTTAAGGGTTTATATTTGTGTTTGGTATGAAAATTCATGCTTTAAATGTTTCTATCATTCAGTCCTTTGCAAAATGTATTATATCCATGTTATAGCAATCATGGCCAAACTATACTCTGCAAGAGCGGGAAAATTCTGACCATGTGACTAATAAGATAACGTGTTGATTTATGTTTTGGGAGGAGAAACCTAGCAATATCCCGAGTTAAGACAACATCTAATTGGTCAAGACACGATTTTGGGATGTGTCCAAAGCTGAGTTTAAAACCAAAGGACACCATAAAATTTTGCTGCTAGCTATTGGTTTTAAACATCGCTCCTAGCCATGCTTCTAGCAATGGTCTTAGCCATTGCTTTTAGCCGTAGCTGTTGTCGGCCACTACTCTAACACCAAACCATGAGGAGATCGTCACATTTCTTTCTTTTACTTTAATCTTTTTCTTTCCATTGAGAGTTTCGTGTTCTAAGTTAAGTTTTGCTGCTAAGCCGTGTCTCAGACTTCGTGCCCGCCTCAAAACTTCAACCAGCGTACACGACTCCATCCTCCAGCCAACGCCCAAGACATCACTTCGAATGACCACAAACTTCCAGCCAATCAGCAACCTTGGGAAACCCGCTTTCTGCAGGGAATCCCTTAATACAAAGGCAACACAAGTACCTCCAGATTCTAGCTGAACTGGGGCATTTAATATAAACTGAATAACCTCATTGAGAAACTCAGTGTGAGGGTTAATTAAATGATTGATGGTTGTTCAGGTCTAAGCAATTGCATATACGTATGTTATAAACTTGGGATTTCATATTTTCACTGTTCTAAACTAATTTTTTCCTCATCTACTCTCTTTCCACAACACATATGAATGTGTAAATGCGTGCTATGTGTTAGATTAGTTTACATGTCTTAGGTTTTTCCAATAAATTCCTATTCATATTGAAAAGTTGACTTCTGTAATCCCTTACATAACTGAATTTTTTTTTAATTTTATTTTTTTTTTAATTTAGAAAAGAGCAGTGCGCTGTTATTTTTTATGTTGATAGGCAACTAACATTAAGCTGCATGAAAGCAGTTTACATACCACTAACGGTTGCTACTACTATTCATGGATCTCCTCCATCATTGCAGTCTCCGGACTTTCCAAGCAACTGCAAACTACAACATTCACCTCTCTCGTCGTTGGATCTACGGCACAGACAGCGGTCTCTCCCTCTCTAACACATCTAAGTGTTGTGAGAGCTCCCCTGGGTGCGTTGGTGATCTTCCAGAGAAGATTCTCGTCTATTTGAACAAATCTTCTCTAAAAGAGCTGCATGGTACGGTTTGTGTGTTTCATTATGCCTTTCCGTCTGTGTCCTTCTGGTTGCGGGTTTTACCTTTCCACTAACGATCAGGGCGATCGCTGCCTTCAGTGCCTGGGGCGTGGGCATGCTGACGCAGTGTTCGCTGAGGGAAGTTGTCAAGCTTGCGAAGACATGCCCTTAAGCATGCTTCGCTTGAGAGTCGCGTTCTTTTTGAAGAAGCCACGGCTCATCTCAACTGCTTCCCGCTCCGGTCCTTCTACTTCTGGGTATGAGGCCGCTGCGATGTGCGTTGAGGGAGAGCAAGAGGAATTGAGCGACGTGTTGCCGGGTACGTCCCCGCAAACCGCTCATCCTGTGTGTTTACCGATGGAGTGTCCGGATGATTTTAAAAGCTCATCTCAGTATGGGCTGGATCTTTTGTTCGCTGCTCCTGATGAGGAAAAGGAAGGCTCTGCAGCATCGGAGGGAGAGTTCGAGCCGTCAGAGGCTGACGTCGCGGCTGAACCCACTGCTCCGGCAGCTGAGTCTCAGTCTGTGGCAGATGCTGAAATGGCCGCCGCACTTCAGTGGGCGGCCAAGGAGATTGGGGTTGTTTGGGTTCCCCCGCCCAGCCCCGAACCTTCTAGGCTGGTATGACTGGTTCCTGGGCAGCGGACGTGACTCCAAGCCAAGCTCCTCCCCGGTCCCGTTTTTCCCGGAAGTGCATGAGGAGTTGACAGAATCGTGGAAAGCCCCTCTGTCGGCTCATTCTCGATACCCCAACTCCCCATCCCTCACCACCCTCGATAGCGGTCCAACGAGGGGGTATACGGAGATCTCCCAGGTGGAGAGAGCGATTGCGATGCACTTGTGCCCGCAAAACGCAGCCTCCTGGAGGGGCCGTCCGAGACTCCCGTCCAGGGCCTGTAAGTTTTCGTCTGCTCTCGTAGCTAAGGCTTCTGGGCAAGCTGGGCAAGCTGCGTCCGCCCTGCATGGCTATCCTGCAGGTGTATCAAGCCAAGGTTCTTAAAGATCTGCACGAGGGTGTTCCCGACCCAGAGTTGCTGCAGGAACTGCGTTCGGCGACTGACTATGCTCTACTAGCTACGAAAGTCACATCGCAGGCTCTGGGAAGGGCGATGTCCACTATCGTGGTCCAGGAGCGCCACCTGTGGCTAAACCTGGCCGAAATGCGAGACGCCGAGAAGGTTCGCTTTCTTGACGCTCCCATTTCCCAGGCTGGTCTCTTCGGCGAAACTGTGGAGGATTTTGCCCAGCAGTTCTCCACGGTTAAGAAGCAGACGGAGACCATCAAGTACATCCTGCCTCGGCGTGCAGCTCCGCCGAAGCAGCAACCCCGTCTGCTCCGCGCCGAGGGAGGCCCCCTCGAGAGCAGCTCAGGCCCCGCAATCTGCCGGTCCTGCAGCTAGACCCGCCCAACGGTCCAGCTCTTGTAGGAAGGTGGCAACGCCAGCTCGTCCTCAGGCCACTAAGAACCCTCGTCAGGCTTTGAAGCGCTCCTGAGACGGGCAGCCCAGGGAAGAGGGATCGCTTGACCTGTCCCGATCCACACTCGACGAGGGGACGAGCGCTGGATTCGGCTCCAACTCAGCTGTCTGCCACCTGGCAGATGGCCACCACATGGTCAATAAAATAGCAATTTCCTTCTTCTCTGGGCGTTACCCACAGCACCTCCGACCCTTTACACGATGGATGCTGTGTCCTCCATTCAGGACATGTGGTCACACACCTCCTGTGTTCCCTCATGTTCTGAGACAGTGGGCTCGTTCAGACGATTCCTCTCCTCAGGGGAATCCTCTGGTCAGCTCTCATGGCACGATCCCACCGGGCAAAACAGCCAGTGGTCTCCGGGGCTTCTCACCTCCGGCCACACGCCGTTTTCCCAGCCACGGTGCCCCCATCCTTGGTATGTCAGATGTAACTCCTCTGAGACCCCTAGCGGAGAATTTTTCGAATTGGCTGAGCCTCCCCAGTCCTTCCCGCTGGCTCCTCAGGACCATTCGGCTCGGCTATGCGATCCAGTTTGCGAGACGTCCGCCCAAGTTCCATGGTGTTCTCACTACCTCAGTTCGAGGCAGCAGCACCGCAGTTCTTTGTGCGGAAATCGCAGTCCTTCTGGTGAAGGATGCGATAGAAACTGTCCCCTCAGCCGAAATGAGGAAAGGGTTTTACAGCCCCTATTTCATTGTACCCAAGAAGGGTAGTGGGATCAGACCAATCTTAGACCTAAGAGTTTTGAATCGGGCCCTACTCAAGCTCCCGTTCAAAATGTTAACCCTCAAGCACATGCTCACGTGTGTCAGACCTCAAGATTGGTTTGTGGCAATAGACCTGAAGGACACATACTTTCATGTCTCGATCCTTCCAAGACACAGGCCGTTCCCATGGTTTGCCTTCGAAGGGCGGGCTTATCAGTACAAAATTCTTCCCTTCGGCCTCTCCCTGTCACCCCGCGTCTTTACGAAGGTAGCGGAGGCTGCCCTTGCCCCCCTCAGGGAACTGGGCATCCGCATTCTCAACTATCTTGACGACTGGCTAATCCTAGTTCACTCATGGGATTTGGTTTGCGCTCACAGGGACGTGGTTCTCAATCACCTGGCTCATTTGGGACTTCGGGTCAACTGGGAAAAGAACAAACTCTCTCCAGTGCAGAGGATCCCTTTTCTCGGTGTAGAACTGGACTCGGTCAGTATGTCTGCGCGTCTCTCCCCAGAGCGCGCACAGTCAGTGCTGAGGTGTGCGGCAACACTCAGATGCTGGTCTACGGTCCCCCTGAAACAGGTTCAAAGGCTCCTGGGGCACATGGCATCCTCAGCCGCGGTCATGCCGCTGGGCCTGATGCACAAGAGACCGTTGCAACACTGGCTTCATACCCGAGTCCCGAGATGGGCATGGCACCGAGGCACGTTTCGTGTGAACATCACACCTTCGTGTCGCAAAACACTCAGCCCTGGACTCAGGGTCTGGACGGGTCCTCGGCTGCATTGGCACATCAATTGCCTGGAGTTGTTGGCAGTGCTTTTAGCCCTGAGGAGGTTCCGACCTTTAATTCAGGGCAAACGTGTTGGTCTGGTTAGACAACACGGCGACTGTGGCTTACATCAACCACCAGGGCGGTGTACGATCCTTTCGCATGTCACAACTAGCCCGCCATCTCCTGATGTGGAGCCACCTCAGACTCAGGCCTCTGCGTGCCACTCACATTCTGGGTGAAGCCAATCGCATGGCCGATTCTCTGTCACGACAGGTTTCGCTTGGAGGCGAGTGAAGGCTCCACCCCCAATCGGTCCAACTGATCTGGGATCGATTCGGCCAGGCACAAGTAGATCTCTTTGCCTCACTGGAATCCACCCACTGCCAGTTGTGGTACAGTCTAACCGAGGCTCCCCTCGGTATAGACGCACTGGCACACAGTTGGCCGAGGGACCGGCTCAAGTATGCGTTTCCCCCAGTGAGCCTCATTGCACAGACTTTGTGCAAAGTCAGGGAGTACAAGGAACAGATTCTCTTGGTAGCCCCCTTCTCGCCCAACAGAACCTGGTTCTCAGACCTGGTGCTCCTGGCATCAGCTCCTCCCTGGCGCATTCCTCTGAGGAAGGACCTCCTTTCTCAGGGGAAGGGCACTATCTGGCACCCGCACCCAGATCTTTGGAACCTCCACCTATGGTCCCTGGACACGACCAGAAGGATTTCAGAGACCTCTCACCCTCAGTGGTAAACACCCTCTTACAGGCAAGAGCCCCCTCCACCAGGCGGCTGTATGACCTAAAGTGGCGCATTTTTGCGAACTGGTGTTCTTCCCAGGGGAAGGACCCATGGAGATGTGGCATCGAATCAGTGTTATCCTTCCTCCAAGGAGGCCTGGACAGGCACCTATCTGCCTCAGCACTCAAGGTCCATGTGGGAGCTATATCAGCTAATTATGACTTGGTGGGTGGCAGATCGGTGGGGAAACACGATTTGGTAATCAGGTTTCTTAGAGGAGCTCGGAGGCAGAACCCTCCTCGGCCGCACCTTATCCCCTCTTGGGATCTCGCTGTGGTTCTCCAGGGCCTACAGCAAGATCCCTTTGAGCCCCTTTAGTCAGTTGAACTTGATGGCCTCTCCTTGAAGATGGCTCTCCTGACTGCGCTCACTTCTGTCAAAAGAGTGGGAGACCTCCAAGCCCTCTCCGTTAACAGTTCGCACCTAGAATTCGGGCCGGCAGACTCCCACGTTGTCCTGAGACCCCGCCCTGGATACGTGCCCAAGGTCCCCACCACTCCCTTCAGAGATCAGGTGGTGACCTTGCAAGCTATTTCTTCCCAGGAAGATGACCCCAACCTGACCTTGTTATGCCCAGTCCGTGCCCTGCGCATTTACTTGGAGCGAACTCAGCCCTTCAGACATTCGGAACAGCTCTTTGTCTGTTATGGAGGACAGCAGAAGGGGAAGGCTGTCTCCAAGCAAAGGATCTCCCACTGGCTAGTGGATGCGATCCGTACGGCCTACCAGGCTAGAGACTTACCCTGCCCACTGGGAGTGAGAGTCCACTCGACCAGGGGCGTCGCTGCCTCGGCAGCTCTTGCTAACGGGGCCTCGTTAACAGACATCTGTAGAGATGCAGGTTGGGCTACACCTAACACGTTTGCCAGATTTTACAATTTGTCAAAGTCAAAGTCAAAGTCAACTTTATTGTCAATTTTGCCATATGTGCCAGACATACAGAGAATTGAAATTGCGTTACTCTCAGACCCTAGGTGCATACACGTAACATTAAATACAAAAAGTACAATTTTAAAGATGCAAATAAATACAATTATACATATAATATATAGAATATATAGAAATATCGTGCAAAAAGAGCTTATGTAATAAAGTGTCTTTAGAGGTAGTCTGAGGGTAGTAATTGAGTAGTATAAGGTAGTTAGCAGAGCACCAATACTACACAAAGTGACTGGTGCCGGTCGGTGGGGGGTGTGTATGTGAGTGAGTGTAAGTGTAAGTGCGTGAGTGTTTGTGTGTGTGTGTGTGTGTCCCAGATCAGGAATATCGTGGGGCAGGAGAGGGGAGTGGGGGCAGAGCTGGAAGAGAGTTTAGCTTCCTGACGGCCTGATGGGTGTCACAGTACAGGAAGTTTGTGGGGCAGAAGAGGGGAGTGGAGGCAGAGCCGGGAGAGAGTTTAGCTTCCTGACAGCCTGATGGAAGAAGCTGTCCTTTAGTCTGCTGGTCCTGGCCTGGAGACTCCGCAGTCTCCTCCCTGATGGCAGCAGGCTGAAGAAGATTTGCATAGGGTGGGAGGGATCAGCTGCTATACAGAGGGCTTTTTTGGTGAGACGGGTGCTGTAAATGTCCTGGAGGGAGAGAAGAGGGACACCAATGATCCTCTCAGCTGCTTTCACTATGCGTTGGAGAGTTTTTTGGCAGGGGGCATTGCAGGCTCCAAACCACACAGTGATGCAGCTCGTCAGGATGCTCTCGATGGTGCCTCTGTAGAAGGTGTACATGATGGGAGCTGGTGCTCTTGCTCTTCTCAGTTTGCGGAGGAAGTAGAGACGCTGCTGTGATTTTTTAGCCAGTGCAGAGGTGTTGTTCGTCCAGGAGAGATCCTCAGTGATGTGCACACCCAGGAACTTGGTGCTACTCACTCTCTCCACAGACGCACCGTTGATGGTCAGAGGAGCATGCTGAGTCTGCGCTCTCCTGAAGTCAACAACAATCTCCTTTGTTTTCTCCACGTTCAGAGAGAGATTGTTGTCTCTGCACCACACGGCCAGGCGGCTCACCTCGCTTCTGTAGTCGGCCTCATCCCTTTTGCTAATGAGACCCACCACAGTCGTGTCATCCTCAAACTTGATGAAGAGGTTGGAGCTGTGTGATGGTGTGCAGTCGTGGGTCAGCAGAGTGAAGAGGAGGGGGCTCAGCACACATCCCTGAGGGGCCCCCGTGTTAAGAATGATGGTGCTGGAAGTGTTACTGCCGACCCGTATTGCTTGTGGTCTTCCGGTGAGGAAATCCAACAGCCAGTTACACAGTGAGGTGTTGAGCCCCAGCTGGACCAGTTTTTGTGTGAGCTGTTGGGGAATTATGGTGTTAAATGCAGAACTGAAGTCTATAAACAGCATTCGGACGTATGAGTCTTTTTTGTCCAGATGTGTGAGTGCTGAGTGGAGTGCAGTGGAGATGGCGTCATCAGTCGAGCGGTTGGGCCGATACACGAACTGAAAGGGGTCCAGGGAGGGGGGCAGGACAGACTTGATGTGTTGCATGACTAGCCGTTCAAAGCACTTCATGAGGATGGGAGTAAGTGCAACAGGACGGTAGTCATTAAAGCAGGAGGGAGATGACTTTTTTGGGGACCGGAATGATGGTGGTGGCTTTGAAACAAGTCGGGACGACGGCCTGGTTGAGAGAAATATTGAAGATGTCTGTGAAGACATCAGTGAGTTCCACTGCGCAGTCCCTCAGTACGCGACCAGGAATGTTGTCAGGACCCGGAGCTTTGCGTGCGTTGATCCTGCTGAGGGATCTCCTCACACTGTCTGGGGACAGAGTCATCACCTGGTCACCAGGAGGGGGTGGGGTCTTTTGTGCAGTGGTGCTGTTTTGCACTTCAAAGCGAGCGAAGAAGGTGTTCAGCTCGTTCAGCAGGGAGATGGTGCTGTCACAGGTCTGTGGTGGGGGCTTGTGATCTGTGATGGTCTGTATGCCCCGCCACAGGCTCCGTGTGTCTCTGCTGTCTTTGAAGTGGTGGGATATTCCCCTGGAGTACTGTCTCTTAGCCTCTCTGATGCCACGGGACAGGTTGGCCCTAGCCGTCTTCAGGCTCGCCTCATCTCCAGTTCTGAAGGCAACGTTGCGAGCTTTCAGCAGCCTGTAGACCTCCCCTGTCATCCATGGTTTTTGGTTGGCACGGACAGTGATGGTTTTAGTGACTGTTACATCCTCAGTGCCTTTGTTGATGTAGGCTGTAACAGTCTCTGCGTACTCCTGGAGGTCGGTGGTGTTATTGTAGGTGGCAGCCTGCTTAAACATACTCCAGTCTGTGGTGTCGAAGCAGTCCTGTAAAGCCTCTGAAGACCCTTCCGGCCACACTTGTATCTGCTTACGAACCGGTTTGGTGACTTTAACGAGTGGTCTGTAAGCAGGCATTAGCATGACAGTTATGTGGTCCGAGGTGCCGAGGTGGGGGAGGGGGAAAGCTTTGTAAGCTCCTTTCTGGGTGGTGTAAACAAAGTCCAGTGTGTTATTTCCCCGTGTTGGAAAGTCTATGTGTTGTTGTATTTTGGGAAACACACTCTTTAAGTCTGCATGATTGAAATCCCCAGCCACGATGAGAAAAGCATCAGGATGGGCTGTCTGCTGCTCACTGATGTGCTGGTACAGTTCATTCAGTGCCTCACTCCTGTTGTTGCCATTGGAGGAGGGAGGGATGTACACAGCACACAGCAGTATGGCTGTATATTCCCTTGGTAGATAGAACGGCCGGCACTTAATAACCATAAACTCCAACACTGGTGAGCTGTATTTGCAGACCGCAACAGCATCGCGGCACCAGGCGTCATTGATGTAAACACAAAGTCCGCCATTGCGGGTCTTACCTCCCGCGACAACAACTCTGTCAGCATGGTAGCATGTTAGCTGGTCGAGCTGAATGGCGCGGTCCGGGACACTGTCGCTGAGCCATGTTTCCGTGAACACAAAAACACAACAGTCCTTTACATTCCTCTGAGATGAATGTAGTAGTCGGATGTAGTCCAGTTTGTTGTCTAATGAGCGTACGTTGGCCAGAACGATGGAGGGGATAGCGGGTTTGTGTGGGCTAGCCGCTAGCCTAGCTCGGATGCCTCCGCGCTTACCCCTCTTCTGCTTCCTCTCACGCCGTTTGAGGCGCCTCCATTGTGGGCGAGGTGCAGGAGTGGGGGTCGGTGATTGAGTAGGCCTCCGGAGCAGACTCAGATCATTCAGCTCTTCGGCGTCCGCTGAGTTTAACTTAAAAAGTTTGTTCCTGCCGATGCTGAGCAAAAATGTTCGGCTATACACGCGCTTAAAGACAGATAAACGCGACGAAGACGTGCGACTTACAGGACGAAAAACATGAAAACACCGTTTTGTCGGGAGAGAGAGAAGCTGCAGCGTGTGCACGCCACCTTGGATAAAATTACTTCGCAATTTGCGCATGGAACCAGTGTCAGCTAGAGTCTTAAACGCAAGCTCTTGACTCAGCACACTGGTTGGTGTAGAGCTTGCCTAAGCGCTTCCTCTAATGGTGATTACGCTTCTGTTTCAGTAGGTTTCCTGACGTGAACCCAGGACACCTTCTCCATCACTTGGCACTTCTGGACGTAGCAGAGTTTTTGCGGAGGAACTCGCTGCAAATTCCAACAGAAGGTATGAACACCTTTATTTTCTTGTAGTTGGATTATGCCCCATATGTAGTGGCTCCTTATGTGGCCCTGTGTGTGTAATTTCCACCTATATCTCTCTGTGGTGCAGTGTTTCCCCTGAGGACAGGTTTGTCTCTAGGGTCTGAGTTTGGTTGTCTCCCCTGGCGTGAGACCCACCTCAGGTCCCATATCTAATGATATTCACTTTATACCCCCCCTCTGGGCAGGTTGTGATCTCCATAGTGCCTTTTTCCCTTGGGAAATAGTCACTTTCCAACATTCTCAAGACACTCAGCCGTTCCACTGAGGAAGGCCCGGCTGCAGGACTCTGCTGTAACAGGTCAGTTCTTGGACATTGGAAGGTCACGAAGAGGTGAGCTGCACTTATGTTAACACGTTGGCTTGTTACTATCTGCGCCCGATCACTCGTGACGCGGCCAGACTTGTGGCATTTTTTTATAGGGACCCCTAGTGTCGTACACTGGACACAACTCGGAGTGTACGACAGATAGGGAACGTCTTGGTTACGTATGGTAACCCTTGTTCCCTGATGGAGGGAACGGAGACGTTGTGTCCTTAATGCCACAACTCTGGACCGTCTCTGAGTGAATTGAGACGCTTGGCTCCTCAGATCAGAACGAGTGAGCACAAGCACACACTGCCCTATTTATACCCGGATGTCCGGGGTGTGGCCAGCTATGCAAAATCTGCACATCCAATTTCATTGGCCTTTCTCAAAACTGTCAGAGGTGTTTGGGCTCCCAAGAGCGACCCCTAGTGTCGTACACTGGACACAACGTCTCCGTTCCCTCCATCAGGGAACGAGGGTTACCATACGTAACTGAGACATTTTACATGGCCTGTTTGCATGTTCTACCAATTCACCAAGCTTATTATGTAAAGATACATAATAGATTCCTAATAAAAATGCTAGACATCTTTGTTTTCCTTATTTTTTTTTTTCTAACTATATCTTGTCAGATTTGTATCATATTTTGTTTTATTTACCCTATTGCAGCTACTGGATTTCAGAGTGAAAAAGTAAAATGTGTTCTGATTCAAACTAAACAAACAAAATAAAAAAATAAAAATAATGCTATTTAAGATTTGTTCTTTTTCAATATTATTAGCATTGTTTTTAATAAACAAAGAAAATCATACTGCAACTCTCAATGAGTCAATTTACCCCTGTACCTTTAATGCTGTAAGATTGTATTGTATTTGTATTTATCTTAAAGATGGGACGTGCCTAATACAGAACATAACAGCCAAGAATATGCTAAGTGTGATTAATGAATCAACACTAATGCGTTCAGAATGTACCCATTAAATTTCATATGAACTTCAGTGAATGTCAGATGTCATAGTATGATATTAATAGACTAAAAAATTCATTAATAGTGCAATGATGCTCTTTTAAAACAACAATGAAAAGATTATAAATGAACTGGGAGATGGAAGCTGTAACCTTTAATAATTAGAGGAATATTTTTAACCAAAGATTAATGACTGATTACATCAGGTAAGCTGTCTGTGAGTCTGTCCATAACTTTCTTACAAAACACTGCCGATGTATAGAGTTTGCTTAGTGTGCATGATCAACTTCAATAAAAGCCAAATGGAGAGAGCAGAAGAGCCAAAGTAGAGACCTCAGAAGTTACTGCTAGTGGTTAAAGCCTGCGCTGGCTTTGACAGAACAGCTTTAGAATGTAATCATCATTTATGCATATGCATTTTAAGTTATTCTGGTTTATTTGTATTAATGCATTTTAATGAATTGTATGTTTTAATTGAAGGGTAGTGAAACTTTCATCCGATCTCACAGGACAAAAGGTAAGGAAGTTTATTATTCAGTGTGTGAATATCAGGGTAGAAGAAAACAGTTGTTAAGAGTGTGTGTTATAGAAGAAAACTGGTGAAGCAAGAACTTGTTGCTGTAACCTGAATGTTCATTGACCTTTTTAGCAGAATATATGAAAAACATATTTTTGCTCATAACTAATGCAGTTTGCCAAAAAAAAAACAAAAAAAAAAAAAACAAATGTATGTTTGCTACTTGGTGGCAAAACCCATGCTGGCGATCACAGAGGTAAGATGTTTCTTATAGTTGGCCACTAGGTTTGCACACATCTCAGGAGGGATTTTGTCCCACTCCTCTTTGCAGATCCTCTCCAAGTCATTAAGATTTCGAAGCTGATGTTTGGCAACTCGAACCTTCAGCTCCCTCCACAGATTTTCTATGGGATTAAGGTCTGGAGACTGGCTAGGCCACTTCAGGACCTCAATGTGCTTCTTCTTGAGCGACTTCTTTGTTGCCTTGATTGTGTATTTTGGGTCATTGTTATGCTGGAATACTCATCCACGACCAATTTTCAATACCCTGGCTGAGGGAAAGAAGTTCTCACCCAAGATTTGACAGTACATGGCCCCATCCATCGTCCCTTTGATGCGGTGAAGCAGTTAATGTTTCCACCTCCATGTTTAATGGTGGGGATGCTGTTCTTGGGGACATAGGCAGCAAAAGCGCTACATAAATAACTGTGACTTTACTTGGCTTGACTCTGCAAGTACAAGAAATACCAGTCCTGCTTGGAAGAAAAAGAAACTTTTTTTCTTTGTTTGTTTCTACAGATGGACACAGTCTTTAAAAAATAACTTAGCCCAAAAATGAAAATTCTGTCACTTATTCACCCTCATGCTGTTTCAAACCCATAAGACTTAAGATATTTTAAAGAAACCTGAGAGATTTCTGTCCATCCACTGAAAGGTCAGGTAACCAAAACTTAGGATATCCTAGAAGGTCATAAAGGAGTTTTAAAAGTATTTCATATGAATGTTACTGCTTTTTTGTTGGTTTTAATTGCTTCTTTTGTCCTCATTTGAAAGTCACGTCTGCTAAATGCTTAAATGTTAAGTAAAAGTTGAATTGTAACAAAGCAAAAAAAAAAAAAAAAAAACTATATATATTATTATTATTATATATATTTTTGGTCTCTATAATATGTTAAAATATTTTAACATTATGTGAATGTAATTTTTCTCTTGGGCAGAACTATTTTGATTGATATTAAATTAAAGGTTAAAGTTTCAACCAAATTAAAACTATAGTTTTAGGAAAACTAATAAATTTAGCTGTAACAAATTACAGTATATTTTTTAGGTTGGTCCAAAGTATCATTTTTTTTCAATGTAGGGGTTGGTATGGGGAACGGTATACCTACGCTGCCATGCTGAGGGGAGTGCATACCTATGCAGCCATCATTCGTGGCACTAAGTACCAACTCTACCCAAAGCATAAGGGAGTCGTCCCTAGGACGAATGATGGCTGTCAGTGACATTATCCCCTTCGGTCAGAGGCCTGAGATACATGCCCGTAGATTTACCTGAAAGGGCTCAGAAATGCTGAACCCAGGGTAGAACTCAAGGCTGGGAGATTCCTTTATAGGGGATACGGCTAAGCAATCTCTCTTCTGCACAATTTAATGCACAAAATATCTCTTTTGCACAATTTCATGTACAAATGTCTCTTTTGTAAAACGTCATGTACAGTACTTTTGTAAAGTTTTTGTTGTCTCAGTTTTGTATGTGTAGTCAACTATTTATTATAGTTATAGTATTTATAGTATATGTATAGTCAGATGGTTAACCATTGTATAAGTCTGTAATTGCTTTTCTTATTCGTGTACTGTTGTATGTTTATATTATGCTTAACTAGTATGTAGCACTGTGGTCCTGTGAGACACGACATCTCGTTCCACTATATGTCCACACATGTAGCAGAATGACAATAAAGCTTGACTTGACTTGACCTAAAGGTATCATACTTGCTCAAAGGTATCAGCGAGGATACATAGGTAGAGTGGGGCCCAAGGTGACTGGGTCCTGAACCAACTCAAAGAAAGGGTACGGGCTGGCAGCGCATGATCCCTACCATACAGAATTTTAGAAAGAAGCAAAATGCCTAATGTGCATCCATACCACAATGTGGATTTTAAGAAAGTGCCCAGAGACTAGTGTGCGCACTTACCATATATGGATTTTAGAAGTACCGCTTAGCTAGAAGCGGCGTGCTAATAGATACCCCTCTTGCGATTTAGCTCAAAGGGAAATGTATATAAATAATTACAATTAATTATAATTAATTACAATTATTTATATCAGCAGCCAGTAGTAACTGTAGCAGAATTAATTTTCCATCGACTAATCTGTTCGTCCAGCGAACATTCAGCATAATTTTTATATCAACCCTAAGAAATGATATTTTCTTGGGCACAGAAAATAACTTTCTTAAAGTACTGTTGCATTAGAGCATGTAGCTCGAATCGGAATTGTAAAGGGACATTAATTTGCAAGGCAGAATCAGAATCAAAACTCATGTAATTTGTGCACAAGAGTTTATTAACGAAGGACTAACACATAACTAATCTAAACAAACAACATGAAATCATTCATACATGGGGGAAGGGTCAGTGAGCAGCAGTTAGAGAGACCAGAGAATGTAGCTATGAAAAGAGTCAGTTAACCACCTGAGTGAAACCATCAGTGCTGTGTACAGCTTGTACTAAACCTCTGTTTTGTTTAGTTAAATGTACGATACTTGCATTGCCTTGGTCGTTGAACAAGTGTCCAAATGCAGTCTCGGGTGAAAGTCTCGATGGTTTGGAGCAGTGGTGGTTTGGAATCGCGATCACGTTCTTCCGGGTCCGAAGAGTGATGAACTCCAAAGATGTTCTGACTCGATGGTGACTGGGAGTTTCTTCCCATGTGAAAATTGAAGAAGAACCAAGAGCTGAGAAGGACCCAGCAGAAGTCCTGTGGTCTTTGGGGAATGGAAAGACAAGGCCGCAAGGCCTGGCGCAGCTTAGAGAAGTCCCGACGAGTTCTAGCTCATCCTCCTCATCCTCTTAGGTTCTGAAAGAACTCATGTGAGACGAGTGAAGGAAGCTAAAAACACGGAAGAGAGAAATGTCTGTTCGAGGACATTTCATGAGGGTGAATTCCAGGGTTGAGTGAAAGTGTCTGGCTCTTTGTGGTCAAGAGCCACAGCTCTAAATGTTGGGCCTGTCGGGCCCGCCGGGCATGCCCTGTGCCAGCTCAGGCTCCCCGTGGGTTCCTCCACGTGGGCAGCAATCGGAAGATCTTGCAGAAGAGAGTGAAGAGAGTCAAGAGAGGGAGGCGGACTAACGTTTGATGCGTTTAAGGTCTCTGGAGGCTGCGCCTCCAGGAGGTCCACGAACCCATGGTAACTTTCTCCTTTGGAGGGAAAGTTTACGACTCTTTGTCTGTGAGCATTGTATTTTGCATATGTAATTCGATTGGGTGTTGATGCAAAACTAGTAAGGTTTCTTAAAACACTAATATGTTGCATAGGTATCAACATCTAATTTACACCATCTTTTAGATCATCAAAATACGAGTTCAAAGAGACCAAACATGACACAGGTGGGTTATAAGACTAGTCATCTATCATAACGCATGCATAAAACAGTAGAAAGACAAATACAAATACAACAGACAAAACTTAAATACAATGCAGTAATACTGTACACAATGACCTGGGCTATGTGGGATAGGAAGGTCAAACGAAGGTTTGTCTGTGACTGAATAGGAAAGAGTCCATCCCTATAGGCATTGTGTCTTTCCTATAGGGAAATGTAGTGTGCTTTGTTTGCATTCCTTGAAGCAATAAAACCTATGATATCAGATGGTCACCCTGGCAACAGAGCCCTTTCAGGGTGTTCGTTGCTTTGGGGGGTTGTCTCCAAAACTCCAGCATATAGCTGGGGTTGTTGGTTTTGGAAGATTATTTGTTAAATGTAACAAATAACGGTGTCTGATTGGTCCAGATGCTACACCCCTCTAGATGAGGCTAGGCTTATCCAGTGAAGAGGGCAACTCAACAAGGAGGCAGAGAGGGACCGAATAGCCTGAGGTTGAACTCTAAACAGGGCTCCAGGGGGTAGGCAGTGAGGGCGAACCTTAGGTGCCCAGTTGGGGGCAATGCTCCGAGCCAACCCTCATGGTGAGGAGAGCATCACTGCACCCAACCAAACAGACAACTCAGCAGCAGCTGCTGTCTGATAATTCTGCCATGGAGCTGATACACTTGACCATAGTAAGAGGTCAAAGCTTAGGGACAGGTTTCTAACTCCTGAGCAACGAGGAGGAACACCTGATCCGCCCAGGGGTGGTGAGCTTATAAGAGAGCCTCCCGCGGCAAGGGGAGCATCGCCATGCTACTGCCAAAGAGGCCTTGGAAATGAGATCCAATCAAAGGGGATCAGACATTTCAGCAGAGACGAGTCCAGTGACTCAGTATGGCTGCATAGTGTGCAGCAGCGCCCCCTGCCCTTGGGCTGTAGTGGGTATTTTCCGAGGGGGCATTAGCTATTATCAACCCAAAGTGGTCCTGTGCTTTCTATCTCGATAGAAAGCATGGCCCCATTCTAACCAGACCCACAGAGCCTGCAAGAATGACAAGGGCCCAATTATGTATGAAGAGCTGTTGCTCCTCAGAGCCCAAACACTCAGAATGATTGGGTAGATAGCCTGAAGCAGAAAGCCCCTCAGGGTGAAACATAGATAGAGTGTCTCTGTCAGGTAGCCGCTCCCTCGAAAAGGAACTATAATTTTTATGAAACAATTGCTGAAACATTATTATTTAGAAATTTACAGACAGAAAGAACCAGTCTGTCTATGTGTTTAGCCTACTATTAGATGTTTTATTTTCGTCTTGTGAAACTTCTGCGTGTCTGATCATCTTCTGTCTTCCAATCTCTCATAAACCAGTGGAGAATCTAATGCTGGAAAGACTGTGCCTACAAACCTACAAACACTGTTTAGAAATGAAACAGAAAATTAATGAAATCCCTTCAATCAAAACAGGGCTCTCTTGAGGACCAGATTATTGCTGCCAACCTTCTGCTTGAGGCTTATGGTAATGCTAAGACTGTGAGAAACGACAACTCCTCTTGTTTTGTAAGTTCACCACTTTATATTTACAGTGCAGTATAATTTGTCAGTTGTGTTGGATTTTTCTATAAAACTGTTTCATTATTGTGGGCATTCTTCTTCTTCTTCTTCTTCTTCTTCTTCTTCCTCTTCTTCTTCTTTTAAACAGGGTAAATTCATCAGAATTTATTTTGGTACATCTGGAAAACTGGCTAGTGCTGACACTGAGACATCCTGTACATTTGTCTTTGTCTGTCACTCTTCAGATGATTGTGACTCAAGTACATTTTCTCAACAGATCTGCTGGAGAAGTTTAGAGTGACATTCCAGCTTCCAGATGAGAGAGGCTACCACATCTACCAGATGATGACCAACCACAAGCCTGAGCTGACTGGTAGATGCACATATTTGATTCATTCATATTTTGTTTTAATGCCAGATAATATACAGGTGCATCTAAAAAAACAGAATATTGTGAAAACATTTCAAAAGTTTTTTGTTTTAATTTTGATGGTTAGAGCATACAACTCATGAAAGTCAAAAATCCAGTATCTCAAAATAGAATTTTTACATTTGAGTTTCATTATATGTCCATCCCTACAGTATACATTCCAGGTATCTCTTGTTCTTTGAAACCACAATAATGGGGAAGACTGCTGACTTGGCAATGGTCCAGAAAACAATCACTGCACCCTCCACAAAGAGGTTAAGTCACAGAAGGTCATTATTGAAAGGGGTGGCTGTTTACAGAGTGCTGTTTCAAAGCATATCAAATGCAAAGTTGACGGGAAGGAAGAAATTGCAAGCAACAGGGATGACTGTAAACTTGAGAATACTGTCAAGCAAAGCCAATTCAAACACTTGGGAGAACACTTGGACTGAAGCTGAAGTCAGTGCATCAAGAGTCACCACACTCAAATGTCTTCAGGAAAAGGGTTACCAAGCCACTTCTGAAACAGAAATAACATCAGAAACATCTTACCTGGTCTAAGGAAAAAATGAACTGGACTGTTGCTCAGTGGTCCAAAGTCCTCTTTTCAGATAAAAGTAAATTGTGCATTTCATGTTGAAATCATGATCCCAGAGTCTGGAGGAAGAATGGAGAGGCACAGAATCCAAGCTGCTTGAAGTCCAGTGTGAAGTTTCTGAAGTCAGTGATGATTTGGGGTGTTGTGACATCTGCTGGTGTTGGTCCACTATGTTTTATCAAGTCCAAAGTCAATGCAGCCGTCTACCAGGAGATTTTGGAGCACTTTATGCTTCCATCTGCTGACAAGCTTTATGGAGATGCTGATTTCCTTTTTCAGCAGGACTTTTGCACCTGCCCACAGTGCCAAAACCAATTCCAAGTGGTTTGCTGAGCATGATATTACTGTGCTTGATTGGCCAGCCAGCATGCCATTGTTTATAAGCTTTCTTAATATTTGCTTTCAGTATAGAAAAACACCTGTTAATTTGTTTTTCAAAAGAAAAAAAAAATGCTAGTCAGGTTTTCTCTTATCTACTACTTCCCAAGTACTCAAAGTTGCAAATGCATATACACATTAGGATTTTACACACATTGTCTATTTCTGCACCATCTCATCCTGTGGCATCTTCCATCTCTGGTACTTCCTTCTGTATACATGGTCACGTAGGCTGTGAGGCCTGCACAGTCAGTCAGTTTGGCCTTGAGGCCGAGAAGGGTCTGGCTGCAGACATACATTTGCATTTTCAGACCTGCACTCTCAGACAACTGCACTTCCTGAAGTGACGTCACTTGCAGTCTGTTTTATTTTTATTTTATTTTATTTATTTTTTTTTTATGAAATCTCTCAACATTTTACAACATTAGCCAGGTGGTGAAGACAAGAAAAAAGAAACTAAATTACAATGTCACTCGCAATCGCCACTTGCACTCTCTGCCACCTGCGATGTCACTTGCAATCCACTCTGTTGTGGTTATATGATTAAAACTAATTTAATAGCATAACGTACAGAGTTCTGCTAGTCATCTGTAGGAGATCAAGACAAGAACCGCAAATCTGTGGCCACAGAACAGCAGAATATGAACGCACAAAGACTCTCTAAAACTATTAACACTTGATATGGCTTAATGTATTAAGATACATTACATGCCATTAATAGATCAAATTTGTTATATAGTAGTTTATTAATTTAATGTACTTCAAGGCAAGCATATGGCCATGAACATAATGCGCAAACTTTCACTTTTACACTTACCCAGCAGACGCTTAATGTGGCAAAACGGACTAAGATAATAAAGTCCAAATTCAGTATAAACCTTACTGTTGTCAAACGATATACCAGCAGTTATGAACGTGCAATAAGAAATGCATTAAGTGGTATTAAAATGACCATATAACTCCATATAGGCAAGCAGATGTGCCCAGAATGCAGTGCGTTAAATAGACGTTTTCCTCCCGTAGAAAATAAATTTAATTAAAACACAATGATATAAAAGGGCTGCAGAGATTATTTAATATGGGAAAACATAAATATATGTGATGTTTGTTTATTCTGGGCTCACCTGCTTGTCTGTAGTTGTTTTAATAATGAACAGGAGCATATTAAGTTTAGTCTTTATCATCTTAATTCGTTGTGCAACATTATTCCACGTTTTGCGGAGGAAAACATGATCTAACCTACATATACATTATATTATTAAACTATATATCGAATTTGATCTTTTAATAGCACTATTCAATACATTAAAATTAAGTGTTAATGGTCTATGGGAGGAAAACGCTTAACGAGAGACTTTGTGCATTGTGTTCATATTCTGCTGTTCTGCGGCCATGTATTTGCAGGTCTTGTCTATATCTCCTGCAAACGACATACACGAATCTGTACGTTAAGCTATTAAATTAGTTTTAATCTTTTAACCACCAGTGTCTTGTCACTGGTAAACTCACTTTCACAAACATGCAAAGTATCTTTTTCAATTGTTTTCTATAAGATAAATAAAATATTTCATCATGTTTATGACAGAGCAAATGAACGAATTACTGAATCTTTCCCCCTCGTCAAGTAATATAGTTTACCCATCCCAATCATAAAAATGATCAGTTTGCATTAGGTATAAATAGACACTTTAGTACTCATTCACTGGCAGTGAACTATCATGGTATTTTTTTTTTTTTTTATGAGAGGTTAGGTAACGATCTGTCACTCAGTCTTTACTTCTACAGGCTTGTTTATCTGTTATATTAAGTGTTTGTCCTTATGTTAAAAATGAGATTGTAAATGTGACATTTATATGTTTTGATATTATTCTAATTTAACCTGCTGTCACGTTTATGGACTGTCATGTGTCTTTTGTTTCGACGTCCATGTGCTCCTTGTCCTTGTTTTCCCTCCTGTTTCCTAATGTCCTTTTTGGTAGTTCCCGTTTTCTGTGCTCTCTGTGCCTTTTTTCACCTGGGGCAGGATGATGATGTGATCGGCTGTGATCTCCCCACGTATGATTTCCCCCTGATAGAGTTGGTTAATCATGTCCTTAATTTAAATGGCTCAAGTTTTCAAGTAGAAGAGGTTGAAAGTCATCATCGCCCAGGCCCTCCCGAAAACCACCGGACCTCTCCAGCTCACCCCATGCCAATGCCTTCCACATACCTGTCCAAATGTTCTGACCACCCATCTCCTCCCAGCAACATCTTTGTCCTTAGCCCAGAAATGCCGGCCGCTCCCGAGTCAAGCTCGCCAGCCATGCCAAAGTCAAGCCCGCCGGCTGCAACTCACTCAAGCCGGCCGGCTGGTGCTCCCTCAAGCACGCCAGGTTCAGCTGGCTGCCCAGCAGTCCAGTCCACTGACCAATGAATTCCCAAACTTGCTGGCCACTGCTCTCTCAGGCCTGCTAGCTGTATTCTTTATGTGTCAGGAGATGGACACAACGTCCGCGTCCGCAGCCGTTATGGCCACAATATCCGAGTCCCCGGCCAAGAAGGCCATCACGTCTGATTCCCTGGCTGAGAAGGCCGTCACATCTGAGTCCCCGCCCAGGAAGGCAACCACGTCTGAGTCCCTGGCTGTGAAGGCCATCACGTCAGAGTCGCCGGCCAGGAAGGCCTCAAAACTCAAAAAACCCATAAACCACCCCCCCCAAGGTTTTTTTTTTGGGAGGGGCTATAGGGGTTTGGCTATAGGTAGGGCCGAGGGTCAAGGGTAACACCACAGAGGATGGTCTACCATGGCTCCCCGTGCTACCTGCTCCGCCATGGCTTTTGGAACTCCCTCCTCCGCCATGACTCCCCAAACTCCTTGATCTGCCATGGCTCTATGGACTGTCTGCTCTGCCATGGCTCCTTGAGCTCCATGACCCACCATGGCTTCTAGGATTGGCTGTCCTGCCATGGTCCCCTGAGCTCCCTGATCTGCCATGGTGCCCGTATCCGGCGCCGCCTTGGAGGCATCCCGTCCTGTACGGGCCAGTCCTGGGGGGCCTCCAAGGCTCCCACCCCTTTGGTGTTGTATGGCGCGAGGATGCGCCTTCCAGAGGGGGCGCCATGTCATGTTTATGGACCGTCATGTGTCTTTAGTTTTGAAGTCCACATGTTTCATATGCTCCTTGTCCTCGTTTTCCCTGTTTTCTTATGTCCTTTTTTGGTAGTTCCTGTTTCCTGTTTCATTTAGTTCATTTAGTTCAAGACTGTAAAGTTTACTCCTTGCATCCTGCGTTCTCTCTGTCCCCAAGTAACATGACACCTGTAACAAAACAATAATTCCCCAATAAAACATTCTGCAATCAAAATAATTAAAATCAATGGCAGTCCTTTTCCCATGCAGAAAGAAAAATATTTTTCTTGTTAGTACATTTCCAATGAAAGAATATAAAAGTAAATATGTAAATAGATATGTAAAAATATAAAACTTTGATCTAATTCCTAAGAAAGTTAATGATATTTAAATCTATCATGTAAATGAATCAATATGTGAAGGATTAATCCCTTTTTGAAGAATTATGTTGTCAGATTTATGTGCTGACTATAGCTGTGTAGAAGGCTGTTATGTATGTGGATGACTGAAGATAGATGTACCTTCTTATAAAATAAGACTCAATATCTAATCCATATTTAGACTCTGCTTAGTGTGCAAACTGACCTCAATAAAAGTGTGTGGGAGAGCATGACCAGGATCAGAGGAGACTAGAGGAATTCCAACTGGTGGTAAGACACTGCAGTACTTTGCATTTGATGATGTTTGTGTGCGACTGTACTAAACCAGTTGATATGACAGAGGATTAAGTTTTTAGTAAGATACCTTTTTAAAATAAAATAGTAACATAAAAATGAAAAATACTTTTACAGCATACTTTCACAGCATTGATTAATCTTAGTTACTGTTAATTTCAGCATTTATTTACTAATCATTATTAAAATCAGAAGTTGTATTTCTTAGCATTAGTTAATGCACAGTGAACTAACATGAACAAACAATGAACGACTGTGTTTTTATTAACTAAAATTAACAAAGATTGATAAGTAGTGTAATAAATCTTGTTAATGTTAGTTAATACATTAATCAATGTTAACAGAAGATGTAAAATGTTACCAATAAAATAAACATTTACATTACACCCACATTCACATAAACCATCTATGACTAAATGTAGTTTACGTTTAACTGAATTTCTTGGCAGGGCTGTAAACATTTCATCTGGTATCAAGGAGCAGGAAGGTAGGTGCGATATTGTTATTGCATGAAAGTTTGGTTGAACATCAAAAGGTTACTGTTTAATATAGATGTGCTGATCTTTTTTTGAAAAATTAGTTTTGAGGGTTTTATACAATGGTACACAGAACTGAAAGAAAACCATTCTGTTTCATTTGTGTTTATTCAGTTTATGTTTATGTATTAAAATACACCAGCAAAATGAATCTTGTAACACCAGAGCTAATCAAGAACACCATCAGTTAAGGACTAGTGTGTTCATATTTTCTTTTTATTATTTTTATAGAGTTTACACTATTTTCTTAAATGCTCTATAAAGACCTGACTTGCATAAGACCCTAGTTATTTTACTGATCAAAAAGCACTGCAATGGTTTGTATCAAGATTTTAGTAAGCCGCAACCATGAGTACGGATGCGGAGATGGCCATTTATGGCAAGGCTGCCGTTTACCTCCGTAAGCCTGAGAAGGAGAGAATCGAGGCTCAGAGCAAACCCTTCGATGCCAAGACTGCCTGCTACGTGGTTGATGATAAAGAGCTGTATGTCAAGGGAACCATCAAGAGCAAAGACGGTGCCAAAGTCACTGTCATTGTGAATGACACTAAGGAGGTCAATTTTTGAAAACATTTTACATATTTAGATTCGCATATTTTTTCTGGTCTAATATATAATGAATCAAATTTAAAGGAAAGAGTTGCCAAGGAGGACGACGTCCACCCAATGAATCCTCCCAAGTTTGACAAGATTGAGGACATGGCCATGATGACCCATCTCAATGAACCCTCTGTGCTGTATAACCTCAAAGAGCGTTATGCCGCATGGATGATCTATGTAAGTTCCAAAGCAAAGTAAACAGCACTTACATTCATTTTGTCAATGTTGTTGCAATCTGATAATGTCTCTGCTCATTTCAGACCTACTCGGGGCTGTTCTGTGCTACTGTGAACCCCTACAAGTGGCTCCCAGTGTATGATCCAGAAGTGGTGGCTGCCTACAGAGGCAAAAAGCGTATGGAGGCCCCACCCCACATCTTCTCTGTCTCTGACAACGCCTATCAGTTCATGCTGACTGGTAAGACCATAGAGAAGTTAACTGTGAATATTAAAGTTGTTGTTAATTAAAGAAAGATTTACCAGAAATTGTACACATTTTAATCAACAGATAGAGAAAACCAGTCTGTCCTGATTACGTGAGTATTTCCAATTTATATCTATGACAAAAAATTGAAGTAATACGGCAAAGCAAACAAACAAACAAACAAAAAAACAAAACAAAACAAACAAAAAAAACTATATATATATATATATATATATATATATATGGAGATATTTACAAAATAGTAGGGATGCACACGATGTCACTTTTTTTCAGAATAAGTCCAATACAGATGCTTTCATTTTTGGTACTCGCTGATACGGATACCTCTATTTTCACAGCATTTGCCATTTAAAAAAAATACTAGGTACAGGAAAAAAATAATTTTAATTATATAATAATTATATACAGTGTCATGCACGCTGTACGCGGACCTCCATGTAAGAGTAAAAGCCAAAGTATCCAACTTTTTCTTCCAGTAAATTGGTGCGTCTTACCATATTATTTTATTATATTATCTTAATTATGAGCACACTGGTGTGTAGTACACCCGTTTACTGCAGTTGTTATTCTTCTCGTTATTTTCTTTATAGCGGCTAATGAACTGGAAGTCTGACCCATAGGCATACTTCCGTGTTAAAGAATAAACTGGATACTTTGGCCTTTAAAGCAAACAAATGATGCGCATTGGTGCAGAATGAGGGAGATGTTTATAGCCTAGCGCATTTCACACAGACTGCTAGTTTCACTTTCACTTTAAATAAAGTTGTGTAAGCTTGACTTTTTAAAAATGTTGTTTGTAGTGAATGCCCCTATAATTTTAGTTTGTTTTACAATTTATTTTTAATCCAAATGTATGTGCTATACGGAGCGAACAGCAGCCAAGATCACGCAACAGAAGTGTGCGCAATCTCTCCCCCCATCTCTCTCTTTACTGTCAAATAACTTAGTGATGTGTGCATTGTTTACTTACTTGCTTTTAACAAACTGTATTCGCGCAAAACACAAACGTTTTAGTGAAGTCTGTGAGAAAGGGGTATTCGCCCGACAAGCTCGCACATCCGTGATGCCGCGCGCTCAATCCACTCATCGTATTCTGTTCATCAGCTACACAAGCGTAAACATTGAATATTTAACATTATATTAATTACATACATGTACTTAATAGATAGACTTAATCTAGAATAACTCAATTCTAACCAGTGCTTGAAGTGGGTCAGTATGCCAAACTATTGCCCCCTCGCTGAAATCGCTACCTGATTACCTAATACCTAATACCTGATTTTGCGTTTGGTACGCAATGGGTAGGATTAGGGGTCTGGGGTAGATACGTATAAATATGCACGTGAAAACTGGGTATTATGCATGTCAAACACAAAGTCTATTTCAGCGTATGAATTGCATGCCGAATAAAAACAGAAAATCATGCTATTAATAAGCATTTTCATGAGACCAGGCTTTTAAATCAGAACAGTACGTTATAGCAAAAACAATATCTTAAAAATGAAAGGAAGCAGGTTTTTGCGATCACATAATTTTAATCCGGTAAACTTCTGGAAAGTCCAGGAATCTAGTAAGCAAAACCATTCTCAATAGTGACTAGCGTCTAGATGCCAGTAAATTCTACTTTTAAGCGTACATAATATTAAAATCAGGAGTGTTTTATAATGAATGCTGGCTGAAGGAGTTTTAGTTTGCAGTGGTCAGAGGTTTAGTGATTCTGAATGGATCCATATGTAGTAGTAACAATACTCAGCCACAATCAGGATGTGTGCTTATTTGTATTGAAAACATTTATTTAATTATTGATTGATTAATTGTGGCACTATACATACATTGTGAATTATGAAAATTAAAGTTACAGTTAGGACTTGTGCTTATTTTTTACTGAAAACGTTTAATTATTGATTGATTGATTATGGCACTATACGTGCATTGTGAATCATGAAAATTAAAAAGTACTTTATTTATTTATTTAATGGGGGGTGGGTGGGTGGAGGTGAGAACGGCACTTCTTTTTTTGCACTTCAAGCACTGATTCTACCCTCTGTTGTTCTGTTGTCGGTATTCACACACTGTGTGGTATCGGTGTTGGGTATTGGAGCATTTTTATGAGTAAGTTATGAATGTGAATGCAGTATCGGGCCAAAAATAGAATATATTTCTGTCTGCTAAAAAAGTTTACATGTTTTATCATCTTCTATCATCTTTAATAAACCAGTGGAGAATCTGGTGCTGGCAAGACTGTGAACACCAAACGTGTCATCCAGTACTTTGCCACAGTTGCAGTACAGGGTGACAAGAAGAAAGAGCAGGCTCCCGGCAAAATGCAGGCATGAGGCTATATAAAAAATTTTGCTTAAAAATACAAGTATATTTTTCTGAAATGTAGTCAATTACACTTATTTAATATATTTAATTTGTGAAATGGCTACAACGAGTGTTTAGACATCAATTTGCAATAATAATAATAATAATAATAATAATAATAATAATAATAATAATAATGAACACTCTTTAAATAAAACAGGGCTCTCTTGAGGACCAGATTGTTGCTGCCAATCCTCTGCTTGAGGCTTATGGTAATGCCAAGACTGTGAGAAATGACAACTCCTCTCGTTTTGTAAGTTCACCACTTTATATTTACAGTCCAGTAATACAATTGGTTTGTTGTGTTAGGTTTTTCTGTACAAAGATTTGTATAAAGAGATTATTATTGTTGTTATTTATGTATTATGTTATTTTGTTTAAAACAGGGTAAATTCATCAGAATTCACTTCGGTACATCTGGAAAACTGGCTAGTGCTGACATTGAGACATGTAGGTGACATGATTTACTTTTACGTTACAGTTACAATGACTTTGTCTGATACTCTTCAGATGATTGTGATTCAAGTACATTTTCTCAACAGATCTGCTGGAAAAGTCAAGAGTGACATTCCAGCTTCCAGATGAGAGAGGCTACCACATCTTCTACCAGATGATGACCAACCACAAGCCTGAGCTGATTGGTAGATGCACATATTTCATTCTGTTTTGATGCCAGAAAATAACGGAAAATACTAATATCTAATATATGTATTTTACAGAAATGACGCTCATCACCACCAACCCCTATGACTTCCCCATGTGCAGTCAGGGTCAGATCACAGTGCCAAGCATTGATGATAAAGAGGAGCTGGTTGCCACTGATGTGAGTCAATACTGTTTGAATATTGACATGCTTTATGTACATATGGCAGATCCTAGATCTCGTTCTTCTCTAAAATTTCTAGACTGCTATTGACATTCTGGGCTTCAGTAATGAGGAGAAGATGGGCATCTACAAGTTCACTGGAGCTGTGCTTCATCATGGTAACATGAAGTTCAAGCAGAAGCAGCGTGAGGAGCAGGCTGAGCCTGATGGCACAGAGGGTGAGACTGAATAATACCAATGTGTGTCATCACATGCAGTGCTTTGATTGGCAGATATTTGTTTGTTTTACATAAACAAAAGCAAGAAAAGGATTTTCTTGTAACTTTTTAAAATGCAGAGGCTGACAAAATCGCCTACCTTCTGGGTTTGAACTCTGCTGATATGCTGAAGGCTTTGTGCTACCCCAGAGTCAAGGTCGGAAATGAGTTTGTGACCAAAGGCCAGACTGTGCCACAGGTATGTAGTAACATATTTTCAGTCCATGTGTTCAACCTGAAAATCTTTAGTCAATCTGACTAATTATTGCAAAAAGCAAACACATTTACTAAAATATTCAATTCTACTTACAGGTGTACAACTCTGTTAGTGCCTTAGCAAAATCTATCTATGAGAGGATGTTCTTGTGGATGGTCATTCGTATCAACCAGATGTTGGACACAAAACAACAAAGAAATTTCTTCATTGGTGTGCTGGATATTGCTGGCTTTGAGATTTTTGATGTAAGAATGAATAGTAATAATAATAATGTTTAATTTATATAGCGCTTTTCCCAGGCTCAAGGATGCGTTGCAAAATCAGTAACATCATTGACAGCCATTTCACATAGTCACAGACAATCAATTCACAGTCAATTAAGTGGACAGTAGGAATGTAAGGACAAAGTAAATCAGAGAGATAGAAAGGAGCAAGGCCACTGCGTGATTTAAAGGTAAGCAGTAAAAATATTCAAGTAATGTGAGATGGGGAGCCAGTGGAGGTTAAATAAAATGGGTGTGATATGAGCAAACCATGGATCATAGTGTGGGTTAAGATTCTTGCAGCATTTTAATGTATTGTAAATGAGAAGAGCATTATAGTATTTGAGGTACAAAGTAATAAAAGCAAATGATTCAGCATCTTTTGGGCTTACATAAGAACGAAGTTGGGCTATACAGCAAAGCTGGAGAAATGCAGCTTTATAAAGTTTACTAATGTATACATACAGATTCTTTTATCTCTTTTTATGGTAAATTGTGTCACATTCAACAGTGAGTAAATAGTTATTTTTTGCTTCCTGCAGTACAACAGCATGGAGCAGCTGTGCATCAACTTCACTAATGAGAAACTGCAACAGTTTTTCAACCACCACATGTTTGTGCTGGAACAAGAGGAGTACAAGAAGGAGGGCATTGTTTGGGAGTTCATTGACTTCGGCATGGACTTGGCTGCTTGCATTGAGCTCATTGAGAAGGTTTTTACCAGTTTCTAGCCTTATTTCATTGTCTATTCTCAAAATGTTATATTTGTAGTAACAAACAACATTCTTTTATAAACAGCCCATGGGTATCTTCTCCATCCTTGAAGAGGAGTGCATGTTCCCCAAGGCTACAGACGTTTCCTTCAAGAACAAGCTTTATGATCAGCATCTTGGCAAGTGCAATGCTTTCCAGAAACCAAAGCCTGCCAAAGGCAAGGCTGAGGCTCACTTCTCTCTGGTCCATTACGCTGGAACTGTGGACTACAACGTTACTGGCTGGTTGGACAAGAACAAGGATCCACTGAATGAGTCTGTCGTGCAGCTTTACCAGAAGTCTTCAGTCAAACTGCTGGCTACTCTCTACCCACCTGTTGTTGAGGGTAATGGGAAAAAAGTTTAATATGATTTTGTACATCAATTTTAACTTTGATTCAGTTTCAGTTTTGCGCATTTGTTAGTGTTACTATATTATATGTTTTTCTACATCTGAATAGAGGCTGGAAAGAAAGGAGGCAAGAAGAAGGGTGGTTCCATGCAGACTGTGTCTTCTCAATTCAGAGTATGTCTTTGTATGAAACCAAATGTGAATATGATGCAAATAAAAGCAGAGACTGTACATTAGCTTGCCTGACTCTAATTCAGAGAAATAATCAACAACAGAGAATATGACTAAGAAAGCTGTGACTTTTCATGATTTCATGATTGAACAGGAGAACTTGGGCAAGCTCATGACCAACTTGAGGAGCACTCACCCTCACTTTGTGCGTTGTCTGATTCCCAACGAGTCTAAGACTCCAGGTAAAAATACAAAGGGCTAACAGGTACTCTGGCATTAAATTTTTTATTTTTTTTTAATGTTAATCATAATTTACCAAGCTCATTTTGTAAACTGTTGACTATAGGACTCATGCAGAACTTCCTGGTTATCCACCAGCTGAGGTGTAACGGTGTGCTGGAGGGCATCAGAATCTGCAGAAAGGGCTTTCCCAGCAGAATCCTCTATGGTGACTTCAAGCAGAGGTAAATGGGACCACATGAAAACACCATTTACTGTATGAGGTTCTTAATTAAAACATATGAAGCATTTTATACAATGTTCCACAGATACAAGGTGCTGAATGCCAGTGTAATCCCAGAGGGACAGTTTATTGACAACAAAAAGGCCTCTGAGAAACTCCTGGGATCCATCGATGTCGATCACGACCAGTACAGATTTGGACACACAAAGGTTCATATTCTACTTTACAACCTTTCAGAGGTTCATTGATCATGTTCATTTAGCCTATACAGGAATATCTATACCTTTCGATTTACTGTTATATATAAATGTAGGTGTTCTTCAAAGCTGGTCTTCTGGGTACTCTTGAGGAGATGCGTGATGAGAAACTGGCTGCTCTGGTCACAATGACTCAGGCTCTTTGCCGTGGTTACGTGATGAGGAGGGAATTTGTGAAGATGATGGAGAGGAGGTGAGGAATTTCATAAATAAAAATGACTGTGTGAAGGGTAAATAATGATGATTATGGCATTTAATAATGAATTATTCATAGGGAGTCCATTTACACCATCCAATACAACATCCGCTCATTCATGAATGTCAAACACTGGCCATGGATGAAGGTTTACTACAAGATTAAGCCTTTGCTGAAGAGTGCTGAGACTGAGAAGGAGCTGGTAACCATGAAAGAGGACTTTGCAAAATGCAAAGAAGATCTTGCCAAGGCTGAAGCCAAAAAGAAGGAGCTTGAAGAGAAGATGGTGGCACTGCTGCAGGAGAAAAATGATCTGCAGCTGCAAGTGGCTTCTGTGAGTTTATCTAATTTAATTAATTGAATTTTGGCTTTGTTGTGATTAGCAGTGTGGTTTCCAGTCATATAACAATCTATTTCCTAACAGGAAGCTGAGAATCTCTCAGATGCTGAGGAGAGGTGTGAGGGTCTGATCAAGAGCAAAATCCAGCTTGAAGCTAAACTCAAGGAGACAACTGAGAGACTGGAGGATGAGGAAGAAATCAATGCTGAACTGACAGCCAAGAAGAGGAAACTGGAGGATGAGTGCTCTGAGCTGAAGAAAGACATTGATGACCTGGAGCTCACCTTGGCTAAAGTGGAAAAGGAGAAACATGCCACTGAGAATAAGGTTGGAGATTGAGTTGGTTTTCAATTAGATTTAATTTCTGACTTATATTATGACAGAGAATATGAATTGTAAAAAAAACAAGCTCATTTGGATCAAAAAAAAATCACACAGGTCAAGAACTTGACTGAGGAAATGGCAGCTCAGGATGAGAGCATTGCCAAACTTACTAAGGAAAAGAAAGCTCTCCAAGAGGCACATCAGCAGACCCTGGATGATCTCCAGGCAGAAGAAGACAAAGTCAACACCCTGACAAAATCCAAGACAAAACTTGAGCAGCAAGTTGATGATGTGAGTTACTAATGAAACATCATTAATCATTAAATCAAATGTTTTCCTCCTTTTTCTGCATTTGAATATTTTACATACCATTGTCCCATAGCTTGAGGGTTCCCTTGAACAAGAAAAGAAACTCCGCATGGACCTGGAGAGAGCAAAGAGAAAGCTTGAAGGAGACCTGAAATTAGCCCAAGAGTCCATCATGGACCTGGAGAATGACAAGCAACAATCTGATGAGAAAATTAAAAAGTAATTAAAACATAAAGTCTTTTAATGAAAACTTTTTTTTGTTGTCTTGTTGTCTTGTACAAACTATTTATTATTGAATACCCAAAGGAAAGACTTTGAAACAAGCCAGCTGCTCAGCAAGATTGAAGATGAACAATCTCTGGGTGCTCAACTTCAGAAGAAGATCAAGGAGCTTCAGGTATTTCTTGAGTTCTTTATTTAATGCTGTTAAAGGCACAATATGTAACCACTCAGTGTTATATACTTTGCTGACTTGTGTACTTACATTATACCAAATGTTTTGAAGAATGTTTAAATGCAGAGAAATAAGCAATTTAACTAGTGTGATGGACCATGTCATTGTGTCGCCTCCCAGTGACGTCATACACCCTTGATTTTCTGTTTTTATTTTGTAGAAAACCCCAAAGACACTTTAATATGTTATAAATTTTTTTAGACAGGTGACGAACACACAGAGTAGCTTTATAACAGAACTTTATAACAGAAGCGGAAGCCATCGTCTGTGGCGTAATAAAAGCTCAGCTGCTTTTTATTACTCATCCTTCATTAGCAATCACTTTAGCGGCCTTGTTTCGCGTCCACAACTTTTAGCCCCACCCTGCTTTAAACTACAGTGACCTTAATATGTCTTTAATACATGAGCTCATCAATAAACATTATTTCTGCCTGAGTCCCGACGGATTGTATTAGCTGTGGGGATGAAGACAACAACTCCCATGATTTCTCACTCAATCACGGCATCATGAAACTATGCCTAGTTTCTTTGTTTGTTTTGAATATGTGCCCACTAGCAGTGAAAACTTACATTTTGTGCCTTCAAAGGCTAAGGTAAAATAAAGCCTAATAAGGTTTCATTTATTTGCCACTGTAGGCACGCATTGAGGAACTGGAGGAAGAGATTGAGGCTGAGCGTGCTGCTCGTGCCAAGGTTGAGAAGCAGAGAGCTGATCTCTCCAGGGAACTTGAGGAGATCAGTGAGAGGCTTGAGGAGGCTGGAGGAGCCACTGCTGCTCAGATCGAGATGAACAAGAAGCGTGAAGCTGAATTCCAGAAGCTGCGTCGTGATCTTGAGGAGTCCACCCTCCAGCATGAAGCTACTGCTGCTGCCCTCCGTAAGAAGCAGGCAGACAGTGTGGCCGAGCTGGGAGAGCAAATCGACAACCTCCAGCGTGTCAAGCAGAAGCTTGAGAAAGAGAAGAGTGAATACAAGATGGAGATTGACGATCTCTCCAGCAACATGGAGGCTGTTGCCAAAGCAAAGGTTGGGAATTTTAGGTCTAAAGAATATAAAACATGTCTTGAAGTTTTTCAAACATCTAATGAGTTCTGTATTTGCAGGGTAATCTTGAGAAGATGTGCCGCACCCTTGAGGACCAACTTAGTGAAATTAAGTCCAAGAATGATGAGAACCTTCGCCAGATAAATGACCTCAGTGCTCAAAGAGCAAGACTTCAAACTGAAAATGGTAACTAATAACAGTCATGAAAAAAATAATAGTACTTCAGTAGTAACTCGGGTATGGTGTATCAAGATTATTCAGGACTGAATTGCTGACAAAGTCTTATTAGAGCAAGCAAACATTTTTAAAATATGCTTTCAAATAGTTTGTTTTGATATTAACTAATAGTGACACTCAGAATCTGCACAATCTGACACAGTGAATTTAATTCTGAACAGGTGAGTTTGGCCGTCAGCTGGAGGAGAAGGAGGCTCTGGTTTCTCAGCTCACCAGAGGCAAACAAGCTTTCACTCAGCAAACTGAGGAGCTTAAGAGGCAAATTGAAGAGGAGGTTAAGGTAATATTGCAGAATCATAACAAACATATTTTTCACTTACTATACAACAAAGTTAATATTATATGACGTTGTCTCCTAGGCTAAGAACGCACTGGCCCATGCTGTGCAATCAGCCCGTCATGACTGCGACCTGCTCCGTGAGCAGTTTGAGGAAGAGCAGGAGGCAAAGGCTGAGCTGCAGCGGGGAATGTCAAAGGCCAACAGTGAAGTTGCTCAGTGGAGAACCAAATATGAAACTGATGCCATCCAGCGCACTGAGGAGCTTGAAGAGTCTAAGTATGAAGATCATAAGAAAATTTTAATGTGTTTTCATATGGAAACAGTCTTTCATGTTGAAATTGATGTTTACAAATTCATAACAGGAAGAAGCTGGCTCAGCGTCTGCAAGAGGCAGAGGAACAAGTTGAGGCTGTGAACTCCAAATGTGCATCTCTGGAGAAGACCAAACAGAGACTCCAGGGTGAGGTGGAGGACCTCATGATTGATGTGGAGAGAGCCAATGCTTTGGCTGGCAACCTTGACAAGAAGCAGAGGAACTTTGACAAGGTACAATTTCTCTTTTAAAATAGGCTGCAGTTTTTTTTTTTTTTTAAATAGTATGTTACAAACAAAACCTCACCCTGAAATATCTTCATCAAAGGTCCTGGCAGAATGGAAGCAGAAATATGAGGAAGGTCAGGCAGAGCTGGAAGGTGCCCAGAAAGAGGCTCGTTCACTCAGCACTGAGCTGTTCAAGATGAAGAACTCCTATGAGGAGACTCTGGATCAGCTGGAGACCCTCAAGAGAGAGAACAAGAATCTGCAGCGTAAGAAAGAAAAATGATGAAGAAAACATATATGATTACTGAATATTCATAATGATAGAGAATATATTTTTCCTTTCTACAGAGGAGATTTCAGATCTGACAGAGCAGTTGGGTGAGACTGGTAAGAGCATCCATGAGCTGGAAAAAGCCAAAAAGACAGTGGAGACTGAGAAGTCAGAGATTCAGACCGCCCTGGAGGAGGCTGAAGTGAGTATCTGGAGATCAATATGTAAATCTGGCTATTATCATTATACTGTGTTGTTTATTTGGAAATGTAAATGTTTTTTCATAGGGCACCCTGGAGCATGAGGAGTCCAAGATCCTTCGTGTCCAGCTTGAGCTTAACCAGGTCAAGGGTGAGATTGACAGGAAGCTTGCAGAGAAAGATGAGGAGATGGAGCAGATCAAGAGGAACAGCCAGAGAGTCATTGAATCCATGCAGAGCACTCTGGACTCTGAGGTCAGGAGCAGGAATGATGCCCTGAGAATCAAGAAGAAGATGGAGGGAGACCTTAATGAGATGGAGATTCAGCTGAGCCACGCCAATCGCCAGGCTGCTGAGGCCCAGAAACAACTCAGGAACGTTCAGGGACAACTCAAGGTATTCGACTTCTGTTTGGCTTTGGGGTGCATTAATATGTATGTATAATCTAAGATATGTTAAGTAAAGGCCAACAGGAAGCACATCAAAAGCTTATTGTAATTCTATTGTTACATTCAGGACGCCCAGCTGCACCTTGATGATGCTCTGAGAGGACAGGAAGACATGAAGGAGCAGGTGGCCATGGTGGAGCGCAGAAACACTCTGATGCAAGCTGAGATTGAGGAGCTGAGAGCTGCTCTGGAGCAGACAGAGAGAGGCCGCAAAGTGGCTGAACAAGAGCTGGTGGACGCCAGTGAGCGTGTTGGGCTGCTGCACTCCCAGGTAAGGGCGCATTGATTTTACAATGAAATTAAGGAAATTGAGAGCATCATTTAAAATGTTCATACTGTTGCTTTCCATGTTATAGAACACAAGTCTCATGAACACTAAGAAGAAGCTTGAGGCTGACCTTGTTCAGATCCAGAGTGAAGTTGAAGACACTGTACAGGAAGCCAGAAATGCAGAGGAGAAGGCCAAGAAGGCCATCACTGATGTGAGAAACAGTAGCTGCCAAATGATTCACAAAATTTGTGTAATTAAAAAATGTGGATCTAATGATTTTCTGTATTTGTGCAAAAGGCTGCAATGATGGCAGAAGAGCTGAAGAAGGAGCAGGACACCAGTGCTCACCTTGAGAGGATGAAGAAGAATCTGGAGGTCACAGTGAAGGACCTGCAGCACCGTCTGGATGAGGCTGAGAATCTGGCCATGAAGGGAGGAAAGAAACAACTCCAGAAACTGGAGAGCAGGGTGAGAATTTTTTAAAATAATTTTTTTCATATAACATGTAATTTTAGGATAAAATCTCTTGAAGGTGTTTCTTACACTTATTCTTAAAATTAAAGCACAATCTCAGGTTCCAAAAGTAGATAACAGGTAATAACTGCTTAGTTGTACAGTGATGGCTAAAGTAGTCATTGGCAGTGTCATACATTTTGTGTTTTGTATAATTTGCTGCTTAAGTTGTTGTTATGTTCATTCACATTATTTTTAGATGATTGTGCAGAGTAAACAGATATGTTTTAAATAATTGCAAAAGGTTCACTGGCCAAAAAGAAAAGAAAAAAAAAATATAATAATAACTTTTCACAAAAGCTTAAATTGCAGTTTTTTGGCCCTGCACTAAAAATAAATATCTAATGCTGGGTACACAGTAGAAGATTTTTAAAATCTTATAAGATCTTCAAATTGTGAGAGACCACAAACACGAGGACAAAAAAATCCTAGACTTAACCACTTTGCTCCTATAGTGTGTGGTGTTCCGCGATGTGACAAAGACAGAACACCACACACCAACAGATTTTCAACCAGTCCTGACTGTGAACACAGGAAATCTCACAAAATCTCTTGAGACTTGAGAATAAACATTGCAGATGATAGTTTTACAGGACACGTTGTATAAACACTTGTGCTGTTGCAACAAATGACAAGCTTTCAGTCACTCTTAACATACCTCACATCACAGGAAAATCTGATAAGATAATTTCTAGAACCACCAAGATAATCAGGACATTACCTAGATTATCTTGTGGTGTGTACTCAGCGTAATACCATTTTACTAATCATATCAGGGGCACATGTGAAAGTGTAAATAAGTACTAGTCAGGTGAAATTACATAATGATGGTCATAATGATAGGATTGTAACTGCATACTATAACTATAAAAGGAGGTAAGAAGTGCTTCCAATCATTGTGTTCTTGTTAGCAATGGTTACCTCCAAAGAAAGACATGCAGCCATCATTACTTTGCATCAAAATTAACTTCCATGCAAGGAAATTGCTTCAAAGAATATTGCACCTAAAAGAACTATTTACCAGATCGTCACAAACTTCAAGTAGAGAAGTTTGACTGCAGTGAAGTTTTCAGGATATCCCAGAGTGTCCAGCAAGTGCCAGAACCATGTCCTCCTGAGGTGTCAGCTACGGAATTGGGTCACCACCAGTAAAGAGCTTGTTCAGTATCAGCAGCAGGAGGGAGTGAGTGCATCTGCATGCACAGTGAGGCAAAGATTGTTGGACAACGGCCTGGTGTCAAGAACAGCAGCAAAGAAGCCACTTCTCTCCAACAAAAACATCAAGGAAAGAGTGAAATTCTGCAGGAAGTACAAAGATTGGGCAGCAGAAGACTGATGTAAAGTTATTTTCCCTGAAGAAGCTCTCTTTCGACAGTTTGGGACATTTTGAAAATCGTTTGTCCAGAAAAGAAAAGGTGAATGCTACAGTGAGTCCTCTGTCATGCCAACAGTGAAACATCCTGAGACCACAAGATAATTACATTGAATTTTTTTGGATCCATGGCCAGGCAACTTCCTGGACCTCAATCCCATAGAGAACCTGTGTTCAGTCCTCAGAAGGTGAGTGGACAAGCAGAAGCCCGCAAATTGTTCAACTCCGAACACTATCAGGCAAGAATGGATTGCCATTAGTCAGGATTTGGCCCGGAAACTATGCCAGCATGTCAGAGTGATTTGCAGAGGTTAGGAAGAACAAGGGACCATTTGCATATTTTAAATGTTTTTGCCAATAAAAGCCTTTAAAACCTATGAACTCCGTATCATTGTTCCAGTATATTATAGAAACATGTGGAAAAATAATATTTAAATACTGAAGAGCAAACTTTGCAATGCACAAAATTTATGTCACTGCCAATACTTGTGGCCATGACTTGCCTGAAATCTTTTATGTGCTTTCAAAGGTCCGTGAGCTTGAGACTGAAGTTGAAGCAGAACAGAGGCGTGGAGCTGATGCTGTTAAGGGTGTCCGTAAATATGAGAGGAGAGTGAAAGAACTGTCTTATCAGGTAAGATCATACCTGACCATATGCATGGATTTATCCATACAAATCTATAAAGCATTTTTTATTGTATGTAGAATGAGGAGGATAAGAAGAACATCACCAGACTTCAGGATCTTGTTGATAAGCTGCAGCTGAAGGTCAAAGCCTACAAGAGGCAGGCTGAGGAGGCGGTATGTTAAATTTATATGAACATTTGACACATTGAATTTTAATTAATTAGTAATTTATTTACTGGTGTAATATCACTGATGTTCCACAGCTTAGATAACAAACACACAAAAATGTTACTCTTTAGGAGGAGCAAGTCAACACTCATCTGTCTAAGCTGAGGAAGGTGCAGCATGAGCTGGAGGAGGCTGAGGAGCGTGCTGACATTGCTGAGTCTCAGGTCAACAAGCTCAGAGTCAAGAGCCGTGATGCTGGAAAGGTCAGTTGCGGAAGTTTGCACTCAGTACAGGAAATGCTTTCTTGCGTTTACTGAGAAGAAACTTACAGCATTCAGCTTATGCCTGAAAAAATATACAGATTTTTTTTACATGATTTTTGTATGTGCTTTTTTTGTCTCAGGTCAAAGAAGAGTGAAACCCTCAAACCTGATGGGAGCTTCTACTAAAGTCATATAATATGATTGTTCTGTAGATTTACATTTAATACTCCTTTCAAAATAAATCTGTGGCCACTAGACATTTGTTTGGGTGTGATTTTTAGAGGAATTTTATTAATTGAAAAAAAAAAGGGCATTATCACTTAAATACTGAAATATTCTAATGTACTAATACACTTTGCTCTGAAAATGAAGAGCCAAATGAAAAGCCATCTCGGTCAAAAATGAGATAATGATGCTGAGTGAATGCTCTCGACACATATTATACGTCCATCAAATACTTTTTCTTCAAACTCGCTAAAATACCAGCCTCAGCCCAATCAGAAGTACCAGTACTTACATAGAAACCTATACATCTGAGCCTGATAAAAATGCATTTTTTAAAGAAAGACGTCAGATGGATTTAGCTGGATTTGCATCTGAACTCTTCAAATAGGTTATGGGTTTGATTCTCAAAAAAAAAAAAAAAAAAACCCTAGCCTAATGTAAATGTTTCAGTGGAAGTTATGCAATGACAGCAATAGTTCAAGAAGAAATGGAGTGGTTGAATAAATAACTTGGAGGCCAGGATAACTTGGACCCTTCAGAGCTGGAAAAGACCCATTAATGGTCTGAACATACCTGTATGTCAGTTAATCAAAAATAGAATTGACCCTATATTCAGGAAACAAATGAAATAAATATACTATATATTTGATCAAATAAAATCAGAATTGATTTAGAGTCAGACTTGTAACCAAAAAGTCACTCGGTACTAGCAGGGATTGTAGGTGGGGGGAGTGAATGTACAGCATTCTCTTCCACCTTCAGTACCACAACTGAGGTGAGACCCCTTAGCAAGGCACCGAACCCATATGCTCCCCAGGTGCCCCAGTTTGGGACTTAAATTGGTTCTGAAAATAATTTGTTGTAATGTATAATTAAGAGCTCATATTAAACAGCTGATTTCAGTCATGGCCATAAACTGTGTGCTCTTAAAGGACTTCTCAAGAGAGGAATATATTACTTTAGGGCGTTCTCCCTGCCATAATTAAAATCAAAAACTTCCTGGAAATGTTCTGGAAAATTATCACCAAAAAAGAGTGGGAACCCTGATATGCCATTTAAAGTATTTTACTGTAAGGAGTAGTAATGTTGTCAACAACGTTCAGGTCATCTGAGCTCCCATCGCGCCATCTGGCGGAACGCAAGCAACTTACTTTTTCCATTAGAAATGGTTGTAAGCGAGCAACATTTGCCATTCAATGTAATGTTCCCTTCCTCAAAGTTACACTAGTTGGCCACACGAGGGCGCAGGTTATAGTTTCTAAAAAAAGGTGTTTATAAAGATGTTTGTAAAGTTCCAGCCAAAAGTTGTGATACAACTATGCTTCTAATGATTTGAGCCTTTGAAATATTTTTACTTAGTGCTATATTATATACTTTATACTTAAGTATATATAGACCTTATGCTTGAAGTTTACTAATTTAAAAAAATGAATTTAGCATTTTAAGAATAGGTTTAATTATTATTAAATGACCTTCGTTTATTATTACTATTATTCCTTTTTTTTTTTTTTTTTTTTTTTTTGGTCTAAAATGTAAAAAATAGTAAAAAATGAGCTGGTGTATCAAAATGTTTCACTATAATCACATCACAAATAACTTGTAATATCCCTAAAAGTCCCTAGATTGAGTGTCCATTTAATTTTCTTTAACATTTTCATGTTACAGTGATAAAATAAAAATGATTACATTACCTTGTTATATAAAAATATCAAATGAACTATGCGCCATTATGAGGTAATCTCTTTTACACTGTAGCAGTCCACTTATTATCTCTAGAAAATATTACAGAGGTAAGCTTTGAAATCTTCCACTAGAGGTTTATTCATAAGCAATTGTGCAGCAAATTAGAATAATTAGTTTAATGCGAGAAAGCTACCATTAAATTACACTCTACAGTGCCTTTAGGCTTATTATCAATACACTGAATTTGTAAAGGGCTTTAGGCCTAATTATGTCATAACAGCTGTTGTTATTAATAATTTATATTGAATAACTGATTTAGTGTACAAATATACAAAGCTCAAAACAGCTGTAAACTAAAAAAGCCATGTCTATGAAAGGTAATGAGTTGACGCTGAGCTAAGCTTGCAGCTGTTTGTTCGAACTACATGTTAACAGATGCCATGGTCAGAAATAAATGTAGCTTTGACAGCAAAAACTAGAGACGGAAAGGTACATCAGGTTCAGATGCCTTTCACATGTCAGGAGGAGTTTGATTAGAGTCAGTGCACTGTATCATAATTCAGGACCTTGTATGGATCATGACCTAAACGCAAACCCTTGATGTTTTGATCACTGGTGATAAAAAGATTTAGACCTTATTGCTTTAAACATGCACCACAGTAGGATAAATAAAAGCATAAAGAAAATGTAGACTGAAAAGATTATTCTGTATGTTGTAACCTTATGCAGTTGAATTATTCCGTTTATGGATTAGAATTTAAAAAGTTGACTTTGATTTAAAAGTTAGTAATGGTTACAAAGCAAAATGATTTATTCTTATTATCTCTAAATGAGGGGCGGTTCTATGGACTTTTAACATGTCAATGCACTTCTTTCTTTATTTTAGAACTCAAAACACCATATTCTATCTATTAATCATGTTTTGATTTAGCTGTTTATGTCTGAGCTAAACACTATATCCCCTCTGAGGGTATTTAAGACTTTGAATGATGAGAAGCTTGATAGTTGTTGGCTGGTTTTGGGCTATCAATTATTGCTGTAGAGAAGCCTTGATGAGCTGCTGATCTCAAACTATTTACAGCTATCCCAAAGCAGTAAAAACACAGCAGGTGTGAAGTTGTCAACTTCATCCTAATGTGTTTTAAATTTAAAGAGTCTATGATGCCAAGCTGCCAGCTGCATGCTTCTCCAAGGAGGTTTGCCACGTTACTGACAGTACTTTCATATACAGAGTGCTTTGCAGTAGACTGTGTGAAAACACTCCGAGGGCTTTGCAGATCAGGCCTGAATGTACTCTATATGTATTTTTTATTTTAGTCTCAGGCAGAGTAGTAACCACCATAGACATTAACAACATTCAGGGCTGCATTTCCCAAAAGCCTAGATCGTAGAACCATTGCCACCAATGGTCACAATCCTTTTGAGAAACGTGGCCCAGAATAGTGGTTGATACTTAAATCTATCTTTTCTAATATTTTTCTATAGGAATGTTTACCATAAATGAACAAGGATTGGCCCCACCCTCTGACTTTTTTTTTTGAGTCACTTGCATCACACAAACATATGTTATGTTTCCTGAAAGAGCTACGGACATGTGAGGAAGTATATATATAGATCATGTTTCTGTGGACTGTTTGGCTCAGATGAGACTGAGCTGCAGGGCACAGCATGGTTGGCATTTGGCAACATTTGCAGGAACGTACAAATAAGATGCCAAGCAAGTTTTGAAACATTCAGGAAATAGCTTTTTAATGCGGTAAAGAGCTTAAAGCATAGTAGCGTTCATTTCTTTAATAACATCTATTTTTTGCATGGAATGACAAATGCAACTTATTACTCAAAGCCAATTAGTACTGAATGCATGAGTAAAAAATATTATTAAAACAATAATATTTTTATTTCAACATACTAATTGGCTATATATATATATATATATATATATATATATATATATATATATATATATATATATATATATATATATATATATATATATATATTTGTTTGTTTTTTTTAAGAAGTAATCCCCGGAGTAGAAGGTGTGAATATATTACTTTTGTATTACTTTTAGTAAATGTGTTTGTGCTTTTTTACTATGAGAAAGTCATATATCACACTTTACTACAGTGATTGCATAGAAAAAAGTATCTATGCGAGTATATCTATATCTATCTATCTATCTATCTATCTATCTATATATATATATATATATATATATATATATATATGCTTTTAACCCTTTAACTGTCACTCCCATTTTTGAACACAGAATGCACTATCCAGACTTAAATTTGTATAATTCATGAATGAAAATATTTTGTAATATGATTTTGATGTACATTTTCCATGGTAATGCAATGTCTGATTTTAAAATGCCTTTCAAAGGATGAATTTTGAGATTTTAAGGTTTGAGCTGATATATAATTTCTTATGATTTCTAAAGCATGAAAGGGAAAAAGGCAACGAAGAAAGTCTTTTGTGACAAAGGTCAGAACCCATGTTAGGATGTAGATTTTTTAAGTTGCATTCGACATATATTAATCTATTACTTTTCCTACATAATTTGTAACACAAAAATATGGTAAAATTATCTATTTAGGAGTCTTAGACCTTTCCAACGATGTATAGTTTGTCATGATTAGATTAGGATTTGTTTGTAATATGGTGATATAGGCGTCCCACAGAGTGGACGGTGACAGTTAAAAGGTTAAAGAAATAATTTCTTGAAATGAAAGTGTGAAATACACAGTGACCATGTGTTATTGTTGTCTTTTAAGTGGAGTCTACAGGGAACACTGACAGAAAGAAAATTTTGTTTTGAACTGTTTTATTTCATTTCATATTACAGTAAGTAAATTTGTTGCAAACTACAATTTGTAAAGTGCAAAAAAAAAAAAATATATATATATAATATATATATATATTATAATAATAATAATATACAACAAGAATTTTGGAAGGAAAATGTTGCATGCCCTTTTGAATCTCACTGTTAGATTGTTCTGGGTGCTTGCTAAAGTGTTGCTGTCCAGATGCTAAGGTGTTTTTAGTGGCAATTAGCATATTCTAATGCTGTTTCTACAGTATTCTGGGTGGTTGCTTGGCCCAAGTCAAAGGAGCCCACGCCAAAATCTCAGTGATATTCCCTTCATTAAATCTGGCTTTGGCCCTCCGTCAATGCAAGTATGAGGATATTTCACTGTTTTATTTATTTTGAAAAGTTTCAATTATTATATAAGAGGTAATTATTGATTTGCATAAAATTACAACAGAAACAAATAAGAAAAGCGTTTATGGGTATGAGAAATCAGTGTGACAACTTATAAGGACACCAATCCAAATTTTCCCTTAAAAAGTTACACTGAGTCTTGCCTTAAGTCTACTCAATGGCAGTTACCAAATTTTTTTGCTTATATGTGTTTGAAATCAATGTAGATAACTGTTGCTAGACAAAAAGCATTTATGCAGTTGAGTTTGGGCTCAGAAATGTATAGACTTGTCTCACAGGAACGCACACATATGCATGCACTACTAGGAAATGCAGCCTTAAGTATGTTCACTTTTAAGACAAATGGTTTTAAACAGCGCCAGATTAGGGTTTTTCGGCTTGTAACACAAGCAGAACCCATTTAAGTGCTACATAGAACTCTTTTTGTACGGTTCTATAAATAACCATGCTTTGAAAATGTTATATGACCTTATAGAACCTTTTACCTTATCCACCTTATTTTTCAAGTAATACCGCTTTCTATGAATGTGTGAGACTTTGGGTTTATTAGCCGCTGTAGGGAAATAACCAGAAGAATAACAAAGTGTAGTAAACGGTAAAACTGTTTGCACCACAAACCAGTGTGTTCATAATTAAGATAATCCATTAAAATAATATGGTAAGACACATCAGTTTGCAATTTCACACAGCAAAATTAGCTGTTTTGTACAGCTAAAAATAGCTATAAAGCGACACCGGAAGTCAGATATTAAATTTACAAATGGCCATGCCCGCTCTTACAGGAAAAATAAGGTGGATAGCTTATGTTTAGGGTTTTACATATATGTATATATATATATATATATATATATATAAAAATCATGTCAGTTAGGTCTAGCAACAACTATTAGATGAATACATCTGAAAACTGACATTGAACATAAAGAAAAAAAAACAAAAAAAAGATACTCAAAATAGATGTAATGAAGGCCAAGTTCAAGTGAAATATCTTCACAATCCTCTATGATTTCTTAACATCTATCATTATGCGTGTAATTTGGTGTAAATGAGTGGCAGTTTCAATCATCATTGTTAGATGTGACTGGCATCTGTCTGGGTAATAATACAAATTTTTTTTGAGTCACACTTTGTCTCTTACTACGTTAAAAGCCGGTTGTTGTTATTATGAAGGCCAAAAGTACACACTGTGAATGGACAGTATGTGAACTCTTCACAATGTTAAAGGAAAAGGGGATAGCTTTACTATGACTGGATATGTTTATGCATAATAAATCATCATAAATTTAAATAATTGATCTTCCTGATGTTTGTCGATTTCACTTCAAACATGGCAAAAAGCATTAAACATAGTCAATCCAAAGGGCTTTCCAGACTTTACATTATTTTTACTGTATATGTAGTTGAAAACCAGTTGAAAGCTCAACATTCTCTGGAATGTTATTTTATTGCAGCATTTGAATTTGCATTTTTTTTTTTTTTGTTATTATGACTTTACTATTACTATTATTATATCTTATATTACTGAAATAGCCAAACGCATTATTTAGAAAAGGGTGTTTTATTTTTGGCAAAATGTACGTTTTCTATTCATGCATGTAAAACATTTTGCTGCTGCTACACTGCAATTTTCTAACTTACTTAAACGGTTACTCCACTCCAAAATGAAAATTTTGTTATTAACCACTTACCCCATGTCGTTACAAACCTGTAAAAGCTTTGTTCGTCTTCGGAACACAATTTAAGATATTTTGGATGAAAACCAGGATGCTTTTGACTGTCCCATTTTATGAAGCGACGAGAATACTTTTTGTACGCAAATCATCTCATCTGTTGTTATTTTTATTTTCTTTGCATGCAAAAAGTATTCTTGTCGCTTCATAAAATTTGGATTGAACCACTGATGGCAGATGGACTATTCTGACGATGATTTTCATACTTTTCTGGGTCTTGACAGTAGTATTTACTTGGCAGTCAATGGGAACCCGGGTTTCATCCAAAATATCTTAAATTGTGTTTCGAAGACGAACAAAGCTTTTACGGGTTTGGGACATGGGTGTAAGTGATTAATGACAAAATGTTCATTTTGGGGTGGAGTAACCCTTTAAGGCTAGTTCTCACCACACAGACAAACGCAGACAGACATCAACACACACATTCGTCTGGTTTTGTCTGATCAGTGTGTTACCCCTGTTGGTGTCTGTTAGCATCTGTTGAAGCTTGTTGGTGAATTGGCCTATAGATGCATAAAGCTGAACCTACACACTTCCAAATAAAGTGTTTTATATGATTATGATTAATTTTAACTTCATCATTTTTAACAGAGATACTTGTTTAAGTACTATGTTTAAGCTCTATTTATATATCAGCCAGCCAGCCAGAAAGCCAGACAAAAAGGTCACCGAGTTCAGCTGAAGAAACATCCTTCCCAGCAACTGCGAAAAAAGTCAGATCAGAAAGGGGGCCGTGGAAAGAATGTATTTTTTAACGTGTTTCAGGGTTCTTCAGCGTTTTATTTGAAATTTTCAATAAAACAAATGACAGCAAGACCAGTATTCTTCCTCAGGATCATGTTCTAATTGGTCATAAGCTAAAGATTTTTCAACAAGGCATGAGAAACACCAAGGTATTCTTTCAGCAGGTTAAGTATCAGGAACAGAAACCATCAACATGAGTGTATCCCTGCATGTGTCTGAATTACAAACGTGTTTTTCAAGCACATGGTTTTGCTCGAGTTGTAGATGAAGCGAAAGGCATTTTACCCCCCATGTCTAGCACATAGCTCATGGATCATAAAACTGTCTGTGTCAGTTTCCAGCAGCTGAAGTTTAAAGTGGAGTGAACTAGATATAACTTTCAAATCATTTTCTTTTATGACTAAAACTCTAAAAGGCAATGTCCTGGTGACCTTGCCTCAAGTAACATCAGGCCATTTTTACCATCATGCAAGTCTTTTTTAACACGTAAGTCCAATGTCCCCTGAATAGTCCTACTGTGATGATTACATTTCTTTCACATTCATACTGCACATCTTCAGACAGGCACTTGCTGCTTGGTGATTTAGCTACTGTATTATTAAAAAAACAAAACAAAAAAAAAACAATATAAGACCATTGATATTGTAATTCCGATCATTAACTTTTTATAATTTATAATAAAATACTTATTTTGTGCGGGTCTCAAAGCCTTGCAGAAGATCTGTTGAATCCAAAATAATTCCACATTAGAATTATTCCACACACATAATATCACATAATATTCCAAGAACTAGCTTAAAGTGCCGGGGCAATAAAACCTTCTCTGTGGCTGGTCCCACAATATGGAACAGCCTTCTATACCATATTAGGGTTGCTTCTGCTTTATCTGGGTCATTCTATAATTAGGGGTACATTTCGAATTTGACAATGTGAAGAAAAAAAGTTTTCCTGTTTCCCAAAAACCCAAACATGATCTTACATAGCTGCTTTGAAACAATCTATATTGTATAAAGTACTATAAATGTGACCTGTAGGAATATATGCATAAAATACCATCTATGTTTACTATTGTCCACTATGTTACCTTTACTGGATAACACAGTTGACAGGTAACTTAGTTGATATTTTTAGTGTTTTGGGCCTATAATATCTAATGTTTTGGTTTTGAGCATGAACATGGAAGCCTAGAACTACTGAGCATATGGTATGTTTAGAAATATATTTTCATAAAACAGAAGTTTTAGTTAAACTGTCTTTTTGCAGCAATAATACTTGTGTAACACTGTTGACAGTCAATTAATCCACCCTTGACACAGGTTTGCTAGTTTAATCAATATTAAGGGAAAGAGAGAGAACATAACTTCTAGTGTTTCATCCATGTGCTTCTAGAGGAAATATCATCATACACAAATAAAACAAGTTTTATTACAATAAACACTTATTATTTTTGAAGCACACACCCAAATGTCTTGATAACCTAATCTAACTGAAGGCAAAACTATGAAATTAAATTATTTTCGAGGTCATTTTCATGCTTAAATGCAGAGTAGAATGAGCAACTTCACAAAATCAGACAGCTGAATACCAGGGATGTATGTGATATGAACATCATTTTTGAACAAAATATATGGCTTTTTCAGCATATAGTAGTGTGATTGGGAAAAATATAATTGTGTACTAAAAAATTAAGCATCTGGGCTTTATATTGATGAAAATATTGTACAGCATTTGTTGCTGTTTGTAAATGTGGTTCAGACTTTCAGTACAGGCTTTTTCGAAGTTCACTTGTGATCTTTACTCATTTAGTTTTAAATTCACATTTTAGCACTGTAGTACCCTATTTTTCACTGCCTCCTCCACATTCTATTATGATTCATAGATTAAGTAATCAATAAATTGTTTTTAAATGTATCATAATATATTAATTCTCTAATAACTTATTTTATTAACTAGTAGTGTATATTCATGTGTTAATTACCACAAATGGGTTGAAACCACGCATTTCATCTTCCAGTTGTCTGCTTTAATTAATCATTAGCTAATGATTTGCAAAGATATAATTATGTTATGACTTTACTTGTTGAGGCACAGAACTATTAACTAATTGTCATTGCGGTTATGGATTCAGAATTAGTTAGTCATGTGCCTCAACAAGTAAAGTCATAACATTATGATGTCTTTGCAAATCATTAGGTAATGATTAATTAAAGCAAACAACTGGAAGTTGAAATGCATGGCTTCAACTCACTGAGGCACAAGGCTAACTAACTAATTCTATATCCATAACCACAATGACATATTACATAACAATTAGTTAATAGTGCTGTGCCTCAACAAGTAAAGTCACAACATAATGATACATTTGCAAATCATTAGCTAATGAGTATTTAAAGCAGACAACTGGAAGTTGAAGTACATAGCTTTGACCACTGTGGTAATTAACATATGAATTTACATCATTAGTTAATAAAATAAGTTTTTAGGGAATTAATACATTATGACACATATAACTAATAATACATTTATTGATTACCTAATATATGAATCATATAGAATGTTCATTAGTTAGTGATGTAGTTAAGCATGAATTAATGCATATTTGTGCACACGTATTGTAAAGTGTTACCGGTTGTCTTAATGACAAGTATGTCTTCCTTGCTCATAAATACTTTCTGTATACACATAGTTAAACAAAATTCAACTTTAGATTAAATGATGGGGCTTAAGTGTAAAAATAAATAACTCACAGTATATATGGCATACATATGTACAGGGTAAACAGCTGATAACAATTGTTAAAGCAGAGTTCATCTCTACTGAATTTATGAGAGGTTAAAGGGCATACAGTGCCTTAAAGCAATTTGAAAGACCATGTGTGTTTCACTGGCTGGAATGGAAATTCAATATTCTAGTATTTAAACTCATGTTGGCATATAAGAAAGTGCTAATAGGTAATGATTAAGTAGATTTGATCACCAGTTATGAATCTTGTAAAGCACATTGAGGAGGCTAAAATTACAGCTTGGCTAACTGAAAGGTCAGGCGGGTGAAATGTTTTGAGTATTTGTATGAGACAAGCTTGCCAGCAAGATCGAGGAAAGGTTGCTGCTGGTGTAAACATTCATGAGTAAATCACTTCATAAAATAAAAACTATTCATATAAGCTCAAATGATTGGAAAATCCTTCATCAGTAAGCTTATAGCTCCAGCTGAAAATGAAATCACTGGAAGCCTCATAAGCCCCTTTCACACATACAGTCTTTACTGGTAAATTTCTGGTGAATTACCAGTAAAATGTCTGCTTTTAATTCGTTTTTCAATTTATATATGCACTAGATGGACATCTTTGGCTGTTGGGCCACATCTCACATCTTTTCAAACATTTTTTTCAGCTTTTATTATGCGAGTCACTTGTTTGTAAGAACAAAACTGTGTTCTGTTTCATTATCCTTATGCCTGTCACTCACAGACTTCAGATAGTAGCATAGACTGTAAAAAATATGAACGTAGTGTCCGTGACGTCACCTTAGGTTTCTGAAGAGTATTTTTAAAGCTCTTAGTGGGCGGGAGTCGGCCGTCGCCATCTTGGAATCGCGTCACTGCACGTCACTCCCGGATAATCGGAAATGGGCAAAGAGGCCGGATGTGGGTGGAGCTGGTTGCTGAAACCACGCCCGCCTAGTGTGACGGTGGTGACAGCAGCGGCAATCCAGCTGTCACTCAAGTGGCCACGCCCTAAATTATGCAGAACTTTAAGGCTTAATATAATTTTAAAAAAAAAATTCACCCCCCTCACAGTTGACATGAAGGGTAAAATTAGCTATATAGACCAAAACCACTTTTTGAACCAGGCTGTTAACATATTTTTTTCTGCTGTAAAGTTGGGCATTTTAACATGGGGAGTCTATGCGATTGACTACCTTTTGTAGCCGGTCTCTAGCGGCCAGTCGATGAATTGCAGTTTAAGTCACTTCCGTGTTGGTTTCAATAGAGTGAGCGGGAGGTTGCCTCTTGGATAGTAGTAGCCTATCTACTAGTTTACTATTTGGTTAGTTATGTACTCTACCTCTTTAGCGACATATACAAATATGTAAGGGATAATGTACATCCTGCCAGTTGGTATTGCAGAATAAATCTCAACAAGAGGATCAATACCCTGACATGAATCAGAGCCAAATAAGTATTAATTAGACACTAAATATTGATTTGAGTTGGAATACAGTATTTTATTAGCTCTTTAACAACAAAGCTTCTGCACGTTCCCATTAAGCAGCTTTGAGCCTAGACAAGACAGATATTTAAGGCATAATGTAAAGTCTTATGACTAAGTACACAGCTTTTCATTATATATGTAAAGACAAGGACATAAAATATTACTTGATAAAGTGTTTCAAATGGGGCTGTCAGTCGATTAAAATTATTCATCTAATTAATTACATGATGTTTCGATTAATTAATCGAATTAATTGCAAAATAAATTTGACTGTGAAAATACCCCCAAAAGATTATTTAAAGCTATTTTTGTGTTAAATGATAAAGTATCAAGTAGACAGGACAAATTGTAGCTTTAGAAGGAAATATTTTATTTGATTCAGTATGGAATTTATTAAACATAAACATTAAGGCTGTAACAGGCTAACGTAAACTATGGAACATAAAAGAAGATCATTTGAGAAACTTCTCAGTATTTTTTTGTTCATACAGTGAAAGTCACTGGTCCAAAACAGCTTTGTTACCAACAGTCTTCAAAATGCCTTCTTTCATGTTCCACAAATGAAAGGTTTGAAACGACATGAGGGTGAGTAAATAATGACAGAATTTAAATTCAATTTTTTGTTGTTGTTGTTGTTGTTTACTATCCCTATATTATGAACTAGCATAAATGAACAATGAATAACAGTCTATTGTAGTATTTATTTTACAGTAGCCCTATATTAAAAAAAAAAAAAATTAAAAACACCAAAATTAGATTTTTTATTTATTTATTATTTTTTTATTTTTTTATTTTTTTAATGAAGTGATATTCTAAATAAGAAAGTAAATCTGCCAGCAGGTGGCGGTAAATGTCTTTATGAGTCATTAATTTCTTCATTAATTTTAATTCATTCAGGAATGAAGTAAACCGCTCTCTTTATGAATGGGTTTTTGAATCATTGATTAACACGATTGGTTCAAAACGCGGATTCATTCAGAAACTAAACACTTCTGTGTTGGTCAGAGACACGCAACAATTCTGCTATGGCTTCAAAGGAAATATGTTCTCTGCAAAATTGAGTAAAAACGCATATTACTGTGTTTAAAATACAACACAATATCAACTTATTTACTGAACTGTTGTATAAAATCACATTTTAGCTCGTGATACAAAGGCACAAAATCAGCACTGGAGTCATATTGCACTTTCTACCCGTGTGATATCATGAGATATGTGATATAAATATGAGACAAAACACATACAGGGGCATTTTTTGCACCAATATCTTGAATTTTAGGGCATAACTGCATTTGTTGCCCTTCATCATATTTGTCAACAGTCAGCTGTATGAAATATACAATGACGTACAGGCCTGGGGGTGGGGCCAGTGCGTTAGCTGCCTTAAAAATATTTTAATCACATTATTTTTTCATAACTATGAGCTATAACTGAACTCCCTGGTTTTTTTTTTAAAGTAAATAGAGTCAGTAACTGAAACGCACAATGACAGCAGTTATGTTTGAATAATAGGTTGAAATGAAATGATAGACAGTGCAGCAGTTTGATAAGAGAGATGTAATACAGCCTTCAAATCCCTGGATGAGTGGTATGTTATGGTGCTACTAATGACAATGATTATTATTGGGGCATAACATAACTCAGAATGTTTAGACTGACCAATCAGAAACAAGTGTTCTAGAGAGCTCTGTAATAGATGGTAAAAGGTAAATTGAAATGATGCAATTCACAGTTTGGAGTGGGGTGATTCACAATGTATACAGCATAGTCAATTTCATTTAAAAAACAAACAAACAAACAAACAAAAACATTAGAATAAATAACCATTTGCTGGGTTTGACAAGCCAATATGTACCGCTTGGTTTTAAATCTTAAACTCATTTTAGTCATGTGGCTGATGTGGCCTAGAAATGTCCAGCTGCTGTCTTACTAGCCAAAGGGATAGTTCACCCCATCATTTACGCACTCGTTTGTTGTTTTAAACCTATTTGAGGTTCTTTCTTCTGTTGGACATAAAATATTTTGAAGAACATGGGTAACCAAATAGTTGATGGTCCCCACTGACTTCCATGTTATGGAACAAACAAGAAAGAAATTCATACAGATTTGGAACAACTTGAAGGTGAGTAAATAATGACACAATTTTCATTGTTGGATGAGCTATCCCTGGACGGGGGTGTCCAAATGCACCTGACTGGAAGTTTCTGGAAGTTTCTAGCATGACTTTGATTAGCTGGTTTAGGTGTGTTTAATTAGGGCTGGAGCTAAAGTTGGCAGGACACCGGCCCTCCGTGAGTTTGGAGACCCCTGCTTTAAAAGAAGTGATACATTTTGCAGGATGGGAATGTGCATCATTGGAGCTTTACAAAGGAAAATTATGCCATTTGCAAGTAGTTTCTATGTTTTACCAATTTACTAAGCTTATTATGTAATGATACATAATAGATTCCTAATAAAAATGCTAGACTTTTTGTATTCTTCTATATATCCTTTATCTTGTCAGATTTGTATTATATTTTGTTTACTTACCCTATTGCAGCCGCACTGGATTTCACAGAGTGAAAACATTTTTTTCTTTTTCAATATTTTTAGCATTATTTTTAATTAACAGAGAAAATCATACTGCAACTTTCAGTGAGTCGATTTACCCCTGTACTTTAGATGCTGCGTTGTATTTAGCACTTTTTAAAGACAGGACGTGCCCAATACAGAACATAACAGCCAAGAATATGCTAAGTGTGATTAATGAACCATCTCTAATGAGTTCAGAATGTACCCATTACATTTCATATGAACTTCAGTGAATGTCAGATGTCATAGTGTAATATTAATAGACTAAAAATACATGTCAATAACATTGCAATGATGCTCTTTTAAAACAACAATTGAAAAGATTATAAACAAATTGTTAGATGGAAGTTGTGACCTTTAATAATTAGAGGAATATTTTTAACCAATAAAGCTTAACTCAACGACCAATGCCGTCAGGTAAGCTGTCTGTGAGTCTGTCCACACCTTTCTTACCAAACATTGCCCATGTATAGATTTTGCTTAGTGTGCATGATCAACTTCAATAAAAGCCGGATGGAGAGAGGAGAAGAGCTGAAGAGGAGACCTTAGAAGTTCCTGCCAGTGGTAAGAGCCTGTGCTGACTTTGACTGAAAGGCTTTTAGATTGTAATAATCTTTTATGCATATGTACTTTAAGTAATTTTGTTTTCATTTGTATTAATACATTAATCAATTGTATGTTTTAATTGAAGGGTAGTGAAACTTTCATTTGGTCTCACAAGACAAAAGGTAAGCAAGTTTATGATTCAGTGTGTGAGCATTAGGGTAGAGGAAAACAGTTGTTAGAGTGTGTGTTATAGAAGAAAACTGGTGAAGCAAGAACTTGTTCCTGTAACATGAATGTACCTTGACAGTTTCAGCAGGATATATGAAAAATTAAAACTAATAAACAGTATGACCAAAAATCACAAGACAGGTCTCTTTAGTCGCAGAGCGGGATTCATTAGTTAAACCCAATTTTGCCATTTTGAATTTTGTCATAGAATGCTATATTTTACAAACACATTGGCATACTATTATTAAACTTATCATGTGTCCACCATTGTGATTTATTAGAAATCTGCTACTAGGTTGTTTGTCCAATTGGGATGAAACCACTAAAACAATTACCTGGATGACCTGCTGACCTGAATCATTATATGTGACCCTGGACCACAAAACCAGTCATATGTGTCAATTTTTTGAACGTTTTTATATATTTACGGGAGGGAATTTACAAAATATCTTCATGGAACATGATCTTTGCTTGATATCTTAATGATTTTTGGCATAAATAAAAATCTATAATTTTGACCCATTGTATTTTTGGCTATTGCTACAAATATACCCATGCTACTTATGACTGGTTTTGTGGTCCAGGGTCACATATAAAAAAAATTTTGATTCCGTGTGGGATGGTCATCTATTTGTGTGCAAATAATTATAAATGACAATAAATTTGACAAAATTCTGTATAGAAGCAGTCTGAGGATACAGAAAGAGCAGTAAGACTGGGCTTATTGGTGGTTTTAGTGCGATTTATGCGATAGATGCTATCATAGTCCATGATGGCATTTGCATATTTTGAGAAACATGGTCAGCATTTTGATTGCAAGATGCCAAAAATGATCTGAGGCTGTATTTATTGTTACATGGAATATTCATGACATCTTTCATGAATATGTTTGTCTGTTGTCTTTTTAGTAGTCCGCCACCATGAGTACAGACGCGGAGATGGCCATTTATGGCAAGGCTGCCATTTATCTCCGTAAGCCTGAGAAGGAGAGAATCGAGGCTCAGAACAAACCCTTCGATGCCAAGACTGCCTGCTATGTGGTTGATTCTAAAGAGCTGTATGTCAAGGGAACAATCAAGAGCAAAGACGGTGACAAAGTCACTGTTATTGTGAATGACACCAAGGAGGTAAATTTTGTCTTTCATTTTATGTAGAGGCTCATTAAATAACTTATTAAATTTTTTTGTATTTCTAATATCTGATGGATCAAATTTATAGGAAAGAGTTGTTAAAGAGGACGAAGTCCACCCAATGAATCCTCCCAAATTTGACAAGATTGAGGACATGGCCATGATGACCCATCTCAATGAACCCTCTGTACTGTATAACCTCAAAGAGCGTTATGCCGCATGGATGATCTACGTAAGTTCTGAAGCAAATTAAAACAGCATTTAAGTCCATTTTGTCTGTGTTGTTGCAAATCTGACCACGTCTCTGCTCATTTCAGACCTATTCTGGGCTGTTCTGCGCTACTGTGAACCCCTACAAGTGGCTCCCAGTGTATGATGCAGAAGTGGTGGCTGCCTACAGAGGCAAAAAGCGTATGGAGGCCCCACCCCACATCTTCTCTGTCTCTGACAACGCCTATCAGTTCATGTTGACTGGTAAGATCCAGTTTATGAGATCTGAATTATTTATAAGTTGATTTTAATATGTCAAATTCATCATTTTTATAAAACAATTGCTGAAACATTATTATCTTTGAATTTACAGACAGAGAGAACCAGTCTGTCCTGATCACGTATGTATTTAGCCTACTAAATGTTGAGAACAGTTTATTTTCATCTTGTGTAACTTCTTTGTGTCTTATCATCTTCTGTCTTCCAATCTTTCATAAACCAGTGGAGAATCCGGTGCTGGAAAGACTGTGAACACCAAACGTGTCATCCAGTACTTTGCCACAGTTGCAGTTCAGGGTGATAAGAAGAAAGAGCAGACTGCTGGCAAAATGCAGGTATGAGATATAAAACACTATTCTGAAACATAAACAACAAATACAGTAGTCTTACATAATTTATGACATAATTTATTTACAGTGCTGTAAAATTTGTAAAATGCCTGCAAACAGTGTTTAGACATGAAACAGAAAATTAATAAAAATCCTTTAAACAACACAGGGCTCTCTTGAGGATCAGATTATTGCTGCCAATCCTCTGCTTGAGGCTTATGGTAATGCCAAGACTGTGAGAAATGACAACTCCTCTCGTTTTGTAAGTTCACCACTTTTTATTTACAGTGCCGTATATTTTGTCAGTTGTGTTTGATTTGTCTGTAAAACAAATTTATTATTACTGGTATTCTTCTTATTATTATTTTTTAAAAAGGGTAAATTCATCAGAATTCACTTCGGTACATCTGGAAAACTGGCTAGTGCTGATATTGAGACATGTAGGTGGATGTGATTTAAACATGATTTAATTTGAATCCATCCTGCACATTTGTCTTTGTCTGTCACTCTTCAGATGATTGTGACTCAAGTACATTTTCTCAACAGATCTGCTGGAGAAGTCTAGAGTGGCATTCCAGCTTCCAGATGAGAGAGGCTACCACATCTTCTACCAGATGATGACCAACCACAAGCCTGAGCTGATTGGTAGATGCACATATTTCATTCAGTGTTTCAATGCTGTATAATATTGTATAATACTCTTAATTCTCATTAATGCTCTTTGTATTGTACAGAAATGACGCTCATCACCACCAACCCCTATGACTTCCCCATGTGCAGTCAGGGTCAGATCACAGTGCCAAGCATTGATGATAAAGAGGAGCTGATGGCTACTGATGTGAGTCAATGATGTTTGATTATTGACATATTCTGTAAACATATGGCAGATCCTAGATCTCATTTTTATCTGAAATGTCCAGTCTGCTATTGACATTCTGGGCTTCAGTAATGAGGAGAAGATGGGCATCTACAAGTTCACTGGAGCTGTGCTCCATCATGGTAACATGAAGTTCAAGCAGAAGCAGCGTGAGGAGCAGGCTGAGCCTGATGGCACAGAGGGTGAGATTTGTGTGATCACCCTCATACAATTAAGAGTTATTTCTACTTTGCCTGATAAATTACTGAAACTGTGTAAAATGTTTAGTGTGAATAAAAATTGTAATTAAATTAAGGATTAGTTTGTGTGAGTGCATTGCTGTGCATATCAATAAATCTTAAAATTAAAGTTAAAGTACATGGTTGGTTGTTTAGTATAAATGTACACATGCACAAAAGACTCTAAGGTGCAAAAACAAGTTTTACAAAATGTATTTAACAGATGCTGACAAAGTTGCTTACCTTCTGGGTTTGAACTCTGCTGATATGCTGAAGGCTTTGTGCTACCCCAGAGTCAAGGTCGGAAATGAGTTTGTGACCAAAGGCCAGACTGTGCCACAGGTATGTATATTTCCAGCATTTCCTTGTGCTAATCCTGAAAGTCATGATTGTATCTGAATAATTACAGGGAAAAAATTTAAATTAAATTCTGCTTCCAGGTGTACAACTCTGTTAACGCTTTGGCCAAATCTATCTATGAGAGGATGTTCTTGTGGATGGTCATTCGTATCAACCAGATGTTGGACACAAAACAACAAAGAAATTTCTTCATTGGTGTGCTGGATATTGCTGGCTTTGAGATCTTTGATGTAAGAATCTTTTGTTTATTTCTTTTTATGGTAAATTGTGTCACATTCAGTAGTGAGTAATTTTTTTTCTTTTTTCATCCTGCAGTTCAACAGCATGGAGCAGCTGTGCATCAACTTCACTAATGAGAAACTGCAACAGTTTTTCAACCACCACATGTTTGTGCTGGAACAAGAGGAGTACAAGAAGGAGGGCATTGTTTGGGAGTTCATTGACTTCGGCATGGACTTGGCTGCTTGCATTGAGCTCATTGAGAAGGTTTTTACCGGCTTCTAGACTTATTCATTTCATTGTCTATTCTCAAAAATCTCATATTCTGGTAATAATATAATATAAATATTCTTTTATAAACAGCCCATGGGTATCTTCTCCATCCTTGAAGAGGAGTGCATGTTCCCCAAGGCTACAGACATTTCCTTCAAGAACAAGCTGTATGATCAGCATCTTGGCAAGTGCAATGCTTTCCAGAAACCAAAGCCTGCCAAAGGCAAGGCTGAAGCCCACTTCTCTCTGGTCCACTACGCTGGAACTGTGGACTACAACGTTACTGGCTGGTTGGACAAGAACAAGGATCCACTGAATGAGTCTGTCGTGCAGCTTTACCAGAAGTCTTCAGTCAAACTGCTGGCTACTCTCTACCCACCTGTTGTTGAGGGTAATGAGTAATAAAGTGTTACAATTATGGACATTAATTTAACCAACCTTTGATTCAGTTTTGCACTTTTCTTCTTTTTACATTTATATGTGTTCATTTGTATCATTATCTCAATAGAGACTGGCGGCAAGAAAGGAGGCAAGAAGAAGGGTGGCTCCATGCAGACTGTGTCCTCCCAGTTCAGAGTATGATGTCACAGCAATATTTCTGTATTTGAGGAGAAAAAAGAAAAACAAAAAATGACATCCTTTTTCTGTTCTTCACAGGAGAATTTGGGCAAGCTCATGACCAACTTGAGGAGCACTCACCCTCACTTTGTGCGTTGTCTGATTCCCAATGAGTGTAAGAGTCCAGGTAAAGTTAAAAGGGCTTACAGATATTCTGATATTAATACAATATTTAATGTTAATCTTAATTTACCAAGCTCATGATGTAAACTGTTCCTTATAGGACTTATGGAGAACTACCTGGTTATCCACCAGCTGAGGTGTAACGGTGTGCTGGAGGGCATCAGAATCTGCAGAAAGGGCTTCCCCAGCAGAATCCTCTATGGTGACTTCAAGCAGAGGTAAATGGGAAAATATGAAAACACCATTTACTGTATGAGGCTCTTAATTAAAAAATATGAATTTGATCAATTTATCAATTTATTACAGATACAAGGTGTTGAATGCCAGTGTAATCCCAGAGGGACAGTTTATTGACAACAAGAAGGCCTGTGAGAAACTTCTGGGATCCATCGATGTCGATCACGACCAGTACAGATTTGGACACACAAAGGTTCATATTCTGCGTTATAGCTTTTCAGATATTCAGTGATCATCATCATTTAGCATATTCAAATAAATCAGTATCTTTTTACTGTCATATGTAAATGTAGGTGTTTTTCAAAGCTGGTCTTCTGGGTACTCTTGAGGAGATGCGTGATGAGAAACTGGCTGCTCTTGTCACATTGACTCAGGCTCTTTTCCGTGGTTTCCTTATGAGGAGGGAGTATGTGAAGATGATGGAGAGGAGGTGAGGAATGTCATTGATAAAGATAATTGTGAATGGTAAATGATGATTATGGCAGGGGGCAGCCGTGGCCTAATGGTTGGGGAGTCGGGCTCGTAATCGCAAGGTTGTGGGTTCGAGTCCCAGGTCCGGCAGGGATTGAAGGTGGAGGGAGTGAATAACCAGCGCTCTCTCCACCCTCAATACCACGACTGAGGTGAGTCCCTTGAGCAAGGCACCGATCCCCCAACTGCTCCCCGGGTGCCGCAGCGATAGCAATATGGCTGCCCACTGCTCCGGGTGTGTGTGTGTGTGTGTGTTTGATCACCTCTCACTACTGTGTGTGTGCACTTGGATGGGTAAAATGCAGAGCACAAATTCTGATTATGGGTCACCGTACTTGGCCACACGTCACGTCCTTTCCTTTTTTCCTTTTCCTTTCCATTTAATAATAAATTATTAATAGGGAGTCCATTTACACCATCCAATACAACATCCGCTCATTCATGAATGTCAAACACTGGCCATGGATGAAGGTTTACTACAAGATTAAGCCTCTGCTGAAGAGTGCTGAGACTGAGAAGGAGCTGGCAACCATGAAAGAGGACTTTGCAAAATGCAAAGAAGATCTTGCCAAGGCTGAAGCCAAAAAGAAGGAGCTTGAAGAGAAGATGGTGGCACTGCTGCAGGAGAAAAATGATCTGCAGCTTCAAGTGGCTTCTGTGAGTTTACCTAATTAAATTTTGGCTCCATTCAGTTTAGCAGTGTGGTTTCCAGTGATATAGCGATCTATTTTCCTAACAGGAAGCTGAGAATCTCTCAGATGCTGAGGAGAGATGTGAAGGTCTGATCAAGAGCAAAATCCAGCTTGAAGCTAAACTCAAGGAGACAAATGAGAGACTGGAGGATGAGGAAGAAATCAATGCTGAACTGACAGCCAAGAAGAGGAAACTGGAGGATGAGTGCTCTGAGCTGAAGAAAGACATTGATGACCTGGAGCTCACCTTGGCTAAAGTGGAAAAGGAGAAACATGCCACTGAGAATAAGGTTGGAGACTGAGTTGGTTGTCAATTAGTTTTAATTTCTGTCTTATGAGTTAATATATAATATGAATTGTAAAAAAAAAGGCTAATTTGGATCAAAAAATCACACAGGTCAAGAACTTGACTGAGGAAATGGCAGCTCAGGATGAGAGCATTGCCAAACTTACAAAGGAGAAGAAAGCTCTCCAAGAGGCACATCAGCAGACCCTGGATGATCTCCAGGCAGAGGAGGACAAAGTCAACATCCTGACCAAATCCAAGACAAAACTTGAACAGCAAGTTGATGATGTGAGATTCTAAGTCATTTCTTCCTTAAAGGGGTTATATAATGTTGCTAAAAATTATTTTGTGTATTTGGTGTAAAGCAATGTGTTTACGCAGTTTGATGTTCAAAAACACATTATTTTTCACATAATGTACATTATTGTAGCTCCTCTCTGACCCGCCTTTCTAAAACACATTAATTTTTACAAAGCTCATCGCTCTGAAAAGCGTGGTGTGCTCTGATTAGCCAGCTATCCAGTGCGTTGTGATTGGCCGAAAACCTAAAGCATGTGACGGAAATGTTACGCCGTCTACCATGTTGTAATGCGCAATGACACAAAGACAATAAAACCCATTATAAATGAGGCATCCAGTGAGGACATACAGTACATAATTACTGATTATAATGACTCATACTGTCTTTTTACGTGTTGCGTTGCATCGTGCCGCGCCACACTGCGCAAACATAACACAATGTCTGCATTAGTGATCATAGAAACAAGAAACAACAAGCACTACTCTGCACTGCTCAAGACTCGCATTTGAATAGCCAGTAGCAATTTTTTTAAATATTAAAAAATGTACTTACAAAGTTGCAAAGTTGGAATTGTACACTTTGTAGTGTGCACACCCAGCATTGCAGGCTACTCTACCAGGTTCAGGAAACAGTCCTCCGTAAAATGCGCTGCACACACTCAAATATTTGCGTTGTACCGTTCTGAAACAGTGTCGTAAATATAATTTGACCACTGATTTCTAGTTGTGTACTCATTTGGAAGGCCAAACAAAGTACTTTTGCTTTCGCAACGAAACACACAGCATCTCCACCAAATGGCGGCGGCTGCAATGATACTACAGCGAGAATAAAAGTTACGCCTTTTTATTTTTTGCGTGTACATTTGGGCGGTGTTATGCAAATCTTCCTACACCGTGATGTAAACATGTGGGGACGTGTTTGAATGAGCCATTTTAGGAAGGCGTTGCTGAGTCTTAACTTTTATAAAGAATATCTCTCTGGGTTTGAGACTTTAATCTTTGCAACTTTACAGATCTTATATGCACGAACAGACTGTAACACTCCAAAGATAAAGGAAAACATGAAGTCGCATCATATGACCCCTTTAAATTAACAGGTTTTTTTTACTTCAAATATATATTATATATCATTGTCCAATAGCTTGAAGGTTCCCTTGAACAAGAGAAGAAGCTCCGCATAGACTTGGAAAGAGCCAAGAGAAAGCTTGAATCAGACCTGAAATTAGCCCAAGAGTCCATCATGGATCTGGAAAATGACAAGCAACAATCTGAGGAGAAACTTAAAAAGTAATTGAAACATGAAATCTTTTATTGAAAACTTTTTGGTTAACGTGTGTTACTGTTTTACAAACTACTTATTGTTCAACACCCACAGAAAAGACTTTGAAACAAGCCAGCTGCTCAGCAGGATTGAAGATGAACAATCTCTTGGTGCCCAACTCCATAAGAAGATCAAGGAGCTTCAGGTATTGTTTGAAAAAAAAAAAAAAAACTGTGTCTTTTAAAGGCAACTGTGAAATGAAGACCAATAAGGTTTCATTAATTACTTGCCATTGTAGGCTCGCATTGAGGAACTGGAGGAAGAGATTGAGGCTGAGCGTGCTGCTCGTGCCAAGGTTGAGAAGCAGAGAGCTGATCTCTCCAGGGAACTTGAGGAGATCAGTGAGAGGCTTGAGGAGGCTGGAGGAGCCACTGCTGCTCAGATCGAGATGAACAAGAAGCGTGAAGCTGAATTCCAGAAGCTGCGTCGTGATCTTGAGGAGTCCACCCTCCAGCATGAAGCTACTGCTGCTGCCCTCCGTAAGAAGCAGGCAGACAGTGTGGCCGAGCTGGGAGAGCAAATCGACAACCTCCAGCGTGTCAAGCAGAAGCTCGAGAAAGAGAAGAGTGAATACAAGATGGAGATTGACGATCTCTCCAGCAACATGGAGGCTGTTGCCAAAGCAAAGGTAGGGGATTTTATGTCTGAAGAATATAAAACAAGAATATGAAACAAAAAAAATCTAATGACATCTGTGTTTGCAGGGTAATCTTGAGAAGATGTGCCGCACCCTTGAGGACCAACTTAGTGAAATTAAGTCCAAGAATGACGAGAACCTTCGCCAGATAAATGACCTCAGTGCTCAAAGAGCAAGACTTCAAACTGAAAATGGTAACCAATAACAATTGTGATGAAATATATAGTACATTAACAATAATTCAACAGTAAAAATGAATAACAATAATGGTGTAATAATATTTTTCAGTATTATGACAAAGTCATATTCGATGAAACACACTTATTTAAATCTTACTTCCATAGAATGTGTTTTGAAATTACCTGATAGCGACATAGCACAAACTGACACAGTGAATCTGAATCTAAACAGGTGAGTTTGGCCGTCAGCTGGAGGAGAAGGAGGCTCTGGTTTCTCAGCTCACCAGAGGCAAACAAGCTTTCACTCAGCAAATTGAGGAGCTTAAGAGGCAAATTGAAGAGGAGATTAAAGTAATACAGCATGATCAATACAAACAAATACTTGCCACTTACTATACAACAAAGTTAATATTATGTTACTTCATCTCCTAGGCTAAGAACGCACTGGCCCATGCTGTGCAATCAGCCCGTCATGACTGCGACCTGCTCCGTGAGCAGTTTGAGGAAGAGCAGGAGGCAAAGGCTGAGCTGCAGCGGGGAATGTCAAAGGCCAACAGTGAAGTTGCTCAGTGGAGAACAAAATATGAAACTGATGCCATCCAGCGCACTGAGGAGCTTGAAGAGTCTAAGTATGAACATCATAAGAAATTATTAATATATGTTCATATGGAAACAGTCTTTCATGTTAAAATTGATGTTTACAAATTCATAACAGGAAGAAGCTGGCTCAGCGTCTGCAAGAGGCAGAGGAACAAATTGAGGCTGTGAACTCCAAATGTGCATCTCTGGAGAAGACCAAACACAGACTCCAGGGTGAGGTGGAGGACCTCATGATTGATGTGGAGAGAGCCAATGCTTTGGCTGCCAACCTTGACAAGAAACAAAGGAATTTTGACAAGGTAAACAGTTTGAGTCATTGTATGATATTCTTTTTCTGAAGTATTGCTGGAATGGACTTTGTACAAGTTGCAAACAAACTTGACCCTGAAATAACTTCATCAAAGGTCCTGGCAGAATGGAAGCAGAAATATGAGGAAGGTCAGGCAGAGCTGGAAGGTGCCCAAAAAGAGGCTCGTTCACTCAGCACTGAGCTGTTCAAGATGAAGAACTCCTATGAGGAGACTCTGGATCAGCTGGAGACCCTCAAGAGAGAGAATAAGAATCTGCAGCGTAAGAATGAAACATTAAAAAGTAAACATATATGATTACTGTTGATTATTGTTCATAATGATAGAGATTATATTTTTCCTTTCTACAGAGGAGATTTCAGATCTGACAGAGCAGTTGGGTGAGACTGGTAAGAGCATCCATGAGCTGGAAAAGGCCAAGAAGGCAGTGGAAACTGAGAAGTCAGAGATTCAGACCACCCTGGAAGAGGCTGAAGTGAGTATTTGGAGATCAATATGTAAATCTGGTAAAAACATTATACTGTGTCATTCCTTCTGTAAAAAAAAGTTTTTGTTATTAATAGGGCACCCTGGAGCACGAGGAGTCCAAGATTCTTCGTGTTCAGATTGAGCTTAACCAGGTCAAGAGTGAGATTGACAGGAAGCTTGCAGAGAAGGATGAGGAGATGGAGCAGATCAAGAGGAACAGCCAGAGAGTCATTGAATCCATGCAGAGCACTCTGGACTCTGAGGTCAGGAGCAGGAATGATGCCCTGAGAATCAAGAAGAAGATGGAGGGAGACCTTAATGAGATGGAGATTCAGCTGAGCCACGCCAATCGTCAGGCTTCTGAGGCCCAGAAACAGCTCAGGAACGTTCAGGGACAACTCAAGGTATGTGACTTCTCTTTGGCTTTGGGGTGCATTATTATGTTTGTATAATCTATGTTAAGTAAAAGCCAACAGGAAGCACATCAAAAGCTTATTGTAATGCTATTGTTACGTTCAGGACGCCCAACTGCATCTTGATGATGCTCTGAGAGGACAGGAAGACATGAAGGAGCAGGTGGCCATGGTGGAGCGCAGAAACACTCTGATGCAAGCTGAGATTGAGGAGCTGAGAGCTGCTCTGGAGCAGACAGAGAGAGGCCGCAAAGTGGCTGAACAAGAGCTGGTGGACGCCAGTGAACGTGTTGGGCTGCTGCACTCTCAGGTAAGGGCACATTGATTTTACAATAAAATTAAGGAAATTGAAAGCATCATTTAAAATGTTCATACTGTTGCTTTCCATGTTACAGAACACAAGTCTCCTGAACACCAAGAAGAAGCTTGAGGCTGACCTTGTTCAGATCCAGAGTGAAGTTGAAGACACTGTACAGGAAGCCAGAAATGCAGAGGAGAAGGCCAAGAAGGCCATCACTGATGTGAGAAACAGTAGCTGCCGAATGTTTCACAAAACACTTGTATACTTAAAAATGTCAATCTAATATATATCTATATTAATGCAAAAGGCTGCAATGATGGCAGAAGAGCTGAAGAAGGAGCAGGACACCAGTGCTCACCTTGAGAGGATGAAGAAGAATCTGGAGGTCACAGTGAAGGACCTGCAGCACCGTCTGGATGAGGCTGAGAATCTGGCCATGAAGGGAGGAAAGAAACAACTCCAGAAACTGGAGTCCAGAGTAATAATGTTATGACATAGAGAGTGCGGAGTACATGTTATATTATGATATACTGTGTTTTGTCTGAATGAAAAGTGGAATAATCCTGTCTTTAGGTTCGTGAGCTTGAGACTGAAGTTGAGGCAGAGCAGAGACGTGGGGCTGATGCTGTTAAAGGTGTCCGCAAATATGAGAGAAGGGTGAAAGAGCTTTCTTATCAGGTATGACCATATTCTTTCAGACAAATGAGTCTGCATAATATTACTGTACTGGCAATACCTATTTGTAGTAAAATATCATTAGTATAGTAAATGTGTGCATTGTTTGGAGACTGAGGAGGACAAGAAGAATATCAACAGACTTCAGGATTTGGTTGACAAGCTGCAGGTGAAGGTCAAATCTTACAAGAGGCAGGCTGAAGAAGCGGTATGTAAATCGAATAGAACATTTTGATACTGTAATTATTCATTTTGCAATGCTAATTTGTTGATACCACTGGTTGTCATAATGACTAAAGCATAGTTATGGAACCTACCACAAAATCCACCTTTAGGAGGAACAAGCCAATGTTAACCTGTCCAAGTTGAGGAAGGTGCAGCATGAGCTGGAGGAGGCTGAAGAGCGTGCTGACATTGCTGAGTCTCAGGCCAACAAGCTCAAAGCCAAGAGTCGTGATGCTGGAAAGGTCAGACAAAGTAGATGAGATTATTTATTTAACTTGTTTTTCCAAATAATGGCTAGGCTAATGTCTAATTAGCCTCTTTCTATCTTTCCCAGGCCAAAGAAGAGTGAATCTTTAAAACCTAAAAGGAACATCTACTGAAGTCATATAATATGATTTTCTTTGTAGAAGCACCTTTCTTGACCTGAAGAAATAAACCTGTATCAGCATATAATTGTCTTATGTGTGATTTTGCAGCAAGGTACACTATCACAACACAACATAAATATCTGCTGTAAATATGAACGCATGTTACTCGCCTTTAATCATTCACATCTGATTATCAAGAGTGTGTTGAATTTTAACTCTTAAACCAGTGGTGTAGTGGTGCCTGGAGAAATGGGTATAGGGGAGAGCAGGGCACGACCTAACACTTTTTGAATCTCTCAGTTTGTGTAAATCCACGTGGGGTTTAGAGTATCATTTTTTATCCACGTTATTTTCACACTTGTCTAGTACAAATATGTAGCTTTGTTTCATAATTACAGCGTGTACGTTTTCCGTTATTTACCTCAAAAGAAAGGAAGTGAAAAGTGACAACATGCCCCGTATGTTGGGTACATTGTAACATGTGAGGGGCACGTTGTAACATGACAATATGACATCATAAAATGTTATCCGATCAAATGAAAAAAATACACACGACAAACTAAAATATTTTTTCAATAAAATAAAATGATTAACTTTTTCAAATAAAATAATGGCGTTTTTTAAGAATTAAAAAAATGTTTAATTTTTGAGGTTCGCAACCATGCGTGGGACGGTTCAGAAAAACACTACCCTACCTCCAAACACAGCTCTCATAGAACACCAGACACATAGCTGGGTCGAAATGCTTTACATTTCTTGAAATAATAATTTCTCACCATTAAACATCGATTGTGAGTCTTTATTCACCTGTTTCTTGTGGTTTCTTTTTAAAATTGTAACGGCCAAAACTATGTAATTGCATGCATTACAATATTGTGCAGTGTGCCCTTTAAGAGACCGATCACTTCACGTATCCACAAGTTTCCGGGGGCCGCTACTGGAAAAAAAAGAACGTGGGTACAACTTCCGGTGAGGCAGCGGACGTAGTATACCAGTGGTATTTTGTGTGCTAATTAGCGAAGAGGCTAAGTGTTTTTTTAGACCATTGTTTACTTTGTAAAGATGCACACCTTTATGAGAGATGTCATTACGTTCTTATGGACAACATTATGCTTTTCAAATTTGTGTTCCCACATCATTAGCAAGTTTGGATCACTAAATCTTGAATGACTGTCAACTAGTGAAATGACATTTGAACCGAGACATCAGAGCTTGTGTTAAAGGGCATGCCAGATGAAGCCTCGATTCGAGGCTTGTTAACATAGAAATCACTTTCGTAGAAGCCTCACTTTCTGTCCAGTCATGTGCGCGATTCACTTTGCGTGTCATAATGTTCAACCCTCAGATCTTACTTTGCGAGTACATTTTCATTTTATTCATAATTACATTTTTTAATACCCAGTCATAAGCTTTGAATCTTTTCCGAAACAGTCAGAGGAAGGTCTCGGTGCTTTACGAGACTTCATTTGCCCATCACTCCTGTCAGCTGTTGAATGAATGAGTGTCACGTCCCGCTTGTTTACTTTGAACCGGAAGACGCTCCCACTTTTGACGCAAGGCCCCATGAGGCGTAGGAAACTTGTGGATAACGTGTGCTATGTGATGACGTAGAAGGACTGTGCCTGAGAACCACTATGGATGAAGCTCGCTCTGTTTTCTTATTATTTTCGTCTTTATTTTTTTTTGTAACGCCCTGAAAGAGTTAATCTCTCATGTATGAAAGGAACGGGTTTGCCGTGTACCAGCCATTAAACGTGTGGGACACAACTCTTCGTCTTCCATCTCTTTCATTCCCTTAACTTAACGAGTTATCCGGTTCAAAGCGTTACAAAATCCATAAAAGTAAATAGCGAAAATTACATCGCTAATGTCATAGAATATCTTTAATATAGTTTAATATAGCGGGGCAGATTGTAACGCAGTGTTATAACGTTCCCCATCAGCGAGACTGGAATATAAAAGCGGTTAGTCTCTTCTGCTGGTTTGCCAAGCATTAATAAACTATCTGAACCACTGATCTATATATAATGACTGAATCGCTCATTGCGTTCTAAACTGCCGTCAGGCAGTGAAGCCACCGGAAGTGTTCGATCCGCCATCTTACTATTCCCTACAGACAGAGAGCACCATTGACTCACAGCTAACCCGCTGACCTAAAATCACCCGATTTTAAGCGTATCAGTCACACAGGACTAGTTTTTATGATATGTGTATGTAAATTAATTTTTACTTAAAATCTTATCTGCAGTATTTATCGTCTTTTTGAGCAGGATAAGCGATGTTTTGAAATCGTTCAGGTGGGTGTGTCAGCTGCGCACTTGCCAACACAGTTCTGATCTAACACAAAATATATTTCTTAACGTAAGGAATTATGCAGGAAATGGTAATCATGAACATATATCTGGAATTAGTATCTGAAATTGATTCGAATATACAATAAATAATACAATACAAGCCTGGTATATTGCTCTATGTTATTGAAATTCAAATCTTGGAAATAAAGCTTGATGTCTTTAAATCCGTACCAAATGTAATTAGTCAGCGTTATTTCTCCAAGTTATGATGTGTGTGAGTCATTGATTCCATTAACCATTTGTAAAGAAAGTCGCTTCAATCCTGAATAAATGATTCAGTGATAAAATCAGTGACTTAACGCCATCTGCTGACAGTTTTAGTTTCATTTTTAAGTTTCATTTTCATTTTTTTTAGTTATTTTAATCATTTGATAACATTTAAAATGTTATATTAAACATTTTTGGATTATTAACGTTTATTATTAACATTATTCTCAACATGTATGTTATGTAGGCTGAATTAAACGTTTAAATCATTATTTGATGTTCCCTACTGTAACGTATATGAACCTAAGTTTTTAATAAGCAGAGGGAATTTCTGACATTAAACAATAACCGTTTACATGGCAACATGTAAACATGTTTGCTATTACGTTTGGTCAGGTGACGTTCGACATACACCTTATTGTTTATAATACTATATGAAGAGTGCAGATGCAAATCCAGCTAAATCCATCTGACGTCTTTCTTTAAAAACTGCATTTTTATCAGGCTCAGATGTATAGGTTTCTATGTAGGTATTGGTACTTCTGATTGGGCTGAGGCTGTATTTTAGCGAGTTTGAAGAAAAAGTATTTGATGGACGTATAATATGTGTCCAGAGCATTCATTAATTTATAATTAATAATTAGTGCTGTGCAACGATTAATCACGATTAATTGCATCCAAAATAAAAGTTTTTGTGTACATGCATATATATATATATATATATATATATGTGTGTGTGTGTGTGTGTGTGTGTGTGTGTGTGTGTGTGTGTGTACTGTATATATTCATTATATATACACACACATGCACGTATATATTTAAGAAAAATGTATAAATATATACATGTAAATATTTTCAAAATATATACTGTCTGTGTGTGTCTTTATATACACATAATAAATATACACAGTGCACGCACATATATTATATAAACAAAACTTTTTATTCTGGAGGCGATCAATCGCAATTAATTAATTAATTAGTTAATTAATTAATTAATTAATAAGATTTTATAATTGTATTTTAACAGTTTTGTTCAATAAAACCATATGATTACTTGCTTTTGATACTTTATTTGAACTAATTAGTATTGCCTCGTTGCTATTATATGTGCATTTTAAGTAATTTTAAAGGTTATTGTTCGCTCGGTCTGTTTTTATTACTGTATTGTTCTTATATAGTCACTCCAAATAATGTTTTATTAAGAAAAGACTCTGAAATCACATATGCGTCTGGTTTGTATCCATTTCTCTGAACAACTGCCTGCACACACCCACAGGACCAACAGCCAATTAACGTTCAACATTCAAATCAGCATACACAGAAGCTGATAATGTTACAATTACTACAAAAAAAAATATTACAATTATCAGATTACTCGATTAATCATCAGAATAATCAACAGATTGCTTGATTGCCAAAATAATCGTTAGTGACAGCCCTTATATCTGCCCTTATATCTGTTAACATTCCCATTCATCAATAGCAGTTGCTTCTGCAACACAGACCCTCTGCAAAAGCATGCAATTTGAAATCTGGTAATAAATGCCGTGTGATTAAAGATGCTTCCTGCCTAAAATCTCTTTACTGGATTTACATTTATGCTTATCTTATTTGCCAATCTGGTAAATATTTGCCATACTGCTAACATTTCCAAACTGCTATTTGAATAAAGGTAAACACTCACTTTTGCTCTTTGTACTACAGCAATATGATGAACAAACTACGTGCCAAGAGCTGTGGTCTTGTTAGGTTTGTTGCTAGGTTTTCTTGTCTCCTTTATACAGTTGAAAGTATGTAAGTAGAAACTGTGGTGGCTCTCGAGGGGATCATTTTATAATTTTGGTCCCACTGCACTCAGTTCCCCCATTAGTGACACCTCTGGCTATGATGCTGGAACTGTAAGAATGAATTCATGAACGTAGTTTATCCAAATACATTATTTCTTAGCATGAATAATCCAATTTTGCCTTTTACATGTATAAGATCTGTTTCATACATATATGATATATTTATTATACAAAGTGCAGTTTATGTAAACAAATTCACACTTTGGGTCTAATTCATCATTTACCATGCCAAAAAAGAATCTTTACAACTTTAAAATAAGCGCAAAAAAAATATTACATTACAATATAGAAACACTGCAGTAAATAGCAATTTAAAAAAAAAACACTGCAGTGTTCACGACGAAGCAAATGAATGAATCACCAAACCATCCCAATCATAAAAAGGATCAGTTTGCATTAGGTATAAATAGACACTTTAGTACACTGGCAGTAAAACAACTTGGCATTTTTTTATGAGAGAGATTGGGTAACAATCTGTCACTCAATTTATATGTAATTATACAGGCTTGTATAACTTACTGTATATTGAGTGTTTGTGCTTGTGTTAAAAATAATGAGATCTGAAATGTGTCATTTATACATTTTAATATTATTCCACTTTAAGCCATTACAAAAATAATTCCCCAGTAAATAATTATTCATAATTAAATAATAATTAAATAAGTAACTATGATATTTAAATATGTCATTTAATCCAAATGTGAACATCTTTTTGAAGTATGAGTTGCCATATTTATGTGATAACTGTAACTCTGTAAAAGGCTGTCAATATGTTGATGACTGAAGATAGATGTAGCTTCTTACCATAAAATCAGACTCTAAAGGTTGTCCATATATAGACTCTGCTTAGTGTGCAAACTAACTTCAATATAAGCGTGGGGGAGAGCATGACCAGGCCAGAGGAGACTAGAGGAGTTCCAACTTGTGGTAAGACGCTGAAGTACTTTGCATTTGATGATGTTATATGTGTGAGACTTGCTGATATAAGGGGATAAAGTCTTTAATAATAAAATAAACATTTTAAAATAAAAACAAACATTTATACTACATCCAGTTTATGTTTATCTGAATTTCTTGGCAGGGCTGTAAAAATTTCATCTGGTGTCAAGGAGCAGGAAGGTAGGTGCTACACTGTTACTGCATTAAAGATTTGGTTGCATATTAGCAGGTTACTGTTTATTGTAGATGTGCTGATGTTTTTTTTTTTTTTTTTTTTTTTTTTTTTTTTGAGGGTTTTATTCTTGTCCAAGGGCAGATTTTTAGAGGGACTCATGACACTTTTTATGCATAGTGTATGTACACAGTGGTACACAGACCTGAAAGAAAAAACAATTCCGTTTAACTTGCATTTGTATTTAAATGCATCAGCAAAAAGCATCTTGTGACACCATCAATTAAGGACAAGTGTGTTCACATTTTCTTTTTATTATTTTATGGACTTTTCACTTTTTAATTCTCTGTGAAGACCTGCTCTGCATGAGACCATAGTTATTTTATTGATCCAAAAATCACTACAATGTTTCTTTTTGAAATTTTAGTAAGCCGCCACCATGAGTACGGACGCAGAGATGGCCATTTATGGCAAGGCTGCCGTTTACCTCCGTAAGCCTGAGAAGGAGAGAATCGAAGCTCAGAGCAAACCCTTCGATGCCAAGTCTGCTTGCTATGTGATTGATGATAAAGAGCTGTACGTCAAGGGAACAATCAAGAGCAAAGACGGTGGCAAAGTCACTGTTATTGTGAATGACACTAAAGCGGTAAATTGTTAACATTCCATGAAAACTTTTTATATATTTAATCTTGCCTATTTTTCTGGACTATCTGAAATCTAATGGATTAAATTTCTAGGAGAAAGTTGTTAAAGAGGATGACGTCCACCCAATGAATCCTCCCAAGTTCGACAAGATTGAGGACATGGCCATGATGACCCATCTCAATGAACCCTCTGTACTGTATAACCTCAAAGAGCGTTATGCCGCATGGATGATCTACGTAAGTTCTGAAGCAAAGTAAAACAGCATTTACGTTGCCATTTTGTCTGCGTTGTTGCAAATCTGACCACGCCTCTGCTCATTTCAGACCTACTCTGGGCTGTTCTGCGCTACTGTGAACCCCTACAAGTGGCTCCCAGTGTATGATGCAGAAGTGGTGGCTGCCTACAGAGGCAAAAAGCGTATGGAGGCCCCACCCCACATCTTCTCAGTCTCTGACAACGCCTATCAGTTCATGTTGACTGGTAAGACCTTACAGAAGCTAATTCTATGGATTTAATTAAATTGAGCTTTTTAATAAAATAAAAATTTAATGGAAATTGTACATATTGCAATCAACAGATAGAGAAAACCAGTCTGTTCTGATTACGTAAGTATTTTTACATCATTGACTACGACAAAAATATGAAAATATAAATTAGATGTATGGCAAATATAGATTATACATATGGAGATATTTGCAAAATAGAATATGAGAATATACTTCTGTCTTCTGAAAAGGTTACATGTTGTATCAATGTCTGTGTTCTCATTTCTTATAAACCAGTGGAGAATCTGGTGCTGGAAAGACTGTGAACACCAAACGTGTCATCCAGTACTTTGCCACAGTTGCAGTTCAGGGTGATAAGAAGAAAGAGCAGTCTGCCGGCAAAATGCAGGTATGAGATATAAAACATTATTCTGAAACATTTATTACAGTCATCTCACACAATATATGATATGTGCCTACAAACAGTGTATAGAAATAAAACAGAAAATTAATGAAACCCCTTTAAACAACACAGGGCTCTCTTGAGGACCAGATTATTGCTGCCAATCCTCTGCTTGAGGCTTATGGTAATGCCAAGACTGTGAGAAATGACAACTCCTCTCGTTTTGTAAGTTCACCACTTTTTATTTACAGTCCAGCACAATTAGATTTTTCTATACAGAGATTTCTATGAAGAGATTATTATTACTATTATTTATGTATTATCTTATTTTGTTTAAAACAGGGTAAATTCATCAGAATTCACTTCGGTACATCTGGAAAACTGGCTAGTGCTGATATTGAGACATGTAGGTGGACATGATTTAATTTTACGTTACAGTGACTTTGTCTGTCACTCTTCAGATGATTGTGACTCATTTTCTCAACAGATCTGCTGGAGAAGTCTAGAGTGACATTCCAGCTTCCAGATGAGAGAGGCTACCACATCTTCTACCAGATGATGACCAACCACAAGCCTGAGCTGATTGGTAGATGCACATATTTCATTCTGTTTTGATGCCAGATAATAACGTAAAATACTAATATCTAATATATGTATTTTACAGAAATGACGCTCATCACCACCAACCCCTATGACTTCCCCATGTGCAGTCAGGGTCAGATCACAGTGCCAAGCATTGATGACAAAGAGGAGCTGGTGGCTACTGATGTGAGTCAATGATGTTTGATTATTGTCATATTCTATAAACATATGGCAGAACCTCGATCTTATTCTTCTCTGTAATTTCCAGACTGCTATTGACATTCTGGGCTTCAGTGCTGAGGAGAAGATGGGCATCTACAAGTTCACTGGAGCTGTGCTCCATCATGGCAACATGAAGTTCAAGCAGAAGCAGCGTGAGGAGCAGGCTGAGCCTGATGGCACAGAGGGTGAGACTGAATAATACCAATGTGTGTCATCACATGCAGTGCTTTGATTGGCAGATATTTTTTATTTTTTTGGCATAAACAAAATCAAGAAATGGGAATTTTTTGTAACTTTTTAAAACGCAGAGGCTGACAAAATCGCCTACCTTCTGGGTTTGAACTCTGCTGATATGCTGAAGGCTTTGTGCTACCCCAGAGTCAAGGTCGGAAATGAGTTTGTGACCAAAGGCCAGACTGTGCCACAGGTATGTAGTAACATATTTCCAGCATTTCCTTGTGTTCATTCTGAAAATCATGATTGTATCTGACTAAATATAGCAAAATAAGAACGTTTTTAATAAAAATTCACTCTATTCTACTTACAGGTGTACAACTCTGTTAGCGCTTTGGCCAAATCTATCTATGAGAGGATGTTCTTGTGGATGGTCATTCGTATCAACCAGATGTTGGACACAAAACAACAAAGAAATTTCTTCATTGGTGTGCTGGATATTGCTGGCTTTGAGATCTTTGATGTAAGAATCTTTTATGTTTGTCTCTTTTTATGATAAATTGTGTCACATTCAGTAGTGAGTAAATGTTTTTTTTCATCCTGCAGTTCAACAGCATGGAGCAGCTGTGCATCAACTTCACTAATGAGAAACTGCAACAGTTTTTCAACCACCACATGTTTGTGCTGGAACAAGAGGAGTACAAGAAGGAGGGCATTGTTTGGGAGTTCATTGACTTCGGCATGGACTTGGCTGCTTGCATTGAGCTCATTGAGAAGGTTTTCACTGGTTTCTAGACTTATTCATTTCCATTGTCAATTTTCAAATATCTGGTATAAAACAATATTCTTTTATAAACAGCCCATGGGTATCTTCTCCATCCTTGAAGAGGAGTGCATGTTCCCCAAGGCTACAGACACTTCCTTCAAGAACAAGCTGTATGATCAGCATCTTGGCAAGTGCAATGCTTTCCAGAAACCAAAGCCTGCCAAAGGCAAGGCTGAGGCTCACTTCTCTCTGGTCCACTACGCTGGAACTGTGGACTACAACATTGCTGGCTGGTTGGACAAGAACAAGGATCCACTGAATGAGTCTGTCGTGCAGCTTTACCAGAAGTCTTCAGTCAAACTGCTGGCTACTCTCTACCCACCTGTTGTGGAGGGTAATGACAAAAAAAAAAACTGTTACATTTATGGACATTAACCAATCTTTGATTCAGTTTTGCACTTTCTTTCTTGTATATTTATGTGTGTTCATTTGTATCTTTATCTGAATAGAGGCTGGTGGCAAGAAGGGAGGCAAGAAGAAGGGTGGCTCCATGCAGACTGTGTCCTCCCAGTTCAGGGTATGATGTCACAGCAATATTTTTGTATTTGAGGGGAAAAACAAAAAAACAAACAAACAAAAAAAAAACATGACATCCCTTTTTTTTCCACAGGAGAATTTGGGCAAGCTCATGACCAACTTGAGGAGCACTCACCCTCACTTTGTGCGTTGTCTGATTCCTAACGAGTCCAAGACTCCAGGTAAAGTTATATACAGCTTACAGGTTTTCTGACATTAATACAATATTTAATGTTAATATACAAAGATCATAAGGTAAAAATGTTTTCTTACAGGTCTGATGGAGAACTTCCTGGTTATCCACCAGCTGAGGTGTAACGGTGTGCTGGAGGGCATCAGAATCTGCAGAAAAGGCTTCCCCAGCAGAATCCTCTATGGTGACTTCAAGCAGAGGTAAAAGGGGCCACATGAAAAAAAATTATACTGTATGAGGCTCTTAATTAGAGAATATGAAGCATTTCATCAATTTTCCACAGATACAAGGTGCTGAATGCCAGTGTAATCCCAGAGGGACAGTTTATTGACAACAAGAAGGCCTGTGAGAAACTCCTGGGATCAATCGATGTCGATCACGACCAGTACAGATTTGGACACACAAAGGTTCATATTCTGCTTTACAACCTTTCAAAGATTCATTGATCATGATGTATTAAGCTTATTCTGTTTAAATCAATATCTTTTGATTTATTGTGAATTTAGGTGTTCTTCAAAGCTGGTCTTCTGGGTACTCTTGAGGAGATGCGTGATGAGAAACTGGCTGCTCTGGTCACAATGACTCAGGCTCTTTGCCGTGGTTACGTGATGAGGAGGGAATTTGTGAAGATGATGGAGAGGAGGTGAGGAATGGCATTAAGAAAGATGACTGTGGTGACCATGAGTGGTAAATAATGTTGATTACAGCATTTAATAATGAATTATTCATAGGGAGTCCATTTACACCATCCAATACAACATCCGCTCATTCATGAATGTCAAACACTGGCCATGGATGAAGGTTTACTACAAGATTAAGCCTCTGCTGAAGAGTGCTGAGACTGAGAAGGAGCTGGCAACCATGAAAGAGGACTTTGCAAAATGCAAAGAAGATCTTGCCAAGACTGAAGCCAAAAAGAAGGAGCTTGAAGAGAAGATGGTGGCACTGCTGCAGGAGAAAAATGATCTGCAGCTGCAAGTGGCTTCTGTGAGTTTATCTAATTTAATTAATTGAATTTTGGCTCTATTAAAATTAGCAATGTGGTTTTCAGTGATATAGCGATTTATTTTCCTAACAGGAAGCTGAGAATCTCTCAGATGCTGAGGAGAGATGTGAGGGTCTCATCAAGAGCAAAATCCAGCTTGAAGCTAAACTCAAGGAGACAACTGAGAGACTGGAGGATGAGGAAGAAATCAATGCTGAACTGACAGCCAAGAAGAGGAAACTGGAGGATGAGTGCTCTGAGCTGAAGAAAGACATTGATGACCTGGAGCTCACCTTGGCTAAAGTGGAAAAGGAGAAACATGCCACTGAGAATAAGGTTGGAGATTGAGTTTAAGATTAGATGTACTTTCTATTTTATACGATATAAGAAATGAATTGTAAAACAACAAGCTCATTTGGAACAAAACAAAAATCACACAGGTCAAGAACTTGACAGAGGAAATGGCAGCTCAGGATGAGAGCATTGCCAAACTTACAAAGGAGAAGAAAGCTCTCCAAGAGGCACATCAGCAGACCCTGGATGATCTCCAGGCAGAGGAGGACAAAGTCAACACCCTGACCAAATCCAAGACAAAACTTGAGCAGCAAGTTGATGATGTGAGTTAATAATTAAGCATTAAATCATAAAATTGATAGTTAGCTTTTTTTTCCTTTTGAACATTTTACACATCATTGTCCTGTAGCTTGAGGGTTCCCTTGAACAAGAGAAAAAGCTCCGCATGGACCTGGAAAGAGCCAAGAGAAAGCTTGAAGGAGACCTGAAATTAGCCCAAGAGTCCATCATGGACCTGGAGAATGACAAGCAGCAATCTGAGGAGAAAATTAAGAAGTAATTAAATGAAAACTTTTATTGAAAACTATTTTTCTCTTATTGTTTTACAAACTATTTATTGTTGAATACCCACAGGAAAGACTTTGAAACAAGCCAGCTGCTCAGCAAGATTGAAGATGAACAATCTCTGGGTGCTCAACTCCAGAAGAAGATCAAGGAGCTTCAGGTATTTCTTGAGTTTTTCTTTGTTTTTTAAATGCTGTTGCAAATGTAAAATAAAGAGGTTTCATTAATTTCTTGCCATTGTAGGCTCGCATTGAGGAACTGGAGGAAGAGATTGAGGCTGAGCGTGCTGCTCGTGCCAAGGTTGAGAAGCAGAGAGCTGATCTCTCCAGGGAACTTGAGGAGATCAGTGAGAGGCTTGAGGAGGCTGGAGGAGCCACTGCTGCTCAGATCGAGATGAACAAGAAGCGTGAAGCTGAATTCCAGAAGCTGCGTCGTGATCTTGAGGAGTCCACCCTCCAGCATGAAGCTACTGCTGCTGCCCTCCGTAAGAAGCAGGCAGACAGTGTGGCCGAGCTGGGAGAGCAAATCGACAACCTCCAGCGTGTCAAGCAGAAGCTCGAGAAAGAGAAGAGTGAATACAAGATGGAGATTGACGATCTCTCCAGCAACATGGAGGCTGTTGCCAAAGCAAAGGTAGGGGATTTTATGTCTGAAGAATATAAAACAAGAATATGAAACAAAAAAAATCTAATGACATCTGTGTTTGCAGGGTAATCTTGAGAAGATGTGCCGCACCCTTGAGGACCAACTTAGTGAAATTAAGTCCAAGAATGACGAGAACCTTCGCCAGATAAATGACCTCAGTGCTCAAAGAGCAAGACTTCAAACTGAAAATGGTAACTAATAACAATCATGAAGAAATTAATAGTACTTTAATAGTATGAGTATGGTGTATTAAGATTATTCAGCATTGAATATCTTAAATCTTATTAAAGCAAGCACACATATTTAACTGCTTTTGTAGAGTTTGTTTTGAAATTAACTGATAGAGACACTGATAGCACAATCTGACACAGTGAATCTGAATCTGAACAGGTGAGTTTGGCCGTCAGCTGGAGGAGAAGGAGGCTCTGGTTTCTCAGCTCACCAGAGGCAAACAAGCTTTCACTCAGCAAATTGAGGAGCTTAAGAGGCAGATTGAAGAGGAGGTTAAGGTAATATTGCATAATCAAAACAAACACATATTTTCAACTTATTATACAACAAAGCTAACATTATCTGACTTTGTCAACTAGGCTAAGAACGCACTGGCCCATGCTGTGCAATCAGCCCGTCATGACTGCGACCTGCTCCGTGAGCAATTTGAGGAAGAGCAGGAGGCAAAGGCTGAGCTGCAGCGGGGAATGTCAAAGGCCAACAGTGAAGTTGCTCAGTGGAGAACCAAATATGAAACTGATGCCATCCAGCGCACTGAGGAGCTTGAAGAGTCTAAGTATGAACATCATAAGAAATTACTAATATATGTTCATATGAAAACAGTCTTTCATGTTAAAATTGATGTTTACAAATTCATAACAGGAAGAAGCTGGCTCAGCGTCTGCAAGAGGCAGAGGAACAAATTGAGGCTGTGAACTCCAAATGTGCATCTCTGGAGAAGACCAAACAGAGACTCCAGGGTGAGGTGGAGGACCTCATGATTGATGTGGAGAGAGCCAATGCTTTGGCTGCCAACCTTGACAAGAAGCAGAGGAACTTTGACAAGGTAAAATGTTTTTTTTTTTTTTTTTTAAATATGCTGCAATGGGCTTTGTTCAACATTTTACAAATGAAACCTGGCCTGAAATATCTTCATCAAAGGTCCTTGCAGAATGGAAGCAGAAATTTGAGGAAGGTCAGGCAGAGCTGGAAGGTGCCCAGAAAGAGGCTCGTTCACTCAGCACTGAGCTGTTCAAGATGAAGAACTCCTATGAGGAGACTCTGGATCAGCTGGAGACCCTCAAGAGAGAGAACAAGAATCTGCAGCGTATGAATGCCTTTACTAAATTCATGAATTAATTGAATTTGTTACAATGTTAAATCTGTTTTGCTTTAAACTATATTCATGTTGATAATATTTTCTTTCTAACTTGTAGAGGAGATTTCAGACCTGACAGAGCAGTTGGGTGAGACTGGTAAGAGCATCCATGAGCTGGAAAAAGCCAAGAAGGCAGTGGAGACTGAGAAGTCAGAGATTCAGACCGCCCTGGAGGAGGCTGAAGTGAGTATCCTAAGATTATTATAGAACCGTTATTCTCTGTTGATAATGCATATTTTCAATGTAAATTTGTATTTCATATTTTAAATGTTGTTTTTATTATTAATAGGGCACCCTGGAGCACGAGGAGTCCAAGATTCTCCGTGTCCAGCTTGAGCTTAACCAGGTCAAGGGTGAGATTGACAGGAAGCTTGCAGAGAAGGATGAGGAGATGGAGCAGATCAAGAGGAACAGCCAGAGAGTCATTGAATCCATGCAGAGCACTCTGGACTCTGAGGTCAGGAGCAGGAATGATGCCCTGAGAATCAAGAAGAAGATGGAGGGAGACCTTAATGAGATGGAGATTCAGCTGAGCCACGCCAATCGTCAGGCTTCTGAGGCCCAGAAACAACTCAGGAACGTTCAGGGACAACTTAAGGTATATGACTTCTTTTTGGCTTTGGGCAGCATTATTATGTTTGCATAATCTAGCCTATGTTAAGTAAAGGCCAACAGGAAGCACATCAAAAGCTTACTGTAATGCTATTGTTACGCTCAGGACGCCCAACTGCACCTTGATGATGCTGTGAGAGGACAGGAAGACATGAAGGAGCAGGTGGCCATGATGGAGCGCAGAAACACTCTGATGCAAGCTGAGATTGAGGAGCTGAGAGCTGCTCTGGAGCAGACAGAGAGAGGCCGCAAAGTGGCTGAACAAGAGCTGGTGGACGCCAGTGAACGTGTTGGGCTGCTGCACTCTCAGGTAAGGGCGCATTGTTTTTACAATGAAATTAAAGAAATTGAGAGCATCATTTAAAATGTTCATACTGTTGCTTTCCATGTTACAGAACACAAGTCTCCTGAACACCAAGAAGAAGCTTGAGGCTGACCTTGTTCAGATCCAGAGTGAAGTTGAAGACACTGTACAGGAAGCCAGAAATGCAGAGGAGAAGGCTAAGAAGGCCATCACTGATGTGAGAAACAGTAGCTGTCAAATGTTTCACAAAACACTTGTGTAGTTAAAAATGTCAATCTAATATATATCTATATTAATGCAAAAGGCTGCAATGATGGCAGAAGAGCTGAAGAAGGAGCAGGACACCAGTGCTCACCTTGAGAGGATGAAGAAGAATCTGGAGGTCACAGTGAAGGACCTGCAGCACCGTCTGGATGAGGCTGAGAATCTGGCCATGAAGGGAGGAAAGAAACAACTCCAGAAACTGGAGAGCAGGGTAATTATTTTTGTTTATAAAAGTATGTTTTTTTTTAATCTAAAATAAAAATTTAGGATAAAATCTCTTGAAGATGTTAAACTTATTCTTAAAATTAAAGCACCATCTCAGGGTCCAAAAGTAGTTACCAGGCAATAACTACTAAGTTGTTTATTTGTCTGAAATTATATATGTGCTACCAAAGGTCCGTGAGCTTGAGACTGAAGTTGAAGCAGAACAGAGGCGTGGAGCTGATGCTGTTAAGGGTGTCCGTAAATATGAGAGGAGAGTGAAAGAGCTGTCTTATCAGGTATGATCATACCCAACCATTTCCAAAGAATTATCCATACAAATTTATGAAATATTAATATTTTATTGTTTGTAGACTGAGGAGGATAAGAAGAACATCACCAGACTGCAGGATCTGGTTGATAAGCTGCAGCTGAAGGTCAAAGCCTACAAGAGGCAGTCTGAGGAGGCGGTATGTTACATTTATACAAACATTTGACACATTGAATTTTAATTAATTAGTCATTTATATACTGGTATGATATCACTGATGTTTCACGACTACATGGTAAAATGTTACTCTTTAGGAGGAGCAAGCCAACACTCATCTGTCCAAGTTGAGGAAGGTACAGCATGAGCTGGAGGAGGCTGAGGAGCGTGCTGACATTGCTGAGTCTCAGGTCAACAAGCTCAGAGCCAAGAGCCGTGATTCTGGAAAGGTCAGTTGCATAATAACAGGATCTTTACTCAGTACAGTAAATGCTTTCTTGCATTAACCGAAAATAAACACACAGTATTCAGCTTATGCTTGAAAAATGTAGTTCATTTATATGACTTTTCTATGTTTTTTTTGTCTCAGGCCAAAGAAGAGTGAAACCCTCAGACCTTATGGGAGCCTCTACTGAAGTCATATAATATGATTATTCTGTAGATTTACTTTTAATATTCCTTTTGAAATAAATATGTGCTCAATTAAAAACATTTGATTTGGAGTGATGTTTTCTTTTTTTTATTCTCAAATAAATGATTGAATTATTTTTTTAAACGACATTATCACTTAAACACTGAAATATTTTAATGTTCTAATACATATAATAGCTTTATCAAGAATGTAAAAAGCTTGTTCATAAAGGTTTCCTCCACTCATGCAAGAAAAAAAGGTATTTTTTTAATTAAAAGTAGCCTATAAGAACTTACACTTGGATGGTCACAGGCAGCCAGTTGGTTATTTAATGGAATGTACCTGCCAAAAGGGCCAGAGGTTCAGTCACAATTATTCAACCCCCTTGACCTGCAAGACATTCTGCTGCAGAGAACAAAATTTTATGAAAGCACTTTAACAAAGGCATCAGTAAACTATTGCAGAAAGTTTATAAATACATATTTGAATGATTCTGAGAACGTAAAGTTGATGAATAATGAAAAAATCTAACTGGCTTCATGTTCAAAATTATTCAACTACCAAAAATCAAATTTGGTGCAGAATCTTTTATTCTTTATAACCTCCAATAAACGCTGCCTGTAAGTGCTTAGAAGCTTCTGTCACACCTCTACTGCAATCTTGGCCTATTCCTTACTTGAAAAAGTGAAAGTGATTGATAATCTTTGGTTTTCACATTGCCACTGCTTTTATCAAATTCAACCAAATATTTTTAATAAGAATTAAATCTGAAGATTGAACAGACCACTCAAGAACATCCCAGGACCAAACCCTGAACCAAGCTTAAATAGATTTGGATGTATACATTGGGATGACTGTCCTGCAAGAAGGTCCATTGATCATCAGCTTTAGTCTTTGCACCAAAGGCATCCCGATTCTTGTCAAAATTGCCTAATACTTAAAACAATTCATGATGTTCTTCATACAGTCATGATTTCCATTTCCTGCAACAGTAAAACACCCCCATAACAGGACTGGCCCACCTCCATTTTTGACCATGGAGATGGTGTTCTTCTGCTTATAAGGTTTGCCTTTATTTTTTGCACCAGACATACGGCTGATCCATGGGTCCAAAAAGCTCCAGTTTGGTTACATCACTTTATTTAAATAATTGTGAGTGCAACTGTTAAGGTTACTAAAATACGTATTTCTCTAAATATAGGTCATAGATTCTAAAAAAAAAAAAAAAAAATGCATGAATGCAAACGTGCAGACTATACATTTAATGTAATATATGTTGCTTTGGATGAAAAACGTATGTTCAATTAAGCCTATAAATGTAAAAGTTTGAGTGGAAATTCTGCCATGATCTGCTAGTAATAGCTCCAGAAGAAATGGAGTGGTTGAATACAATAGTACAGTAATTTTCAAGCCCTGGGTCGCAACCCTCAGGTGGGTCGCCAGGATGATATAAGGAAAATGTATATATGCATGTAACAAAGTTCAAGATTCAGGGAAGAGGGAAGTGGGAACTGGCAAACTTAAACATAAACAACAAAACAAAACTAAGAAGCAGTCACCTCACGGCAGAATCCAATGTGAATTTGTGTTTGCGCTCTGTTTTTGCAGTGTTGAACATTGTAGCCAATCACAGACACAGACAGTTGATTTCTGGAACGCAATCAGAGTCTGAATCCACTCACTGCTCAAAATGCTCAGTCAATTCTAATTTTCAGCCCTGGAGACCGGCCCACTTGAGTTCACTACTGACTATAGTTTTGGCTAAGAGCAAAGTTTCAGAACTTCACATTTTATGTAACTGTTTGTACTTTAGACTGAATTGACCTATTGGTAGGCCCTGCAACAGGTACTGTTGCTCATTCGGACAAACAAACAAAGTTGCCAACTGTCTTACAATCACAGCTGTCAGCATGAAAACCTTGTCTCCATTCGTCAAGGAGCATTCAAGTGGCCATGAAGAGATATATAAAATATGTTTAAATAAATAAGATTAATTTGGAAGTGAGGGTTTACAGATCACAATGCAAGTGGGAAAAGCCTCATGTTATGGTCGTCACGCTCACAGATGACAACATCCAGGATCAACTCTGTTCATATACCACAGTGTAAAATTAAATTAATTACATTTAACCATTTTAATGTGGAGAGGCACTGAGATGTAGACCTTTGTTTGTGTTTTTGACCTATGCTGTACACAACGTGAGAACAGTTAGCTATTTAGGTTTGTAAGTTAGCACAGACACACTAACTTTAGCGTTAGCTTGTTTTAGCCAGAGATAGCTTGCTAAAGCACAAGATAAAATTGTAACTTAATGTGAGTATGACAACCAGAAAATGAATGTTGAATAATAAAATAAAATAAATATCCTCTTAGGATACCTGGAATCAGTGTTACAAGTACCTCAGGCACATCATTTTACCATTTTTGTAGCATAAACACCATCAAACTGATGAGAGCTTCAGATCTTCCAGGGTTTAGCTATGGCGCTGAAACCTAAAGATGTCCGAGTTCCGTTCCCCGTGCAACTGATACTCAACTGCCATTGACTCATCAGCATTCGAGAGATGGTATGCACTTATGCAAACATCAGACATTATATTGTTCATGCAGGATAATGTCTTGGTACGTAGTATGTGATGTTTATGTCATGATTTGTCATGTCCTTTTTGGTTGTTTAGTTTAACGTTCTTTCTCAGGTAGAAAAAACAAAGAAAGGATTAATATGTGAGTAAATCTAGAGGTAAATCTGCTTTTAAAAAATATGCATTGACACAATCAATTTTCACAGGTTCTGTTCTGAGTTTTGGCCACATTCGCCTTCCATACCATTAAGCTGTGGTCACACTAGATACAATCTTAATATGATATGACGCTCTGTGATATCTTTTATAAAAACATAATTCGGCAAATAATAATATCCAAAATGTAAAAATATTAAATCCTGCAGATTTAAGATTTGTCTTTTAATTCAGCTAAAAGCTCATGTTCATATGATACGTAATCATACAGTTCACCAAACTTGAAGTTTGGAACTCAGTGGAATGCAATATTTCTTTGCATGAGCTTGCATTTCCGGTTTCCTGCATTCACATGTGTCTGAATGGAAGTCAATTAATGAATAGTGTAGTATGACTATCTTTATGTCATCTGCAGAAATGAAATGGATAATTTTATGCCAATTCAGGAGGAGCAAGTAGGCCTACTGATATGCATTTTTGCACTCAAAATAAGCATGTTGAAGTATGACATAAAACATTGTTTATTATCAAAAATAAACCTGAATGAACAAAAATTGAATGAAAAACTACAATTCCACTGCACTCTTAAAATTAAAGGTGCTCCATGATACCATAGAAGAACCTCTTTTGTTTAAATGGTTCCATAAAGAATCTTTAACATCTGAAGAACCTTTCTGTTTCACAAAATGTTTTCTTTGTGGCAAAAGAAGGTTCTTCAGATAGGTAAGAAAAAAAGGTAAGAAAGGGATGGTTCTTTAAAAAACCTTTGACTGAATGATTCTTTGTGGAACCAAAAATGGTTCTTCTATGCATGGCATCACTGTGAAGAACCCTTTAAAGCATCTTTATTTTTAAGAGTGTGTGCACTTGAATCCCCCCACCCCCACCCTTGCCACCCTTACAGTCTATGGTTGCTTTGGGTTTAAAGAAATCCCTTGCCTGCGCCTGAATCAATTTCAAAAGATGTCACTGGGCCAAAAAGTGTGGATATTGGTACCTTAAAGTGTGCATATCAGAACCTAAAAGGAACAAAAGTGTACCTTTTAAAAAGGTCCCACTCCAGTGACAGCATTTGTACCTTCCACTTTTTCTTAGAGTGTAGGGTTATGTAAAATGGATACAGCAATGAGATTGAAATATGATTTGGAGCAGCATCTGCCTGACTATCCCCACACGCCCCCGCTGCTGATTTTAACTGTGAGATATATCAGCGCCACCTACAGTATGGCAGAGCCACCTATAATCAGTAAATAAATTTATATCTAAAAAAATTTAGGTATGTTAAAAGCGAAACTGGGTTCCCTTCGAGCCATGCACACAAGAGCGCGATATGAGCCACCGGTACTGAATTGTTAAAGACTTAGTTTGAATTAGTATAAATCCTTTTCCGAATGCCATAACGTTAGTAACATCGTGCACACACACCCACGCAAATCTAAAATAAAATGATAACAATCAAAAATAAGACTTGGATTCAAAAATATAAAGTATTTTCATGATACAATTACAGTGTAGATGTTGCGGTCATTGTTCTTGTCTCACTGCCCTGGACATCACAAAACCCACTGAATCCGCCAGAGAAGTCATGTCCTTCAACTTAATACCGAGGCAAGTTTTGGGGAAAGGTGGGACTAAGTAGCCTACAACACATGCAACATAACTAATATATTATTAGCATTGGACAATACATCTGCTATGATAATATGACTACTGTTTACAGACGACGAAGCCACACAGCTTACTATCTTCACCATAAACGTATACGGAAAGTGACATGTAACATGAGTGAATAACACAGTAAGCGTTAGGGATAGAGTCAATTCCTCTCCATCCAGCTATCACATCACATAAAGCATCAGCTTGCGTGTTACGCAAATAGAAACGCTATAAAGCAAATATGCATTATATGGTGTTGAGCATGTCATAAATTTAACACGAGACATATTTGATAAATATAGAATGATCATAAATGTAGGGAATTTATGTATATTTGTTTTCTGTATTTCTTTGTTATAGCAGTTCAACTATGATAACTTATTTAATTTTAAAACCCGGATACCTTTATCAAGATAATGTATGACATATTTGAATATATGGCCCATATAAATGCAAATAATAATAATATTAATACTAGTAATTATTAATAATTTTATGCACATATTTAGACTTTACTTGCATTTACTTAGTTAGTTAGTTAGTAACTGATTTCTGATAAGGCTGTTGTATGCTTTCCTTACTGTGGATGGACAGCTTCTACAGTAATTAAAACTGTAATGCCTGTCCATATTTAGTGTCTGCTTAGTGTGCAGGTTCAACTCAATATAAGAGTGGGGGAGAGCATGATCAGTTTTATAGGAGACTAGAGGAGCTCCAGTTGGTGGTAAGTTGCTTTGCAGTTTATATTAGCACACTGAAGTTGTTATTATTTTCATTATTTTCAAGTGGAAGCAGAACATCTGTTACTTTTTAGTTTGTAATAAAGCAGCATCAACTAAAACTGTTTGCTGTTCATAAAATTCATCAACTTTAAATGTAAATAAATTGTTTTGCAGGGCTGAAGAAATTTCATCTGGTCTCAAGGAAAGGGAAGGTATGTGGATTTCCCTTACATTGCTTGTATTGATCAGTTTGTTTTCATCTTTGCTTATGCCTATGCCCATTATTATATGCCAGATGATTGCTTTTGATATCTAGGTAAAGAGTTTTATGTGAATTAAGTACTTAAGACTAGTACTGTGAAACATTTGCAGAGGTTTTGGAGAATCATAATGTAGGGGCAGTGTACAATATCTTTGAATCTTGTGTTTGGTGTATATAATTTTATTAATTAAAAACACTGCAATTTCCCTTTCCAATTACCAGTAAGCCGCCACCATGAGTACAGACGCGGAGATGGCCGTTTATGGCAAGGCTGCCGTTTACCTCCGTAAGCCTGAGAAGGAGAGAATCGAGGCTCAGAACAAACCCTTCGATGCCAAGACTGCCTGCTACGTGGTTGATGATAAAGAGCTGTACGTCAAGGGAACAATCAAGAGCAAAGACGGTGGCAAAGTCACTGTTATTGTGAATGACACTAAGGAGGTGAATTTTTAACATTCCATTAAAACCTTTTACATATGTAATTTTACATATATTTCTGGTCTATCTAATATCTACTGGATTACATTTCTAGGAGAGAGTTGCTAAGGAGGATGACGTCCACCCAATGAATCCTCCCAAGTTTGACAAGATTGAGGACATGGCCATGATGACCCATCTCAATGAACCCTCTGTACTGTATAACCTCAAAGAGCGTTATGCCGCATGGATGATCTACGTAAGTTCTGAAGCAAAGTAAAACAGCATTTACGTTCATTTTGTCTGCGTTGTTGCAAATCTGACCACGTCTCTGCTCATTTCAGACCTACTCTGGGCTGTTCTGCGCTACTGTGAACCCCTACAAGTGGCTCCCAGTGTATGATGCAGAAGTGGTGGCTGCCTACAGAGGCAAAAAGCGTATGGAGGCCCCACCCCACATCTTCTCTGTCTCTGACAACGCCTATCAGTTCATGCTGACTGGTAAGATCCAGTTTATGTGATCTAAATTATGTATTCAGCTGATTTTTCAGTTGGTTGATTTTAGTATGTCAAATTAACATTCATAGTCATTACCTTTACCATTACCTAAAAAATTATTACGTTTGAATTTACAGACAGAGAGAACCAATCTGTCCTGATCACGTATGTATCTAGCCTGTTAGAGATGTTGAGAAGTTTTATTTTCATTTTGTGTAACTTCTACATGTCTTATAATCTTCTGTCTTCCAATCTTTCATTAACCAGTGGAGAATCTGGTGCTGGAAAGACTGTGAACACCAAACGTGTCATCCAGTACTTTGCCACAGTTGCAGTTCAAGGTGATAAGAAGAAAGAGCAGACTCCCGGCAAAATGCAGGTATGAGATACAAAACAAACATGTTATTCTGAAACAGTGAATTACAGTCATCTCACACAATTTATGATGTTTGAATTTGTAAAATGCCTGCAAACAGTGTTTAGACATGAAACAGAAGATTAATAAAAATCCTTCAAACAACACAGGGCTCTCTTGAGGACCAGATTATTGCTGCCAATCCTCTGCTTGAGGCTTATGGTAATGCCAAGACTGTGAGAAATGACAACTCCTCTCGTTTTGTAAGTTCACTACTTTATATTTACATACAGTACAGTTGTTCATTTATGTTGCATTTTTCTATAAAGAGTTTTTTGTTAACTGTTTTTTAAAGCTGGCATCATTTGCACAATAGGAACTCAAATGTTTGTTTGTTTGTTTGTTTTTTTTAAAACAGGGTAAATTCATCAGAATTCACTTTGGCACATCTGGAAAACTGGCTAGTGCTGACATTGAGACATGTAGGTGGACATGATTTCATTTTACATGTTACAGTTACAGTGACTTTGTCTGTCACTCTTCAGATGATTGTGACTCAAGTACATTTTCTCAACAGATCTGCTGGAGAAGTCTAGAGTGACATTCCAGCTTCCAGATGAGAGAGGCTACCACATCTTCTACCAAATGATGACCAACCACAAGCCTGAGCTGATTGGTAGGAGCACATATTTTATTCATTCATATGTTGTTTCAGTGCCAGATAATATTGTATGATACTCTCAGTACTCATTAATGCTCTTTGTATTTTGCAGAAATGACGCTCATCACCACCAACCCCTATGACTTCCCCATGTGCAGTCAGGGTCAGATCACAGTGGCAAGCATTGATGATAAAGAGGAGCTGGTGGCTACTGATGTGAGTCAATCCTGTTTGATTATTGACATATTCTATATACATATGGCAGATCCTAGATCTCATTCTTCTCTGTAATTCCAGACTGCTATTGACATTCTGGGCTTCAGTGCTGAGGAGAAGATGGGCATCTACAAGTTCACTGGAGCTGTGCTCCATCATGGCAACATGAAGTTCAAGCAGAAGCAGCGTGAGGAGCAGGCTGAGCCTGATGGCACAGAGGGTGAGACTGAATAATACCAATGTGTGTCATCACATGCAGTGCTTTGATTGGCAGATATTTTTTATTTTTTTGGCATAAACAAAAGCAAGAAATAGACATTTTTTTTTACACTTTTTAAAACGCAGAGGCTGACAAAATCGCCTACCTTCTGGGTTTGAACTCTGCTGATATGCTGAAGGCTTTGTGCTACCCCAGAGTCAAGGTCGGAAATGAGTTTGTGACCAAAGGCCAGACTGTGCCACAGGTATGTAGTAACATATTTCCAGCATTTCCTTGTGTTCATTCTGAAAATCATGATTGTATCTGACTAAATATAGCAAAATAAGAACGTTTTTAATAAAAATTCACTCTATTCTACTTACAGGTGTACAACTCTGTTAGCGCTTTGGCCAAATCTATCTATGAGAGGATGTTCTTGTGGATGGTCATTCGTATCAACCAGATGTTGGACACAAAACAACAAAGAAATTTCTTCATTGGTGTGCTGGATATTGCTGGCTTTGAGATCTTCGATGTAAGAATCTTTTATGTTTTTCTCTTTTTATGGTAAATTGTGTCACATTCAGTAGTGAGTAAATGTTTTTTTTTTTTCTTCCTGCAGTTCAACAGCATGGAGCAGCTGTGCATCAACTTCACTAATGAGAAACTGCAACAGTTTTTCAACCACCACATGTTTGTGCTGGAACAAGAGGAGTACAAGAAGGAGGGCATTGTTTGGGAGTTCATTGACTTCGGCATGGACTTGGCTGCTTGCATTGAGCTCATTGAGAAGGTTTTTACCGGCGTCTAGACTTATTTATTTCATTGTCTATTCTCAAAAATCTCATATTCTGGTAAAAAACAACTTTCTTTTGTAAACAGCCCATGGGTATCTTCTCCATCCTTGAAGAGGAGTGCATGTTCCCCAAGGCTACAGACGTTTCCTTCAAGAACAAGCTGTATGATCAGCATCTTGGCAAGTGCAATGCTTTCCAGAAACCAAAGCCTGCCAAAGGCAAGGCTGAAGCCCACTTCTCTCTGGTCCACTATGCTGGAACTGTGGACTACAACGTTGTTGGTTGGTTGGACAAGAACAAGGATCCACTGAATGAGTCTGTCGTGCAGCTTTACCAGAAGTCTTCAGTCAAACTGCTGGCTACTCTCTACCCACCTGTTGTTGAGGGTAATGACGAAAAAAAGTGTTACATTTATGGAAAATAACCAATCTTTGATTCGGTTTTGCACTTTCTTTCTTGTACATTTATGTGTGTTCATTTGTATCTTTATCTGAATAGAGACTGGTGGCAAGAAGGGAGGCAAGAAGAAGGGTGGCTCCATGCAGACTGTGTCCTCCCAGTTCAGGGTATGATGTCACAGCAATATTTTTGTATTTGAGGGGAAAAACAAAAAAACAACAACAACAACAACAATAAAAACATGATATCCCTTTTTTTTCCACAGGAGAATTTGGGCAAGCTCATGACCAACTTGAGGAGCACTCACCCTCACTTTGTGCGTTGTCTGATTCCCAACGAGTCCAAGACTCCAGGTAAAGTTGGATATGGCTTCTGACATGAATACAATATTTAATGTTAATCTTAATCTACAAAGATCATGAGGTAAACTGTTTCCTACAGGTCTGATGGAGAACTTCCTGGTTATCCACCAGCTGAGGTGTAACGGTGTGCTGGAGGGCATCAGAATCTGCAGAAAGGGCTTCCCCAGCAGAATCCTCTATGGTGACTTCAAGCAGAGGTAAATGGGAACACATGAAACACATGAACACATAAAAACAACATTTAGTGTATGATGCACTTAATTAAAAAATATGAAGCATTTTGATCAATTTTCCACAGATACAAGGTACTGAATGCCAGTGTAATCCCAGAGGGACAGTTTATTGACAACAAGAAGGCCTGTGAGAAACTCCTGGGATCCATCGATATTGATCACGACCAGTACAGATTTGGACACACAAAGGTTAATATTCTGCTTTACAACCTTTTAAAGGCTCACTGATCATGATGTATTAAGCTTATTCTGTTTAAATCAATATCTTTTGATTTATTGTGAATTTAGGTGTTCTTCAAAGCTGGTCTTCTGGGTACTCTTGAGGAGATGCGTGATGAGAAACTGGCTGCTCTGGTCACAATGACTCAGGCTCTTTGCCGTGGTTACGTGATGAGGAGGGAATTTGTGAAGATGATGGAGAGGAGGTGAGGAATGGCATTAAGAAAGATGACTGTGGTGACCATGAGTGGTAAATAATGTTGATTACAGCATTTAATAATGAATTATTCATAGGGAGTCCATTTACACCATCCAATACAACATCCGCTCATTCATGAATGTCAAACACTGGCCATGGATGAAGGTTTACTACAAGATTAAGCCTCTGCTGAAGAGTGCTGAGACTGAGAAGGAGCTGGCAACCATGAAAGAGGACTTTGCAAAATGCAAAGAAGATCTTGCCAAGGCTGAAGCCAAAAAGAAGGAGCTTGAAGAGAAGATGGTGGCACTGCTGCAGGAGAAAAATGATCTGCAGCTGCAAGTGGCTTCTGTGAGTTTGCTTAGTTAAATTAACTAAATTTTGGCTCCATTCAATTTAGCAATGTGGTTTCCAGTGATATAGCGATTTATTTTCCTAACAGGAAGCTGAGAATCTCTCAGATGCTGAGGAGAGATGTGAAGGTCTGATCAAGAGCAAAATCCAGCTTGAAGCTAAACTCAAGGAGACAACTGAGAGACTGGAGGATGAGGAAGAAATCAATGCTGAACTGACAGCCAAGAAGAGGAAACTGGAGGATGAGTGCTCTGAGCTGAAGAAAGACATTGATGACCTGGAGCTCACCTTGGCTAAAGTGGAAAAGGAGAAACATGCCACTGAGAATAAGGTTGGAGATTGAGTTTAAGATTAGATTTATTCTATTTTATACGATATAAGAAATGAATTGTAAAACAACAAGCTCATTTGGAACAAAACAAAAATCACACAGGTCAAGAACTTGACAGAGGAAATGGCAGCTCAGGATGAGAGCATTGCCAAACTTACAAAGGAGAAGAAAGCTCTCCAAGAGGCACATCAGCAGACCCTGGATGATCTCCAGGCAGAGGAGGACAAAGTCAACACCCTGACCAAATCCAAGACAAAACTTGAGCAGCAAGTTGATGATGTGAGTTAATAATTAAGCATTAAATCATAAAATTGATAGTTAGCTTTTTTTTCCTTTTGAACATTTTACACATCATTGTCCTGTAGCTTGAGGGTTCCCTTGAACAAGAGAAAAAGCTCCGCATGGACCTGGAAAGAGCCAAGAGAAAGCTTGAAGGAGACCTGAAATTAGCCCAAGAGTCCATCATGGACCTGGAGAATGACAAGCAGCAATCTGAGGAGAAAATTAAGAAGTAATTAAATGAAAACTTTTATTGAAAACTATTTTTCTCTTATTGTTTTACAAACTATTTATTGTTGAATACCCACAGGAAAGACTTTGAAACAAGCCAGCTGCTCAGCAAGATTGAAGATGAACAATCTCTGGGTGCTCAACTCCAGAAGAAGATCAAGGAGCTTCAGGTATTTCTTGAGTTTTTGTTTGTTTTTTAAACGCTGCAAATGTAAAATAAAGACTAACGAGGTTTCATTAATTTCTTGCCATTGTAGGCTCGCATTGAGGAACTGGAGGAAGAGATTGAGGCTGAGCGTGCTGCTCGTGCCAAGGTTGAGAAGCAGAGAGCTGATCTCTCCAGGGAACTTGAGGAGATCAGTGAGAGGCTTGAGGAGGCTGGAGGAGCCACTGCTGCTCAGATCGAGATGAACAAGAAGCGTGAAGCTGAATTCCAGAAGCTGCGTCGTGATCTTGAGGAGTCCACCCTCCAGCATGAAGCTACTGCTGCTGCCCTCCGTAAGAAGCAGGCAGACAGTGTGGCCGAGCTGGGAGAGCAAATCGACAACCTCCAGCGTGTCAAGCAGAAGCTTGAGAAAGAGAAGAGTGAATACAAGATGGAGATTGATGATCTCTCCAGCAACATGGAGGCTGTTGCCAAAGCAAAGGTTGGGGATTTTATGTCTGAAAAATATAAAACAAGAATATAAAACAAAACAGTTTTTCAAACATCTAATGACTTCTGTATTTGCAGGCTAATCTTGAGAAGATGTGCCGCACCCTTGAGGACCAACTTAGTGAAATTAAGTCCAAGAATGATGAGAACCTTCGCCAGATAAATGACCTCAGTGCTCAAAGAGCAAGACTTCAAACTGAAAATGGTAACTAATAACAATCATGAAGAAATTAATAGTACTTCAGTAGTAACTGAGTATGGTATATTAAGCTTATTCAGGACTGAATTACTGACAAAGTCTTATTAGAGCAAGCAAATGTTTAAATTTTGCTTTCACTGAGTTTGTTTTGAAATTAACTGTTAGAGACACTGATACCACAATCTGACACAGTGAATCTGAATCTGAACAGGTGAGTTTGGCCGTCAGCTGGAGGAGAAAGAGGCTCTGGTTTCTCAGCTCACCAGAGGCAAACAAGCTTTCACTCAGCAAATTGAGGAGCTTAAGAGGCAAATTGAAGAGGAGGTTAAGGTAATATTGCATAATCAAAACAAACACATATTTTCAACTTATTATACAACAAAGCTAACATTATCTGACTTTGTCAACTAGGCTAAGAATGCACTGGCCCATGCTGTGCAATCAGCCCGTCATGACTGCGACCTGCTCCGTGAGCAGTTTGAGGAAGAGCAGGAGGCAAAGGCTGAGCTGCAGCGGGGAATGTCAAAGGCCAACAGTGAAGTTGCTCAGTGGAGAACCAAATATGAAACTGATGCCATCCAGCGCACTGAGGAGCTAGAAGAGGCCAAGTATGAACATCATATGTGTTGGTCAATATGTGTTTATATGGAAAAAGTCTTTCATGTTAAAACTGATATTTACAATTTCATTACAGGAAGAAGCTGGCTCAGCGTCTGCAAGAGGCAGAGGAACAAATTGAGGCTGTGAACTCCAAATGTGCATCTCTGGAGAAGACCAAACAGAGACTCCAGGGTGAGGTGGAGGACCTTATGATTGATGTGGAGAGAGCCAATGCTTTGGCTGCCAACCTTGACAAGAAGCAGAGGAACTTTGACAAGGTACAATTTCTCTTTTAAAATAGGCTGCAGTGGGCTTTGTTTAATGTGTTCAGAATGAAACCTGACCTGAAATATCTTCATCAAAGGTCCTGGCAGAATGGAAGCAAAAATATGAGGAAGGTCAGGCAGAACTGGAAGGTGCCCAGAAAGAGGCTCGTTCACTCAGCACTGAGCTGTTCAAGATGAAGAACTCCTATGAGGAGACTCTGGATCAGCTGGAGACCCTCAAGAGAGAGAACAAGAATCTGCAGCGTATGAATGCCTTTACTAAATTCATGAATTTACTGAATGTGGTACAATGTTAAATTTGTTGTGTGTCAAACTACATTCATGTTGATAATATTTTTCTTTCTAACTTGCAGAGGAGATTTCAGACCTGACAGAGCAGTTGGGTGAGACTGGTAAGAGCATCCATGAGCTGGAAAAAGCCAAGAAGACAGTGGAGACTGAGAAGGCAGAGATTCAGACCGCCCTGGAGGAGGCTGAAGTGAGTATCCTAAGATTAATATGTAATTCTTTCTAGAACTATTATACTATGTTGATGATGCATATTTTCAATGTAAATTCATATTTCATATTTTAAATGTTGTTTTTGTTATTAATAGGGCACCCTGGAGCACGAGGAGTCCAAGATTCTCCGTGTCCAGCTTGAGCTTAACCAGGTCAAGAGTGAGATTGACAGGAAGCTTGCAGAGAAGGATGAGGAGATGGAGCAGATCAAGAGGAACAGCCAGAGAGTCATTGAATCCATGCAGAGCACTCTGGACTCTGAGGTCAGGAGCAGGAATGATGCCCTGAGAATCAAGAAGAAGATGGAGGGAGACCTTAATGAGATGGAGATTCAGCTGAGCCACGCTAATCGTCAGGCTGCTGAGGCCCAGAAACAACTCAGGAACGTTCAGGGACAACTCAAGGTATATGACTTCTCTTTGGCTTTGGGGTGCATTATTACGTTTGTATAATCTAACCTATGTTTAGTAAAGGCCAACAGGAAGCACATCAAAAGCTTATTGTAATGCTATTGTTACGTTCAGGACGCCCAGCTGCACCTTGATGATGCTGTGAGAGGACAGGAAGACATGAAGGAGCAGGTGGCCATGGTGGAGCGCAGAAACACTCTGATGCAAGCTGAGATTGAGGAGCTGAGAGCTGCTCTGGAGCAGACAGAGAGAGGCCGCAAAGTGGCTGAACAAGAGCTGGTGGACGCCAGTGAACGTGTTGGGCTGCTGCACTCTCAGGTAAGGGCGCATTGATTTTACAATGAAATTAAGGAAATTGAGAGCATCATTTAAAATGTTCATACTGTTGCTTTCCATGTTATAGAACACAAGTCTCCTGAACACCAAGAAGAAGCTTGAGGCTGACCTTGTTCAGATCCAGAGTGAAGTTGAAGACACTGTACAGGAAGCCAGAAATGCAGAGGAGAAGGCCAAGAAGGCCATCACTGATGTGAGAAACAGTAGCTGCCAAATGATTCACAAAACACTTGTGTAGTTAAATGTCAATCTAATATATATCTATATTAATGCAAAAGGCTGCAATGATGGCAGAAGAGCTGAAGAAGGAGCAGGACACCAGTGCTCACCTTGAGAGGATGAAGAAGAATCTGGAGGTCACAGTGAAGGACCTGCAGCACCGTCTGGATGAGGCTGAGAATCTGGCCATGAAGGGAGGAAAGAAACAACTCCAGAAACTAGAGAGCAGGGTAATTATTTTTAAAGGATTTTTGAGATATAAAATACAATTTTAGGATAAAATCTCTTGAAGATGTTGCTCAAACTTATTCTTAAAATTAAAGCACCATCTCAGGTTCCAAAAGTAGTTACCAGGCAGTAACTACTAAGTTGTTTATTTGTCTGAAATTATATATGTGCTACCAAAGGTCCGTGAGCTTGAGACTGAAGTTGAAGCAGAACAGAGGCGTGGAGCTGATGCTGTTAAGGGTGTCCGTAAATATGAGAGGAGAGTGAAAGAGCTGTCTTATCAGGTAAGATCATACCCAACCATTTCCAAAGAATTATCCATACAAATCTATGAAATATTAATCTTTTATTGTTTGTAGACTGAGGAGGATAAGAAGAACATCAACAGACTGCAGGATCTGGTTGATAAGCTGCAGCTGAAGGTCAAAGCCTACAAGAGGCAGTCTGAGGAGGCGGTATGTAACATTTATTTGCACATTTGACACATTGATTTTTAATAATTAGTCATTTATTTACTGGTATGATATCACTAGTTAATAAACATGGCAAAAATGTTATTCTTTAGGAGGAGCAAGCCAATACTCATCTGTCCAAGTTGAGGAAGGTACAGCATGAGCTGGAGGAGGCTGAGGAGCGTGCTGACATTGCTGAGTCTCAGGTCAACAAGCTCAGAGCCAAGAGCCGTGATGCTGGAAAGGTCAGTTGCATAATACCAGGATTTTTACTCAGTACAGTAAATGCTTTCTTGCATTTACTGAAAAGAAACACAGTATTCAGCTTATGCTTGAAAAAGGTACTGATTGTTTACATGACTTTTCTTTGCTTTTTTTTGTCCCAGGCCAAAGAAGAGTGAAACCCTCAGACCTGATGGGAGCCTCTACTGAAGTCATATAATATGATTATTCTGTAGATTTACTTGTAATATTCCTTTTGAAATAAATCTGTGCTCACAAAACATTTGATTTGGAGTGATCTTTAAAGGAATTTTATTATCAAATAAATTATTGATTTTTTTTTTTGTTTTGTTTTTAAATGACATATTATCACTTAAACACTGAAATATTTTAATGTTCTAATACATATAATAGCTTTATAAAGAATGTAAAAAGCTCGTTCATAAAGGTTTCCTCCACTCATGCAAGAAAAAAGGTAATTTTTAAATTAAAAGTAGCCTGTAAGAACTTACACTTGGATGGTCACAGGCAGCCAGTTGGTTATTTAATGGAATGTGCCTGCCAAAAGAGCCAGAGGTTCAAAGAATATACAGTTTCAATCGAAATTATTTAACCCCCTTGACCTGCAAGACATTTTGCTCCAGAGAGAAAAAATGTATGAAAACACTTTAACAAAGGCATCAGTTAACTATTGCAGAAAGTTTAATAATACATATTGGAGTGATTCTGAGAACATAAAGTTGATGAATAATTAAAAAAATCTAAATGTCTTCATGTTCAAAATTATTCAACTACCAAAAGACAAATTTATAACCTCCATAACCACTGCTTGTAAGTGCTTAAAAGCGTCTGTCACATCTCTACTGTAATCTTAAAAGTGATTGATAATCTTTGTTTTTTTTACATTGCCACTGCTTTCATCAAATTCAACCAAATATTTTAAATAAGAATTAAATCTGAAGATTGAACAGACCACTCAAGAACATCCCAGGACCAAACCCTGAACCAAGCTTAAGTCGAATTGGATGTACTGTATACTTTGGGATGGCTGTCCTGCAAAAAATACCATTGATCAAAATAACATTAACGTTCTGCTTGAGCAGATGAAAATTGTAACTTAATGAGAGTATGACAACCAGAAAATGAACATTGAATAATAAAACAAATTCCAAATTCGATTGCCTATCCTCTCAGGATACCTGGAGTCAGTGTTACAAATACCCCAAGCACATCATTTTACCATTTTTGTAGCATAAACACCATAATACTCATGAGCGCTTCAAATCTTCCAGTGTTTAACTATGGTGCTGAAACCTAAAGATGTCCGAGTTCGTTCCCTGTGCAACTGATACTCAACTGCCATTGGCTCATCTGCATTTGAGGGGAGGAGCTTACCGACAGGTCAACTGTTTAGAAACTTTTACTCTAAATGGAGTGGTTTTTAACCTTGTTTTTGAGACTTTAGTACACTGCAGTTCTCTTTAAATGTAAGGCGGACGGGGCCAAAACTCTTTAAACATAACATGAAATTTGACCCTGCACTGCACGCACAGCAGCCAATGAAATTAGAAAATTAGGAAATGTGAGACTTTATTTGCAGTCTCTGTAACAAGATGGTATGCACGTATGCAAACATCAGACATTATATTGTTCATGAAGGATAATGCCTTGTATGTATGTAGTGTATGATGTTTTTTGTCATGATTTGTCATGTCCTTTTTGGTTTAGTTTAATGTTCTTTCTCAAAAAAAAAAAAAAAAGGGATTAATATGTGGGTAAATCTAGAGGTTAATCTGCTGTTAAAAAAATATGCATTGACATGATCAAATTTCACAGGTTCTGTTCCAAGTTTTGGCCCCATCCGCCTTCCATACAATTAACCTGTGGTAACACTAGATACAATCGTAATATGATACGATGCTCTGCAACATCTTTTATAAAAACATAATTCAGCAAATAAATAACATCCAACATTAACCCTAAACCTAACGTAAAAATATGCAATCCTGCAGATTTAAGGTTTGCCTTTTAATTCAGTTAAGAGCTCATGTTCATGTTTGACATTCACATGTGTATGAATGGTCAATTAAACGAATAGTGTAGTATGACTATCTTTATGCCCTCTGCAGAAATACAATGGATGATTTTATGCTAATTCAGGAGAAGCAAGTAGGCCTAATGATGTGCATTTTGTGCTCAAAATAATCCTGTTGAAAGTATGACATACAGCATTGTATCAAAAATGAACTGGAATGAACAAAAATTGAATGAACAACTGCACTTCCACTGCACTCTTAAAAATAAAAGGTGCTTCACGATGCCATAGAACAGTGGTTCTCAACCTTTTTTTGGGCCAGCGGCCCCCTAGCCATTATCCAGGTCCCTCAAAGCCCCCCATCAAATAAAACATAGTCTAATTGTCCTCATTGAATATTAAAGTTGATTATTATTATTTTGTGTTTATAATGAGGACTGTTATCATATTTACAGTAATTCAAATGTATGGGGTCATTGCGATTTTTAAGAAATTACTTTAATTCAAGGATGCATTGAATTGCAAAAAAACAAAAAAAAAGTAAAACACTGAAGTTTTTTTTTTTTTTTTCAGTAAATTATTTTAAAATAAGTTTAATAACATTCATTTACAGACTAAGCATGTTAGTCATTTTTGTTGCTACAGCTTCAGTGTTGTTGAGATGCTGATATACCCTGTTGCCCCAAATTTAAAATGACTAAATAAAAATTATTGTTTGGAACATATACAAAAAGGTATTTTTACAGAAGAGATTTTAGTTTGTTCTGCCATTCCTGAAACTCTTGAACACCGTTTTTACTGCTGTGATATGTTTGGATGTTTTCATTTAGCTTTCAGTGAAATTAAGGGAAATATTTATCCCTTAGTTTTAGAAAATACCCTCTTCCCTTTCTGTTGTTCACTCCAACATTGTGTTGAGTGATATGACACTAGTGGTCGCTAGGGGTCGGAAAGGCCGATGAAATTGGGTGTAGCCATCTGGGGGCAGCCGTGGCCTAATGGTTAGGGAGTCGGGCTTGTAATTGAAAGGTTGCAGGTTCGAGTCCCAGGTCCGGCAGGGATTGAAGGTGGAGGGAGTGAATAACCAGCACTCTCCTTGTCAGGCTTCAAAGTGTTCCTGAGACAGGGCACCCCAGTTGACCTGCTAGGATCCACTCTTGACAAGAGGACGAGTGGTGGATTCGGCTCCACTCCGGCTGTCTGCCACTCGGCAGACGGCTACCACATGGTCAATAAAAGAGCAATTTCTTTCTTCTCTGGGCATTATTCACAGCGTTTCCAGCCCTCCACGAGATGGCCGGACACTGTCTTTTCCAACCAGGACATGTCACGGCACACATCTTGTGTTCCCACATGTTCTGAAACATCAAATTCGCCCAGACGATCTTCCTAGCACAGACGATCGTCTGACCAGTTCTTACCTGACAAATTCAGCGGGCAAAACACCCAGTGGACCTCGGGCCTTTTCACCTCCAGCCACAGGGTGTTGTGTTCCAACCAGCCACAATGTCCCCACTCCAGGTACGTCGGGTGTACCTCCTCTGAGACCACTAGCGGAAAGTTTTACAGAATGGAACAAGTGTCCAGACGCATTGTTGTCACAACAGATGCTTCCAAGACAGGCTGGGGCACCGTATGCAATGGGCATGCAGCCTCGGGGGTCTGGACAGGCCCTCGGCTGCACTGGCATATCAGTTGCTGGCAGTGCTTCTGGCCTTGAAGAGGTTCCGACCTTTTGTTCAGGGCAAGCATGTGTTGGTCAGCACAGACAACACAGCGACTGTGGCGTACATCAACCACCAGGGTGGTGTACGCTCCTTTCGCATGTTGCAACTGGCCCGCCATCTCCTACTCTGCAGTCATCAAAGACTCAAGTCTCTGCATGCCACTCACATTCCAGGCGAACTCAATTGTGTGCCCGATTCTCTCTCACGACAAGTTTCCCTTCAAGGCGAGTGAAGGCTCCACCCTCAGACGGTCCAGCTGATCTGGAGTCGATTTGGCCAGGCACAGGTAGATCTGTTCGCCTCACCAGAATCCACTCATTGTCAGTTGTGGTACGGCCTGACCGCGGCCCCCCTCGGTGCGGATGTACTGGCACACAGCTGGCCAAGGGACTTACGCAAGTATGCTTTTCCCCCAGTGAGCCTCATTGCACAGACTCTGTGCAAAGTCAGGGAAAACAAAGAACGAATTCTTCTGGTAGGCTCGTTTTGGCCCAACAGAACCTGGTTCTCAGAGCTTGTGCTCCTATCATCAATCCCTCCCTGGCGCATTCCTCTGAGGAAGGACCTCCTTTCTCAGTGGAAGGGCACAATCTGGCCCCCACATCCAGACCTTTGTAACCTCCATCTATGGTCCCTGGACGCGACCAGTAGGACTTAAGAGACCTCCCACCTGTGGTGGTGAACACCCTTGTACAGGCCAGAGCCTCCTCCACCAGGCAGCTGCACAACCTGAAATGGCGCATTTTTGTGAACTGGTGTTCTCCCCAAGGGAAGGACTTACGGAGATGTGGCATTGAATCAGTGCTATCCTTCCTCCAAGGAGGCCCGGATAGGCACCTGTCTGCCTTAACACTCAAGGTCCATGTGGCGGATATATCAGCCAATCATGACTTGGTGGAAGGCAGATCGGTGAGAAAGCACGATTTGGTTATTAGATTCCTCAGAGGTGCCCGGAGATTGAACCCTCCCAGGCTGCAACTCATCCCCTCTTGGGATCTGTCTGTGGTCCTTCAGGCCTTACAGCAAGATCCGTTTGAGCACCTTCAGTCAGTTGATCTCAGTGCCCTCTCTATGAAGATGGTCCTCCTGACTGTGCTCACTTCTGTCAAAAGAGTGGGAGATCTTCAAGCCATCTCCATCAATGATCTGTGCCTAGAATTCGGGCCAGCAGACTCTTGCGTTGGCCTGGATACGTGCCCAAGGTTCACACCACTCCCTTCAGAGATCAGGTGCTAACCTTGCAAGCTATCCCTTCCCAGGAAGGTGACCCCAACCTATCCTTGTTATGCCCAGTCCATGCCCTGCGCATTTATATTGAACGTACTCAGGTTTTCAGACGTTCTGAAAAACTCTTTGTCTATATTGGAGGACAGCAGAAGGGGAAGGCTGTCTCCAAGCAAAGGATCTCCCACTGGCTAGTGGATGCGATGCATATGGCCTACCAGGCCAGAGGCTTTCCCGGCACGCTGAGAGTGAGAGCCCACTCAATCAAGGGAGTCACTGCTTCAGCAGCTTTGGCGAATGGGGCCTCTTTAACAGACATTTGCAGAGCTGCAGGTTGGGCTACACCTAACACATTCGCCAGATTTTATAACCTGCGAATGGAGCCAGTATCGCCCAGAGTCCTGAATGCAAGCTCTTTGACTCAGGAGACTGGTATGGAGTAGAGCTTGCTATGGCACTTCCCCTTATAGCGATTATTGCTATCCCCTGAGACTCTGTTACATATGGTAACCCTCGTTCCCTGATGGATGGAATGGAGACGTTGTGTCCTTCATGTCACAACTCCAGACTGCCTCTGAGTGGGTTGAGACGCTTCTCGACTCCTCAGAACAAGTGAGCAGATGCTGGGCTGCCCTATTTATACCCTGATGTCTGGGGCGTGGCCAGCTATGCAAATTTGAACACCCAATTTCATTTTCTCAATGTTGTCAGAGGTGTTTGGGCTCCCAAGAGCGACCCCTAGTGTCGTATCACTCAACACAATGTCTCTGTTCCCTCCAGCAGGGAACAAGGGTTACCATACATAACCAAGATGTTTTTTGAGAACATACTGAATTCCCTTTTTTTTCTAACATAGTCGACATGGTTATTTTGGTGGGTAAATACCACATTTACACATGCAAATGGAAGAAATGTAAACCCTACTTTACTATATTTCATAACTTTTGTGAGAATATATATATTTTTTTTGCTTACAAATACTTTAAAGAAAACTTAATTCATAATTCTTAAAACTTAAGTACAACCCTAATTCTAGAAAAGTTGAGACGTTTTGTAAAATTGTAACATCTGTGATTTGTTAATTCTATTTAACCTTTATTTAACTGACAAAGTACAAAGAAAAGATTTCCAAAGTTTTCACTCACCAACTTGTATTTATTCAAATGTATTTTGTAAATATAAACAATTTTTTTTATTTTAAAGTCTACAACACACTCCAAAAAAGCTGCAACAGCGGCAAAATAAAAGCGAAAAGGTTAAAGAATAACCGAATAAACTGCTTTGAAACACAGTTCACAGCAAGAATCGGTAATTGGTGAGGGTATGTTTGGGTATAAAAGGAGCTTCTCAGTCTTTGCAAGCAAAGCTGGACCATGGCTCAAAATGTATTTATATTAACAAAATAAAATTAAGTTGGCCAGTGAAAACATTGGATTTTTTTGTTCTTTGCACTTCAGTAAATTAAATAAAGATTAAAGAGAACAAACAACATATTTTTGGTTTTATGGCATTTCACAAAACATCCCAACTTTTCTGGAATTGGGGTTGTAGAAAGATGGGATATGCTCCTCATTTTCAAAATAGTTACTATTTTAGTGCTGTCCTGATTTATATATTTGTTATAGTCAACTAAATTTCAGATCTTCAAATCCAGCTATAATAATAATAAAAATAATAAGAAATGTTTCTTAAGCAACAATTAGCATGATTTCTGAAAGATCAAGTGACACTGAAAGCTGGAGTAACGAAGCTTAGCATGAGAGGAAAACACATTTTAAAATATATTCAAATAGAATTTTTTTTTTTTTTTTCAAAATGGTAAATTTACTGTTTTTACAGTATTTTTTAAACAAACAAATACAACCTTTTATATTAATCATTTATTATTAAATGGTACTGTATTTTACAGACTATATTTTATTTATAATATATAGGCCTATTTTAAAGGCATGTATTTTAACCCAAATATAACAGCCCTCATTAGCCCATCCATAATTTTATTAAAAAAAAAATAAAAATGTCATTGAATGTCACATGACATTCATCACGTATTTGATTGACTGGACTTTAAATATCATTATCATTATAAGGAGCAAAAAGGCCACATAGATATAATATAGGCTATATTTGTGAGCTTTGAATAAACTCTTTAGAAATTCGGCATTCATGCATTTAAAACAACTGAAGGTGAGGACTGCCTTCTTTCAGGAAACTCATTAGATAATTTTAGATTAAAGTGTGATTGAGTAGGTCAGTTATATCACTCTAATTTTTATTCTAAATCTAGAGGCACAGCAATTTTCATTGAAAAAAACATCCCATTTGAGGCCTCGATGACTGAAGCAGACCCTGCAGGTCGTTTTGTCATTGTAGTTGGTAAACTCTACAATATATCAGTTGTTCTAGCTAATGTATATACACCAAACTATGATGACAGACTTTTTTTTTTCACAAATATCTTCTCTAGGCTACCCAATCTGGACACACATTATTTGATTTTAGGAGGAGATATAAATTGTGTAACGTCTTCTTATTTATATCGTAGTTCAGTCTAAACTGCTATTCCCTCCAAGTCAGCTGATCCCTGGTTGGAACCTGCTCCCATTATCTTTAGGAGGCAGAATTAACACTGTCAAAATGAATATGATGCCTAGATTTTTGTTTTTGCTCCAAAGTCTATTTTTTTTTTAACAAAATCTTTTTTTTATGAACATAGACACCCTTATATCTGATTTTATCTGGAATAGGAAAACGAATTTTCAACAATACTATTGGACGTCTAATATTAAATTTATGTTGTACTGGGATAATCCTTCTGACAATCCAGCATGGCTGTTGTTAGAAAAAAGCTTTTTGTAAATCTGCATCATCTGCTTTACTTTGTACAAAGATTCCTCTTTCCAACCCAGTATCTAGACATTCTCTGAATATGGAATCAGTTTAGACAAGCTTTTTCGCTTACTGATCTCTCAATGCAAGCTCCTATTATGAGAAATCATGTGTTTCCTCCTTCGATTACAGATGCTGCTTTTAATTGTTGGGTAGAGAAAGGACATGTCACATTGAAAGATCTATATAGTAATTTTAGCTTTATGTCATTTTATCAAATAGGAGAAAAATTTAATATTCCGCAAACACATTTCTTCAGATATTTACAGATTCACTACTTAACACAATTCTACTCAGCCCACTCTCCAAAAATAATATAGGTTTGCTATATTCTCTGATTTCTTCAAAAAATGTAACATCTTTAACAAAATCAGAAGCAACAATGGGAAAGTGAGCTTGAGTTGCTTTTTTCAGAGGAAACATGGCAAGATATTATAAGATTCATTCAATGTCAGTTTGTCTACGACATACAATTACTCAGTTTAAAGTGGCTCACCGCCTGCACTGGACAAAAACAAAATTATCGAAATTTTCACCAAATATAAACTCTCTGTGTGACAGGTGTAGAATTGAGATAGCTAATCACATTTTGGTCATGTTCTAAGCTTGTTAATTGTTGGCGATTAATATTTAATTTCCTTTCAGAAGTCTTGTATTTACCTATTGATCCTTCTCCTATTGTTGGAATATTTGGTCTAACTACAGAACTCTGTTTAGATAAAAATACAAAAAATATGATTTCTTTTTCAAATTTAATAGCTAGATGTTTTATATTGCGTAAGTGGAAGGACAAATTTCCCCCTACTTTTAGTCACTGGATTAGGGGTCTTATGTGTCACCTTGCATTAGAGAAGATTCGGTTTTCCATTAAAGGTTGCAGTCAATCTTTTTTCTCTATTTGTTTTCTCTATCTCTATACATGTGTAACAGTATTTATTATTTTTGCTAATGTTAGTTATGGAAAATTAACCTTATTTTAAACCGTTTCCAGTGAAACTATAACAATATAGGTGCTGCCTAAGTCACATTATAAATTAAGCAAACAGCAAGAATCTGGCATTCCTGCACAAAACTAATGCAGTTTTGTTTGAACACTCTCTGTTATACAATAACGTTACTGTTTAATCTTCAAAATAAATTTAAAGTTCAATTTCCAGCAGCAATGTTCTACTAAACTATAGCCCTAAAGTTATCACCACGAATTAAACAAATTAAAAATACCATAAATAGCCAAATACTTAACAACTATAGTGTAAAAATGTTATTAAAACGTGTTATCATGTGACATGAAAAATCTTGGATCTCTGGAACTCCAGACATATTACCCTATTTTTAACTTTTAGACTAGACCAAAATAAAGTTTGTCCGCAAACTTTTACCTCGTCTACTTTTTTATGATCATCATTCATTACATCACATTACCTCTGTTTTGGTCCTGTTGTTCTTCTCTTCCCTAGGCACCAGAGGGCTTTGGTCTTTTTGACATTGTGGTAATTTATTAGTGAACATCTATCATTATGTAAAGCCTATCTATGACGAACAATAAATGGTTCTACCTCAAGAATCCTTGTCATTGTCATTTATTAACATCTCAACAAAAGGTCTGAAACACATACATAAATAGGCTTTGGTGGTCGCAAGTTGAAGCTGTATATCATGAAATATGAAATATATCATATGCAATACTTTACATTCGACTTAAATGGTAATTTAAAAAAGTGGCAAAGGCCAGCTCCTAAAACAGAGCCAGAAACACCCTCATTATTGTGCCATAACCTGCCATTCCAGGTCATTTTTAAAACACCAACACATCTAATATGTAAATATAAAAATACACATTTAAATACAGCGCAATATAAATCAAACAAACATACAGTTCAAATATATCACATAGCACCAGCTAGGACAACAGTTACCCAACGCTGGCACAAATAACCATTACTGTCGTCCGCACAAAATATTTGAATGCACATTATTACACAAAATGTCACACTTTTTAAAGTATTACATCAAACATTGTCACATACCTAACAGCAGCTATAACAACTGCATTCCAAATCTGGCACAAACCATCATCGTCTGCACGACCTATTTTAATACACATGATTAGACGGTACACATCTAAAAAGTGTTACGTCCAACTTAACCAATAAAACATTGACCTCAAAGAAAGAAATCGCAATAACCCATCTGGCGTTATCTGTTCAGCGTGCAAGCCGCAATTACCCCAAATCTAATGCCCTGCCATTCATAAAGAACGGGGGTGTACCCAAGATGGCGTCTCGTTGATAAGATGTGTTTTTGTACCTCTTCAGCTTAAGAAAAAAATTTAGTCAACGGGTCATATTATGCCCCTCTGGTGGTTCGTTTAGTTATACTCTTTTGATTGCGGAAGTTAATTTGAGTTGGAATCCACCTTCAGATAGTTAATGGGCAAGAAACGTGTTAATAGGAACCTGCGTAATTCGTGGAACGTGGAAAGGCACTTGTCAAGCCAAACAGTAGGCCAAAATATGGATGAATCCGAACGTGTAGATGCCTCGCTTATCACACATGATTATGAAGGGTATTTATCGGTCCTTTTCTCGCAACTCCCAGCAAAAGTCCCCCTGGGAAAAAGAAAAGAGACAGTAACGATGTATCACTTGCTGAGATTTTCAGCGCCATCCAGTCCATAAATTCCAAGCAAGATTCGATTATTCAAAAGATTACTCATATTGAGAGCTCCATTGAGGTCACTACGGCTGCGGTGAACTCTTTGTCTGACAATGTTAATCGACTCTTGTCAGATGTTGCCTCTCACGGTGAAAAGATCGGTAAGGCCGAGTCGTCGATTCAACACATGCAACATGAAAATGCTTCTCTTAAGCTCAGAGTGGAAGAGCTAGAAAGGTATAGTCGCAGATGGCGTTTGAAACTACTCGGGGTGAAAGAACGTGAAGACGAAAACATTCGAATGACAGCGATCAGTCATCTTGCCAGGGTGGTCCCGCGGATCAAGGATAAACTGGAGGAAGCTGTGGATGTAGTTCACCGTGTAGGCAAACAGCGATCGGATGGCGCGCCGCGTCACATCATCATTCGCTTCGTGACAAGGAGGCACCGCGACATCATATGGATGGAAGCGAAGAGTTCCATTTACCTCAGAGAGAATGGTCTGCACCTCAAAGAATTTCTCTCCAAAGCGGACATCGAAAGTCGGAATAAACTATGGCCACTTGTCCAGGCGGCTCGAAAGGAAGGGAAGAAGGCCGGTTTCAGCGGCCCCTTTGCTGTTATTAACAGTAGGAGAATCGCTGCCAATTCAGCACAGTATCCTTGAAACGAGTTTCCAACTGCACTCCAGGTTCTACTTTTTCTTCACATGTCTGCCTAGTTGAAATGACTTTTACAGTTTCCAACTGCACTTCAGGTTCAATCTTTTTTCTGCATATGTATGCCTAATTTGAACTGTTGTCGTTACTTTAAGGGCTTTTGACCATTTTCCAATGATTATTCAATTCTTCTTGTACTAAACAGCATTACAGCAGTTCCGAGTTAAGTGTTTAGTGTACTTTGAGATCACAGTTTTCTTTTTCTTTCCTTTTTTCCTGTCATTTTTGGTCATTTTTTATTTACATATATTTTATGGACAAATTTGAGTTTAATAATCTGAAAATTATTTCCTTAAGAGACACCACTAAAAGAAAGGTTATTTTCCTGTTTTGTAGACGTTATAATGCAGATTTTATTTTATTTTTTACAAGAGATGCATTCATCTGATGCTGACACCAAATTCTGGAAAGCTCAATGGGGCGATAGGATTTATTTCAGTCATGGCTCAAATAATTCAGCTGGTGTTCTTGTTCTGATTCATAAGTTTAAAGGAGATATTGTTCATTCCAAGTCTTCCCCTGATGGTAGATGGGTTTTACTAACTGTTAAGTCAGAAAATACCATATTTATAATTTGCAATATTTATGGATTTAACTCTCATACTGCAAATAGTTCTTTTTTTGCTAATATTTCTGTTTTACTATGTAACATGCTGAGAACAACCCCGAATGCCAAATTAATAATTGCTGGTGACTTTAACGAAGTTCCAGATGTTTTTATGGATAGATTTCCACAGAAAATGCATCCCCACTCTCAAAGTTGTAATATCATTGATTCTTTATGTAAAGACTTGTTTTTAGTTGATTCATGGTGTTACTTTAATAGTAATGCATGGAGTAATGTATCAAAGGCTCTAAAATCGAGAATTGATTTATTCTTCATTTCATCTAATTTATTACAACATGTTCAAAACATTTCCCATCATTATGCTCCTTTTACTGATCATCTCTTAATTGAAATGACTTTGCAGACTGTTCAGAATTCTAACAGCCTTTGTGGCTACTGGAAATTTAATAACTCTCTTTTGGAAGACAGAATTTTCATAAGAAATATTGAAGCTTCAGCCACCAATATATTTAATTCAGAGACAACAGATTTTGTCTCCAAATGGGAGATTTTTAAATTTAAATCCAGACATTTGGCTATTAAACGAAGTAAGGAAATAAAAAAGGATAAAGACCACATGGAAGCAGAATTGTTGGATAAAATTGATATTCTTTGGAAAGTTCAGATTCTCTCCCCAGTACAGGATAGTGAGCTCCATTCTTTACAAGCAAAACTTAATGACTTGTATACTAACAAAGTTAATGGAGCTTTTGTGCGGTCAAGAGCTAAGTGGATAGAAAAGGGTGAGAGGAACACAGCATATTTTTTTGCCCTTGAAAAAAGGAATTTTAAGAGAAAAGCATCATCAGCATTATCTATTAATAACTCCCTATGTGAAGACCCTAAATTAATTTTGGAATTTGTTAGCTCTTTTTATGAAAAATTATACCAATCTGACTTTAATTATGATATCTGCAAAGCCTTTACTGATAATATTCAAAATTTTATTCCATTGATAAATAAGGACTTTAAAAGTGTTTGTGATTCTTATCTTTTGCAGTTTAGAATTAGAATTGCAGTTAGCTCTTCGATATATGAAAAAAGGTAAGAGTCCTGGTCCTGACGGACTATCGATCGAATTTTACCAAAATTTTTGGTATATTTTAGAAGAGCCACTTTTCTTAATGTTCAGTGACTGTATTAAAAAGAAAGAATTGGCGACAACTATGAAACAAGGCTTAATCTCTCTGATCCCTAAGCCAGATAAGGATCCCTTGGAAATTGACAATTGGAGACCCATCACTCTCTTGAACACAGATTACAAATTGATTGCACTAGTATATGCTAAAAGATTAAAATTAGGATTAGATCAAATTATTAATGAATTTCAAACAGGCTTTATGAAAAATAGGCATATTAGTAACAATATTCATCTTATTTTTGACCTTTTAGACCATTCTGACCACATAGAATCAGGGGCTCTTATTTTGTTTTTAGATTTTTGTAAAGCCTTTGATACAATCGATCATGGCTTCTTACTTCACTCTCTGAAAGTTTTTGGGTTTGGGAATAATTTCATTTATATTATAGAATGTTTTACAAGGATATTAATAGTTCTATCATTCTGAGTACGGGAACCTCTAAAAGATTTGGGATCCATCGTGGTGTACGCCAAGGTTGTCCGATTTCTCCCTTTCTGTTTTTATTAGTAGCTGAACTTCTTTCCATTCAAATTTTAAACAATCAAAGCATTTTGGGATTAAAAATATTTGATAAAGAACTCAAACTTTCTCAGTTGGCAGATGACACTGCGTTATTTTTGAAAGATAAAAATCAAGTGAAAATAGCCCTCGATTGTATTTCCAATTTTACTAAATCTTCTGGTTTAAAGCTTCATAAATGTGAAATTTTATTCATACACAACTCTATAGACTTATCGATTGAAAATATACCTGTAAAAGACTCCATTAAATATCTGGGAATCTACGTTTCTAAAAATAGAACCGCCTGTGAACTATTTAATTTTAGGTCAAAAATCAAGAACACTAAACTTATTTTGAATAACTGGCTACAAAGGGATCTTACCATTTTTGGGAGAGTATTACTGTCCAAAGCTGAGGGCCTCTCTAGATTTGTGATATTAATTGGAAAACGACCTGGTTAAATCCTTATAAATTTTGTATTTTGAATAAAGTTAAAGAGGTGCATTTCAAAATACTTCACAAAATGTACCCATGTAAATTAGCTCTTTCTAAATTCATAGACATCGACAATACTTGTAGTTTCTGTAATGCACATGAGGAAGATTTGTGTCATTTGTTTTATGATTCTGATTTGTCTCTTAGATTTTGGTCTGATGTTAGTGCCTTTCTATTTTTGCAAAGAAATGTCAACTATATGCTTTCTTTAAAAGATGTGATTTGTACTTATTCACACAAAAGTAAAATGATTGAGTATGTTGTTAACTTTTACATTTTACAAGGTAAATATTATATTCATAAACAGAAATTTGCGAAATGCATACCAAAGTGTAATTTATTTTTATCAGAAATGGAGATGTTGAAAAAGTCTCTAATGCAAGTTAATAATAGAAAGAATGTCATATTGTAAGATTTCATGGAGAAATTCTTTTCTGATATAGCTTTGTTTCTCTCCCTTAAGAGCCCTGTTTTACTGTATAAGATTGCTTTGATATTTTGTGTATCTGGATTTACTTGTTAATATTTTTGTAATGTTCAATCTTTTTTCTTGAATTTAAAAAAAAAAAAAGAACGCAAAACAGGAAGTTACCACCCTACCAAACCGGACTACTGTAAAGACTATAGTGGTTGGTTGCGACCATCATAATTATTTATCAGGTAACGTCTATCAGGTAATTGATGTATATGGTAGTGCGGGGGAAGAATGATGATGCTTCGAACCGGGGTGAGTCGGGAGAGTAATAAAATAGTTGTGCTTTTGTGGGACGATCGCTTTTTTTTCTTTTAAATTCATAGTAATAATAAAATAATAATAATTAAAAAGTAAAAATAAATAAATAAAAAAAAAAAAAAAAAAAAAAAAAAAAAACATTTTGGCGCCCCTAGGGATCAGCAGCCCCTAACATTTGCCTATTCCGCTATGCCGCGGGCCGCCCCTGCTGACTATCCCCACACGTCCCCGCTGCTGATTTTTAACTGTGAGATATATTAGCGCCACCTACAGTATGGCAGAGCCACCTAATCAGTGGATAAATGTATTTTAAAAAAACGTAGGTATGTTAAAAGCGAAACTGGGTACCCTGCGTGACCTGCACACATAAGCGCGATATGAGCCACCGGCTCTGAACCGTTCAAGACTTAGTTTGAATTAGTCTAAATCCTTTTTTGAATGCCATAACGTTAGTAACATCGTGCACACACACCCACACAAATCTAAAATAACAATCAAAAATAAGAGATGGATTCAAAAATCTAAAGTATTTTCGTGATACAATTACAGTGTAGATGTTGCGATCATTGGTCCTGTCTCACTGCCCTGGACATCACAAAACCCACTGAATCCGCCAGAGAAGTCATGTCCTTCAACTTAATAACGAGGCAAGTTTTGGGAAAAGGTGGGACTAAGTAGCCTACAACACATGCAACATAACTAATGTTAGTTACTATCTTCACCATAAACGCATACGGAAAATGACATGTAACATGACTGATTACCACAGTAAGCGTTAGGGATAGAGTCAGTTCCTCTCCATATAGCTATCACATCACATAAAGCATCAGCTTGCGTGTTACGCAAATAGAAACGCCATAAAGCAAATATGCAATATATGGTGTTGAGCATGTCATAAATTTAAAACAAGACATATATGATAGATATGGACTGATCGTAAATGTAGGGAATTTATGTATATTTGTCTTCTGTATTTCTTTGTTATAACAGTTCAACTATGATAACTTGTAACTTATTTAATTTTAAAAGCCCGATACCTTTATCAAGATAATGTATGACATATTTGAATATATGGCCCATATAAATGCAAATAATAATATTAATACTAGTAATTAATAATAATTTTATGCACATATTTAGGTATTAGTTGCATTCATTTAATTTTTTTGTTTAGTTAGTTAGTAACTGATTTCTGATAAGGCTGTTGTATGGTTTCCTTACTGTGGATGGACAGCTTCTATATACAGTAATTAACACTGTAATGCCTGTCCATATTTAGTGTCTGCTTAGTGTGCAGGTTCAACTCAATATAAGTGTAGGGGAGAGCATGATCAGTTCTATAGGAGACTAGAGGAGCTCCAGTTGGTGGTAAGTTGCTCTGCAGTTTATATTAGCACACTGAATTTGTTATTTTCATTTTAAATATGAAGTGGAAGCAGAACATCAGTTCCTTTTTAGTTTGTAATAAAGCAGCATCAATTAAAATTGCCTGTTGTTTATAAAATTCATCAATTTTAAATGCAAATAAATTGTCTTGCAGGGCTGAAGAAATTTCATCTGGTCTCAAGGAAAGGGAAGGTATGTGGATTTTCCTTACATTGCTTGTATTGATCAGTTTGTTTTCATCTTTGCTTATGTAGCCCATTATTATATACCAGGTAAGTCTTTGCTTTTGATATCTTGGTGAAGAGTTTTTTGTGATTTAAGAACTTAAGACTAGTACTGTGAAACAGTGTGACATTTGCAGAGGTTTTGGAGAATCATAATGTAGGGGCAGTGTAAAATATCTTTGAATCTTGTGTTTGGTGTATATAATTTTATTAATAAAAACACTGCAATTTCCCTTTTTCAATTACCAGTAAGCCGCCACCATGAGTACAGACGCGGAGATGGCCGTTTATGGCAAGGCTGCCATTTACCTCCGTAAGCCTGAGAAGGAGAGAATCGAGGCTCAGAACAAACCCTTTGATGCCAAGACTGCCTGCTACGTGGTTGATGATAAAGAGCTGTACGTCAAGGGAACAATCAAGAGCAAAGACGGTGGCAAAGTCACTGTTATTGTGAATGACACTAAGGAGGTAATTTTTAAATATTTAAACTAGATACTCAGAACATTACTTTATTACATACATAATTTATTTTCTGGTCTAATCAACTTTATAGGAGAGAGTTGCTAAGGAGGATGACGTCCACCCAATGAATCCTCCCAAGTTTGACAAGATTGAGGACATGGCCATGATGACCCATCTCAATGAACCCTCTGTGCTGTATAACCTCAAAGAGCGTTATGCCGCATGGATGATCTACGTAAGTTCTGAAAGAGAGCAGTTACGTTCATTTTGTCTGTGTTGTTGCAAATCTGACCATGTCTCTGCTCATTTCAGACCTACTCTGGGCTGTTCTGTGCTACTGTGAACCCCTACAAGTGGCTCCCAGTGTATGATGCAGAAGTGGTGGCTGCCTACAGAGGCAAAAAGCGTATGGAGGCCCCACCCCACATCTTCTCTGTCTCTGACAACGCCTATCAGTTCATGCTGACTGGTAAGATCTGATTTATGAGAACTGAATTATATATCTGAGTTCAAAGTTCAAATTCACATTCATCGTTTTTTAAAAAACAATTGCTGAAAAATTATTATCTTTGAATTTACAGACAGAGAAAACCAGTCTGTCCTGATCACGTATGTATCTAGCCTACTGTTAGAGATGTTGAGAATGGTTATATTTTGCTCTTGTGGAGCGTCTGCATGTCTTATAATCTTCTGTCTTTCAATCTCTCATAAACCAGTGGAGAATCTGGTGCTGGAAAGACTGTGAACACCAAACGTGTCATCCAGTACTTTGCCACAGTTGCAGTTCAAGGTGATAAGAAGAAAGAGCAGTCTGCCGGCAAAATGCAGGTATGAGATACAAAACAAACATATTATTCTGAAAAATAGTGAATTACAGTCATCTTACACAATTTATGATGTTTGAATTTGTAAAATGCCTGCAAACAGTGTTTAGACATGAAACAGAAAATTAATAAAAATCCTTCAAACAACACAGGGCTCTCTTGAGGACCAGATTATTGCTGCCAATCCTCTGCTTGAGGCTTATGGTAATGCCAAGACTGTGAGAAATGACAACTCCTCTCGTTTTGTAAGTTCATTACTTTATGTTTACATACAGTACAGTTGGTCAGTTATGTTGTATTTGTCTATAAAGAGGTTATTTTTAATCAACTGTTTTTTAAAGATGGCATCTTTTGCATCTTTTTTGTTTTTGTTTTGTTTTGAAAACAGGGTAAATTCATCAGAATTCACTTTGGCACATCTGGAAAACTGGCTAGTGCTGACATTGAGACATGTAGGTGGACATGATTTAATTTACCCATCCTGCACATTTCTCTTTGTCTGTCACCCTTCAGATGATTGTGATTCAAGTACATTTTCTCAACAGATCTGCTGGAGAAGTCTAGAGTGACATTCCAGCTTCCAGATGAGAGAGGCTACCACATCTTCTACCAGATGATGACCAACCACAAGCCTGAGCTGATTGGTAGGAGCACATATTTTATTCATTCATATGTTGTTTCAATGCCAGATAATATTGTAGGATACTTTCAATAGTCATTATGAATGCTCTTTGTATTTCGCAGAAATGACGCTCATCACCACCAACCCCTATGACTTCCCCATGTGCAGTCAGGGTCAGATCACAGTGCCAAGTATTGATGATAAAGAGGAGCTGGTGGCTACTGATGTGAGTCAATCCTGTTTGATTATTGTCATATTCTATATACATATGGCAGATCCTAGATCTCATTCTTCTCTGTAATTTCCAGACTGCTATTGACATTCTGGGCTTCAGTAATGAGGAGAAGATGAGCATCTACAAGTTCACTGGAGCTGTGCTCCATCATGGTAACATGAAGTTCAAGCAGAAGCAGCGTGAGGAGCAGGCTGAGCCTGATGGCACAGAGGGTGAGACTAAATAATACCAATGTGTGTCATCACATGCAGTGCTTTAAATGACAGATTTTTTTTGTTAGCATAAACAAAAGCAAGAAACAGGAATTTTTTTTAACTTTTTAAAACGCAGAGGCTGACAAAATCGCCTACCTTCTGGGTTTGAACTCTGCTGATATGCTGAAGGCTTTGTGCTACCCCAGAGTCAAGGTCGGAAATGAGTTTGTGACCAAAGGCCAGACTGTGCCACAGGTATGTAGTAACATATTTCCAGCATTTCTTTGTGTTCAGCCTGAATATCATGATTGTATCTGCCTAAATGTAGCAAAATAAGAAAGTTTTTCATAAAAATTCACTCTATTCTACTTACAGGTGTACAACTCTGTTAGCGCTTTGGCCAAATCTATCTATGAGAGGATGTTCTTGTGGATGGTCATTCGTATCAACCAGATGTTGGACACAAAACAACAAAGAAATTTCTTCATTGGTGTGCTGGATATTGCTGGCTTTGAGATCTTCGATGTAAGAATCTTATATGTTTATCTTTTTTATGGTAAATTGTGTCACATTCAGTAGTGAGTAAATGTTTTTTTTTTTCTTCCTGCAGTTCAACAGCATGGAGCAGCTGTGCATCAACTTCACTAATGAGAAACTACAACAGTTTTTCAACCACCACATGTTTGTGCTGGAACAAGAGGAGTACAAGAAGGAGGGCATTGTTTGGGAGTTCATTGACTTCGGCATGGACTTGGCTGCTTGCATTGAGCTCATTGAGAAGGTTTTTACCAGTTTCTAGACTTATTCATTTCCATTGTCTATTCTCAAAAATCTCATATTCTGGTAATAAACAACTTTCTTTCATAAACAGCCCATGGGTATCTTCTCCATCCTTGAAGAGGAGTGCATGTTCCCCAAGGCTACAGACACTTCCTTCAAGAACAAGCTGTATGATCAGCATCTTGGCAAGTGCAATGCTTTCCAGAAACCAAAGCCTGCCAAAGGCAAGGCTGAAGCCCACTTCTCTCTGGTCCACTATGCTGGAACTGTGGACTACAACATTGCTGGTTGGTTGGACAAGAACAAGGATCCACTGAATGAGTCTGTTGTGCAGCTTTACCAGAAGTCTTCAGTCAAACTGCTGGCTACTCTCTACCCACCTGTTGTTGAGGGTAATGAAAAAATCTGAAGTGTTAACTTGATTATGTACAATTTAACCACAATTTAACTTACTCTTGTCTTGTTATTACATTATATGTGTTCCTTTGTCTCTTCATCTGAATAGAGACTGGTGGTGGAAAGAAGGGAGGCAAGAAGAAGGGTGGTTCCATGCAGACTGTGTCTTCTCAGTTCAGAGTATGTTTTTGTTTGAGACCAAATGTGACCCTGGAGAACAAAACCGGTCATAAGGGTCAATTTTTCGGTCAATTTTTCCATTGATGTATAGTTTGTTAGGATAGGATAATATTTGGCCGAGATACAACTATTTGAATATCTGGAATCTGAGGGTGCAAAAAATCTAAATATTGAGAAAATCACCTTTAAAGTTGTCCAAATGAAGTTCTTAATAATGCATATTACAAAAATTAAGATTTGATATATTTACTGTGAGAATTGTACAAAATATTTTCATGGAACATGATCTTTACTTAATTTCCTAATGATTTTTGACATTAAAAAAAAAAAAAAAAATGCAAAAAATCATGCAATGTATTTTTGGCTATTGCTACAAATATACCCCAGTGACTTAAGATTGGTTTTGTTATCCAGGGTCACAAATATGAATAACGATGCAACTGAAAGCAATGGCTATATGAGCTAGTTTGACTCTAAATCAGACAAATAATACATCAACAACTGAGAGAATGCAACTAAGAAAGCTGTAACAATTTGTGATTAAACAGGAGAACTTGGGCAAGCTCATGACCAACTTGAGGAGCACTCACCCTCACTTTGTGCGTTGTCTGATTCCTAATGAGTCCAAGACTCCAGGTAAATGGCCTACAGATATTCTGACATTAATGCAAAATGTAATGTTAATCTACAAAGATCATGAGGTAAAATGTTTTCTTACAGGTCTGATGGAGAACTTCCTGGTTATCCACCAGCTGAGGTGTAACGGTGTGCTGGAGGGCATCAGAATCTGCAGAAAGGGCTTCCCCAGCAGAATCCTCTATGGTGACTTCAAGCAGAGGTAAACTGAAAAAACAAACAAACATTCAGTGTATGAGCCTCTTACTTAGAGGATTTGAAGCATTTTAATCAATTTTCCACAGATACAAGGTGCTGAATGCCAGTGTAATCCCAGAGGGACAGTTTATTGACAACAAGAAGGCCTGTGAGAAACTCCTGGGATCCATCGATATTGATCACGACCAGTACAGATTTGGACACACGAAGGTTCATATTCTACTTCATAAACTTTTAAAGGCTCACTGATCATGATGTATTAAGCTTATTATGTTTAAATCAATATCTTTTGATTTATTGTGAATTTAGGTGTTCTTCAAAGCTGGTCTTCTGGGTACTCTTGAGGAGATGCGTGATGAGAAACTGGCTGCTCTGGTCACAATGACTCAGGCTGTCTGCCGCGGTTACCTGATGAGGAGGGAGTTTGTGAAGATGATGGAAAGGAGGTGAGGAATGGCATTAAGAAAGATGACTGTATGAATGTTAAATAATGATAAATACAGCATTTAATAATGAATTATTCATAGGGAGTCCATTTACACCATCCAATACAACGTCCGCTCATTCATGAATGTCAAACATTGGCCATGGATGAAGGTTTACTACAAGATTAAGCCTCTGTTGAAGAGTGCTGAGACTGAGAAGGAGCTGGCAACCATGAAAGAGGACTTTGCAAAATGCAAAGAAGATCTTGCCAAGGCTGAAGCCAAAAAGAAGGAGCTTGAAGAGAAGATGGTGGCACTGCTGCAGGAGAAAAATGATCTGCAGCTGCAAGTGGCTTCTGTGAGTTTATCTAATTTAATTAAATGAATTTTGGCTCTATTAAAATTAGTGATGTGGTTTCCAGTGATATAGCGATTTATTTTCCTAACAGGAAGCTGAGAATCTCTCAGATGCTGAGGAGAGATGTGAGGGTCTGATCAAGAGCAAAATCCAGCTTGAAGCTAAACTCAAGGAGACAACTGAGAGACTGGAGGATGAGGAAGAAATCAATGCTGAACTGACAGCCAAGAAGAGGAAACTGGAGGATGAGTGCTCTGAGCTGAAGAAAGACATTGATGACCTGGAGCTCACCTTGGCTAAAGTGGAAAAGGAGAAACATGCCACTGAGAATAAGGTTGGAGATTGAGTTGGTTTTCAATTAGATTTAATTTCTGACTTATATTATGACAGAGAATATGAATTGTAAAAAAAAACAAGCTCATTTGGATCAAAAAAAATCACACAGGTCAAGAACTTGACTGAGGAAATGGCAGCTCAGGATGAGAGCATTGGCAAACTTACAAAGGAGAAGAAAGCTCTCCAAGAGGCACATCAGCAGACCCTGGATGATCTCCAGGCAGAGGAGGACAAAGTCAACACCCTGACCAAATCCAAGACAAAACTTGAGCAGCAAGTTGATGATGTAAGTTAATAATTAAGCATGTCATTAAATTATTATTATTATTCTTTTTTCTTTCTTTTTTCTGCTTTTGAACATTTTACACATCATTGTCCTGTAGCTTGAGGGTTCCCTTGAACAAGAAAAGAAGCTCCGCATGGACCTGGAAAGAGCCAAGAGAAAGCTTGAAGGAGACCTGAAATTAGCCCAAGAGTCCATCATGGACCTGGAAAATGACAAGCAGCAATCTGAGGAGAAAATTAAAAAGTAATTAAATGAAATCTTTGATATCTTTTATTGAAAACACTTTTTTTGTTTTACAAACTATTTATTGTTGAATACCCACAGGAAAGACTTTGAAACAAGCCAGCTGCTCAGCAAGATTGAGGATGAACAATCTCTGGGTGCTCAACTCCAGAAGAAGATCAAGGAGCTTCAGGTATTTGAGTTTTTGTTTGTTTTTTTAAACGCTGTTGCAAAAGTAAAATAAAGACTAACAAGGTTTCATTAATTACTTGCCGCTTTAGGCTCGCATTGAGGAACTGGAGGAAGAGATTGAGGCTGAGCGTGCTGCTCGTGCCAAGGTTGAGAAGCAGAGAGCTGATCTCTCCAGGGAACTTGAGGAGATCAGTGAGAGGCTTGAGGAGGCTGGAGGAGCCACTGCTGCTCAGATCGAGATGAACAAGAAGCGTGAAGCTGAATTCCAGAAGCTGCGTCGTGATCTTGAGGAGTCCACCCTCCAGCATGAAGCTACTGCTGCTGCCCTCCGTAAGAAGCAGGCAGACAGTGTGGCCGAGCTGGGAGAGCAAATCGACAACCTCCAGCGTGTCAAGCAGAAGCTTGAGAAAGAGAAGAGTGAATACAAGATGGAGATTGACGATCTCTCCAGCAACATGGAGGCTGTTGCCAAAGCAAAGGTTGGGAATTTTATGTCTGAAGAATATAAAACAAGAATATAAAACCAAAATGTTTTTCAGACATCTAATGACTTCTGTATTTGCAGGCTAATCTTGAGAAGATGTGCCGCACCCTTGAGGACCAACTTAGTGAAATTAAGTCCAAGAATGATGAGAACCTTCGCCAGATAAATGACCTCAGTGCTCAAAGAGCAAGACTTCAAACTGAAAATGGTAACCCAATTACAATCATGAAGTAATTAATGGTACTTCAATAGTAACTGAGTATGGTATATGAATGTTATTCAGGACTGAATTACTGGCAAACTCTTATTAGAGCAAGCAAATGTTTAAATTTTGCTTCCATAGAGTTTGTTTCGAAATTAACTGATAGAGACACTGATAGCACAATCTGACACAGTGAATCTGAATCTGAACAGGTGAGTTTGGCCGTCAGCTGGAGGAGAAGGAGGCTCTGGTTTCTCAGCTCACCAGAGGCAAACAAGCTTTCACTCAGCAAATTGAGGAGCTTAAGAGGCAAATTGAAGAGGAGGTTAAGGTAATATTGCATAATCAAAACAAACACATATTTTCAACTTATTGTACAACAAAGTTAATATTACCTGACTTTCTCAACTAGGCTAAGAACGCACTGGCCCATGCTGTGCAATCAGCCCGTCATGACTGTGACCTGCTACGTGAGCAGTTTGAGGAAGAGCAGGAGGCAAAGGCTGAGCTGCAGCGGGGAATGTCAAAGGCCAACAGTGAAGTTGCTCAGTGGAGAACCAAATATGAAACGGATGCCATCCAGCGCACTGAGGAGCTTGAAGAGGCCAAGTATGAACATTACAAGTGTTGATCATTATGTGTTCAAAAAGTCTTTCATATTAAAAATGATGTTTACAAATTCATGACAGGAAGAAGCTGGCTCAGCGTCTGCAAGAAGCAGAGGAACAAATTGAGGCTGTGAACTCCAAATGTGCATCTCTGGAGAAGACCAAACAGAGACTCCAGGGTGAGGTGGAGGACCTCATGATTGATGTGGAGAGAGCCAATGCTTTGGCTGGCAACCTTGACAAGAAGCAGAGGAACTTTGACAAGGTAAAATTTCTCTTTTAAAATAGGCTGCAACAGGCTTTGTTTAACATGTTACAAATGAAACTTGACCTGAAATATCTTCATCAAAGGTCCTTGCAGAATGGAAGCAGAAATTCGAGGAAGGTCAGGCAGAGCTAGAAGGTGCCCAGAAAGAGGCTCGTTCACTCAGCACTGAGCTGTTCAAGATGAAGAACTCCTATGAGGAGACTCTGGATCAGCTGGAGACCCTCAAGAGAGAGAACAAGAATCTGCAGCGTATGAATGCCTTTACTAAATTCATGAATTTACTGAATGTGGTACAATGTTAAATTTGTTGTGTGTCAAACTATGTTCATGTTGATAATATTTTTCTTTCTAACTTGCAGAGGAGATTTCAGACCTGACAGAGCAGTTGGGTGAGACTGGTAAGAGCATCCATGAGCTGGAAAAAGCCAAGAAGGCAGTGGAGACTGAGAAGTCAGAGATTCAGACCGCCCTGGAGGAGGCTGAAGTGAGTATCCTAAGATTAATATGTAATTCTTTCTTGAACCGTTATACTCTGTTAATAATGCATATTTTCAATGTAAATTCATATTTCATATTTTAAATGTTGTTTTTGCTATTAATAGGGCACCCTGGAGCACGAGGAGTCCAAGATTCTCCGTGTCCAGCTTGAGCTTAACCAGGTCAAGGGTGAGATTGACAGGAAGCTTGCAGAGAAGGATGAGGAGATGGAGCAGATCAAGAGGAACAGCCAGAGAGTCATTGAATCCATGCAAAGCACTCTGGACTCTGAGGTCAGGAGCAGGAATGATGCCCTGAGAATCAAGAAGAAGATGGAGGGAGACCTTAATGAGATGGAGATTCAGCTGAGCCACGCCAATCGTCAGGCTTCTGAGGCCCAGAAACAACTCAGGAACGTTCAGGGACAACTCAAGGTATATGACTTCTCTTTGGCTTTGGGGTGCATTATTTTGTTTGTAAAATCTAACCTATGTTAAGAAAAGGCCAACAGGAAGTACATCAAAAGCTTATTGTAATTCTATTGTTACATTTAGGATGCCCAACTGCACCTTGATGATGCTCTGAGAGGACAGGAAGACATGAAGGAGCAGGTGGCCATGGTGGAGCGCAGAAACACTCTGATGCAAGCTGAGATTGAGGAGCTGAGAGCTGCTCTGGAGCAGACAGAGAGAGGCCGCAAAGTGGCTGAACAAGAGCTGGTGGACGCCAGTGAGCGTGTTGGGCTGCTGCACTCTCAGGTAAGGGCGCATTGATTTTACAATGAAATTAAGGAAATTGAGAGCATCATTTAAAATGTTCATACTGTTGCTTTTCATGTTGCAGAACACAAGTCTCCTGAACACCAAGAAGAAGCTTGAGGCTGACCTTGTTCAGATCCAGAGTGAAGTTGAAGACACTGTACAGGAAGCCAGAAATGCAGAGGAGAAGGCCAAGAAGGCCATCACTGATGTGAGAAACAGTAGCTGCCAAATGATTCACAAAATTTGTGTAATTAAAAAATGTGGATCTAATGATTTTCTGTATTTGTGCAAAAGGCTGCAATGATGGCAGAAGAGCTGAAGAAGGAGCAGGACACCAGTGCTCACCTTGAGAGGATGAAGAAGAATCTGGAGGTCACAGTGAAGGACCTGCAGCACCGTCTGGATGAGGCTGAGAATCTGGCCATGAAGGGAGGAAAGAAACAACTCCAGAAACTGGAGAGCAGGGTAATTATTATTTTATATATATATATATATATATATATATATATATATATATATATATATATATATATATATATATATATTAGTCACGGGTAGGAGCAAAGCAACAGACACAGTGGGCATGACGTCAGGCCTCGGAGAGGCTTTTATTAAACAATATCAACAAAAAGTGTCTAAAAGGGGGAAATAAAAGTGTCCAAAATAAACAGGGGGGTCTGGTGTCCTCGGCGTGAAGGGGTTCCGTGAAGGAGAGGCAGTGTTCAGAAGGGAAGGGTCCAGGTAAGGGGCGGAGTCCGGCGGCCGCACACGATGAAGTCCGTGATGCACAGGGGGGCGTCTTCTTCTGAGCGGCATCATCCACCTTCCACGGACTTTCAACTACGGCACTTCTGGAACGGCCCGGCATCCTGGCCCGCAGCCGTCTCACGTCCATTCGGCGGCGTCCGTTTCCTCGACGCACCCTTCCTGGACCCACGAGGACACCAGCGTGCATGCACGGGGAAGAGACCGGTCTCCTGAGGAGAGGCGCGCTCGGCATTTTAACAGCGGCGGTGATGAGGCTTCATTCACATCAGGTGTGCCTCATCACACGCTGCCAGACCTGGATGTTTCGGTGCCCCTCCTCCTCCCACACACCCACTCCCGTCGGGAGCCTGGTGAAGGGCAGCGATTACCGACGGGGTGAAGCTGATAATTAGGGGGGAGGCAGCCGACTCGTCACAATATATATATATATATATATATATACAATAAAATTTTAGGATAAAATCTCTTGAGGATGTTGCTTAAACTTATTCCTAAAATTAAAGCACCATCTCAGGTTCCAAAAGTAGTTACCAGGCAATAACTGCTTAGTTGTGCATTTGTCTGAAATAATATATATGTGCTACCAAAGGTCCGTGAGCTTGAGACTGAAGTTGAAGCAGAACAGAGGCGTGGAGCTGATGCTGTTAAGGGTGTCCGTAAATATGAGAGGAGAGTGAAAGAGCTGTCTTATCAGGTATGATCATACCCGGCCATTTCCATAGAATTATCCATACAAATCTATGAAATATTAATATTTTATTATTTGTAGACTGAGGAGGATAAGAAGAACATCAACAGACTGCAGGATCTTGTTGATAAGCTGCAGCTGAAGGTCAAAGCCTACAAGAGGCAGTCTGAGGAGGCGGTATGTTAAATTTATATGAACATTTGACACATTGATTATTAATTAATTAGTAATTTATTTACTGGTGTGATGTCACTGATGTTCCACAGCTTAATAAACATGGTTAATAAACATGGTAAAAATGTTACTCTTTAGGAGGAGCAAGCCAATACTCATCTGTCCAAGTTGAGGAAGGTGCAGCATGAGCTGGAGGAGGCTGAGGAGCGTGCTGACATTGCTGAGTCTCAGGTCAACAAGCTCAGAGCCAAGAGCCGTGATGCTGGAAAGGTCAGTTGAATAATAGCAGGATCTTTACTCAGTACAGTAAATGCTTTCTTGCATTTACTGAAAAGAAACAAACAGTATTCAGCTTATGCTTGAAAAAGGTACTGATTGTTTACATGACTTTTCTGTTTTTTTGTCTCAGGCCAAAGAAGAGTGATACCCTCAGACCTGATGGGAGCCTCTACTGAAGTCATATAATATGATTATTCTGTAGATTTACTTGTAATATTCCTTTTGAAATAAATCTGTGCTCGCTAAATATTTTGTTTGGTTGGTTATTCATTGAAATTTAGTTACCAAAAGCACTCTGAATATAGGTCATGGTTTTGATTCTGAAAAAAATGCATGAATGAATAAAACATGCAGACTAAACATTGAATGTAATGTTTTGTTGTTTTGTCACTTTGGATAAAAGCGTCTACCCAATGTAGCCTATAAATATAAATGTTTGAGTGGAAATTCTGACAATATGACAATAATAGCTTCAGAAGAAATGGAGTGGTTGAATAAATACCTTACAGGCCACAATAGTTGACCCTTCTGAGCTGGAAAACTGTCCATCAATGTTTTTAACATATGTCAGTTAAAGGGGCCATCGGATGCAAAGTTCACTTTTACATGTTGTTTGAACATTAATGTGTGTTGGCAGTATATGTACACATCTACCCTATAATGATAAAAATCCATGCAGTTGTTTTTTTTTATTAATCTGTAAAAATAATATCCCCTTTTTCGAATCGAGCCATTCTCAGATGCCTGTCTGAGGCTGCTCCCACGATAGCTGATTGACATGAGCGTCTTACCTAAATCAGCTGTAACAGTCCAACCTTCACTGTTTCAATGCCAGAGCAGGGATGTAAATTAGACAAGAATATCTCCGATTGAGTGATTGAGGTGTTGTGTTGCTGTAATAATGTAATAATGAACATAGTGGTCGTCATTTACTCCCGACATCTGAGCCGCTGAAGATGCAGTGGATTATGTTTGTTTGTGAATGGAATGCGCCTCATGATCTACATATATACGTCTATGTTTGCGATAATCATTTGTGATCCAGCTTCACTTACAGAAGTGAGTATAAGGTTTTTTTTTTTTATCTTTGTGATCGCCTTTCCTAATAAAGTGCAAGTTAGCAAGTTTAGCAGCTAAACACGGCTAAAGTAAACAGCCGTGACTCTGTTTCCAGCACCAACAACAGTGACTCTGTTTCCAGCACCACGATGGACCTTTGCAAACTTCCACTTTATATCCTCTTGGCGCTCCTGATAAAAATAGAGAATACATATGTGTTGGAAGGTATGTGTCCACTAAAAAGTATTTACCTCCTTAGGCTACCTCATCATTCTACATACAAACATATGTATGATTTATATATATTTATTTATCTATATCAATATCTAGAGAAATGCTCTCAGCATACCTCCATGTACCACTGCATGGCTTATGTGGTCCTCCAAGTGAATTGTAATGAGTCATTTTCTTTACTGGTAAAACTGCAGCAGGGACCACTCAACCCGGCAAAACTGCCCTGCATCAGGCTTGGACTGAAAATGTGTAGAATGCACAAAAACAAACATTATGTGATCTTTCCATTAATATAGAAGAATACAAAGATAATTTGTGACATACACAGAGTTATCCAGCAAGACGTAGTGAAATGATGTGGTTACCATAACAACACTCATCTAACTCACGCAGCACACAAAGAAATTAATACTTTTATTCACCAAGGATGTATTAAGTTAATAATTAAAAGTTTATTAAAAGTTAATAATAAATAATTTACAGTGTTATAAAATATTTATATTTTGAATAAACACTGTACTTTTTAAACTTGTTATTCATGAAAGAATCCTGAAAAAAAAATTACAGGTTCCAAAAAATATTTGGCAGCACAACTGTTGATATTATCCAACATTGATCATTCTAATAATAAATCCGCATGTTAGAATGATTTCTGAAGGATCATGTGACATTTAAGACTGGAGTAACAGCTGATAAAAATTCAGCTTTTCATCACAGGAATAAATTCTATTTTAAAGTATGTTAAAATAAAAAAACAGTATTTTATATTGTAAAAACATTTTGCAATATTACTGTTTTTTTTTTTTCTATATTTTTAATCAAATAAATGCAGCCTTGATGAGCATAAGAGACTACTTTAAAGACTATTACAAGTCTTACTGACCCCAAACTTTTGAACGGTAGTGTATATGTAAATTTGTTTTTAGCTAAGTAATAACGTGTCTGTATGAAGTTTAAAACACATACTAAGCGTGTCGAACTGTTGTTTATGTACATGAACACAACAACGCACATATTCTTAAAAGTTGTAGGGTGACCACCTCGAAATAGGGCTATTGCGGGGGGCATAGATGTGATTTTGCGGGACAATGCGGGACACGTGTGAGACTGACACATTTTCTACTGCTATGCTATGTAAATTCTGGTTACATCCGTTGCCATATGCGCTGATCTGTGTTTCTGAGCGCGAACATGCAAGCGAGAAAAAGCGCGTCTTTTTAGAATATCGTGTTTTTCCGCGTGCGTTCAACCATTTCCGTCGGTGGTTCTAGGTCACTTGATGAGGTCCGCAAATCCTTTTCGCAGAAACTATGCCGCAAAAAGAATAAATAAAAAGTTTTCTTAAAGAGGCAAAAGAACGCATGGACGTTTTCTTAATATGATCGTTAAAAATCAGCAGACTGATGAAAATGCGGGACATTTTCTCAATATGCGACGTGCGGGACAAGGGGTGAAAATGGTCACCCTAAAAAGTTGTCAATGTTTTTTGGTTATGGTAAAGACCAACGATATATTTTTTACTTACCCACACAGCAAACAACTTCTTATTTTTAGCGGTTAGCAAAGAATACTAATTATCTTCTTATCCATGCTTCTTCCTGTTTTAAAATGAATGAATGTGACCTATTTGGACACGGGCGTGGTTTGTGATGTCGCACTTGGATGTGGGCGGGGTTGGATGTACGCCACCTACGGGCTGCAAGAAGACTCTCCTCAGGCAAGGGTATTACCTTTGTAACTGACCTGATGGATTGTAAAGGTGTTTTACTGAATCACACCAGTTTTGTTGAACGTTCTAATATAAACTGTACTCACAGAGAGTATCTAAAAATTTGTAAAGTTATTCCTGTAGCCTTGATCCACCTAATCCAGAATACTTTGACTTACTCTGATGTCACTCCAGTTTTGCTGAATTTATCAATTGGTCAACACAATTTGGTAGATTAAAATTTCAATAATAGGGTTGCTACGGATGCTTTTAAATCTAAATTGTTCCATGATCATAATAATTTTAACCAAAGCATGTTATAGACTTTTCATTAAGACCCTAAACAATCATATCAACTTGTGGAAAATGGTCATCCGATGACCCCTTTAAATAAAAATTGAATTGATGCTTCTATGATTTGGGTCTATGAGAGTTTCAGGATTAAAATGGAATAAATATGCAATAAAATTGATCTAAGTTGACAGTCACATTACATCCATTTATTACCACCAAAACACATGAAGTGCAGAGGAATAATCTGTTTTAGTTAATAAACAAATGAACAAAAAACTCTTTTAGTCACACTTACTAACACACTAACACACACTTAAAAAAAAAAAAAAAAAAAAAAAACAGTAGCCACATTCAGATAGCAGTAGAATATGGTTGTCAGTCCTATGGTTGAGTCCTCAGTACGGTTATGGTTTATACATAAGTTATCTACTGGAGTGAAAACTGCATTCTATAGCCAACGTACACCTGCAGTAGCTTCTGTGTGAACAAGACATTTAACTACTCGCACTTTTAAGTAAATGGTTGTCAGTCCCAATTATTAAGTGTGAACAGAAGTCTAAACAGAAATTACCACTCTGAATGTGCCAATTTCGTGAGGGAGTAGAGGTCAGTTGCATGCAGTAAAGGAAGATAAAAGCAAATGCTTCAACCTGTCTATTGGTTCCCCAGTAGTATCTAAGCAAGTGGACATCATTCATTTTCAATGAGAGCTGACGATTTGCAGTGTCTCACGCATGTGTCATGTTAAAATTAGTTCAGAATTGCTATGACATACTGGTTTGTGAATGTGGTTTACTGTGTGCAAGAGACACAAATCCATAAAAAATATCAGATTTTGGATATTGCAAGATAATAAGATGTGAGTGTTTCTAGGCTATAGGCTATGTATTATTTACAAATAAATACAATATTATAGAAAGTATGGACAAAAGGGTTTAAGAGTCAAAAAGGTTTATTTTTTTAATACAATATACATTGTCACAGTTGCTGTAGGTATTTTACTCAGCAGCCTCCTTGCCCTTAAAAAGAAGAGATGCCTTAAGTTAGTGATGTAGACTAAACTTGATAATACTATCAGAAAAGTGAGAAAATTAAGATGTAGATTCATCAATAATTGTACAATAAATAGATTAATAAAAATTACCTTTCCAGCATCACGGCTCTTGGCTCTGAGCTTGTTGACCTGAGACTCAGCAATGTCAGCACGCTCCTCAGCCTCCTCCAGCTCATGCTGCACCTTCCTCAACTTTGACAGATGAGTGTTGGCTTGCTCCTCCTAAAAAGTCACACACAATTACATGAGGAGCAAAATATCTCAGATGTTTACAAGGTATTTATAGTTCTCAGTTGAAGTACTCACAGCTTCTTCAGACTGCCTCTTGTAAGCCTTGACCTTCAGCTGCAGCTTGTCAACCAGATCCTGCAGTCTGTTGATGTTCTTCTTATCCTCCTCAGTCTGCAGATAATGAACATACATTAGACTAAAACATCAGATTAATGTAACCTGAACTTTGACAACACTCTTTTTTTTTTTCTTTTCTGTACCTGGTAGGTGAGCTCCTTGACTCTCCTCTCATATTTGCGGACACCTTTAACAGCATCAGCTCCACGTCTCTGTTCTCCCTCAACTTCAGCCTCAAGCTCACGGACCTTAATGTTTAGACATGTTTAGACACTGAATACTGTCCACATCGAGACTATAAACACCAGAATAAAGGAGGACATCAGAATAAAGACAATCTTACCCTGCTCTCCAGTTTCTGGAGTTGTTTCTTTCCTCCCTTCATGGCCAGATTCTCAGCCTCATCCAGACGGTGCTGCAGGTCCTTCACTGTGACCTCCAGATTCTTCTTCATCCTCTCAAGGTGAGCACTGGTGTCCTGCTCCTTCTTCAGCTCTTCTGCCATCATTGCAGCCTTTTGCACAAATACAGAAAATCATTAGATCCACATTTTTTAATTACACAAATTTTGTGAATCATTTGGCAGCTACTGTTTCTCACATCAGTGATGGCCTTCTTGGCCTTCTCCTCTGCATTTCTGGCTTCCTGTACAGTGTCTTCAACTTCACTCTGGATCTGAACAAGGTCAGCCTCAAGCTTCTTCTTGGTGTTCAGGAGACTTGTGTTCTGTAACATGGAAAGCAACAGTATGTACATTTTAAATGATGCTCTCAATTTCCTTAATTTCATTGTAAAATCAATGCGCCCTTACCTGAGAGTGCAGCAGCCCAACACGTTCACTGGCGTCCACCAGCTCTTGTTCAGCCACTTTGCGGCCTCTCTCTGTCTGCTCCAGAGCAGCTCTCAGCTCCTCAATCTCAGCTTGCATCAGAGTGTTTCTGCGCTCCACCATGGCCACCTGCTCCTTCATGTCTTCCTGTCCTCTCAGAGCATCATCAAGGTGCAGTTGGGCGTCCTGAACATAACAATAGCATTACAATAAGCTTTTGATGTACTTCCTGTTGGCCTTTACTTAGCATAGGTTAGTTTATATAAACATAATAATGCACCCCAAAGCCAAAGAGAAGTCATATACCTTGAGTTGTCCCTGAACGTTCCTGAGTTGTTTCTGGGCCTCAGAAGCCTGACGATTGGCGTGGCTCAGCTGAATCTCCATCTCATTAAGGTCTCCCTCCATCTTCTTCTTGATTCTCAGGGCATCATTCCTGCTCCTGACCTCAGAGTCCAGAGTGCTCTGCATGGATTCAATGACTCTCTGGCTGTTCCTCTTGATCTGCTCCATCTCCTCATCCTTCTCTGCAAGCTTCCTGTCAATCTCACCCTTGACCTGGTTAAGCTCAAGCTGGACACGGAGAATCTTGGACTCCTCATGCTCCAGGGTGCCCTAAGAAAAGTAAAAACAATATTTAAATTTTAGAATGAAAATGTGCATTACTAAGACAATACAGTGCTTCTAGCAAGAGTTATATATTGATCTCCAGATCAATACTCACTTCAGCCTCCTCCAGGGCGGTCTGAATCTCTGACTTCTCAGTCTCCACTGCCTTCTTGGCTTTTTCCAGCTCATGGATGCTCTTACCAGTCTCACCCAACTGCTCTGTCAGATCTGAAATCTCCTCTGTAGAAAGAGAAAATATAATATCTATCATTATGAACATACATCAGTCATATATGTTTACATCTTAATGTTTCATTCTTACGCTGCAGATTCTTGTTCTCTCTCTTGAGGGTCTCCAGCTGATCCAGAGTCTCCTCATAGGAGTTCTTCATCTTGAACAGCTCAGTGCTGAGTGAACGAGCCTCTTTCTGGGCACCTTCCAGCTCTGCCTGACCTTCCTCAAATTTCTGCTTCCATTCTGCCAGGACCTTTGATGAAGATATTTCAGGTCAGATTTCATTTGTAACATGTTGAATAAAGCCCATTGTAGCCCTTTTTTAAAAGAGAAACTGTACCTTGTCAAAGTTCCTCTGCTTCTTGTCAAGGTTGGCAGCCAAAGCATTGGCTCTCTCCACATCAATCATGAGGTCCTCCACCTCACCCTGGAGTCTCTGTTTGGTCTTCTCCAGAGATGCACATTTGGAGTTCACAGCCTCAATTTGTTCCTCTGCCTCCTGCAGACGCTGAGCCAGCTTCTTCCTGTTATGAATTTGTAAACATCAATTTTAACATGAAAGACTGTTTTCATATGAACATATATTAATAATTTCTTATGATGTTCATACTTAGACTCTTCAAGCTCCTCAGTGCGCTGGATGGCATCAGTTTCATATTTTGTTCTCCACTGAGCAACTTCACTGTTGGCCTTTGACATTCCCCGCTGCAGCTCAGCCTTTGCCTCCTGCTCTTCCTCAAATTGCTCACGGAGCAGGTCGCAGTCATGACGGGCTGATTGCACAGCATGGGCCAGTGCGTTCTTAGCCTAGGAGAAGTAACATAATATTAACTTTGATTTATAGTAATTGGAAATTGTGAGTTTTTATATTGATTATGCTGTATTACCTTAACCTCCTCTTCAATCTGCCTCTTAAGCTCCTCAATTTGCTGAGTGAAAGCTTGTTTGCCTCTGGTGAGCTGAGAAACCAGAGCCTCCTTCTCCTCCAGCTGACGGCCAAACTCACCTGTTTAAATTTAGATTCACTGTCAGATCAATTCAAAACAAACCTTTTAATGATATAATGAGAAAAGCATTCATCGCAGTTAAATAGGCTGGAGAAATATTTTACACCAGAATGTATGAATACATACAGTAATACATTTGCACTGAGAATGAGGCCAAAGGATCATGTGAATATGTGACATGGATGGATATTTATATGCATGTGTTAGTGGAGAAAATTGGGTGTTGTATGATTTTGCTTGATATATTTAAGATATTGTGCAATCACTTACCATTTTCAGTTTGAAGTCTTGCTCTTTGAGCACTGAGGTCATTTATCTGGCGAATGTTTTCATCATTCTTGGACTTAATTTCACTAAGTTGGTCCTCAAGGGTGCGGCACATCTTCTCAAGATTAGCCTGCAAATACAGGAGTCATTAGATGTCTGAAAAACATTTTTGTTTTATATTCTTGTTTTATATTCTTTAGACCTAAAATTCCCAACCTTTGCTTTGGCAACAGCCTCCATGTTGCTGGAGAGATCGTCAATCTCCATCTTGTATTCACTCTTCTCTTTCTCAAGCTTCTGCTTGACACGCTGGAGGTTGTCGATTTGCTCTCCCAGCTCGGCCACACTGTCTGCCTGCTTCTTACGGAGGGCAGCAGCAGTAGCTTCATGCTGGAGGGTGGACTCCTCAAGATCACGACGCAGCTTCTGGAATTCAGCTTCACGCTTCTTGTTCATCTCGATCTGAGCAGCAGTGGCTCCTCCAGCCTCCTCAAGCCTCTCACTGATCTCCTCAAGTTCCCTGGAGAGATCAGCTCTCTGCTTCTCAACCTTGGCACGAGCAGCACGCTCAGCCTCAATCTCTTCCTCCAGTTCCTCAATGCGAGCCTACAATGGCAAGAAATTAATGAAACCTCATTAGTCTTTATTTTACATTTGCAACAGCATTTAAAAAACAAAGAAAAACTCAAGAAATACCTGAAGCTCCTTGATCTTCTTCTGGAGTTGAGCACCCAGAGATTGTTCATCTTCAATCTTGCTGAGCAGCTGGCTTGTTTCAAAGTCTTTCCTGTGGGTATTCAATAATAAATAGTTTGTAAAACAATAAGAGAAAAATAGTTTTAAAAAAAAGATTAAAAAAAAAAAAAAGATTTCATTTAATTACTTTTTAATTTTCTCCTCAGATTGCTGCTTGTCATTCTCCAGGTCCATGATGGACTCTTGGGCTAATTTCAGGTCTCCTTCAAGCTTTCTCTTGGCTCTTTCCAGGTCCATGCGGAGCTTTTTCTCTTGTTCAAGGGAACCCTCAAGCTACAGGACAATGATGTGTGAAATATTCAAAAGCAAAAAAAGCTAAATGTCAATTTTATGATTTCATGCTTAATTATTAACTCACATCATCAACTTGCTGCTCAAGTTTTGTCTTGGATTTGGTCAGGGTGTTGACTTTGTCCTCCTCTGCCTGGAGATCATCCAGGGTCTGCTGATGTGCCTCTTGGAGAGCTTTCTTCTCCTTTGTAAGTTTGCCAATGCTCTCATCCTGAGCTGCCATTTCCTCTGTCAAGTTCTTGACCTGTGTGATTTTTTTTATTCCAAATGAGCTTGTTGTTTTACAATTCATATTCTCTGTCATAATATAAGTCAGAAATTAAATCTAATTGAAAACCAACTCAATCTCCAACCTTATTCTCAGTGGCATGTTTCTCCTTTTCCACTTTAGCCAAGGTGAGCTCCAGGTCATCAATGTCTTTCTTCAGCTCAGAGCACTCATCCTCCAGTTTCCTCTTCTTGGCTGTCAGTTCAGCATTGATTTCTTCCTCATCCTCCAGTCTCTCAGTTGTCTCCTTGAGTTTAGCTTCAAGCTGGATTTTGCTCTTGATGAGACCCTCACATCTCTCCTCAGCATCTGAGAGATTCTCAGCTTCCTGTTAGGAAAATAAATTGCTATATCACTGGAAACCACATGGAGCCAAAATATAGTTAATTTAATTAAGTAAACTCACAGAAGCCACTTGCAGCTGCAGATCATTTTTCTCCTGTAGCAGTGCCACCATCTTCTCTTCAAGCTCCTTCTTTTTGGCTTCAGCCTTGGCAAGATCTTCTTTGCATTTTGCAAAGTCCTCTTTCATGGTTGCCAGCTCCTTCTCAGTCTCAGCACTCTTCAGCAGAGGCTTAATCTTGTAGTAAACCTTCATCCATGGCCAGTGTTTGACATTCATGAATGAGCGGATGTTGTATTGGATGGTGTAAATGGACTCCCTATGAATAATTCATTATTAAATGCCATAATCATCATTATTTACCATTCACACAGTTATCACAGCCATCTTTATTAATGCCATTCCTCACCTCCTTTCCATCATCTTCACAAATTCTCTCCTCATCAGGTAACCGCGGCAGACAGCCTGAGTCATTGTGACCAGAGCAGCCAGTTTCTCATCACGCATCTCCTCAAGAGTACCCAGAAGACCAGCTTTGAAGAACACCTACATTTATATATAACAGTAAATCAAAGGGTATTGATTAACCTCTATAGGCTAACTGATCATGATAAATGAATATTCGAAAGGCTGTAAAGCAGAATATGAACCTTTGTGTGTCCAAATCTGTACTGGTCGTGATCAATATCAATTGATCCCAGGAGTTTCTCACAGGCCTTCTTGTTGTCAATAAACTGTCCCTCTGGGATTACACTGGCATTCAGCACCTTGTATCTGTGATAAATTGATTGAAGTGCTTCATATCCTCTATGTAAGAGCATCATACAGTAAATGTTTGTTTGTTTGTTTTTGTCAGTTTACCTCTGCTTGAAGTCACCATAGAGGATTCTGCTGGGGAAGCCCTTTCTGCAGATTCTGATGCCCTCCAGCACACCGTTACACCTCAGCTGGTGGATAACCAGGAAGTTCTCCATCAGACCTGTAAGAAAACATTTTTACCTCATGATCTTTGTAGATTAACATTAAATTTTGTATTAATGTCAGAATATCTGTAGGCCATTTATAACTTTACCTGGAGTCTTGGACTCATTGGGAATCAGACAACGCACAAAGTGAGGGTGAGTGCTCCTCAAGTTGGTCATGAGCTTGCCCAAATTCTCCTGTGAAAAAAAAAAAGGATGTCATGTTTTGTTTGTTTGTTTTTTTTTTGTTTTTCCCCTCAAATACAAAAATATTGCTGTGACATCATACTCTGAACTGAGAGGACACAGTCTGCATGGAGCCACCCTTCTTCTTGCCTCCCTTCTTGCCACCAGTCTCTATTCAGATAAAGATACAAATGAACACACATAAATGTACAAGAAAGAAAGTGCAAAACTGAATCAAAGATTGGTTAATGTCCATAAATGTAACACTTGTTTTCGTCATTACCCTCAACAACAGGTGGGTAGAGAGTAGCCAGCAGTTTGACTGAAGACTTCTGGTAAAGCTGCACGACAGACTCATTCAGTGGATCCTTGTTCTTGTCCAACCAACCAGCAATGTTGTAGTCCACAGTTCCAGCGTAGTGGACCAGAGAGAAGTGAGCCTCAGCCTTGCCTTTGGCAGGCTTTGGTTTCTGGAAAGCATTGCACTTGCCAAGATGCTGATCATACAGCTTGTTCTTGAAGGAAGTGTCTGTAGCCTTGGGGAACATGCACTCCTCTTCAAGGATGGAGAAGATACCCATGGGCTGTTTATGAAAGAAAGTTGTTTGTTACTACAAATATAACATTTTCAGAATAGACAATGGAAATGAATAAGTCTAGAAACCGGTAAAAACCTTCTCAATGAGCTCAATGCAAGCAGCCAAGTCCATGCCGAAGTCAATGAACTCCCAAACAATGCCCTCCTTCTTGTACTCCTCTTGTTCCAGCACAAACATGTGGTGGTTGAAAAACTGTTGCAGTTTCTCATTAGTGAAGTTGATGCACAGCTGCTCCATGCTGTTGAACTGCAGGAAGAAAAAAACATTTACTCACTACTGAATGTGACACAATTTACCATAAAAAGAGATAAACATAAAAGATTCTTACATCGAAGATCTCAAAGCCAGCAATATCCAGCACACCAATGAAGAAATTTCTTTGTTGTTTTGTGTCCAACATCTGGTTGATACGAATGACCATCCACAAGAACATCCTCTCATAGATAGATTTTGCTAAGGCACTAACAGAGTTGTACACCTGTAAGTAGAATTGAATATTTTAGTAAATGTGTTTGCTTTTTGCAATAATTAGTCAGATTGACTAAAGATTTTCAGGTTGAACACATGGACTGAAAATATGTTACTACATACCTGTGGCACAGTCTGACCTTTGGTCACAAACTCATTTCCGACCTTGACTCTGGGGTAGCACAAAGCCTTCAGCATATCAGCAGAGTTCAAACCCAGAAGGTAGGCGATTTTGTCAGCCTCTGCATTTTAAAAAGTTACAAGAAAATCCTTTTCTTGCTTTTGTTTATGTAAAACAAACAAATATCTGCCAATCAAAGCACTGCATGTGATGACACACATTGGTATTATTTAGTCTCACCCTCTGTGCCATCAGGCTCAGCCTGCTCCTCACGCTGCTTCTGCTTGAACTTCATGTTACCATGATGAAGCACAGCTCCAGTGAACTTGTAGATGCTCATCTTCTCCTCATTACTGAAGCCCAGAATGTCAATAGCAGTCTGGAAATTACAGAGAAGAATGAGATCTAGGATCTGCCATATGTATATAGAATATGACAATAATCAAACAGGATTGACTCACATCAGTAGCCACCAGCTCCTCTTTATCATCAATGCTTGGCACTGTGATCTGACCCTGACTGCACATGGGGAAGTCATAGGGGTTGGTGGTGATGAGCGTCATTTCTGTACAATACAAAGAGCATTAATGAGAATTAAGAGTATTATACAATATTATACAGCATTGAAACACTGAATGAAATATGTGCATCTACCAATCAGCTCAGGCTTGTGGTTGGTCATCATCTGGTAGAAGATGTGGTAGCCTCTCTCATCTGGAAGCTGGAATGTCACTCTAGACTTCTCCAGCAGATCTGTTGAGAAAATGTACTTGAGTCACAATCATCTGAAGAGTAGCAGACAAAGACAGTAAATTGTGAAATTAAATCATGTCCACCTACATGTCTCAATGTCAGCACTAGCCAGTTTTCCAGATGTGCCAAAGTGAATTCTGATGAATTTACCCTTTTTTCAAAAAAAAAAAAAAACATCTGAGTTTCTATTGTGCAAAAGATGCCAGCTTTAAAGAACAGTTGATACAAAACTCTTTATAGAAAAATGCAACATAACTGATACAAAGTAAATGTAATGATACAATGTAAATACAAAGTAGTGAACTTACAAAACGAGAGGAGTTGTCATTTCTCACAGTCTTGGCATTACCATAAGCCTCAAGCAGAGGATTGGCAGCAATAATCTGGTCCTCAAGGGAGCCCTGTGATGTTTAAAGGATTTTTATTAATTTTCTGTTTCATGTCTAAACACTGTTTGCAGCATTTTACAAATTCAAACATCATAAATTGTGTAAGATGACTGTAATTCACTATCTTTCAGAATAATATGTTTGTTTTGTATCTCATACCTGCATTTTGCCGGCAGACTGCTCTTTCTTCTTATCACCTTGAACTGCAACTGTGGCAAAGTACTGGATGACACGTTTGGTGTTCACAGTCTTTCCAGCACCAGATTCTCCGCTGGTTTATGAAAGATTGAAAGACAGAAGATGATAAAACATGCAGACGCTCCACAAGAGCAAAATATAACCATTCTCAACATCTCTAACAGTAGGCTAGATACATACGTGATCAGGACAGACTGGTTTTCTCTGTCTGTAAATTCAAAGATAATAATTTTTCAGCAATTGTTTTTTAAAAAACTATGAATGTGAATTTGAACTTTGAACTCAGATATATAATTCAGTTCTCATAAATCAGATCTTACCAGTCAGCATGAACTGATAGGCGTTGTCAGAGACAGAGAAGATGTGGGGTGGGGCCTCCATACGCTTTTTGCCTCTGTAGGCAGCCACCACTTCTGCATCATACACTGGGAGCCACTTGTAGGGGTTCACAGTAGCGCAGAACAGCCCAGAGTAGGTCTGAATGAGAAGAGACATGGTCAGATTGCAACAACACAGCAAAATGAATGTAAATGCTTTTTTTGTTTTTTGTTTCAGAACTTACATAGATCATCCATGCGGCATAACGCTCTTTGAGGTTATACAGCACAGAGGGTTCATTGAGATGGGTCATCATGGCCATGTCCTCAATCTTGTCAAACTTGGGAGGATTCATTGGGTGGACGTCATCCTCCTTAGCAACTCTCTCCTAGAAATGTGATCCATTAGATATTAAAATATATATATATATATATATACATATATATAAAAGACACAACGCAATAAATAATTTAGTAATTTAAGCCTCTACATTATATGAAACAGAAAATTCACCTCCTTAGTGTCATTCACAATAACAGTGACTTTGCCACCGTCTTTGCTCTTGATTGTTCCCTTGACGTACAGCTCTTTATCATCAACCACGTAGCAGGCAGTCTTGGCATCGAAGGGTTTGTTCTGAGCCTCGATTCTCTCCTTCTCAGGCTTACGGAGGTAAATGGCAGCCTTGCCATAAACGGCCATCTCCGCGTCTGTACTCATGGTGGCGGCTTACTTCTAGAAATTAAAGATAAGAAGAGAAATTATGTTTTATAAAGACTGCAATAACATAAATGTGACTGAACAAAATTATATTACCTACAGTGAATGCAAAAACAATATTTGTTTTTTGAGTAAGCAGAATTAAATTTTAAATATTTGTCAGGAGCCAAAACGCTTTTTAGTATATAGTCATTTTTACCAAAATTGCATTATTTTAATATTGCAAATGACTATAATGATTTCTCTATACACGTTTGTACTATTCTGAATTTGTGGACAAGTCTCATGAGTAGACAATCACCTTCTCAGTCTCCCACAAGTAGTGATGAATTCCCTGAACCCTGTAATAGAAAGATATTGAACATAAAAATGTAAACTGTAAACAAAGATCTATAATAAACTATTAGCAATATATATAAAAAAGATGAAGATGAACTGTGCTGCAAAGATACTTCCTTCTCAATAACATAAAACTCTGTCTAAACAGGTTTCTAGAATTTCTGTTGAATTATTCTACAGAAAGGTAGAATGATTCTCTCCACTAATCTAAGTACTGCATAAACCCTGCAAAAAACAGGAATGACCATCTCACCACAGATGCAAACTTGGCTGGTCTTCTAAGCGCAAGGGTCTCCACTCCTGCCCCTGGTTTTTATACTGCATTTGTTTTGCCAGCAATGCAGAAGTTAAAAGTGGCTAACACCAAATATGGCTATTTGAGTCAGTGCAAGATTAAGAATCAATCACATAAACCATTTTCACTGCTACTCTAAATGGGTACGGCAAAGGTATAAATAACTAACCGTTTGGGATATGTTGCTAATTTGTTCTTATAATTCTTTAAAGTAAATGGAATCACTAACCTCAAGTATATGTGCCGACAGCTGTTGTGTATAAGTGTACCATAAATTTCTTGTCATGTGCTAGTCATGTGTTGCTTCATCACCATTGGTCTATATGTGCTATATGTGAAGGTAATTAAAACACTGTCAGTTTTACTATTAGTACTGATGAATATTATATTAAATAATTTGCAATATCATGTGATACAAACTCTGGTACATGTAATATTTGTATTACCCAGCTGTATGATCGTGCTTTGTATGTGGATCTGCATAAGAAATATTTAGGTGATCTGGTTCTTGTTGGTGATGTTTGTAGTGATGTTTCAAGTGTTTGTGATTGGGGGTATGCATGGAGATTGACATTGTATATATATCATCGAATGAAGAAAAGACTATCTGCCATGTCATGATGATTTGGTGGAACTTTGGGCCGAGAGGCTATATATTTCTGATTTTGAAACTGAAATTTGAAACTATTACCCATTTATCCACTATTATCTTTTTTTATCTATGTTTCTTAAAGATCCAAAATTTTAGGGGCATATTACATTTATGCATATTGTTATATTTGTATAATTATATTTTATTGCTTTTTTTTCATAGATATGTACATTCAGTAATCAGATTTACTGGTCAGGGTTATAGGCTTATACAAAAAAGCAGTACAAACTACAAACCAGACAATACATGCAAATATTGTGAGAAATACCAAGCAGCAATATCACTGTTCCAGCTTGAATGCCGAACGTTAAAAATAGCCGTGCACTAATATATTTCTAATGAGTTTTATATTAATACGTGAGAGCATTTGCGTGGATACGTTACGATATTAGTAAATTAAATCACCGCGAGATGTATGAAGGTTAGAAATTTGTCAGCGTATGGTCCGACTTGCTCTGATGTCCGACCATGCCAGATGGTACAGTCGGGTGCAGCTGCTGTCCTCTGACTGTGCTGACTAAGCCCACTGTTTTTTTTTTTTTTGTTTTGTTTTGTTTTGTTTTAAGGGTAATTCATATAATGTTTTGCGTGTGAATATTTTCAAATACTGACAGTGCGATTTGGTGATTTTGTTTAATTACCGGTACTTTGTCAGTCAAAGGCAGTATTTATTTTTATATAAATGTAGTAAAATCTAAATTAAATTAAATGTTACAATTGAAGCACATGCATGAATCACGCGATATCCACCTTTGATGTCGTAGGTGGCTACGGGAAGTGAGAGCTGCCCCCAACTGCAGTGGCTTTTTCTAGTCTATTTTTAGGTTTTCATTTTGTGCAGTAGCTGTTGAGACGTTGAGTGCAGTTTGCTCGTTCTATAGTCTTTGAAATAAGAAAACAAATCATGCGCTTCAAGAGACTTAAGTAAATAAAATATGAGTGAGATAGGTTAGCCCATTTAAAAAGGTTAGGCCATATAGGGTATATTAGAGCTGCCAGTTCATTCAGCTAAGATATTTTTGTTTTTTTCTTTTGGTTTATTTAAACTAATTGCCGCCTCTTTATTCAGCTGAAAATACTAGAATGGTGAAGTATTTTATTTTCATTTTAGGCTACTTGAGACTGACGCAGCCATATACAGTGAGAGCTTGTGCTGACATCAACAGATGCCTTTGGTGCTTTTCAGCTATTCAAGGCACTCCCTTAATGGACAGAGAACACCAGTGGGAGTCCTCTTGGTGCACATGACAGTAGTTAATTTTTAAATCTTGGTAAGTATTTTGATGAACAAGAAAATAATATATTAATTTACATACATTTCTTACTTAAACCTCAATCTGAGTCACACTAAACTCATATATAGCCCATTTCTAGTTTAATAATTCATTAAACTGTAAATTGGATTAGACTCTACTGTGCATTTTTAATTTAGATTTTATTTTTAGTTTTTTAAAACTTACTTATTTGGCTCAAATAAAGTGTACTACCTGACTACTACTTAAAGGGGAGTTGTGGCCTAATGGTTAGAAAGTTGGACTTGTAAGCCAAAAGTCCCATGTTCAAATCTCAGTACAGGCAGGAAACAGGTAGGGGGAGTGAATAAACAGAGCTCTCTTCTATCCTGAGTATGGAGCACCATACTTGGCAACACATCACTTTCACTTTATAAGTTTTTCTTTGTTGACTGAACTATTTATAAATGTAAAAATGAAGACTACAGAATATTATGATTTGGCCTAGAATGTTATAACTAATGCCAAGGTTGTGTTATTTACATAAGTATTAATTTAGTGGATTTGTAGTAATTAATAGGTTACCAAAATCCTATTGTTATATTGGTTCAATACTCAATGCATATACTTTTAATTTAACACATATTTGGCCTATCACTGAAAGCATTAGATAAAAAAGTTGTGGGTATTAATCAAATGCATTGTTGGACTTGTAATTATACTGTAATCTCAGTGAATGAAACAAACATGAAAATACATTAAATGTAATAAACATAAGAAAACTCATCAAGACCTGCTGTATGGAAAATGAAACAAAAATAGAAACAGCACAGAGAAACTGATTAATGTAATGCTTTATTGAGCAATTTCACATTTTCAGATACAAATGGGAGCTGGTCTTCACTCAGCTGCTTCTTTGCTCTGCAAAAAAAAAAAAAAATATTTAACAAATGAATACACCAATTAATAAAAATCTGTATTTTATATAAATAGAGCAAATTATGGAACAAATAAAAGCTTTGAAATGCAAGTTTTCGAAAATTAATTTGAGAAAAATTACCTTTCCAGCATCACGGCTCTTGGCTCTGAGCTTGTTGACCTGAGACTCAGCAATGTCAGCACGCTCCTCAGCCTCCTCCAGCTCATGCTGCACCTTCCTCAACTTGGACAGATGAGTATTGGCTTGCTCCTCCTGCATATTCATATACAATTATATAAGGAGAAGAATATCTCAAATGTTCACAAGATGTTTATAGTTCTCAAATGAGGTACTCACAGCTTCTTCAGACTGCCTCTTGTAAGCCTTGACCTTCAGCTGCAGCTTGTCAACCAGATCCTGCAGTCTGTTGAGGTTCTTCTTATCCTCTTCAGTCTGCAGATAATGAACATACATTAGACTAGAACATAAAAGATTATTGTGACCTGAAGTTTTACAACACTCTTTTTTTTTCTGCACCTGGTAGGTGAGCTCCTTGACTCTCCTCTCATATTTGCGGACGCCTTTAACAGCATCAGCTCCACGTCTCTGCTCTGCCTCAACTTCAGTCTCAAGCTCACGGACCTTAATGTTTGGACATGTTTAAACACTGAATACTGTCCACATCAAGGCTATTCTGATGTCCTCCTTTATACTGATGTTTATAAAGACAATCTTACCCTGCTCTCCAGTTTCTGGAGTTGTTTCTTTCCTCCCTTCATGGCCAGATTCTCAGCCTCATCCAGACGGTGCTGCAGGTCCTTCACTGTGACCTCCAGATTCTTCTTCATCCTCTCAAGGTGAGCACTGGTGTCCTGCTCCTTCTTCAGCTCTTCTGCCATCATTGCAGCCTTTTGCATTAATATAGATATATATTAGATCCACATTTTAAGCATTCAAGTGTTTTGTGAATCATTTGGCAGCTACTGTTGCTCACATCAGTGATGGCCTTCTTGGCCTTCTCCTCTGCATTTCTGGCTTCCTGTACAGTGTCTTCAACTTCACTCTGGATCTGAACAAGGTCAGCCTCAAGCTTCTTCTTGGTGTTCAGGAGACTTGTGTTCTGTAACATGGAAAGCAACAGTATGAACATTTTAAAAGATGCTCTCAATTTCTTTAATTTCATTGTAAAATCAATGCGCCCTTACCTGAGAGTGCAGCAGCCCAACACGCTCACTGGCGTCCACCAGCTCTTGTTCAGCCACTTTGCGGCCTCTCTCTGTCTGCTCCAGAGCAGCTCTCAGCTCCTCAATCTCAGCTTGCATCAGAGTGTTTCTGCGCTCCACCATGGCCACCTGCTCCTTCATGTCTTCCTGTCCTCTCAGAGCATCATCAAGGTGCAGTTGGGCGTCCTGAGCGTAACAATAGCATTACAATAAGCTTTTGATGTGCTTCCTGTTGGCCTTTACTTAACATAGGTTAGTTCATATAAACATAATAATGCACCCCAAAGCCATAGAGAAGTCATATACCTTGAGTTGTCCCTGAACGTTCCTGAGTTGTTTCTGGGCCTCAGAAGCCTGACGATTGGCGTGGCTCAGCTGAATCTCCATCTCATTAAGGTCTCCCTCCATCTTCTTCTTGATTCTCAGGGCATCATTCCTGCTCCTGACCTCAGAGTCCAGAGTGCTCTGCATGGATTCAATGACTCTCTGGCTGTTCCTCTTGATCTGCTCCATCTCCTCATCCTTCTCTGCAAGCTTCCTGTCAATCTCACCCTTGACCTGGTTAAGCTCAAGCTGGACACGGAGAATCTTGGACTCCTCATGCTCCAGGGTGCCCTAAGAAAAGTAAAAACAATATTTAAATTTTAGAATGAAAATGTGCATTACTAAGACAATACAGTGCTTCTAGCAAGAGTTACATATTGAGCTCCAGATCAATACTCACTTCAGCCTCCTCCAGGGCGGTCTGAATCTCTGACTTCTCAGTCTCCACTGCCTTCTTGGCTTTTTCCAGCTCATGGATGCTCTTACCAGTCTCACCCAACTGCTCTGTCAGATCTGAAATCTCCTCTGTAGAAAGAGAAAATATAATATCTATCATTATGAACATACATCAGTCATATATGTTTACATCTTAATGTTGCATTCTTACGCTGCAGATTCTTGTTCTCTCTCTTGAGGGTCTCCAGCTGATCCAGAGTCTCCTCATAGGAGTTCTTCATCTTGAACAGCTCAGTGCTGAGTGAACGAGCCTCTTTTTGGGCACCTTCCAGCTCTGCCTGACCTTCCTCATATTTCTGCTTCCATTCTGCCAGGACCTTTGATGAAGAAATATCAAGGTCAGGTTTGTTTATAACATGTTCAACAAAGCCCATTTTAGCAATGCTTTAAAAAGAGAATACCATATAATGACTAAAATATTATACCTTGTCAAAGTTCCTTTGCTTCTTGTCAAGGTTGGCAGCCAAAGCATTGGCTCTCTCCACATCAATCATGAGGTCCTCCACCTCACCCTGGAGTCTCTGTTTGGTCTTCTCCAGAGAGCCACATTTGGAGTTCACAGCCTCAATTTGTTCCTCTGCCTCCTGCAGACGCTGAGCCAGCTTCTTCCTGTTATGAATTTGTAAACATAATTTTTAGCATGAAAGACATTTTTTAAACACATAATGATCAACACTTGTAATGTTCATACTTGGCCTCTTCAAGCTCCTCAGTGCGCTGGATGGCGTCAGTTTCATATTTTGTTCTCCACTGAGCAACTTCACTGTTGGCCTTTGACATTCCCCGCTGCAGCTCAGCCTTTGCCTCCTGCTCTTCCTCAAACTGCTCACGGAGCAGGTCGCAGTCATGACGGGCTGATTGCACAGCATGGGCCAGTGCGTTCTTAGCCTAGTTGAGAAAGTCAGATAATATTAACTTTGTTGTATAATAAGTTGAAAATATGTGTTTGTTTTGATTATGCAATATTACCTTAACCTCCTCTTCAATTTGCCTCTTAAGCTCCTCAATTTGCTGAGTGAAAGCTTGTTTGCCTCTGGTGAGCTGAGAAACCAGAGCCTCCTTCTCCTCCAGCTGACGGCCAAACTCACCTGTTCAGATTCAGATTCACTGTGTCAGATTGTGCTATCAGTGTCTCTATCAGTTAATTTCAAAACAAACTCTACGAAAGCAGTTAAATATGTGTGCTTGCTTTGATAAGATCTAAGATATTCAATGCTAAATAATCTTAATACACCATACTCATACTATTAAAGTACTATTCATTTCTTCATGATTGTCATTGGGTTACCATTTTCAGTTTGAAGTCTTGCTCTTTGAGCACTGAGGTCATTTATCTGGCGAATGTTTTCATCATTCTTGGACTTAATTTCACTAAGTTGGTCCTCAAGGGTGCGGCACATCTTCTCAAGATTAGCCTGCAAAAACAGAAGTCATTAGATGTTTGAAATACATTTTTGTTTCATATTCTTGTTTTATATTCTTCAGACATAAAATCCCCAACCTTTGCTTTGGCAACAGCCTCCATGTTGCTGGAGAGATCATCAATCTCCATCTTGTATTCACTCTTCTCTTTCTCGAGCTTCTGCTTGACACGCTGGAGGTTGTCGATTTGCTCTCCCAGCTCGGCCACACTGTCTGCCTGCTTCTTACGGAGGGCAGCAGCAGTAGCTTCATGCTGGAGGGTGGACTCCTCAAGATCACGACGCAGCTTCTGGAATTCAGCTTCACGCTTCTTGTTCATCTCGATCTGAGCAGCAGTGGCTCCTCCAGCCTCCTCAAGCCTCTCACTGATCTCCTCAAGTTCCCTGGAGAGATCAGCTCTCTGCTTCTCAACCTTGGCACGAGCAGCACGCTCAGCCTCAATCTCTTCCTCCAGTTCCTCAATGCGAGCCTACAATGGCAAGAAATTAATGAAACCTCATTAGTCTCTATTTTACATTTGCAACAGCGTTTAAAAAACAAAGAAAAACTCAAGAGATACCTGAAGCTCCTTGATCTTCTTCTGGAGTTGAGCACCCAGAGATTGTTCATCTTCAATCTTGCTGAGCAGCTGGCTTGTTTCAAAGTCTTTCCTATGTGTAAAAGGAAAAAAACAATGAATTATCTGAAATGAATGATAACCATTATGTTTGTAAGGATTAACAACAAAAAAAATCATACTTCTTCAGCTTCTCCTCAGATTGCTGCTTGTCATTCTCCAGGTCCATGATGGACTCCTGGGCTAATTTCAGGTCTCCTTCAAGCTTTCTCTTGGCTCTCTCAAGGTCCATGCGGAGCTTCTTCTCTTGTTCAAGGGAACCTTCCAGCTGAACAATTTTAAGTTGGTATTGTGTTAATTAAGTGTATTACTTCTTACTTCTACTCATGGTATGAAAAATACAAAATAATTCAAAGTATAACCTAATTATCACAACTCACATCATCAACTTGCTGCTCAAGTTTTGTCTTGGATTTGGTCAGGGTGTTGACTTTGTCCTCCTCTGCCTGGAGATCATCCAGGGTCTGCTGATGTGCCTCTTGGAGAGCTTTCTTCTCCTTTGTAAGTTTGCCAATGCTCTCATCCTGAGCTGCCATTTCCTCAGTCAAGTTCTTGACCTGCATGATTTTTTTGTTTCAAATGAGCTTGTTGTTTTACAATTCATTTCTTATATTATATAAAATAGAAAGTAAATCTAATCTTAAACTCAATCTCCAACCTTATTCTCAGTGGCATGTTTCTCCTTTTCCACTTTAGCCAAGGTGAGCTCCAGGTCATCAATGTCTTTCTTCAGCTCAGAGCACTCATCCTCCAGTTTCCTCTTCTTGGCTGTCAGTTCAGCATTGATTTCTTCCTCATCCTCCAGTCTCTCAGTTGTCTCCTTGAGTTTAGCTTCAAGCTGGATTTTGCTCTTGATCAGACCTTCACATCTCTCCTCAGCATCTGAGAGATTCTCAGCTTCCTGTTAGGAAAATAAATCGCTGTATCACTGAAAACCACATTGCTAATTGTAATAGAGCCAAAATTCAATTAATTAAATAAACTCACAGAAGCCACTTGCAGCTGCAGATCATTTTTCTCTTGCAGCAGTGCCACCATCTTCTCCTCAAGCTCCTTCTTTTTGGCTTCAGCCTTGGCAAGATCTTCTTTGCATTTTGCAAAGTCCTCTTTCATGGTTGCCAGCTCCTTCTCAGTCTCAGCACTCTTCAGCAGAGGCTTAATCTTGTAGTAAACCTTCATCCATGGCCAGTGTTTGACATTCATGAATGAGCGGACGTTGTATTGGATGGTGTAAATTGCATCCCTTTTGAAACAAGTAAGATAATCAAATGAGGAAGTTTAATGTTAAATGCACTTAGTTTCTGGTCAGCACAATACTTTTCAACACAACACAAAACCTTCACTTTACAGGTCATACATATCTCAAAACTTCAATAAAAAATCTGTAGAAAGACATTATTCATTTAGGTATAAATCTTTCCATTGATAGAAGGTTTATACCAACTACAATGGGTGAATAAGACAATCAGAGTTTTGTTCCTTTCATGACATTCCTCACCTCCTCTCCGTCATCTTCACAAACTCCCTCCTCATCAGGTAACCACGGCAGACAGCCTGAGTCATTGTGACCAGAGCAGCCAGTTTCTCATCACGCATCTCCTCAAGAGTACCCAGAAGACCAGCTTTGAAGAACACCTTAATTCACAATAAATCAAAAGATAGTGATTTAAACATAATAAGTGTATATAATAAATTATAATTACTGAATGTTTTAAATGCTGTAAAGCAAAATACGAACCTTTGTGTGTCCAAATCTGTACTGGTCGTGATCAATATCGATGGATCCCAGGAGTTTCTCACAGGCCTTCTTGTTGTCAATAAACTGTCCCTCTGGGATTACACTGGCATTCAACACCTTGTATCTGTGGAAAATTTATGAAATGCTTCATATTCTCTAAGTAAGAGCCTCATACACTGAATGTTTGTTTGTTTTTTCAGTTTACCTCTGCTTGAAGTCACCATAGAGGATTCTGCTGGGGAAGCCCTTTCTGCAGATTCTGATGCCCTCCAGCACACCGTTACACCTCAGCTGGTGGATAACCAGGAAGTTCTCCATCAGACCTGTAAGAAAACATTTTTACCTTATGATCTTTGTAGATTAGCATTAAATTTTGTATTAATGTTAGAATATCTGTAGGCCATTTATAACTTTACCAGGAGTCTTGGACTCATTAGGAATCAGACAACGCACAAAGTGAGGGTGAGTGCTCCTCAAGTTGGTCATGAGCTTGCCCAAATTCTCCTGTTTAATCACAAATTGTTACAGCTTTCTTAGTCCCATTATGTCAGTTGTTGATGTATTTTGTTTGATCTAGAATCCATTAAGCTCATATACAGTCACTGCTTTCAGCTGCATCGTTACTCATATTTGGTCTCGAACAAAAACATACTCTGAACTGAGAAGACACAGTCTGCATGGAACCACCCTTCTTCTTGCCTCCCTTCTTTCCACCACCAGTCTCTATTTAGATGAAGAGACAAAAGAACACATATAATGTAATAAGACAAGAGTAAGTTAAAGTGTGGTTAAATTGTACATAATCAAGTTAACACTTCAGATTTTTTCATTACCCTCAACAACAGGTGGGTAGAGAGTAGCCAGCAGTTTGACTGAAGACTTCTGGTAAAGCTGCACGACAGACTCATTCAGTGGATCCTTGTTCTTGTCCAACCAACCAACAATGTTGTAGTCCACAGTTCCAGCGTAGTGGACCAGAGAGAAGTGGGCTTCAGCCTTGCCTTTGGCAGGCTTTGGTTTCTGGAAAGCATTGCACTTGCCAAGATGCTGATCATACAGCTTGTTCTTGAAGGAAGTGTCTGTAGCCTTGGGGAACATGCACTCCTCTTCAAGGATGGAGAAGATACCCATGGGCTGTTTATGAAAGAAAGTTGTTTGTTACTACAAATATAACATTTTGAGAATTTTTTTGAAATGAATAAGTCTAGAAACTGGTAAAAACCTTCTCAATGAGCTCAATGCAAGCAGCCAAGTCCATGCCGAAGTCAATGAACTCCCAAACAATGCCCTCCTTCTTGTACTCCTCTTGTTCCAGCACAAACATGTGGTGGTTGAAAAACTGTTGCAGTTTCTCATTAGTGAAGTTGATGCACAGCTGCTCCATGCTGTTGTACTGCAGGAAGAAAAAAACATTTACTCACTATTGAATTTGAGACAATTTACCATAAAAAGAGATCAACAAAAAAGATTCTTACATCGAAGATCTCAAAGCCAGCAATATCCAGCACACCAATGAAGAAATTTCTTTGTTGTTTTGTGTCCAACATCTGGTTGATACGAATGACCATCCACAAGAACATCCTCTCATAGATAGATTTGGCCAAAGCGCTAACAGAGTTGTACACCTGTAAGTAGAATAGAGTGAATTTTTAATAATTAACTTTCTTATTTTGCTAGAATTAGAATTAGAATCAGGCTGAACACAAGGAAATGCTGGAAATATGTTACTACATACCTGTGGCACAGTCTGACCTTTGGTCACAAACTCATTTCCGACCTTGACTCTGGGGTAGCACAAAGCCTTCAGCATATCAGCAGAGTTCAAACCCAGAAGGTAGGCGATTTTGTCGGCTTCTGCAATTTAAAAGGACAAAAAATTCATATTTTTCTTGCCCTGAAACTAAAACCTTTTTCTTTATGAAAACCGAAACACAGATCTCTCAAATAAAAGCACTTGTATTATTTAGTCTCACCCTCTGTGCCATCAGGCTCAGCCTGCTCCTCACGCTGCTTCTGCTTGAATTTCATGTTACCATGATGAAGCACAGCTCCAGTGAACTTGTAGATGCTCATCTTCTCCTCATTACTGAAGCCCAGAATGTCAATAGCAGTCTGGAAATTACAGAGAGGCATGAGATCTAGGATCTGCCATATGTTTACAGAATATGTCAATAATCAAACATCATTGACTCACATCAGTAGCCATCAGCTCCTCTTTATCATCAATGCTTGGCACTGTGATCTGACCCTGACTGCACATGGGGAAGTCATAGGGGTTGGTGGTGATGAGCGTCATTTCTGTACAATACAAAGAGCATTAATGAGAATTAAGAGTATTATACAATATTATACAGCATTGAAACACTGAATGAAATATGTGCATCTACCAATCAGCTCAGGCTTGTGGTTAGTCATCATCTGGTAGAAGATGTGGTAGCCTCTCTCATCTGGAAGCTGGAATGTCACTCTAGACTTCTCCAGCAGATCTGTTGAGAAAATGTACTTGAGTCACAATCATCTGAAGAGTGACAGACAAAGTCACTGTAACTGTAACGTAAAAGTAAATCATGTCACCTACATGTCTCAATGTCAGCACTAGCCAGTTTTCCAGATGTGCCAAAGTGAATTCTGATGAATTTACCCTGTTTTAAACAAAATAACATTTGAGTCCCATTTGTTTTTGAGCTTTAAAAAAAAAAAAAAACCTCAACTAAAAACTGCATTGTAAATAAAAATTGGTGAACTTACAAAACGAGAGGAGTTGTCATTTCTCACGGTCTTGGCATTACCATAAGCCTCAAGCAGAGGATTGGCAGCAATAATCTGGTCCTCAAGAGAGCCCTGTGTTGTTTGAAGGGGTTTCATTAATTTTCTGTTTCATTTCTAAACGATTTCTAAAGTTTACATATCATATATTGAGTGAGATGATTGTAATAAACTATCTTTCAGAATAATGTTTTATATCTCATACCTGCATTTTGCCAGCAGACTGCTCTTTCTTCTTATCACCTTGAACTGCAACTGTGGCAAAGTACTGGATGACACGTTTGGTGTTCACAGTCTTTCCAGCACCAGATTCTCCACTGGTTTATGAAAGATTGGAAGACAGGAGATGATAAAACATGCAGACGCTCCACAAGAGCAAAATATAACCATTCTCAACATCTCTAACAGTAGGCTAGATACATACGTGATCAGGACAGACTGGTTCTCTCTGTCTGTAAATTCAAAGATAATAATTTTTCAGCAATTTTTTTTTAAAAAACTATGAATGTGAATTTGAACTTTGAACTCAGATATATAATTCAGTTCTCATAAATCAGATCTTACCAGTCAACATGAACTGATAGGCGTTGTCAGAGACAGAGAAGATGTGGGGTGGGGCCTCCATACGCTTTTTGCCTCTGTAGGCAGCCACCACTTCTGGATCATACACTGGGAGCCACTTGTAGGGGTTCACAGTAGCGCAGAACAGCCCAGAGTAGGTCTGAAATGAGCAGAGACGTGATCAGATTTGCAACAACGCAGACAAAATGAACGTAAATGCTGTTTTACTTTGCCTCAAAACTTACGTAGATCATCCATGCGGCATAACGCTCTTTGAGGTTATACAGTACAGAGGGTTCATTGAGATGGGTCATCATGGCCATGTCCTCAATCTTGTCAAACTTGGGAGGATTCATTGGGTGGACGTCATCCTCCTTAGCAACTCTCTCCTAGAAATTTAATCCAGTAGATATTATGTAGACCAGAAATATATGTGAAATTACATATGTAAAAGGTTTTCAAGGAATGTTAAAAATTCACCTCCTTAGTGTCATTCACAATAACAGTGACTTTGCCACCGTCTTTGCTCTTGATTGTTCCCTTGACGTACAGCTCTTTATCATCAACCACGTAGCAGGCAGTCTTGGCATCGAAGGGTTTGTTCTGAGCCTCGATTCTCTCCTTCTCAGGCTTACGGAGGTAAATGGCAGCCTTGCCATAAATGGCCATCTCCGCGTCCGTACTCATGGTGGCGGTTTACTTTAAGAATGTAAAGATTGACAAAATCATTAGTAAATGGAGTAAACGGACAGTCATTTGATTAGTAATTTTCTACTTCATGTAAAACTCTGAGGGGACAGAGTAAAGCAAATAGAGCCCTGGAGAGCCATTGCTCTGCAGAGTTTAGCTCCAACCCTAATCAAAGACACCTGAACAAGTTAATCATCGGCTTCAAAGTTACAGGCACATGAGTTTGGTCAGGGTTTGAATTAAACTCTGCAGGGCAGAGTTCACTGCCAGGGCCAGATTTTAGGGAGCCCTGCAGTAAAGCCTGGACCTTGATTATATATCCTAAAACATGTATGTGTATTTTTCAGTATGTTGATTTTCTCTATAAAAAGTCTTTTGTTTAATAAAGCATCTTTACCTTACCACACTCCCACACACTTCAGATGAATTTCTGCTGTACTGTAATACACACAGTAAAATATTACATATCATAACCATGCTGTTTCATTTAAAATACAAATAGCATCTTATGTGTTTAAAAGATGAATCTGTAAACAGATGAATGTGTGAATGTGTGTTTTTTTTTTTAATTGTCTATGTTGTGAAAATTAAATTAAAGTTTTCTCTCACCACAAGCAAGCTGGGCTGGTCTTCTGAGCGCAAACGTCTGCAGTCCTGCCCCAGCTCTTTATACTGTACTTGCTTTGCAAGCAATGCAGAAGTTAAATATGGCTAATGCCAAATATGGCTAAAATTTGAGTTAAGAAATTGATCAGATGGACCATTTGGTGCTATCCATACTTGGGAATAGCAAGAATGGAAGAAACTTTAGAATGACTTGATAGGAAGAGTTCAAACTCAGAACTCTGCTTGATTATGCAATACGTAATTAGTGAAATTCACATTTGAAATTAACAGAGCAAATAGAAAAGGTTAACTTTAACATGATACATATGTGTAAACCTGAAAATCTGTAGTTCCTTTTCATGTACCTTAGTGTGTATTGCTTGACAGGACCTGTCCACATAAGATAAGATTCCTTATAGTAAATCAAAATCTCAAAATGCTAGTCATGTAGACCAAACGATGAATTACAGCAGACAATTGAAAAAAAAAAAAATAATAATAAAAAAAAAATGCAAATATTGGGTAGTTAAATCCTTAAAAATTTCAAGATTATTTGCTGTTTTTTTTTTTTAATTAACTTCTGGTTGACAGTAACAAATCAGTGTGCCTGGATTTATTTATTTATCATATATATAATGTATAATGTACTGACTTCTTATTCAGTGTCATGCTAAAGCTAAATAACAGATGATTCACATTCACTATTTGCTTATGTATATGTTTATTTTACATTTTATTGCATTGCTTGATGAGTTTGCATTCCACGGACTGGCACACCCAAGGATCAGCTTTCTTGGTGTGCCTTATATGTAAAAAAGACCTGTGAGTGACTGCAGGATTGGAACTGACTGTTCTAATATTGGCTCCAGTACAACTGCATCGCTGTCTTTTTTGATGTTTTTTTTTTTTTTTTTTTTTTTGGTTTAAATTCCAAATAATTATATACACATGATATAACTTATATGACTGTCAGATTAATAGGTCAAACAATGAATAAGGTGGACACTGCAGTGACATAGCATTCTGTTCTCTCATTCTTGCCAGTTTATTTACCTTTTTTGTCTTTTACATGCTTATTTATTTGATTAACCAAAAAATTACTACATTTATTAAACTATAAGCCCATTTCATTAAACTCATTAGTCTTCGTACATTGCAACTACATATTCCAAATGTTTATTCTGCTTCATTAAATAAGAGTATCTGGGACTTTCAGCTTACAAATTATATTGGACTAGTTTGCCATAGATTGGTAAATCTGTCACAAGGCAATTATTGTTTTTATTCAGTCAACGAAAATAAAAGGATGTATCACTGACTGTGTACATGGGAATATGATGGTCATGTAATCATTAACAATCACCTTCATCATCATCATCATAATCTTAACTGCTAAGCAGTAATTTGAAACCCTCTCGCATAAACAGTTTCAGGGTCCCGGCAGTTCTTGAATTCTTAAACTTAGTTATATCAGATTCAAGGCCATAAGAAGTCTTGAACATGTTATCATTTTCAGAGGTCTAAATTTGTGAACAGAAAAACAGGAATATGGCAATATGCAATACGGATTAATGTTAAAGTTCAAAATGCTGTGATTGAATTTAATAAATGTGAGTTACTGAAGCATAAGTGAGCAATGAATTATGACACTGCTTAATTTCACATTAATCACATTATTGTTACAAATTAATCAAGAAATGTTTTGTGAGCACAAAATCAGCATATAAAAATTAACCTCACCTATTCCACATTTTTGACAGGAAACATATATAATCATATATATATATTTATACATTTTAAATAAATATAAACATAATCACTTGCAATTTTGTTTTATACATTTTCTTAAAAATGGTTTAAAGGCTAAAATGTGATGTATAAATTATTTAAATCATAGATTTTACAGTCATTTTACCCCACCCATACAGTATTCATTTTATTTGTGCAGGCCATGAAAAGGTCTTTGAAAAGCCTTCAGTTTCATTTTAATAACCCAGGATTCATACATGAACACATACATTATTTTAAAGATCATATTTTATTCTTACAGCTAATATACATACTTTCTTTCATAGACTTTGTCAAAAGGTATTATCATCCTTTGAAATATTTTTTGACATTACACAAGTGCTATTGGAAATATGGGCAGTGTATGCATCAGGTTATGTAGTAAGTGCATGAAGACGTGTACGATTTTTATTTCTTCAATTTATTCAGAATCATTCTGCCATGTGTGCTGATCTGTATAGTGGTGTAACTGAACTAAATTCTCTCTGCAGAGAAGAAAACAAAAAATAAAACTGATTTTATGATTTTGTAATTTAATGCTTTGATTATTGTTTTAAGCTAATCCATAGTTAACATATGTCAGTGCCTGTATATCAGACTTGCATGACTAAATTCATAAAGTTCAGGAAAATCCTGTTCACAATAAATTTGAGCTAGAAGTTCTGACTATTGAGCCCATTTCATAAACTACTTCATAAACTACATACACATATCCATCAAGTGTTTTAGCTTATCATCAAGCATACTTTGATAACACATCAGAAATAATGAGCAAATAAAATGACAACAAAAGAAAGCTACTGGATTTCAAGGTTTATTCATTTTTACAGTTTCAGAGGTGTACATTGTGTGTTAGGTTTTTCATTCAGCTGCTTCTTTGCTCTTGAAAAAAAGGAGAGTAAGCAAATACATGATTAGTATAAAAGAGAACACATAAGGTATTTTTCAGGACATTTACTTTGAAAATACATCAGAAAAAGAAAATACCTTTCCAGCATCACGGCTCTTGGCTCGGAGCTTGTTGACCTGAGACTCAGCAATGTCAGCACGCTCCTCAGCCTCCTCCAGCTCATGCTGCACCTTCCTCAGTTTGGACAGATGAGTGTTGGCTTGCTCCTCCTGCAAAGTCACACACAATTATATCAGTAACAGAAAATGTCAAATGTTCACAAGGTGTTTATAGTTCATAACTGAAGTACTCACAGCTTCTTCAGACTGCCTCTTGTAAGCCTTGACCTTCAGCTGCAGCTTGTCAACCAGATCCTGCAGTCTGTTGATGTTCTTCTTATCCTCTTCAGTCTGCACATAATGAACATACATTAGACTAAAACAAAATCAGATTAATGTGACCTGAACTGAACTTTTTTTTGTACCTGGTAGGTGAGCTCCTTGACTCTCCTCTCATATTTGCGGACGCCTTTAACAGCATCAGCTCCACGCCTCTGCTCTGCCTCAACTTCAGCCTCAAGCTCACGGACCTTAATGTTTAGACATGTTTAGACACTGAATACTGTCCACATCGAGACTATAAACATCAGAATAAAGGAGGACATCAGAATAAAGACAATCTTACCCTGCTCTCCAGTTTCTGGAGTTGTTTCTTTCCTCCCTTCATGGCCAGATTCTCAGCCTCATCCAGACGGTGCTGCAGGTCCTTCACTGTGACCTCCAGATTCTTCTTCATCCTCTCAAGGTGAGCACTGGTGTCCTGCTCCTTCTTCAGCTCTTCTGCCATCATTGCAGCCTTTTGCATTAATAAAGATATATATTAGATCCACATTTTAAGCATTCAAGTGTTTTGTGAATCATTTGGCAGCTACTGTTGCTCACATCAGTGATGGCCTTCTTGGCCTTCTCCTCTGCATTTCTGGCTTCCTGTACAGTGTCTTCAACTTCACTCTGGATCTGAACAAGGTCAGCCTCAAGCTTCTTCTTGGTGTTCAGGAGACTTGTGTTCTGTAACATGGAAAGCAACAGTATGAACATTTTAAATGATGCTCTCAATTTCCTTAATTTCATTGTAAAATCAATGCGCCCTTACCTGAGAGTGCAGCAGCCCAACACGTTCACTGGCGTCCACCAGCTCTTGTTCAGCCACTTTGCGGCCTCTCTCTGTCTGCTCCAGAGCAGCTCTCAGCTCCTCAATCTCAGCTTGCATCAGAGTGTTTCTGCGCTCCACCATGGCCACCTGCTCCTTCATGTCTTCCTGTCCTCTCAGAGCATCATCAAGGTGCAGTTGGGCGTCCTGAGCGTAACAATAGAATTACAATAAGCTTTTGATGTGCTTCCTGTTGGCCTTTACTAAACATAGGTTAGTTCATATAAACAAAATAATGCACCCCAAAGCCAAAGAGAAGTCATATACCTTGAGTTGTCCCTGAACGTTCCTGAGCTGTTTCTGGGCCTCAGAAGCCTGACGATTGGCGTGGCTCAGCTGAATCTCCATCTCATTAAGGTCTCCCTCCATCTTCTTCTTGATTCTCAGGGCATCATTCCTGCTCCTGACCTCAGAGTCCAGAGTGCTCTGCATGGATTCAATGACTCTCTGGCTGTTCCTCTTGATCTGCTCCATCTCCTCATCCTTCTCTGCAAGCTTCCTGTCAATCTCACCCTTGACCTGGTTAAGCTCAAGCTGGACACGGAGAATCTTGGACTCCTCATGCTCCAGGGTGCCCTAAGAAAATTAAAAACAATATTTAAATTTTAGAATGAAAATGTGCATTACTAAGACAATACAGTGCTTCTAGCAAGAGTTATATATTGAGCTCCAGATCAATACTCACTTCAGCCTCCTCCAGGGCGGTCTGAATCTCTGACTTCTCAGTCTCCACTGCCTTCTTGGCTTTTTCCAGCTCATGGATGCTCTTACCAGTCTCACCCAACTGCTCTGTCAGGTCTGAAATCTCCTCTACAAGTTAGAAAGAAAATATTATCAACATGAATATAGTTTGTTACACACAACAGAATTAACACTGTAAAACATTGAACTAATTAAAGGCATTCATACGCTGCAGATTCTTGTTCTCTCTCTTGAGGGTCTCCAGCTGATCCAGAGTCTCCTCATAGGAGTTCTTCATCTTGAACAGCTCAGTGCTGAGTGAACGAGCCTCTTTCTGGGCACCTTCTAGCTCTGCCTGACCTTCCTCATATTTCTGCTTCCATTCTGCCAGGACCTTTGATGAAGATATTTCAGGTCAGATTTCATTTGTAAAATGTTGAACAAAGCCCATTGCAGCCTATTTTAAAAGAGTAATTGTACTTTGTCAAAGTTCCTCTGCTTCTTGTCAAGGTTGGCAGCCAAAGCATTGGCTCTCTCCACATCAATCATGAGGTCCTCCACCTCACCCTGGAGTCTCTGTTTGGTCTTCTCCAGAGATGCACATTTGGAGTTCACAGCCTCAATTTGTTCCTCTGCCTCTTGCAGACGCTGAGCCAGTTTCTTCCTGTTATGAATTTGTAAACATCAATTTCAACATGAAAGACTGTTTCCATATGAAAACATATTAATAATTTCTTATGATGTTCATACTTAGACTCTTCAAGCTCCTCAGTGCGCTGGATGGCGTCAGTTTCATATTTTGTTCTCCACTGAGCAACTTCACTGTTGGCCTTTGACATTCCCCGCTGCAGCTCAGCCTTTGCCTCCTGCTCTTCCTCAAACTGCTCACGGAGCAGGTCGCAGTCATGACGGGCTGATTGCACAGCATGGGCCAGTGCGTTCTTAGCCTAGGAGACAATGTCACATAATATTAGCTTTGCTTTATAGTAAATGGAAATTATGAGTTTTTATTATGAGTTTTGATTATGCTGTATTACCTTAACCTCCTCTTCAATTTGCCTCTTAAGCTCCTCAATTTGCTGAGTGAAAGCTTGTTTGCCTCTGGTGAGCTGAGAAACCAGAGCCTCCTTCTCCTCCAGCTGACGGCCAAACTCACCTTTTGAGATTTACATTTACAAAGATATTTGTAAGACATAATGATGGTGGATTAAATGATCTATACCTACATTAATGGAGTAAAGTGTTTTTTATACTATAGTGGTAGTTCTTTACAGTGGAAAAACTATTTGGAGAGTGTACTTGTTTTATTTAAACAAGTTTGCCAATGTAAATTTGTATTTAAATTTGTGTTTGTGAGGCATTTGATTGTGAAGGTAAATATTTTGAATATATTTTTGAGATATTGTTCCCATTGTTACCATTTTCAGTTTGAAGTCTTGCTCTTTGAGCACTGAGGTCATTTATCTGGCGAAGGTTCTCGTCATTCTTGGACTTAATTTCACTAAGTTGGTCCTCAAGGGTCCGGCACATCTTCTCAAGATTACCCTGCAAATACAGAAGTCATTAGATTTTTTGTTTTAATATTCTTGTTTTATATTCTTCAGACATAAAATCCCCAACCTTTGCTTTGGCAACAGCCTCCATGTTGCTGGAGAGATCGTCAATCTCCATCTTGTATTCACTCTTCTCTTTCTCGAGCTTCTGCTTGACACGCTGGAGGTTGTCGATTTGCTCTCCCAGCTCGGCCACACTGTCTGCCTGCTTCTTACGGAGGGCAGCAGCAGTAGCTTCATGCTGGAGGGTGGACTCCTCAAGATCACGACGCAGCTTCTGGAATTCAGCTTCACGCTTCTTGTTCATCTCGATCTGAGCAGCAGTGGCTCCTCCAGCCTCCTCAAGCCTCTCACTGATCTCCTCAAGTTCCCTGGAGAGATCAGCTCTCTGCTTCTCAACCTTGGCACGAGCAGCACGCTCAGCCTCAATCTCTTCCTCCAGTTCCTCAATGCGAGCCTACAATGGCAAGAAATTAATGAAACCTCATTAGTCTCTATTTTACATTTGCAACAGCGTTTAAAAAACAAAGAAAAACTCAAGAGATACCTGAAGCTCCTTGATCTTCTTCTGGAGTTGAGCACCCAGAGATTGTTCATCTTCAATCTTGCTGAGCAGCTGGCTTGTTTCAAAGTCTTTCCTATGTGTAAAAGGAAAAAACAATGAATTATCTGAAATGAATGATAACCATTATGTTTGTAAGGATTAACAACAAAAAAAATCATACTTCTTCAGCTTCTCCTCAGATTGCTGCTTGTCATTCTCCAGGTCCATGATGGACTCCTGGGCTAATTTCAGGTCTCCTTCAAGCTTTCTCTTGGCTCTCTCAAGGTCCATGCGGAGCTTCTTCTCTTGTTCAAGGGAACCTTCCAGCTGAACAATTTTAAGTTGGTATTGTGTTAATTAAGTGTATTACTTCTTACTTCTACTCATGGTATGAAAAATACAAAATAATTCAAAGTATAACCTAATTATCACAACTCACATCATCAACTTGCTGCTCAAGTTTTGTCTTGGATTTGGTCAGGGTGTTGACTTTGTCCTCCTCTGCCTGGAGATCATCCAGGGTCTGCTGATGTGCCTCTTGGAGAGCTTTCTTCTCCTTTGTAAGTTTGCCAATGCTCTCATCCTGAGCTGCCATTTCCTCAGTCAAGTTCTTGACCTGTGTGATTTATTGATCCAAATGAGCTTGTTTTTTACAATTCATATTCTCTATCATAATATAAGTCGGAAATTAAATCTAGTCTTAAACCAACTCAGTCTCCAACCTTATTCTCAGTGGCATGTTTCTCCTTTTCCACTTTAGCCAAGGTGAGCTCCAGGTCATCAATGTCTTTCTTCAGCTCAGAGCACTCATCCTCCAGTTTCCTCTTCTTGGCTGTCAGTTCAGCATTGATTTCTTCCTCATCCTCCAGTCTCTCAGTTGTCTCCTTGAGTTTAGCTTCAAGCTGGATTTTGCTCTTGATCAGACCTTCACATCTCTCCTCAGCATCTGAGAGATTCTCAGCTTCCTGTTAGGAAAATAAATCGCTATATCACTGGAAACCACATTGCTAAATTGAATGGAGCCAAAATTTAGTTAATTTAACTAAGCAAACTCACAGAAGCCACTTGCAGCTGCAGATCATTTTTCTCTTGCAGCAGTGCCACCATCTTCTCCTCAAGCTCCTTCTTTTTGGCTTCAGCCTTGGCAAGATCTTCTTTGCATTTTGCAAAGTCCTCTTTCATGGTTGCCAGCTCCTTCTCAGTCTCAGCACTCTTCAGCAGAGGCTTAATCTTGTAGTAAACCTTCATCCATGGCCAGTGTTTGACATTCATGAATGAGCGGATGTTGTATTGGACAGTGTAAATTGCATCCCTGATGAAATCATGTAGATAATTACAAGTTACTAGTAAATGCAATTGTTTGTCTATTATACTTGTCAACACAATACTGAGACTGTAAGCAAAATAAATCTGTAGAAAAACAGATACAGTGCTTGTATTTTTCTGCCATTATGTGTATAGTTTACAGACATTTTCTTTAAACCTAAATCACAACACAATGCAATGTGTAATTCAAAATATGGGTAACATTGCATTGTGCCATATTTTTACTGACTTCTCTATTGACACAAGAGAGTTTTGTTCCTTTCATGACATTCCTCACCTCCTCTCCATCATCTTCACAAACTCTCTCCTCATCAGGTAACCACGGCAGACAGCCTGAGTCATTGTGACCAGAGCAGCCAGTTTCTCATCACGCATCTCCTCAAGAGTACCCAGAAGACCAGCTTTGAAGAACACCTTAATTCACAATAAATCAAAAGTTATGACTTAAACAGAATAAGTGTATATAATAAATTATAATTACTGAATGTTTTAAATGCTGTAAAGCAAAATACGAACCTTTGTGTGTCCAAATCTGTACTGGTCGTGATCGATATCGATGGATCCCAGGAGTTTCTCACAGGCCTTCTTGTTGTCAATAAACTGTCCCTCTGGGATTACACTGGCATTCAGCACCTTGTATCTGTGATAAATTGATTGAAATGCTTCAAATCCTCTAATTAAGAGCCTCATACAGTAAACATTTGTTTGTTTATTTTCCCATTTACCTCTGCTTGAAGTCACCATAGAGGATTCTGCTGGGGAAGCCCTTTCTGCAGATTCTGATGCCCTCCAGCACACCATTACACCTCAGCTGGTGGATAACCAGGAAGTTCTCCATCAGACCTGTAGGAAACAGTTTACCTCATGATCTTTGTAGATTAACACTAAATATTAATGTCAGAATATCTGTAAACCGTATATAACCTTACCTGGAGTCTTGGACTCATTAGGAATCAGACAACGCACAAAGTGAGGGTGAGTGCTCCTCAAGTTGGTCATGAGCTTGCCCAAGTTCTCCTGTTTAATCATGAAAAGTTACAGCTTTCTTAGTCACATTCTCTCAATTGTTGATGTATTATTTGTTTGATCTAGAGTCAAACAAGCTCATGTATAGTCTCTGCTTTCAGACGGATAATTTTTCCATCTGATGGGTCATATTTGGTCTCAAAAAAGACATACCCTGAACTGAGAAGACACAGTCTGCATGGAACCACCCTTCTTCTTGCCTCCCTTCTTGCCACCACCAGTCTCTATTCAGATAATGATACACATGAACCCATATAAATGTAAAAACAAGAAAGAAAATTCAAAACTGAATCAAAAATTGGTTAAATTAATGTCCATAATTATAACACTTTTTTTTCCTCATTACCTTCAACAACAGGTGGGTAGAGAGTAGCCAGCAGTTTGACTGAAGACTTCTGGTAAAGCTGCACAACAGACTCATTCAGTGGATCCTTGTTCTTGTCCAACCAACCAACAATGTTGTAGTCCACAGTTCCAGCGTAGTGGACCAGAGAGAAGTGGGCTTCAGCCTTGCCTTTGGCAGGCTTTGGTTTCTGGAAAGCATTGCACTTGCCAAGATGCTGATCATACAGCTTGTTCTTGAAGGAAGTGTCTGTAGCCTTGGGGAACATGCACTCCTCTTCAAGGATGGAGAAGATACCCATGGGCTGTTTATGAAAGAAAGTTGTTTGTTACTACAAATATAACATTTTGAGAATTTTTTTGAAATGAATAAGTCTAGAAACTGGTAAAAAAAAACCTTCTCAATGAGCTCAATGCAAGCAGCCAAGTCCATGCCGAAGTCAATGAACTCCCAAACAATGCCCTCCTTCTTGTACTCCTCTTGTTCCAGCACAAACATGTGATGGTTGAAAAACTGTTGCAGTTTCTCATTAGTGAAGTTGATGCACAGCTGCTCCATGCTGTTGTACTGCAGGAAGAAAAAAAACATTTACTCACTACTGAATGTGACACAATTCATCATAAAAAGAGATCAACATAAAATATTCTTACATCGAAGATCTCAAAGCCAGCAATATCCAGCACACCAATGAAGAAATTTCTTTGTTGTTTTGTGTCCAACATCTGGTTGATACGAATGACCATCCACAAGAACATCCTCTCATAGATAGATTTGGCCAAAGCGCTAACAGAGTTGTACACCTGTAAGTAGAATAGAGTGAATTTTTAATAATTAACTTTCTTATTTTGCTAGAATTAGAATTAGAATTAGAATCAGGCTGAACACAAGGAAATGCTGGAAATATGTTACTACATACCTGTGGCACAGTCTGACCTTTGGTCACAAACTCATTTCCGACCTTGACTCTGGGGTAGCACAAAGCCTTCAGCATATCAGCAGAGTTCAAACCCAGAAGGTAGGCGATTTTGTCGGCTTCTGCAATTTAAAAGGACAAAAAATTCATATTTTTCTTGCCCTGAAACTAAAACCTTTTTCTTTATGAAAACCGAAACACAGATCTCTCAAATAAAAGCACTTGTATTATTTAGTCTCACCCTCTGTGCCATCAGGCTCAGCCTGCTCCTCACGCTGCTTCTGCTTGAATTTCATGTTACCATGATGAAGCACAGCTCCAGTGAACTTGTAGATGCTCATCTTCTCCTCATTACTGAAGCCCAGAATGTCAATAGCAGTCTGGAAATTACAGAGAAGCATGAGATCTAGGATCTGCCATATGTTTACAGAATATGTCAATAATCAAACATCATTGACTCACATCAGTAGCCATCAGCTCCTCTTTATCATCAATGCTTGGCACTGTGATCTGACCCTGACTGCACATGGGGAAGTCATAGGGGTTGGTGGTGATGAGCGTCATTTCTGTACAATACAAAGAGCATTAATGAGAATTAAGAGTATTATACAATATTATACAGCACTGAAACACTGAATGAAATATGTGCATCTACCAATCAGCTCAGGCTTGTGGTTGGTCATCATTTGGTAGAAGATGTGGTAGCCTCTCTCATCTGGAAGCTGGAATGTCACTCTAGACTTCTCCAGCAGATCTGTTGAGAAAATGTACTTGAGTCACAATCATCTGAAGAGTGACAGACAAAGTCACTGTAACTGTAACGTAAAAGTAAATCATGTCACCTACATGTCTCAATGTCAGCACTAGCCAGTTTTCCAGATGTGCCAAAGTGAATTCTGATGAATTTACCCTGTTTTAAACAAGTCCCTTTTGGTTAAAAACAAAAACAGCTAAACAACTAAAAAAACTGCATTGTATATAAAAATTGGTGAACTTACAAAACGAGAGGAGTTGTCATTTCTCACAGTCTTGGCATTACCATAAGCCTCAAGCAGAGGATTGGCAGCAATAATCTGGTCCTCAAGAGAGCCCTGTGTTGTTTAAAGGGGTTTCATTAATTTTCTGTTTCATGTCTAAACACTGTTTGCAGGCATTTCATGAATTGACATATCATATATTGAGTGAGATGATTGTAATAAACTATCTTTCAGAATAATGTTTTATATCTCATACCTGCATTTTGCCGGGAGTCTGCTCTTTCTTCTTATCACCTTGAACTGCAACTGTGGCAAAGTACTGGATGACACGTTTGGTGTTCACAGTCTTTCCAGCACCAGATTCTCCACTGGTTTATGAAAGATTGAAAGAGAGATGATAAAGATGATAAAGCATGCAGACGCTCCACAAGAGGAAAATATAACCATTCTCAGCATTTCTAACAGTAGGCTAGATACATACGTGATCAGGACAGACTGGTTCTCTCTGTCTGTAAATTCAAAGACAATAATTTTTCAGCAATTGTTTTTTAAAAAACGATGAATGTGAATTTGAACTTTGAACTCAGATATATAATTCAGATCTCACAAATCAGATCTTACCAGTCAGCATGAACTGATAGGCGTTGTCAGAGACAGAGAAGATGTGGGGTGGGGCCTCCATACGCTTTTTGCCTCTGTAGGCAGCCACCACTTCTGGATCATACACTGGGAGCCACTTGTAGGGGTTTACAGTAGCGCAGAACAGCCCCGAGTAGGTCTGAAATGAGCAGAGACATGGTCAGATTTGCAACAGCACAGACAAAATGAACGTAAATGCTCTTTGCTTCAGAACTTACGTAGATCATCCATGCGGCATAACGCTCTTTGAGGTTATACAGTACAGAGGGTTCATTGAGATGGGTCATCATGGCCATGTCCTCAATCTTGTCAAACTTGGGAGGATTCATTGGGTGGACATCATCCTCCTTAGCAACTCTCTCCTGTAAAGTTGATTCAGTATACCAGAAAATCAATTATATATGTAATCAAGTAATGTACTCAGTATCTAGCTTAAATGTTGAAAATTTACCTCCTTAGTGTCATTCACAATAACAGTGACTTTGCCACCGTCTTTGCTCTTGATTGTTCCCTTGACGTACAGCTCTTTATCATCCACCACATAGCAGGCAGACTTGGCATCGAAGGGTTTGTTCTGAGCCTCGATTCTCTCCTTCTCAGGCTTACGGAGGTAAATGGCAGCCTTGCCATAAATGGCCATCTCCGCGTCCGTACTCATGGTGGCGGCTTACTGTAGTGAAGAAAGGATTTATTTATTTATTTTTATTTATTTTTTACTTTTTTTTTTACGTGTATTTATTTACAAGAAAATCTGGTAACACTTTACAATAAGATGTCATTTGTTAACATTAACTAATGTATTAACTAACATGAACGCACAATGAACAATACATTACAGTATTACCTTAGTTAACTAGTTCATTTTTTGTTCACAGTGCATTAACTAATGTTAACAAAGACTTGTGATTTTAATAATGCATTAGTAAATGCTGCAGAAGTACTGTTCATCCTTAGTTCGTTAACTAATGTAGTTTACTAATGTTAACTAATGAACCTTACTGTAAAGTGTTACCGAAAATTTCATATTTTGTTGTATTAAATATTGTTTACCTTTTTTTCCTTCCCACTAGTAAGGAGCAGCCCTGTAGTAGATTTAAAATTGATGTGAACTTTCTGTTCTCCATTTTTTAATTAGCAAAATAATCTTAACACATATTTGTGATAGCTTTTTTTTTATATCTCACATTAAGCAATACTGAAAAAACTTCAAATATCCAAAAATCCAGAATATCAGTCACCAGTTTCTCCATTTTCATCTAATCATCATCTATTGTAAGTGTATTTGTTAAAATGACAAACAATAATGCTTGAAGGAATGAGAGTTCTCACCACAATCACGAACACAGCTGCCTCCTGAACAGTCTTCAGGGCTTGTCCATACTGCCTTATATTGGATTTGTTCTGCCAGCCAAGCAGAAGTTAAATATGGCTAACTAATGTCTAATATGGAACAAATGGGAGTCAAAGGAATTGATCAGGTGAAACACTTGGCACTGACAATCACTCTGAAGATAGAAATGGCTAACTGTACTGCATTTTTTTCCAGCACATACTGTACTTGTGGTTCATTTTGTCTGTGGAGTTTAGATACTTAAGAGAAAAGTAAAGTTTCAATATGCATATATATGATACTTTTGTTTGATAAATCAATTTTGCTGATGTAACTGTAGTTTTGATCACATTCAACACTACTTCAAAAGATGCATGGAATGTCAACAGATGTATTATGATACACCAGTGACTCTGAAACCAAGACTCTGTGGCTTAGTCACATATGGATTAGTTCTTGTTTAATGTAACCGTTAAATGTCAAGGAGACATATGTACAACTGCTTGGATTTGTCATCACTATGCAGAAGCATCACTACTGGATGTTTTTCTTATTTCTGATTTTAAGGTAAGTATTTGTAATAAGAAAAGCTCTTAAGTAAAAGTGAATTTGTTGTTATACAAATGGGTGTGGAAATATATTGTCCTAATATTAATTTAACAGAAACAGACCTGGAGGTATTGATGGTGATTTCTTAAATTTGTGTGTGTGGATCTATGTGTGTTCAAATGACAGAAATATAATTTTTCACAATTGTGACCCTGGACCACAAAACCAGTCATAAGTAGCAGGGGTATATTTGCAGCAATAGCCAACAATACATGCCAAAAATCATTAGGATATTAAGTAAAGATCCATGATCCATGAAGATATTTTGTACATTTCCTACCGTAAATATCAAAACTTAATTTTTGATTAGTAATATGCATTGCTAAGAACTTCATTTGGACAACTTTAAAGGCGATTTTCTCAATATTTCGATTTTTTTGCACCCTCATATTTCAGACATTCAAATAGTTGCATCTCGGCCAAATATTGTCCTATTATTTATTCAATTTATTTATTCAGCTTTAGATGATTTATAAATCTAATAATATATGAGATTATAATTCATGAGATTAAAATCTAATCTCATAAAAACTGATCCTTATGACTGGTTTTGTGGTCCAGGGTCAAAATTGAGCATATATAGTGGCCACAAAAAAGCATTCTGAATTAAGGGACATGTAAGTCATTTTGTGTATAAATTTCATTGCATTAGAAACAATATCAAATCAAGCGGCATCTGTATAAAATGATGCTAGCTAGACCATTTCTCTAAAATAACTTCACTTTTCTAAACTTTTCTTGTTTATGATGATTTTTAAGTAGTTTCAAGGTTACCACAGGTGTAGTTCATCACATTAATTATGTTTTTTGTTTGTTTTTTGTTTTTTTTTAACAGCGTATCTGTTGTTTAATGATTTTAAGCCATTTCCACAACTGTTTTATGAAATGGTTTGCTTAAAATATGTGTGCAATATATGTTTTTTTTTTTATTTTATTTTATTTGCTTATAAATTTTATTTATTTACTTATTTTGTTGTATTATATAATGGAAAAAAAAACATCAAGTTTGGCTTAAGTGTTGAGGATCATGCTGTCTCATGTGATATATTAGATAAAAATATTGCAATATCACCTCATCATACATCCCCCTGAAACATATGTGTGACTTTTTTATGGCCCTAATTCAATCAGAAACTGACATGACATGAACACTAGCATAACATTTGCCTGATTTTTTATAGCAGGGCAAATGAGTGTAGCACTGAGCCCTGCACATTCTCAGCATGCATAGCTTTTAGTAGGTTAGAGCTGTAGGAAGCGAGTAAAAGAGACACAAGCTAAGTTAGGCGACCAAATTAAAAGGCAACCAAAATGAAACTTTACTTTGCACATGCTTCAAAAAAAAAGATATATATATATTTATTATTATGAAATATGTATTATTTACTTCCTGTGGAGATGATCATGGAAAATCCCCACATGTTGTATAATAGTATTAAAACTGGCAAAAACAATCTTTGGCAAAAACAGCATTTATTCAAAATCATTTATAGCCCAGAAAATAATATCCTCCAGTCATTGCCATTGATAAGCATGACTGCTTTCATATTTTTTTAATCGTCCGCACATACTAAGTGAAACTTCACAAAAGCACACCAACTAGAAAACTCTATATGTAAATGACAGCTATGTTCACATATTTATGTTGTGCATGTAACACTGAATTGTGAACATGTTGACAAACTAAACTTTTATTGTGCCATAAATCTTCATTCACTTGCTCATACCACAGACAGTGGAAAGTGGCCCCTGCTGAGCTCCCTGGCATTCTCACTATTTCAACACCTTCTTTCCTCCTGAATAGCTTAAGACTTGTCATGTAATTGGAGACTCCCTGGGCTGTATTTTTGGCATGTCCACCATATGTGCACTCAGTAAGTTAAATGATAGTGCCAAGTGGTGATTCTATATTCCCCGGTGTTATATGGTGTATATTTACACGCCCAGTTCTAGCACTTAATTTAATCTGGCATGTACTAACAGCAATCCTCAGAAGAATTTGAATAGGCTCAGCCTCTGTAAAATACAACTGATGATCCATTAAGTCATAAGTAAGTAACTGAGCCAGCAAATAAAAAAATCCTTACTGTCAGGTTTTTAATAGCTGCTTATACACTACTTGACTGTAACATACTGTCATTTGATTGTGTAAAATCATTACGAGCACATACTGATCCCTTGACAACTTGTAGGAATGACAGAGATGAGGCCGATTTTGTGATCAACAAATTCAAACCACCTAGATATGAGCATATTAAACTAAAGTAAAGAATTCAGATATCAGGAAACCCAACAAAACATGATCTGCTAAAAGTTAGATGGCCACTTATAACTCAATTGCTGGAATATCAGTCACCAACACAAATCTTGGCAACTTTTTGAAGCATTTTGGCATTTTATGGGTGCTAAAAAAAAATTGAGTAAAAAGGATACCTCCTTAAAAATATTGAGCGTTTGTCAACACATTTCTGTTTTTTACCGTGCAAAGTGTAAATGAGACGTGTCATTTGATGACTGCTCCTGAGTAATGTGATGAAAGCTGTGGAACACATACAAAAATAGTCAAGGTAAAACTGTGGAGGTAAGGAGAAACCTGCCTCCATACTTCTGATCACCCCAAGAAGGAAACTAAAGAAGGAAGGCTTTGGGTTTCATAACTGACTGTGTCATGACCTGCCACGTAAGCAGTGTGGTAGTGTGAAGTTAAAAGCACAGAGAATCTGGTGTCAGTTCGACAGTTTTAAATACCAGCACCATCTAGAGGATGTGACCTGAAGTTCTACTCGCCTGCATGATCAGATTTAGTTATTTGCTTACCTATTTATTGATTTTCCCAGGCAATTTCAGTAGCCTCTTATTAAACATATGTACATTACTGTATTGTTAATAATTTGGTTTAACATTTTTTGACTGATTTTTAAGCCATTCTCAACACATATATTTTAAAATAACTCGGCATCAAAAGGACTGTCCTGGCATTATATGACAAAAGCCCTAATATGAAGCCCTTTCCATTCTATATATATATTTTAATTCTAGCCTGAGAAAGAGTGAATTGGAAAATCAAATCTCTATTTAGTCAGTCAGTACTTACAGCTAACATAAGAGTGATCATCTTTTTCAGCACAAATAATGTATTGAATAACGGCAACTTTCCCGCGAGTGGGCGCGGTTTACTTCTTATATTAAAGAATACTGCTTATATTTTGATACTTTATTTTATTTACTTTGCGTTTTTTATCATTCAAATTTGGCTGATACATTTTTCTGTGGCGTGACAGTCAGAACACACTTTTTTAATTAAATATTTAATATTGCTTTACACAGACTTTAAACCAACGTAACAGCAGCTTATCTATTTAGCATATTACTGTATAGTAATATTTGGTAATAGTTCATAATAAAATAAATTCTCATGCAAAGCCAGTATTTACAAATGCGTCTAATGTTAGCTATGAAAAACAAAAGGTTAACATTCATTACGTTCAACACACACATACATACACATAAAATCAGATGAGGCTATGCCTAACCCATAACTAGAACTATGTTACTTGTAACTTTTTAAGCACAGCTCATCTGATTTTGCAGGTAACTGTTTGTCCATCATGTGAATAGGGATGACAGTCTCTCCAGGGAGACTGATATTGGAGCCAGGTAATGGGGCCTCAATTGAGAGAATACCATCTGGAGACAGCATGGAGCTGATCCGTTTTAGGTCTAAGTCAGCTGGAAGCCTAATGAATTACACAAGAAAAATGAAACCAGCCATGAGTAATAATGGAGTAACACCGTGCATTATGTACAGCTGCAATACAAGACTCAAATGTAACCTTTTTTGAAAAAAAACATGAGAAGTTAGTATGAGAACACATTAAAAATAAACTAAAGGTCCCTTACTTGTATTTTCTTGTAAAGCTTTGTGAGATCAACCTGTGATTTTCTTGCCGTTCCTCATGATTACCTGTGAAAGAAGCAGATATTGAAGTCTCTAGGAAATGTGATCTGCAGTATGTGATGTCATTGCATAGGCTGGTAATATTTCTATAAATAGACATTATAAATCCTCCAGGCAGAATAAAGCTAGACATATGAAGGCCATCATACCTGTTATCTCCAAATATCCATCCTTGGTTTTGATGTTTATCTCCTCTGAAGAAAACGGACTGACGTCTAAACAAACTTTCCAGTTTTGCTGTCCTTTCGTTTGTTCAGACACAGATTCAGAAACACGTCCTTCTGATCCAGTACATGATTTAGGTGGAATTTCCGTGCACAAAGAGCTGAAGAGAGATAAACGCATAGATCCTGGCCATGTTGACGTCCCCAATCTTTTCCTTGCTGATTCTATCCAGCTTACCTCACCTGGTTCAAGAAAACAGGGGAGGTCGGTGTTTTGGTTGAAAAGGTTTTGTGTCTTCTCCTGAAGAGGGTCCCAGCAACCATTTCTTTGAAACAAAGGACGAGGCATCTCAAGAAAATTTAAAAACTGGAAAAACAGTTTGCTTTGGAGCTTTCAATACCTGATGCTGATGCAGCAGAAGTAAATCTGTGAAATGCTACAGAAAGTTGCCACTCAGTTCTTTTATACTGTTCTTGTCTATTAAACCTTTATCCCAAACTATCAGGTTATCCAGTCCCAAACGTCAACAAAGAGGCTTGGCAAATCTTTCACCTCTGTGTTACAATCTGACATACACAGAATGATGCCATCCTGTCTGAATTAATAGAGCTGGAGGGGTAACGGTACATTCTTGGCGCATGACAATGGGCACACTGGCAATAGTGTCAGTGCATTAATGGCCTCTGTAGTCTGGTCACATCTTGATGCTCTTTCTTTCACCATAGTTACCAACTTTGTTGTACAACAGTATGTACTTTCAGCCTTCATCTCAGCTCTAGAGACTTCCTCAGTCTTGTAAACAACATTTAGAGCCAGATGCATGGCATAAAACTAATAATTTTTACTACCTGATGTTAAAGTGAGAGCAAGTGACAAAAAAAAGACCACAAAGCCAGCTATTTATTCACTTTCTTTAATGACAAATCATTAGGATTAAGCATTTTTACTTCATCATAAATGCTCAGAATACTTGCATACAGAAAAATCTTGTACACAAACATGATCATTATCTTTTATTCCCTCCTTTTCTCCATTACAGAGAAGATCCCTACTTCAACTGTGCACCTTATTTCATGAGTGACTTGGGATTGAAATGGGTTAATTTGAATGGGCTGGAGAAGAAGGGCTGATCTGTGATCAGCTAGAAAGGCACAGAGAGGCTACAGCAGATATATAGTGGGAATGAGAACAATGAAGCACAGAATACAAGAAAAGGTTTCATGAGCACATTTCTTTTCCATGTCGTAGAATGCTGCTCGCAACTCTACAGTGCTTGTGTGGTCCTCTGGCTCAGTTGCACTGGATCAGTGGGAGTGTACTGAAATAAGTATATGAACAGGTAATGTATTTATTATAGCACATACTGCAAATCGAATTTCTTAAAAATGTATACAATATATAAATAACCAAAATTTTAAAGAAATATTTAAAAGGATAGTCTACCCAACAATGAAAATTCTGTCATTAATTACTCACCCTTGTCGATCCAAACCCATAAGACATTCGTTCATTTTCGGAACACAAATTAAGATATTTTTTATGAAATCCGAGAGTATTTTGACCCTGCATATACAGAAACGCAACTTACACGTTTAAGGCCCAGAAAGGTTGTAAGGACATCGTTAAAACAGTCCATGTGACATCAGCGGTGCAATCATACTTTTATGAAGCTACGACAATACTTTGTTTGCAAAGAAAACAAAAATATTGACTTTCTTCAACAATTTCTCTCTTCTGTGTCAGTAGATGTGCGTGGACTCACATGGACTATTTTAACAATGTCCTTACTACCTTTCTGGGCCTTGAACGTGGTAGTACTGTTCCTGTCCATGCAGGGTCAGAAAGCTCTTGGATTTCATCCAAAATATCTTAATGAGTGTTCTGAACGACATGAGGGTGAGTAATTAATGACAGAATTTCATTTTTGGGTGAACTATGCTTTTAAGTGAGTGTCTTTATATAGTTTCTCACCAACAGTGCTGAAGTTTTTCAGGCAAAAGGATTTCCTCCAAACGGGTCTCCAAAAGGATCTGCAAGAGCAGCAGTCTGAGTGGCTGGAGTGCTCTGTGATAAAAAACAGGCAACAAAATTCATTCAGAAAAATTCAAAAACAAACTTGCAATCCCAAAACACAGTATAAACAATCTTTTTAACACTATAAGCTTTTAGAATTCAAAACTATGTAAATGCATATACTGTATTCATGGGTGGTGCTCCAAAAGGGTTCGTTCCAAAAGTGTCATCAAAAAGGCTTGAGCTTGCTGTGGGAGTTGGGTTTGAGGGTGCAGTGACTGGATTAGGAGTGAAGGCAGCATCCAAAAGCCCTGCGGCTGGGGCCAGGGCCGGGGTCAGACCTGCTCCCTGAGGTACTGCAACAGTAGGAGGGGACTGCTGAGGAGCAAGTTTGGATGTCCCTGGACAAGACGAGGAACTGTAATTATCAAACAATAAAAATTGCTATGCTCCGTCTTAAATGATAAGTTACAGCTGTTAATTAAATGTATACCATTTGAGTTAACTGAGATTTGGTTTATGTCAAAGTCATCGTAATCTGCCACCTCCTGAGCCAGGCCAACCTTGCTAGAAAAGTACTGGTCAAATGAGCCATTGGTACTCGAGCCAGTTCCTTGTTCTGCTTTCTGGGGCTTAACCATCTGGAAATTTTTGAACATATCTTTTCCAGTCTTCTTCTCCTTCTCCCCAAGGGGGTCCAAAGATGTAAAAGCGCTTTTGACCACCGGGGGATCTTCTTTCACTGGAGGACGGGGTGGAGGTCGAGGAGGAACCACTGCACTCTGCTGCATACCCATTGTTACATTAGGAGGCATCATGGGAGCAAACTGGTTTGGTTGAAAAGGGCTGCCCACAGGACCTGCGTTGGGCCAGGCTCCAACAGGTGCTGGTGTTCCTGGTTGACCCCAGGCTTGAGTGACAGCTGGTGGACCAAAACGAGGAGCTCCTTGCTGCCCCCATGCAGGTGCAGGCAGACCTCCAAAGGCAGATGGTTGAGGAAAAGGGTGTGGTTGTCCTGGAACTGGTACTTGAGGAACACCACCCTGAGGAGGAAACATTGTGGGAGTCTGACTCCATGGAACTGTCCCAGGAGTCTGAGTGACAGAAGTAGGGCCCAGAGACAATGAACCTACAGAACACAATAATCACATTAATTACAAACAATGTCAAAAAATAAAGTCATGTTCACCAGGTTTAAAGTGACATTCAAAAATGTTCCATTGAAACTGAGTTGTCAAACAACCTAGGAGAGGAAATTCCGGGGGGAAAAAGGTTATCCTACAATTGTACATGTGCATTGTTTTATTTAAATTTACTGAATTACACAATCTAAAATACTGAAATTATACATAATCTGAAAGCTGAATAAGCAAGCTTTTTTCTTTTGGTGTATAGTTTGTTAGAATTGGACAATATTTTTAAAATCTGCAATTTGAGAGTGCAAAAAAAAAAAAAAAAATCACCTTTAAAGTTGTCCGAATGTGTCATTACATGAATGATCCACAAGTGTGTGTTTTTTTTTTTTTTTTTTTTTTTAGCGATAGTTGTTCATGAGTCCCTTGTTTGTCCTGAACAGTTAAACTGCCTGCTGTTCTTCAGAAAAATCCTTCAGATCCCACAATTTTTTTTTTTGTTTTTTAGCATTTTTGTGTATTAGAACTCTTTCCAACAATGACTATGATTTTGAGATTGATCTTTTCACACTGAGTACAACTGAGGGACTCATACGCAACTATTACAGAAGGTTCAAACGCTCACTGATGCTTCAGAAGAAAACACGACGCAATAAGAGCCGGGGGTGAAAACTTTTTGAATGTGAAGATCAGGGTAAATTTAACTTATTTCGCCTTCTGGAAAACATGCAAGTCTTCTGTAGCTTCTGAAGGGCAGTACTAAATGGAAAAAATATATAATATTTAGCCAAAATAAGAAAAATGTACACATCTTCACTCAGTTCAAAGGTTTACACCCCTGGCTCTTATTCCATCTTGATAGTGAGTAATTAATCAGTTTCAAGTGTATCAAAAGCATGCATTATACCAAGAGCATTGATGGTGGAAGATGGTGTAGTGCTGAATAGATCGGCTGGAATGGATGCGCTCTGATTTGAGGGCTGAGACTCGTTCTGGGCTGGTGGAGCAAAAAGTTCAGCTCCAAACAGGTCATTTCCGGGTGACTGTGAGGGTAAAATTTGTTTAAAACCATTTTAGTATCATTTTGCTCTTCAACTAAATTACAGTGCCAAATGAGATACAGCATACATTTCAAAAAGAAAGATACATGGTGTATAAACAATTTAACAATGCCATCACTGAGAAAAAGCCCAGTTTTGTCACCCACGTGAATGTATGTTACGTTTGATATACATGTAGATACTTTGTTGAACTAATACTTACCCTGCACATTTAAACAGAGGCACAAGAAAACAAACAAAATATAATGGCAATCTGACGTCTGATTTTTAATTAACTGTATTTCTGAGTAGAGCTCATGAAATGTCAGTTGCCATGCAAAGTGAGGCATGCAGTTATTAACACTATTGCGTTCAGTAATGGCTATGACATTGTTGTTTGTAACCATATTAATGTTTAAACAATTCGGAAAGGAACCTTTAGTATGGATGCATATTGCTGTTAAATAGTGAATAAAGACCACAGTCATAAAAATTGGTAGCTTCCTTAATGATCAAAAAGTATGTTATCAATTTTATTGAAGACACTGACAGTAAAACAACAACAATGCCATGTCTCTCAACACAAGATAATAATGTGGCAGCATCCATCCATTTTTTCCAGTGTGCCAAAAAAAAAAAAAAAAAAAAAAAACCTCTTTTAAACACCGAACACCCCCCATAAACCATAAATCCAACTCTCAGTGTTCTATAAGACAAACTACATGGACTGTTTCTAATAATAATAATAATAATAACAATAATGATAATAATTAAACCATCCATGCATGCTTTCTCAAGCCTCACTACATATAGGAGAGTGTGAATTTGAGAGAGTGTGTATTCTGTATTTTAAATAATTTTTTATGACAAACAGCACAGTCCTTATAGTCTCTCTCAGCATTTGGATGTGCAGTAATACAGACTGAGAACTCAGAAATTCTCTTGTCAAATGTTCACCTTCTCTCTCCTCCGCATGCATCCAGACTTTGAGCTTTGAGGTGGGGGGCAAAGGACCATCAAGCCTCCATTTTGAACAGAAGCAGGCGGGAAGGTTTGAAACAACTCCACTGATTTACTCGATCCATTACATAAGAGAGGAGTTTGGAAGACAGGAGGACCTGATTTGTATAACCCATTTAAGATTGGTGGGTTGGTCACTGACGTTCTCAAAAAAGGATTCTGGCTAAAGGGGGAATCACTGCCATTATTCAGATGGCTTAAAGGAAGCTGGTTTACTTTGCTTTCATGTGACAACTGGGCATTGGACAGTCCATTAAACTGCTGACTGTTTGAAGAGGAGTCTTTACTCAGGCTTTGCGGCAAATCTGGTCCATTCAAAAGGAAACTAGAAAGATCTGACTCTTTATTGGAAGAAAACATGGAATCTGATTGATCAGTGTAGGGAGAAAAGGGATCATCACTAAAGGGATCAGAACTATAGGTTGGAAAAATATCTGATATGGATGAAGGAGGTTTGTCATCTGGTGTATTTGAGAGAGGGGATGGGAATGAAATGAAAGGATTTCCTTGATTGCCATCAATCACAAGAGCAAAGTCAAGAAGCAAAACACTGTCAGGCTGGTTTTAGGAAAAAAAAAAAAAAAAAAAAAAAAAAAAAGAGATAAGAAGTAGATTCTGTGAAAATAGTAAGACAGTTAGAAAATCATCTCTGTGATTTTAACATCATATAGCATAAATAACCTGAAAATTTCCTTAGGAAGGGTCTCAAACAGCAGCAATAGGTTGTAATGAAAGCGTTCTCTTCCCTTTTTTTGGGTTTGGGTGCCATCTACTGGCCAATGCGACTTTCTCAAAGTATTATTAGTAATAAAGGAGTATTTGCTTTGATCTTCAAAAGCAGCCAATGCAAATGCTTGAGACCCTTAAAAGAGAAATGAGGGCTGATGGATGCCTTTGATAAATTGGTAAGTGTTAATGGAAGATACGAGCAAAGCATTTAGTATATTAAGAAAGAAAAAAAAACTGTACAATCTCCAGGGAAGAAACAGGAAATCTAGCCACGTGTGTCAAGGCAAACTCTTAGCTCAATCTAAATCCGGGGATACTTTTAAAAGAAATATTTGATAAATCGTTTAAACCCCATCAACAGCAGATCCACTGCGAAATTGTATAATTTAGGGTCATTACCGTCGGAGAGTGAATGTCAGGTGGAGTAGACATGTCACCAAACAGGTCCATCTGCTCTACAGTCTGAGGATAACACACAAACATCCTCCAGGTTATTTTCTGAGGATTTGAGTTCAATAATCTAATTTTGTATGAAGTTGCCAGCACTTACTTTTACAGTTTTTCCTGTACCATCCAAGGTAAGTAAAGCATCCCCACCATTCTGATGACAGAACATCAAGACAAATGAATGAAGGATTACATCAAAGTAACCGACTGAAATATTGCCCAAAATGTTTATACCCACCTCAATCACAGTGCCATTTCCTTCACCCTGCAAAGTAGTAAAGGTTTTAGTCAATAAAATGCATCTAACATAATAAGAAATACTGTTTGGTTAAATATGTTTATGAAAACGACATGTTTTTCTGCATAATTGATTTGAGAGGTTTTAAGCTGCTTAAGCAAAACTAAACAACTTGAATACTCAAAACAGCTTAGATTAACAGAAAAATATCTAGACAAGCCGATAATCTTCTTGCATGAATAATATAGTACCAAATTTATTATTTAATTTCAGACAAAACTGATTTAAAACACCATAATTCTAAATAAAGGAATTTATTTTGTTATTATTCTTTTGTTATTTTAATGATGTCCTAACTACCTTTCTGGGCCTTGAACTTGGCAGTTGCTTCAGAAATAATATCTTAATTTGTGTTCTGAAAATGAACGAATGTCTTACGGGTTCGGAACGACATTAGGGCGAGTAATTAATGACAGAATTTTCATTTTTAGGTGAACTATCCCTTTAAGTAATAAAAATATATACATCACCTTTTGTTCAGCCTCCTGTTCTTTCTTCTTCATATTGAATATCAGCTGAAACAGATCCTTCAAATCAATGACCAGAGGCTCAGCCTATAGAAGAGAGGGGTAAACATATGCTCTTCTTATACTTTGGATTACATATTCCATTCACATTTTCAAGTGTAATAATTTTTTGAGTATGTAATTTTTGCTAGTGGCATCCAATAGAATGGCAAAATAATGACTAACACAGGTTTTTCTTGTTCAGTCAAACAGTCAATCCCACACCAAACCCACAAACCCTTCTCGAATATACATCATGCTTGTATTTTGTGCCTGATGAACAAATGTTGACCTGCTGAGCTGTCTTAATAGCAAAAAACTGGTGCTGCCCCTCTGCTCCGCAAACATATCCAAACGCCCGGTTATCAGTCACATCACGAGCAATGAATGAGATCTTATTCACCACATGTTCATGCTCAATCACCTTAGAGAAAGAGAGAGAGATGAAACAGAGCATGCTATAATGTCAATACAGAATTTTATGACAAATGGCCAGTTCTCAATTTCACAAATCAACTTACAGCAGTATCCTCACAACTACTCACCCCAGTTTTCTCATCGACAATTTTGATTCCTGTAAGAGAGATGTTCACCCATATTCTTTGCTTGTGCTTGCCTTGAGAACGAGCAGCTATTGCCATGCCCTGTATACAAACAAGAACAGAGCACAGTTTCTTATAATAATAACTGTACCATTAACAGAATAAAATAATAATAATATCTTTGCACCCTCATCGGTTTAACAGAAAGCTAGACCTAGACGACTTTAAAATCATACATATATAAATAAAATAAACACAACACAAAAAAAGAAGGGAACCATCTTGGATCTGGACCTTTAGTTTCATCATGGAATCCTGGCACATTTTATCCCCTCTGGCTTCTGGGACATCATCCACACCAATGAGCTTGGCTTTATATCTCACTCCATCACCCTGAAACCTGGCCAGCAGGAACTCATCTGTCCTCTCTGGGGCTGTAGAGGAAGAGAACAAGTTTATACATACATACATAAATAAATGAAACACTTGTACATGTTTGCTGTAGGTAACACCAACCCTATTTACAATTATATTAAAGGGTCAGACCTTTTTTCCTGTCCCTCCAGAATGAAGTTTTGGTGACGGGTGTGGTAGGTGTTGTGGCAGACGCTGGTTCAGTAGTTGTTGCTGGTTCTGCTGGTACCACTGTAACGGGCTCTGCATCAGGTGTCTGTGACATGATGGGTGCTTCGTTACAGGAGGATGAAAGCAAAAGATGGGACAAACCCCAGCCAGGAAGCAAAAAAACTAGTGGACACACGCAGGTAGGATATTCAGCAAGCACACATTCTCAGCACTGTGCCTGGAAAGAGAAAAAAAAGAAAAATAACAGACAAAATTAGATGAGATATATGAGAAAGGTGAAATGTGACTACTATCTCTTTTATTCATGACATTCATGTATCTATCTACATGTACTGATGAAAAAACTATTTTATTAATTTTTTTATTAATTCCTTATACAGAAAACAATTGAAGAGGTTACTTTGCATGTTTGTGAAAGGTAGTTTGCCTCATATGCGAGCTGGGTGCATTTTTGAAGGCCTCAAGACCAAACTGACTGACTACATAGGCCTCATGGCCTACGTGACTATGCCTTAATTTCTAGTGTCTCTATTATGTATAGAGACTATAGAAGAAGGGAGATGCCACAGGAAGAGATGAGTGCGGAAAAAAGACAATGTGTTTTAAACTCATTAAAATCCTAAAATGCATATGCCTCTGCAACCTTGGGCTCCCAGAAAGTGTTAGATAAGAGAAGTTATCTTTTGAAAAAGAGACTACACTCTTAAAAATAAGGTGCTTCACGATGCCATAGAAGAACCTTTTTTGTCTAAATGGTTCCAAAAGGAACCTTTAACATCTGAAGAACCTTTCTGTTTCACAAAAGGTTCTTTCTGGTGAAAGAAGGTTCTTCAGATTATAAAAAGGTAAGAAAGAGATGGTTCTTTAAAAATCCTTTGACTGAATGGTTCTTTGTGGAACCAAAAATGGTTGTTCTATGGTTCTATATGCTGTGAAGAACCTTTTAAAGCACCTTTATTTTTAAGAGTGTAGCAGGTGTTTTTTTTTGTTTTTTTTTTTAATTAAAGCAAGTGTTATGAAAAATAATACACATGCTCATTGGACAGTGACCGATAATGAAATTGTACAAAGATGGTAGTCTGGACAGAGAATGATTCAGATGCTCTGCAGGCATCTCGGCTTTATTGTCTTCTTGCAATAAAGTCTGATTTTGACTTCTGGAACTCTGCCTCCTGAGCATTATTTTGCAAGACAGAGAAGGCTTCTCTCCACAACAGTACAAAGAAGTCAATTGTTTAAATTCACATCAATCATTCGTTACATACACATCAAGAAATGTAAAACTCTACAGACTAATTTAACTTGGCCCATTCTGTTAGTGACAGAAAGGCAAAAGAAAGAGAGGAAACCGTGTCAGCAGAAAAAAAAAAAACACTTCCTGCTTAGTAGGCAAAACAAAACAAAAGTGCCAAATAAGTTTTCCATTCCTGAAATACAGGATTTATAGGAAAAACGACATTGAGGGAAAAATCTTCACAAGGTTGTGCAAAAAAAAAAAAAAAAAATCACTTCTTTCATTTCAATGTCTAATCTTCATTTTAATGCTGCAAATTCCCCAATCTTGAACATGGGATCAATAAAGCACCTTTCAGTCAATAAAATCAATCACTCAAAATGTATAAAGCTTTACAAAAAAAAAGAGAAAAGAAACTGTGGACTCATTTCAGAGAGTAAGGAAAAGGCTGTTCATCTAAACCAGGAATTCACAATCACACCACTCATATAAGATTCTAAAGCAGATGGATAAACTTCTGCACAGATTTTGATCAGTTAAACTGAGACAGTGTCTTATCCAATTAAGAAAAGATAATTCAGCAAAGATAAAATATAAACTTGATGGTCCGAAAGACATACCTTGAGCAGCCAAAAGGTTTAGCTCTGTATTTCTCAGCAGAAAGTGGAAAGAGAGCACAAGAGAGCAAAGGTGGGCAGATCAAAGGTTGAGCAATTAAAACCTGTTAATCCTTTTCCAACAGCTCATCAGCCCAAAAAACACATTTCCAATCCCATGATTCTCAAGATTACCCAAATGTTCTCCTTTCAGCACTTGCCTTGGGGCAGAATTACTTATCCCGGTTTAAATTTGAGAAGAAAATCTGATTTAGTCAGATTATCTATTCCTTATCTGACATGAATTTGCCGTGACCAGTATTTCGATACAAGTTTATGAGTTCACATAATCTTAATGCAGAAGGAGTCAAAAGCAGAGATGAGAATGACAAAATAGATCTAAAAAAATAATCCAATAGTGGCCAAAGAGAGATGAAAGCCAATTGCCATAACGGCAGAGTTAAAGTTTTATAATTAACTCAAAGTTCTATTAGGTCATATGACCATGAGTAGCATGTACATTATTTTTTTTATCTTGCACAAGAAGAAACAATGACAGCATAATTCCTTAGGGATGAAATAAACATTTATACACATGTAAAAAAAAAAAAAAAAAAAAATTGTCCAATCAATTTATTTAATGACAAATCAATTTAATTTCAAGAGTAATATAATGAGACAAAATTATGAACTCTCTTTTGGTAGAAGAGTAACTTTTATGACACTCAACAGCTGACAGACAGAGATATGAATCGTTTATCAGCTGAGTTTTGACTATCAAGTGCGGAAGACAGTGGCAGAATTGCTAAAAGACAGTTCTCATGCTGCTCAGTGTTGAGGGTTATACAGTTTAAAATGGCCTGTAATGTGGTGACCATAAAACAAGAGTGATAAGCAAAACGAATATTCTTGTGCAAGAAGACACAAAATCATGAGTGTTTTCTGCTTTACAAGCACCCAAGCAGATAACCTGCATCCTGTCTCATACAAGCACACAATAAAATGGCCATTTAAAAAAAAAAAAAAAAGAAAAATCACACGATCATAAAATCTTTTTTGCTGTGAAACGCAGATACAAAAGTTACCTTTAAACATGCGTTATGGGGGACGCATTCTGCATTATATACCAATCACAATGCACATACAACGAGTAACAATCAATCCAACAGTCTAATATCTTACAGTTGATCAAATAAGAAAAGAAAACCGCGTCTTAATAGAAACTCATTAACAAGGTTTATGATTGACGATTCATATTAAAAAGAATATGAAACAGAACTTCCTTCTACTGTCTGCCAATTCATAGATTCTGCCTAATCTCTAACTCGCAAAGAGAATTTGGACATATTTTTTCATCTGTATGATCAGATGCTTCAGGATAGGTTCAAACCACTGTATAACCTGAATGACTGAGAAAATTCATAGACAAATACATCTAGAGATCTTATGACTATCTACACATTAACCCAGATGAACCAGGTAAGACACAAGATGAAGGAGCACACAAGCTCAGAAGATGATGGCACACTGCATTGCTGAATAACAACTCTTTTTAGAATTTAGAACTAAGATCACAGAATCTCCTAAATGTTTGGAAATCCCAAGATTGGAATGAGATTGGGATCTTCCGTTTAAACCTGAACACCTTTCAATGCAGTACCTAACATAATGGCTTGTTTATACTCAGATGACGACTTGTCTCATGGCCCTGGCTGTTCAGTAACTTAAATGAACTCAAAAGTCACAACAGTTAAGCTTCATCAAAACAGAGGATTCAGCAACAGTTGAGGGTGTTCATAAACAGAGGTACAATTCCACATCAGCAGTATTACAAGCATGCAAGTTACACATTAGCCATCCACAAAATGCCCAATACATTGGCTACTAATAGCTGATTAACACGAAAAAAAATAATAATAGTAAAACATAACACTTTAATATTAAATGACACCTATGAACTTGGTAAGATAGCTGGTTTTAACATTCCGCAATCAAAGCCAATATATTTTTACTACTAATGCTGAAATTGATACATTAAGACCTTGCAGCTTAAGTAAAAAAAAAAAAAAAAAAAAAAAAAAAAAAAAAAAAACACTTTTTAAAATTGTAAGTTTAAAGGCAGTTTAAAGTTTTACTCATGCGAAGTGATTAAAATCCATAAATAAGACGAGAAAATATAAACCGCGCATTCTTAAATGTAATTCCATTTCTCACGTTTCAGCGTTTCTTTACTTTTGCTACCATTCATCACTTTTACTTGCCATCAAGTCAAATACTAACGCATGCCGAACTGACAGGTAAGACATAACAAAACGCCACAGGTAACACGTGAGAATGCAGCGCCAGGGTATCCGTCACTTACCGCAATCATGCATTCTTGAATTCCACACCTGAAACACTGATAACGAACTCAGGATGGTGCAGATGAGCGCCGTGGACAGTTTAAATGAGTGTAAAACCTAAACCACTCTTGCTCCAAACGGGCGGTCCTCAGCCTCCTCAAACTGCTCCCGCTACCAAACTGATGGTGACTCGAGCGCCTCCCACAGGTACCGCACAACTCGACCTTTATAACCTCTCCTACAACTATGCGCATACCAGGCCTACTGATTGATCAACTTTTAATTGAAGAACACAAATTATTTTAGCAAAATCTCAACTCAATAATACTTGATAATACTCAACTTGCATAAATGTATTATGGACACATTGTTCATATAAATAAGGCAATTTCTCCTAAAAGATTTATAAAATGAGAGTACATTTACATAAATTGTGCAATGTGCAGACTTCCTTTTCACTAAATTCTATAACATTGTGAAAGCCAGAAAATAAATGCAGCTCTCTGTTCATCCTTCCTTCCTCACAACCCTTCCTCTGCTGACACTGCTGACATTTAAGAGAAGGAATGCAAGAAAATACTAAAGAAAAAACTAAAGATGAAGAATAGTTTTCTATAACTAATTATAGAAATAAAACAACACTCTTAAAAATAAAGGTGCTTTAAAAGGTTCTTAACAGCAATGCCATAGAAGAAGCATATTTGGCTCCATACAAGATTATTCAGTCAAGGATTCTTTAAAGAACCATCTCTTTCTTACCTTTTTTATAATCTGAAGAACCTTCTTTCACCACAAAGAACCTTCTGTGAAACAGAAAGGTTCTTCAGATGTTAAAGGTTCTTTATGGAACCATTTAGACAAAAAAGATTCTTCTATGGCATCGTGAAGCACCTTTATTTTTAAGAGTGTACACAAATATAATTTAAAATGTCAGTGCACTTGTTTGTCTCAAGATGCAGAACAGTAATGTGTGTGTTTTCTAAAAGCTACTTAAATGTCATATTTGAATTGCCTAATCCTGGCTTTATCTAAACCCTGTCTGTTAAACCAGGCCATAGTCTCCTACCGGCTATCTGCATATTAAGTTCATGTATTTATGTTTTGATCAAATAAAGTCTTAATCTAAAATAATAATTTTGATCATTTTAAATAATAATAGAACATTTTATTTATAAAGTGCTTTTTCAGGGTTCCTTAAATATTCTTGAAGCACAGGATTGAATAATACTAGGATTTTTTTTTTTATTTTTTATTTTTTTTTAAAGAATATTGTAATTCTAGATTATTTTAGATAAGTATTACTGTCTCTAAACCTAGAATTTTTACTGTAGGTTGCAGAGGCTGCAGATATAGCCCGCATAGTACAAGTCTCCCTTAGTGCCCCAAAAACAGGAAAAGAGAAGAGGAGTGCAGTTCATGCCCCCTCCACCTTCCTGAGTGAGCTGAGGGGAAGTGTCTGAAACATTAAAAAGTGGTGTTCTCAGCACATAGCTGTAGTGAACAGGACAGGATCTATGTTCATGGACCTCTACATTGCCTGGCCAACATTCCTCTCTGATCCCACACAAAGACACCATCAACTGTATTGTTTTGTGGCATGGTTGAATTTGATGAGTGAAGAAGGCAGCTGACTTCTGGCACAGATGAAGTGTAGGTTGCTGATAGGTCACTTTGAAAGTAGGAATCAAGGCTAAAGTAAACACACTTCTTTATGTGTATTACATGTGTGCACCAAATTCATTATTTGAAGCAATTCAAACATAAGTAATACTTCTCAAAACACACATCCATAAATGGGATTGTGCATTAAAACGGACATTTATAGAAATGCACCAAACAGGAACATTCTCAAAAGCCTGCAACCAGTAAACAAAATTTGGACTTCTGATATGTCAATAGTATTTGTTTGAGATTTCAACATGCCTGTGAAATCAATGATCTCATGGTCAGAAAAAAAAGGATTAGTTTTACACTAAACGGAGGACTTTTTACTTAACTTATCTGTTTAAAAAAAAAACATGTATTATTTAAACATATTTACCTTTTAAATTCTCCATCTGAATAGAACAAATAGAATGTAATCCCAAGACTGGGTAACATTTTGTTTTATGGGTAGTATTTTATTTAGAAATGTATCCTCATCTATATGAAGCTACTATGCAAATGTCCTTACGGTAGTGTAGACATATGAGTGAGTTGTACTTAGTTCAGAAAATGCTAAAAGCATTTTTAAACGAAAAATGTAATGAGAAAATACAGATTCTGTGACATGTATAAAAAAAAAAAAAAACAGGCAATTGAAATATATTAGATAGTGTAACATTAGACAGTTACGGTAAAAGCTGTGGCATCACATGATTTAGGATATCTGGGAAGCCTTCAGAGACAAACATTTCCAAACCTCTTGTCAACTCTAAAAAGCTCAATGTTAATTATTAACACTGAATCGATGCTTAAATACAAGAGTACAAGCTCCTACAGACATTCAAAGAACCATCCAAAGCTTCACCATGAAGGCTTTAGCTGCTTTATGTGTAATGCTATGCATTCTTTATCAGGTTAACGGAAAAAGCATACCGGACCATATGTATGTATGCTCAAAACCACAAAAATTTGAAAGTACTGTTAGACTTGTACTGTTAGATTTGGAAAATGTGGGGAAAATAGTAGCTTTATGTTTATTTTTTTGTGTTAAACTAATGTCATGCACTAGAATGGAGATGGAATTGCATGTGATTATTAAACTGATCATTATTTATTTTTCTTAAAGGCAAGGGTCAAGACGAGAGGTGCGGGAAATAAATGATCCCGGAGCAATCGACTGCAAAATGAGCGCCTGGTCTCAGTGGACGCCCTGCGACCCGTGCACTAATATGACGGTACTGGAATTTCTGTTTTTCTCTCTTGTCATTGTGTCTCGCACTTGTGAACGTTTAGTGTCTTATGGTCATGTGAAATCATTCTGGTTTGTTAATAATCCAACAAGTCACACAACTTAATTTGTCAAGATGAAGAAATGTAGAAGAAGAAGCAGCATTTATCTGTGTCTGTGTAACACAGCATCGCTCTAGAGGTATCGAGTTCTTTGGGCAGTTTAAAGGCTCAAGGTGCATATACCCAATTGGAGACCGGAAAATCTGTAAACCTTCTACCAAGTGCCAGATGGACCCTCCACCTGTCTGCAAGAGCTCTCAATGGAGGTGTGATTCAGGTTAGTATTTTTTTTGTCTTCGCGAAGCTGGCCAGTAGAAATGTAGTTGTAAAGTGAATTTTCAAACAATATTCAGTATTAAGAACATTACTCTGCCCTCAGGAATATGTATAAACAAAAATCTGAGGTGTAACGGGGATTACGACTGTGGAGAGCCTGATACATCTGATGAAGATGAGTGTGAAGTTATCAAGGCACCTTGCGGCAAAACAGCTGTATTTGAGTCTGATATAGCCAACCAAGCTGGATACGGGTAAGAGCCTTTTGTATCTCTCAATATTTGCTTGTGACATATGAATTCATGTTAATTTACAACATATAGAAATGTTCAAATGTATACACCAATGTTCTGTAGTAAGGAATCAAACTACACTGCCATTTGGATCAGTAAGATATGTTTTTAAAGTATCTTATGTGCATCAAAATTCCATTTATTTGATCAAAAATACAGAAAAAGTATTCTGAATATTCTGAAATATAATTGCGATTTAAAATAAGAGTTTTCCTATTTTAATATACTTTAAAATATTATTTATTTTGGTGTTACAAAGCTGAATTTTCATCAGCCATTACTCCAGTCTTCAGTGTTACATGATCTTTCAGAAATCATTCGTATATGCTAATTTATTATCAATGTTGGAAACAGCTGAGCTGCTATTTTTTTGGAACCTGCTGCACTTTTTTCAGTATTCTTTGATGAATAAAAAGTTAAAAAGAATGGCATTTATTCAAAATAAAAATCTTTTTTAACAATATAAGTCTTAACTATTGCTTTTTATCAATTTAACACATCCTTGCTGAATAAAAGTGTTAATTTCTTTCAAAGAAAGAAAAAAATTACAGACCCCATTTTTGCATGGTAGTGTATATTGTTACAAAAGATTTCTATTTTAAATAAATGCTGTTCTTTTTAATGTTTTATTCATCTGCATCACAGGTTCCAAAAAATATTAAGCGGCACAACTGTTTCCAATATTGATAATAAATGAACATTAGAATGATATTAGAATGATTTCTGAAGGGTCATTTGATTCTGAAGAGCGGAATAATGATGCTGAAAATTCAGCATTGCTTCAAATAAATGAATTCTATTTTAAAGCATATTAAATTGCAATAAAACTATTTTAAATGGCAATAATATTTTACAGTAGTACTGTTTTTTATGTAATTTTAAACCAAATAAACTCAGCCTTGATGAGCAGAAAAGAAATCTTACTGATCCCAAACTTCTGAACAGCAGTGACAAAAAAGAAAGAAAGAAATTAATACTTTTTTGAACAAGAATGCATTAAAATGAAAAGATATTTTTTAAAAATCATTAAAGAATTCTGGAAAAAACAAACATATTAAGCAGCACAATTGTTTTCAACAATAAAATTCCTAAGAAATGTTTCCTGAGCACCAAATCAGCATATTAGAATGATTTCTGAAGGATCATGCAACACTGAAAGCTAAAGTACAATATTTTAATATTTTTTACAATATTACTGTTATCACTTCTGCACATATTTTCTAAAGATGCTTAATTCTTGTCCCAACAGAATAAATATTCTGGGATCCGGACCTCGAATGAATCCCTTCAATAACAAATTCTATAATGGCCAATGTAACCGAATCAGAGATCCATCCACGTTAGATTATAACAGACTGCCCTGGAATGTTGGAGTTCTCAACTATGAGGTGGGTTTCTTATTTTACTGTATGCATGATGTCAACTGTTGTTTTACAAAGCTTTTGAGTATAAAGGAAATAGTTTACCTAAAAATTTAAATTTGCTGAAAATGTACTTACAATGCAGATGAATGCGTTGCTTCACCAAAACAGATTGGGTGAAATTTAGCATTCACAGATTCCCAGTGAATGAATGCCATCATAAGCAGAGTTCAAACAGCTGATAAACCGATCGCAATAACCTTCTGAAGCATTGTGTTTGTAATAAACAAACCTCATTAAGACATTTTTAAACTTCAAACTGTTGCTTCCAGCTAAAATATTCATAATATTGCTTTCTCCAGTAAAAGCTTGTCTCATCTGAATCAGGAGAGAAATATGCACAGATAAAGCACCGTTTACGAGTGAAAATATTCCGAACAGTATTTGAAAGGGCATAAGTGACTTTGCCCATTACCCATCAGAACTGATTCCACGTTAGGCGAATTCAAATCTATGTTAAAAACGCATCTCTTTTCTTGTGCTTTTTATTATTTGTAATGTGTATGTGTTTACTTGCTTTTATCTTTATTTATTTATTTTCTTCTTTTTACCTTTGTACAGCACTTTGGCTAACCAAGGTTGAATTTCAAATGTGCTTTAGAAATAAATTTGAATTGAATTGAATTGACTTTTTCACTGAAGGAAACGTTATTATGGATTATGGACTGATATTTTGGCCAGAGCATAAGTTTAAATTTTAATTTTAAAAACCTTAATGATGGATTCGTTTCTTACAAACACACAGCTTTTCACTTTACAAGACGTTAATTGATGGACTAGAGTCATGTTGTGAATTATGATGTTTTTATCAGCTGTTTGAACTCTCAGTCTGACGGCACCCATTCACTATAGAGGATAAATTGATGAGTAAGTGATGTAATGCTAAATTTCTCCAAATCTGATGTGATGAAAAAAAGCAACTCTTGGATGTACATCTTGGATGGCCTGAGGGTACATTTTCAGCTAATTTTAATTTTTGGGTTTACTATACCTTTAACTGTGAGCAAAACCAACTGTAAATCTCCTAAAAATGACTGCAAGACAAACCAACAAGTGAATAGTTAAATGTCAAAAAGAAAAAAAAATGATAAGTCTTTACCCGTTTCTTTATCTTCAGACAAAAGTGGAAGAGAGCAGCTCTAAGGAGATGTATGAGGACATTTACTCTGTAATAAAAGAGATAAGTACAGAATCCTCCAGATCTTTTGAAGTGGGCTTAAACTTCAAGTTTACACCTACTGAGGCTAGCAGTGCTGGTGGGGGTGGTGAGGCTGGCAGTGCTGGTGGGGGTGGTGAGGCTGGCAGTGCTGGTGGGGGTGGTGAGGCTGGCAGTGCTGGTGGGGGTGGTGAGGCTGGCAGTGCTGGTCAGGGTGGTGAAGTTGCAAGCCCCAGTGACGGTGGTGAAGCAGGCGGTCCCGTTGAGGGTGGGGCAGCTGAAGGTCCTGGTGAGGGCGGAGCAGCTGAAGGTCCTGGTGAGGGCGGAGCAGCTGAAGGTTCTGGTGCAGGCCAAAATACTACTCCTAACTTAGGTTTTAGTGCATCAGCTGGATTTACGACTAAGCATACAACAACAAATATCATCAAACAGCTGTCAGAAATCACAACGACCAAGGTAAGTGAGATTAAGGTTTATTAGTTTATTGCTTGTTATCTGCTGAGGAGCTATTTCTTACCTGTTTGCTCTTTATTCATTAGAATTGACATTATAATTTAGGCTGGAATTCTAACCTGAAACAGGATGGAATTCAAAACTGAAAAAAAGAGAAAAAAAAATATTTAAAATATATTTTACAAGTCTTTTGCTCATTTAGGGTCAAAATATAAATAATAAAGACTGCCTTCTTGGTCTGTTTCTACTCCAAACACATGTTCTCTTTCAGAGGAAGACCTTCATGAGAGTGAAAGGCAGAGTGGAGCTGGCAACCTACAGGATGAGACAGCGAGGGATAGAGGTGTCCTCAACTTTCCTGGATGATGTGGATGCCCTGCCACTAACATATGAGAAAGGACAGTATTTTGCTTTCTTGGAGGACTATGGAACACACTTTACCAAGAACGGAAAGTCTGGTGGAGAATACCAACTTGTTTACATAATGAATGAGGATGTCCTCAAACGAAAAAGTATGTTTAATCAAATTTAATTTCTTTTTCTTTTTTTTTATTTGCAGAATATTTAAACAAAGGTGTAGGCTGCATGATTAAATGAAAAGGCATTAATGAGATGCATAGCACACGTTTTCAGTCTGAAAGTATCACTAAAAGATGTACTTACTTTTATTTGATGGGTCAACTTTATCTGATTGCAGAGGTCACAGAATCTACAGTCAAGAAATGTTTAGAGCTTGGATTTACAGGTGAAGTCCAGTTTTCTAAAATAATATCAGGAGGAGGACACTTTAAACCAAAGGATGACTGTGATAGTCTAACAGACTCTTCCACAGGTGTGTATGTGTATACGTTTACTTTTAACAGTCAGCTATTAAAAGGACACATCGTGCAAAAATGAACACTTTTTTTTTTTTCATTAAAATGAAAGTTAAGGGGGTAAAGTGTTATTTTGCCCACCACTGACTTTCATTCTATGAATAAAAACGGTTACTGCTACTTTACTATTTTTGCTAAAGAAAGGTTTGGACTTGAGGGTGAGTAAATGAAGACAGAATTTAAATTTTGGTCTAACTATCTCTCTAAAGTAGTCAGACACCTGTCGTTCGATAAAAAGATACATTTCTCCCAACCTTGTTCACCAGATGGCAGCGACAACACCAGGGCTATTGATAAGGTACTGATCTCAGTGAGAGGGGGCAGTCCGGCTTCAGCAGTAGCCATGAAATCTCAGCTCACTAAAGATGGCATTCTAGACTATAATCAGTATGTGGAATGGGCAAAGACTGTCTCTGCACTGCCAGCTCTCATTCACAGTGATGTGAGACTCACCTCGCCTTTACTTAACTTGCCAGTGCATGTGTGGTAACTGCTATAATGGAACCAAATATGTTTGCATTGTGTTGACAGCCTGAACCCATCTACAACGCGATTCCTTTGGACTTTCCTGACGCTCAGCCGAGGCGGGACAATCTCAAAAGAGCCCTGGATGACTATGTGGCCGAGTACAGCGTGTGTAAGTGCCAGCCGTGCCAGAACGGTGGTACTGTGATCCAGATAGACGGGGAATGTAAATGCATGTGCCCACCAGGGACTGACGGTGTGGCGTGTCAGATCATTGACATGGAAGTGACAAAAGGTGTGTGTTTCTGTGTGAACCGACCTGTCAGATCTTTCATAGCATTCATTTCTGTTCATCTGAGTTGAGCGTTCCCTCTCTCTGTTCACTCATTTCTAGCTTTTGAAAAACTGGGAAACTGGGGCTGCTGGTCTTCCTGGTCGGTCTGCTCCGGGGGGCGTCGCAGACGGACGCGCACATGCAATACTCGCGGTGTAGCAGGCGGAATCTGCAAAGGAGATACAACCCGTGAAGACTACTGTTAATAATAGTACAAATACACAAATGTCATGGAATATTAAAATGCTGTGAAGAAAATAAGACATAAATTACGAATTTCATGTACATTCAGATATTTCTCTCATAAAGAGCGGTTTGCCTTGGTGAAAAAACAGCATATGCTGGTAGGTATGTTTGGTCAAGGACCAGCATAAACCAGCTAAAGACCAGCTTAAACCAGCATCAAAACCTACCTAACCAGCATCCCAGCATCAAAACATACCTACCAGCATATGCTGTTTTTTTCACCAGGGTGGAGAAACACATGTTTGACAACACTGCCATCTTGTGGTCAATTGGTAGTTAAATTACAGCAAACTTTTCTCACATTACCTGACTTTTTGCCTACCGGCACTTTAAAATATACCATGGTATGATATCAGTTTACTAAATACCATTACCTAAAAACTGGTGGGAATTATCCTGTCTGTCAGTAAAGCCACAAGATTTACTCGCATGAAGAGGAATCTAATGTTACCAGAGGGTAAATGTCTGTGAATGAGACTTTTAAAACTGCGATCGCTTTGTTTGTGAATTGATTGTAACCTTACTAACCAGACATTAAATGATATGACTAGAATCCACATCCACACTACACATTTTTAATGAATTTACATCTTTTCATTATTATTTACAATGGTGGCCAAAATTATTAGAACACTAGTATTTTCACCAGCTAAAAATGGTTTTAAGTCAGTTATAGCTATCTTTTGCTGTAGTGTGTCAGTACGGAAATATCAATTTACATTTCAAAACATTTATTTTGCCATTAATTGTAATAACCCAGTGAGATTTCTGTTTGCACAAGGAGACTGACAACAGCCAGTTGTCCACATAGAGATCTGATCTCATCATCATCCAGTCTGTCTGGAATGACTTGAAGAGACAGAACAAACTGAGACAGATAAAATCCAGAAGAACTGTCAACGTCTCCAAGATGCTTCAAGAGACCTACCACATTTTACAGCATTTTTACACAAACGCCTAAATCTGTTAACAGTACTGTAGCTTTGCAGGTAGGTTTCTTGAACCATCTTGGAGACGTTGCCACAGTTATTCTGGATTTAGTCTGTCTCAGTTTGTTCTGTCTCTTCATGTCATTCCAGACAGACTGGGTGATGATGAGATCAGATCTGGCTGTTGTCAGATCTGACTTCTTGTGCAAACAAAAATCTCACTGGATTATTACAATTAATGGCAAAATGAATTTTTGGAAATGTAAACTTTCCATATATTTTCCACTGACACACTACAGCAAAAAATAGAAATAACTGACTTTAAACCATTTTTAGCTGGTGAAAATGTTAGTGTTCTAATAATTCTGGCCACCATTGTATATAATAATGTAACATATCATATAAATGTTTTTGTTTGTTTGTTTGTTTGTTTGTTTAACGAGAACTAGTCCTATGAATGCTTTTTTTTTAAAATGAGAACTAGTGTTTGGGGGCACACAAAGAAGAAATTAATGTATGAGGAATAGATGTGATGTTGAAGTAGATGGCTCACTTTTCACTCTTCATGGGCCTCTAGAGGTCAGGTTAATTGAGTAGCACTCTTAGCTGCCTATTGAGCCTCTGAGAAGCTCCTTTCAGCTTCAATACCCATCAAGAGTCAACTTGTGGTGGCAATGGCTTTGGACTGACACCCTATTTGAAAACACACAAAAAAAATTGCAAAACACAAAAACAAATGCATGTTTCTACATTACAACTAAGAGTAATTTGTTATCAGAGGTGACTGTCAAAGTAATGTCAGACAGAAATGTGTGTACGTGTGTGTATGTATATATATGTTTGGATGTAGTGAAAGGGTAAAGGGAAAATATCTCAAAGCAATGAGCTAAAAGGTGCACCTCCTGCTCCACTCTTAAAGAAAAAAATAAAATGACCCAGTGCAGTCAGATTCTAACTTCCCTGAGGTCACGGCATCCATTGAAGTTTCTAAGAGCCGTCACGCCACATTACCTTTCCCATCTGTCTCGGAACCGTGAAAATTAAGTTATGCCCCATGTCAGCACAGTTTTGTCTCTCTTCTCACACTCTTTTCACTGCTCCCCTCTTTTTCTTTATCCCCTTCATGGAATAGAGGGGAGCAATCAAGTCATATGCACCCATGCAGTCCAGCTCACTATTGCGGACTAAAGTATGCTTATGGTGTGGAGGGGTCCTCTGTTTGTCCATGTAGGGTCATTCAGAAAAGGCCCTTCACTGCCTGCCCTTCCCCCAAATTCCTTCTTTAAGAACCCCTTAAAAACCAACCCCCTCTTCCCATCCACTGGCCTGACAACCAAAACTCTTCTTTCTCCCACATTCCCCTCTCAAAATGTTTTCTTGTTGGGTTTATGCCCTAGTCGACAGCTGAAACGTACTATGGGAAAAGTTTCTACAAAGAGAGACTGCTCCTTGTCTCATTGCTTACATAACACCATGATGTAGATGAACTGTGTTCAGTTAAGAGGAGGATTGTGAATTTTTATCACATCCTGAATCTTACATCAAAGCCAGCTCTATCTATACACCAGGCTGGCACAAGTTAAAACAAGAAATAAGAATTTGATAGTAATAGGAATCTTAAACACAATGTTTTCCACTCTGCTGCTTTTCACTTCACTTACACTCAAATCTGTGGACATAACTGGATTAACAACAGTGTTGTCAGTTTTAAAGGGGTCTGTTCTCAACAAAAACTGGATGTGACAGGTTCAGCACAGCATGCCTGATCTGAGAAACGGCTCCTTTTTTTTTTTTTACAAAGTCACAAAGGGGCCCTTCACCTGACGAGGATGAATAGTCAGTTCCCCTCATCTTGTTACTTCAAACTGACAGAAAACAAGAAGTAAAAAGGTTCAGTTAGGAGTCAGTATGCATTCTTCGTAAATATTTTCAGCATGAAACCTGTTGAAAAAGAATGTCTGGTTTAAAGAAAAATAAATAACACTAAAAGAAAATTATTTCAGCTTTCTAAAATATTCTATTTCTAGAGCACTTCTAATAAAAAGCATTGCTTGCATGTATAAATACAAATAAATTGTAAAATTTTTTTTTGAAGAATATAGTTTTTTAAAAAAGCAACCTCCTCCATTTGGACCAAATTAACATAATTCTATCTCTTCCTTCTGCTCTCTCAAGAACGTTCACTCTGCTCTTTCTAGAGGTGTCAGCTAGAAGACAGAATGAAGTGCCAAGTCATTGTTTGCCGCCTCTATTGTGTGTTTAGTATTAGCATGACAGAAGTGCCACTCGACTTCTCCTTCATTCATTAAGACTGAGAAGCCTTGTCCCACGTCTGCCTCAAAATGAACGAAGCAGCACGGCTGCCATCTTGGATCTCTAGAACTCTTGTAGCATGGCATAACATTTCACTATTTTCTCAACGATTCATTTCTGTGAGAAGCTGACCTTTTTTAAAGGTGTTTGGGGGAAGGGCAAATTCTATTATATTTTAAGGGATGATACCTTATTGCTCCTTTGTATTTGGAATGTTAACTAGGTACCAAGCTGGTATTGTTATATTAAACTTAACAGAACAAAGAGACATATGGAATCCAAGAGGAGATTTGTGCTACCCAAGTGCTACTCACACTGAGAAGCAAGCTCTTTTAAGCAGTGACAAGCCCACTTACACACACAGTAGCAGGCTGAGTGCGTTTGTGATGGCTACTTGAGGCTTCATTCACGCGAACACGTTTTTTTTCCTTGTCAGCCTGAGTGAAGACTTTAAATAAACACTCAGGCTTTGAACAAATAAGCCAGTCAAGGCCTTGCTTGGCTCATGCTCAACTCTGATCCCGTGTAAAGACAACCTCATTTGTTTCCTTGGATCTTGAGTGTCTCTGGGAACTTAGACTAACTCCCTCTGTAAACATTTATGTTTACAAGGTCAAGTGCGGGCACAATCAGAGCCCAAATGTTGAACTAGCACATGCTCGTGATAATGACTTTGGTAACATTTATAAACTGAAGGGAATGTCAGGTGGAAACTGAAGCTATTTTGGTGATGGCAGACAAAAGAACATTACTGACTAAATTACTTTAGAATGATTTGTGATATTTAATGCTAATTTTATTCTATATGCACATAGCATATTTTCTAAATGGTATGTTATGTTTCATGAATCTGTACAATAGAAAGTAAAAAACATACCAGTAGATATCTGTTGCACAACTGATAAAACAATTATTAAAATCTAGCTGTAGGCAATGTTATAAAGCCATTGTATTGGTTTGAATAGTGAAATAACCAGACACACAAGTCAGACGATCTTTGGAATAATTTGAAGCCAGTCTTTATGAACATTATAAACAGTATTACATGGTATTGTTTATCAACATTATTCACACAGTTATATGATACAGAAACATTATACACATTTACAATAATCATTTTTTTTTTACACTAACCAATCTTTCATACAAAAATAAACTTACAATATTTATTCATCTCTTTGAATAGTTTCCACAATAGCTCATAATAACTTAATATATAATGGAGAAAATATTTCCAACATAGTTTCTCTACATCAAAGAGAAATCAGGCTACTCCTTTTCATGGTGTGCAGATTTTGGCAGCTCAACTAGGTTTTGAAAACAGCCTTTCACTATGGGATTCTGGTTTTCTTCTTCTCACATTTTCTTCTTTGTTTTTACCCAGTGGGCTCTTTCTCTCGTGTACCTTGTACATTTTAGGTGCCTAAGCAAATGTAAAGGAAAAAAACATGGCTTTCTAGTCAAGTCCCAACCCAACACAAAAACGAAAAGGTTGACACAAACATGCTTTGGCCAATTGAAACTTAGGGCAGCTAACAGGACCAAATACAATGTGCGAATTATTCAGTTACTCTTTCAGGGGGACAACTTTTCTGTCATTAATTTACAATAGGAGATTCGTCGTTGCAACACGTCTCAATGTGCGTCTGCACATTCAGCTAGACATTTTATACAAAACACAGAAGGTCTTGTCCTATTTTTGTGTGTAGATCTACAATAAATTTATAGGCTAAGTAATAGGCTACTTGAACCGCCGGAAAGTGATCACGTAGTGTACTGTTGACCCGGGTAACCTTGGGTCAAACAACTTCACAAGTGTCTTAATAGCCTAACTTATTGTACTTTTGCGGTTACTGAAACGTCCAAGACGTATATAGCGTATATACGTATACACCTACGAATAGCGTAACCCCCTCCACACACACACACACACACACACACACACACACACACACACTCTTTTGTTTTTACTTCCATGTCGGTCGGGGGTGGTGGTGTTAGGGCTTAATTTGGGGGAGTCCGAATTTCCCCCTTTATTTCCACCCAAGTGAAATATGCAGTTAACCACTGAATTCTGAAAATACGCTTTATCTTATTAAGTCAAGAGAACAAAATGTCAAAATGGTGGACATCACAATCGCACTCTTTTGTGCTCTTAAATCCCAGGCATCACTTTCCTCGTCCTCATAATCCGTCTCGTAGTCGTCCTCCAAGTCGTCCTCGGTATCTGAAAACCCACTCCCGCCGTATCGGTCGTTAAAACAGAAGTTTTTCATGCTGCCTTTGACATACTCGCATATGGTCCTCTCTGTGCCGTCGCACACGCAAGTGTCCAGCTGTTGGGCTTTGGGAATGGAGCGCATGTTCGTGATGACCCGCCGGCAGTCGTCCGAACAGCGCTCTCCTCCGAACAGTTTCCTGCAGTGGAACAGATAGTCCCGCATGGCGGTGCTGCACTCGGGATCCTTCTCACACTGCTTACGAGCTTCGGTGCAGCCCATGTGGCTCGTTCTGGGCATACAGGGCTCAATGGCTCGCTTGGTCATCTTGCATAGAGTGTCCGAGGCGCACTCGCAGTCCTCCAGCGCCGGGCCGTTCACAGTCAGATTGAGCTGAATGATGGAAGAAATGCAGTGGCTGGGACATTTCTTCCTGTTGCCGTTTATCACCGGACCGCACGCGTGGAGATACTGAGTATACGCGTAGTGACACTCCGGTTCTCCTTGGCACTTCATGATGGCTTGCCAGCATATCAAACGCTGGTTGTGTGCCGGTGATGCGGTGGATAAACGACTATAACATATCAACGCACAACCGATGGACAAAATCAATATTTGCAGCCGTAGAATGACTGCAGAGTTGCCAGAGTTTGCCATTCCTTGATGTGCCAATATCCAGCAGCTTAAAAGTTAACTTATATGGTCAATGGATTCCATTTGTTGGTCCATAATCCATAATGTTTGATTGAGACAAACAACTCCCCTTGTTCCATGCCCACCGTCTAGCCGCGTTCTTCTGTCGACCACTGCAGATAGTTAAGTGCCTTCATATTTGTTCCTTCAATATCCACACAAACGTGTATCGAAACTCTTCCATGGACAAAACACCAAATGTTTGCGAGCGAATTACATTTGCTCACTGCCGCGAAAGCAAAACGTGCGGCAACATCTTGACGCGCGTCGAGTCTTTATTCTCGCAGCTCTTTGTTGTAGTAATCCAGCAATAAATCAAGAGTTTATAAATTACACCGAAACATCCCAAAAGCGATCTCACATTGCATCTTGTTCAAATAACAAAGCTGGAAAAAATTCAACTCACTCTGACTCCTCTCTTGAGATGTCTTGGTGTATCTGTTCAGTTACCCGGACCCCAGAAGTATGCATGCAGCACACTATTGGTCTGATCAGTTGTTGTGATTTCTGACGTCACTTGGAGGGTGGAGGTCACAACTTGATGAATGTGGAGAGGGGTGCGGGCCGTAATTTGACTTGATAAAGCATCAGACCCCGCCTACGGTGACACAGTGCTAGAATATTTTGGCTATCAGAAGTGCATTGCATGTCCTCAATCAATGTCTCTGCCCAGCCCTTAGTACCCAATGCTTAGCTATATTCAGTTCTAAGCAATTATGTGTAATTATTTTAAATTATTTAGCCTGACAGACTTCACCCTGTCTTAAGAAATGTTTTAATAAGCATTCATAAAAATATTTATCTGCAAAATCATGAAGGAACAACTTTTACAGGGAAATATTTCAATGTAAAAAATCTCTCACAGAGGAAAGGAAATCCCCCTTTTTAAATGGAAATTTATTAAAAGTTTATCTTAAAATTTATTTAATAAAAGAAATAAAACACAATTCACTTAAGATCAAATGAAAGATTTCGAAATGTAAATAACATGGACTTGGCAGAGTTTTGTGTTTATGTGTGTGGGTGTTCTTATACATTTATACTTTACATTGGTTTATGTCTCTCTATGTTTGTACAATCCATAATGAATTTAACAGGCATTTCTGTTTTATTTTGCTTTATTTGGAGAATTGGATTTGTCTGTTTAAACAAAAAGATTTTAAAGATTTTTGCAAGATCTTTGCAATCGTCACTACTCCATTTTGATGCATGATCTGATGATTTCAGTGTTAATATTCCAGCTTCATATGTAGTCAGTGCATCTCATTCAAGAAGTCCAAAATCTATACAACAGTTATTAAAGAGTTGTCAAGGCATGTGGACACACGCTTGTCTATTAGAAACATCTGTAGGAAGTTCACAAAGGTGATTTCTGTGATGACATGTGTTGGGCGTTGCATTTGGTTAGCAGGTGATTGCATGAACGATTCTTTGATCCTCTCTGGTTGGCTTGATTGCCTATGAAGCTAAATAACAGCTGTTCCAACACAAACAGCTTTTCTTTTTCCTTCTTTTCTCACCCCCAAAACGTCCCTGTTCCCTCATTATGTACTCCACAGTATTACACAGTATTATTGAAGATCCAGATTTGCATTTTGAGAGGTTTAAGAAGATAAACTATATAATTATATACAAATAAAATGACATATATTTGATGCATACAGTTAAAGTCAAAAGTTTGCAAGTTTACAGACTCTGCAAAATGTTGATTTTTACCAAAAAAAAAAAGAGGGCTCATACAAAATGCATGTTATTTTTTATTTAGTACTGACCTGAATAAAATATGTCACATAAAAGACGTTTACATATAATCCACAAGAGAAAACAATAGTTGAATTTATTCACTTGTTACCTGAATGATTGGTTTTGTTTAGTGATAGTTGTTCATGAGTCCCCTGTTTGTCCTGAACAGTTAAACTGCCCGCTGTTCTTGTGAAAAATCCTTCAGGTCCCACAAATTCTTTGGTTTTTTCAGCATTTTTGTGTATTAGAACCCTTTCCAGCAATGACTGTATGATTTTGAGATCCATCTTTTCACACTGAGGACAACTGAGGGACTGCAACTGTTACTGATGCTCACTGATGGTCCAGAAGGAAACATGATGCATTAAGAGCCTGGGGTGTAAGCTTTTGAATGGAATGTGGACGTGTACATTTTTCTTATTTTGCCTAAATATCATATTTTTCATTTAGTACTGACCTTCAGAAGCTACAGCAGATACTTACATGTTCCCCAGAGGACAAAATAAGCTAAATTTACCCTGATCTTCAAATTCAAAAAGTTTTCACCCACCAGCTCTTAAAGGAGAACTCCACTTTCAGAACAACAATTTACAAATAATTTACTCACCCCCTTGTCATCCAAAATGTTCAAGTCTTTCTGTCTTCAGTCGTGAAGAAATTATGTTTTTTTTGAGGAAAGCATTTCAGGATTTTTCTACATATAATGAACTTCATTGGTGCCCCGATTTTGAACTTCCAAAATGCAGTTTAAATGCAGCTTCAAAGGGCTCTAAATGGACCCAGCCGAGGAAGAAGGGTCTTATCTAGTGAAACGATCAGTCGTTTTTAAAAAAAAAAAACAAAAAAAAACATTTGTATACTTTTTAAGCACAAAAGCTCATGTAGCACGAGCTCTGGGATGCGCATCCACGACACTACGAATCACGTCTAAGTTCATCGTCTGTGTAATCCGGCTCAAAAAGTTAGAGTAGGGCGAAAAACTCCATCTCATTTTCTCCTACAACTTCAGAATCGTCTGACATCGTTGTACCTTGTGGTTTGTAAACAGCATTTGACTTACTTGCGCTTCCTTAGTCTTTGCGCGTTTGCTTTGTAAACACTGGATCTGTAGTTCCGCCAACATTCCACGTGAGCTTTCGACGTGATTCAATAGTTCATAGTGTCGTGGACACGCATCCCAGAACCTGTGCTACACGAGCTTTTTGTGCCTAAAAAGTAAACACATTTCTATTTTTCAAAAAAAATGACCGATCGTTTCGCTAGATAAGACCCTCCTTCCTCAGCTGGGATCGTTTAGAGCCCTTTGAAGCTGCATTTAAACTACATTTTTGAAGTTCAAAATCGGGGCACCAATGAAGTCCATTATATGGAGAAAAATCCTAAAATGTTTTCCTCAAAACCATAATTTCTTCACGACTGAAGACAGAAAGACATGAACATCTTGGATGATAAGGGGGTGAGTACATTTTCTGTAAATTGTTGTTCTAAAAGTGGAGTTCTCCTTTAGTGCATGAACTAAACAAACAAACAAAAAAGATAACAACACAGTATTAAGAATCAAGCATATGTAAACTTTTGAGCAGGGTCATTTTTATAAATTCAACTATTATTTTCTCTTGTGGATGATTCTGCAAGGTGTATGTAAACATTTGACTTCAACAGTATATCTTTAACACTGACATTCTAGCTCATGTACACATTTATGGATAATAATCCTGTGCTTTCAATGTCTGATTGTGATCATCACCTGGCCCAGATCTGCAGAAAGAGAAGGGCCAGTTTTTGGAGAACAGTGCAGGCTGTGTTATCCATGCTACATTGACCCTATCACACTGCAGCGCTCAAACCACAAAGCTTGGGCAGCTGGCCAAAAATGCCCCCTACCCCACCCCCACCTTTCAACATTTTCTCCTTTTCCCAATTAGAGAGATTAGATGGCCCATTTGGGAGGAAAGGAGCAAACAGTCTCATGCAAATTCTCTAACATTCCACAGTAAAACTGTAATACAGCACATCTATTACTAAGACAGCTTTCTCACAAGCATGTTTTTGTTAAAGTTTCAACTGATTGGAAATGAGAAAAGTGGTGTGATTTAATTTAGGAGAACATGAAAGTTTAAAATAATAGATCAATCACACTTTCTAAAACTGCAATCTATTACACAACAAGCAATGAAACTGCTTGCCTGACACTGAGAAAACAGAATATGAGCCCTGTACAATTTCGCTCACACGCAGAGGCAACTCCAGAGCTCAAAGCTTCTCTCCTCACAAAGGATGAAATTGTTCAATCTGCTGAGACTATTACTGCAAGATGTTGGCATTTCCTTTTCTTATAGAGAGAACTGCTGTGAAATGTATTCAGAATCTCTCTGAGGAGTCGGTTGTCCCCTCTTGCCAAGCTGTCAGACCTGTTTATCATTATTTGCTGAAAAGTTGCCCAGGCTTTGCGATCAGGGGAAAAACTAAAAAAGAACTTTCAGTGGAAAGACCTGGATCTGAGATCTGTCTAATTATTTGTATAATTTGAGTTCTAGAGAAGTTCTGGCTCTTTTTTTTTTGAACATGCATGCTGCTGAAATCCAGCCTGAATCATGTCAGTGTTGGACGCAGGCCAGGACTGAAGCGGGCCAAATTTTCTCTCGCTCAGATGAAGTCTGAGGCATGAACAGACAGCTCTGCCCTTCATAACTTTAACCAGTTCTGTACTTAATACTATTATAGGTATAAACTACAAATTGTCATATTTCTTTGTGCAGTGAAAAGCTTGTTTTCTTTATGGCCATAAGAGCTATTAAAAAGTATCAAAGTAAAAAAATCACAACGCATGAAGGCATTTACTTTATATAACACAGCATTTCCTATTCCTATTGAAACTGTTTTGTACTGTTGCCCACAGTGACAATAAGTCATAACAACTCTAGAATAGGAATGCTGAGGGTTTTTTTTGGAAAAGAGGACACATGGCTTTCTCAGCGCTCGAGAAGTCTCAGTCTTCACGTCTCCACCACTGTCACAAATGATTACACACACTCAAGCCTCATTGCCAAAAACATATTCATCAGGACCTCCCTCGTCAAGAAGCTCTCAAAGGCACAGCGATTGCACACTATGATATTAGTTTGTTGCCAAAACGGCCTGGCTCCACCAAGCTGATTTAATGGAAACAGCTGTTAACTGTCTCTCCGTTACTTTCACTGGTCTGTGTTTGCTTAACCGTCTGCTTTTTTCATATCTTAAGCAAATGTTTCTGAATGAGCTGTTGCAGCCATTTCCCGGCTCTTTTATTAGGAAGACCCTCTCTTTATACAAATACCATCTGTTGAACGGAGCAAATGCTTCAGATGGAATTTCCCTCCATGATTGTAATGTGTCGCTAATGTCTAGTATGTCACACATCCATCTTGTCTATCATAATAGAACTTTTTTGTGTGTAAAAAGCCATATTGTATAGTTAGCCATCTCAGCTAAGAGTTTTAAAGGGATTGTTGGCCCTTTGCTATCCTCACTTAGACAACCTGTAAAGTGCACTTGACCCTAAAGTAATGGTCTGGTAATATTTAAACAGCACGGTCATAGTTACAAAGCATCTATGAAATGAATAGAACAGAACCGAGGGCTGATGTCACAGTGGTAAAGCTGTTTTCTTGATCACAATTTCAAAACATTAGTAATATGCCAAATTTTTTGTCACACACATCTTTGATTTTTGAATGTTTAGTTGTGTGCTAGCCAGGATACAGTATATAAATACTAATAAATCTAAATGGAAGGCCTCAAACATGCTGAATATTTTCTTCACTTGCTCATCCTTTATTGAGAAATCACACTGAATAAAATTGACCACAAATTCTCATTGTCTTACATCAAACTAAGTGAGGACATACTTAGATGCCCTTTTTTTGAATAGTCCAAACACACACTTACACATTTTAAAGGCAATTTCTGTTTTTCCAAAGCTTTGAAAACTTGAAAATGAGCCATGTGCTTCTTTCACATTGATAGAACTGTAAACATTTCTTTATATGGGCCATTCTACAGAATTGGCCCAAAGAATGTGTCATTTTCCACAAATGTTGTATGTAATGCAAATTGTATAATATCCAGTATTGTATTTTCAGAAAGTTTTGGAATATTTTTTATATTTTTACCAAACACTATCGTAACATCTTACTTGATTATTCAACACAGTTTATTTTTAACAAAACATCCCACATTTCGATTGTGACTGCACATTTTTGGTAACAACAGTAATGTTTTGGTAGCGACCGCATCACATTACTGAATTGTAACTTGCACACTCTTAAAAATAAAGGTGCTTTAAAAGGTTCTTCACAGCGATGCCATAGAAGAACCATTTTTGGTTCCATAAAGAACCATTCAGTCAAAGGTTCTTTAAACCATCTCTTCTATTTCATCGTGAAGCACCTTTATTTCTAAGAGTGTAAAACACTACTAAAAACATACTCCAATACTAAAAATTTGTATAACTGTAGTACAATTTTGTTAATTTCCCCCAAATAATGGATTTTTTGTTTCCTTTTGTCACTACCGAAACAATGATGGCAGTAGTGACAATTTTAGATACTTTTGTGCATATGTCAAAGATATTAATTAGCACATGGTTAGCTAGCATAGTTCTGAACAGTTGTACACATATTAAAAACTACATTTTGTGGAATGACACTCAAAAAACAATGTCACTACTGAAACGTCACCAAACGTTTCGGTCGTGACTGTTACAGTAGTGACAATTTTAGATATTTTTGTGCATACGTCAAAGATGCTAATCAGCACGTGGTTAGCTAGCACAGTTCTGAACAGTCGTACACACATAACAACGAAATGTTATGGAAAAACACCCAAAAAAGTGAGCTTGATTGCAGGAAAAAGGTGTTTGTTAGTGACGTTCCACACAGATTGTGAAGTCACACATCTTCAGACTTTCGAACACATTTGCCTCGAAATTATGGAACCAACTCACACCTTGTAGCTATGAGAGAGGGAATATTTCCTAATCATAAATGTAGGGGTGTAGTTAAAATCAGTCTTAGCCAGTGGACTAAAACACATTGTTTCGGTAGTGACATGAAAATGTGGGACAATTTTTTAACTTCACTTTTTTTACAAAATCAAAAAGATATTTTTAAAACAACAACGGAATAAAATGCAACAATTAGTTGAAATTTAGGGGTTCAGGTTTGGGACAGCCACCTCCCAATTGCAAGTACCCACTAAATGGTGATTTTATATATATTAAGTCTACTGATATTTTAAATATTATTGTGGGAAAAGGATCTTAGTAAACATCTAAGATTTGAAGACTTAAATGCTTTTTAAATGTGTTCTTTGGTTGTTGGACAGCAGATTGTACCAGTTCTGTAGAATGGCCCATATACATCAGCACTGCTCTTGGATATACTCCAGATCCACATATATTGCACACATCAGTTCGGACATGAAGTCTAAAGTTTGCATGAAATGGAAATTGTGACTTTTTTCTTTGTTGTGTATCTAAGTGGCTTATCGACTGGCACAGACTTGATTTTGTCCAACCAGGAATGGATGGATGGATGATTGTTAGTGACTGGCATGATAATGTTTGAGATTAAATCTTTCAGGCCATATAGTTAAAAATCATTATTTCTGATGTTATCAAAAGCCTTATTCATTGCAGTTGTGTATTTGCAGCATAACTGTATCAATATGCATCTGAAAATGCTGTTTCAGTTAGCTGTTGCTAAGAAATGTTAACATATAGAACATTTCTGCAAAGTATTACCGATTTTCATTACAGAGCAGATGAAATGTTTTCCATGTGAGCTAACTGACATCATAGCTCTCGTGTCCCAGGACAGTTTGACCCATTAAGCCTCAGCATGTTCGATGATTAAAAGAGAATTCATGGTGGTCCTGAGCAGAGCTCTTATGCTCACACTGTAGATCATTTTACATACAATTTATAACCACGTACTGTAACATATTTTTGGAAACCGACATAAGCTACAGCTGTTTTGTTGGTCACTTAGTTACAAATCAACACCAAGTTCTGGTATTCACTTTCTCATCAAGTGAAAATCACTTTAGAAACTACTCTCATGACCATTAAACGCTGACCAAACTCCTCTAAACCTTTTTTACCATGAACTGCATCCACGTTTATATGCGCATATCACAAATGCACAGACACTGAAGTAAAGCAGTTAGCTTTAGCTTAGCAGAGAGTTTAATGGCACCAGCTCTGTCCCTCTCATTAGGCCCATGTTTTTGTTGATTTGTTTGGGAGGGGATATGAGATGTAAATAAGCTCTCTGTTGCTTATTGTATCCTGTATCTGTCCCTCTCCCTTCCCTCCCCCTTCTGATTATCATCTCGGCTGGAAAGTTCCCACGAGGCCTGAATGTTTTTTTTACCGTAAGCCAATCAGTGGCATGAAGGCAGGGCAGTGTGAATGATCCATTGTCTGTTCGTGGAGGGCTGGAGAGAGGGGAGGAGAGCGGAATTGTTTGGGCCTTTAGCTCACCACCATCAACACAGATGACAGTGAGTTTCTGAATAGGTAAACGAATATAGACAAAACTCAGAGATGTTTACATAGCTCCATTGCATCTGTGTTAGTTCAAGGCCTGATCATTACAGTACTGCAAAGGAATGGGTTTGAAAGACTGCCGTTACTTTAAAACAAAAGTCAATTTAAGAAAAACAATTCTTTAAAGGAATTATTAGTTAATATAGACAACGATTTCTTATCAGTATATTATTCATCAATAATATCAAGGAACGGAATAATGTTCACATATTTTCTAGGGTTGAGCAAGGTTACAGAGGCTTCTCTTCACAAATTGTTCCACCAACTGTATTCTCTACGGTCTTCGTCCTTCCGCTCTTTAAAGTCGACATCAGCATACCATGGTTAGATAAATGTCATCACTAGCACCAATAAATCGATGTGTAAGTCTACAGAGATGAGCTTTCCTCACACTGCCTTAAATTCCCATTTGGGATGTGCATTTGGAATTTAGTTCATGCTTACATTAGAGTTTCACACATACTGTGAAAGTCTAGCTGCTGTCAGTCATTTTGAGCTGAAATTGCTGGCTATATACTTCACTCTCAGAAAAAAATTGTCATTAGTGGCATCTTGAGACAGCTTGAGATGTCTACACTGGACGCGACTGTTGCAAATCATTTGAACTTTGTGTCAGTGCCATTATGTCAGTGCTGATTATAATGGATTCTGTTTGCACTACAAACCAGTGTGTTCATAATTATGACAATACATTAAAATAATATGGTTAGACACACTAATCTGCAATATCAAGCAGCAAAACGAGCTGTTTTGTACAGCTAAAAATAGCTGGACACAGATGAGATCGAAAACAAGAACCATAAAATTTACAAATCTGCCCTGCCTGTTCTTACAGTACTTTCACACGGGGCGCCAGCATCAATGGCTCCTGTTTACTTTGAATGGAGTGACGTCAAGCATTGCCAAATTAAATTGTGGGTCCGTTGTGTTATGTCACTGCCGTTGCTCACGGCAGAAGTTGCAAACTTCTCAACTTTTTGAGCACTGACACAGGTGTCAGCCAATCAGATTGCCTTATGCAAATACCCTAGCGCAGACGTTAACCAATCCCATTCATGCAACACCAGAAAAGTAATGTGATTGGCTGTTGTCACTATAATGGCCACGCCCTCTGTCAAGCCTGTATGAATGTACTGTTATGGATGACTGTGTTGGCGCTTAAAAAAAGTTAAAAAGTTTTCAACCGCGAGTAACACCAGTGATGGAACACAATGGACCCACAATTCAGTTCGGCAGCACTCCAGTCAAAGTAAACGAGAGGCGCTAATGCTGAAGACCCATGTGAACGCACAGTTGCAGGGAAAAAATAAGATGGATAGTTTTTTTTGTTGCGTCACACTGTGCAGACACTGTGTTAGGCCAGATTTTCTCATGTCACTCTTATTTGAGTCAGCCCAAATTACAGCTTTGTTGTGTGTCTTTTGATGTGCAGTGTACAGGGGGTAACGAGAGGTGATTAGCCAATCGGATGGTCGGATGAATTTCTGACATGTCAGAAATTTTGGTCGCCCCTCGTGGGTATCGCACAGGTGAAGCAGCGCTAAGAACCGACTGCCCTAAACTCAGTGTTTTTTTACTTCACTGCACCTGCGTGAACACAAAAATGGAAGCATAGCGCGACAGCATGTCATTTGGATGGAAGCGATGGAGGCTATGCAGTTAGTTCAGGGTTCAGAGGGTCCCATGTGTTTATTTCGCCTGTATAGTGAGAGCAGTCAAGAAGCAGCTTGACAATCGGGCCGTATAGTGTGAGGACATAAATCCAGAGATTTGGCTTGGCATCGTGTATGATTTACATTAGTAGCCTTACACAGTGTCTACACCGGACGCAACAGTTATCACATTGCACCACACCACAACAGCTTGGGGCTGTCTACACTGGATGCGACTGTTGCAAATAATTTGAACTTTGTGTCAGTACATCATAAATAGAACAAGGCATCCGTTTCCTGTCAGTGATTTGTTGTGTCACACCGCGCCACATTCAGTGTAGACAGCATCACTGATTATAATGGGTTATATCCACATGCTATCAGGAAATAACAAGAAGAATAATGTGCAGTAAATGTGCAGTAAAGTGTAAAATTGTTTGCACTACAAACCAGTGTTCATAATTGAAATAATATGGTAAGACACACTAACTTGCAATATTAAGCTGCAAAATGAGCTGTTTTGTACAGCTAAAAACAGCTGGATACGGATGAGACCGGAAGCCAGATCCATGAAATTTACAAATGATCGCATCCACTTTTTTTACGGTACATTCACACGGGGCGTCGGTGTCAACGCCTCTCATTTACTTTAAATGGAGTGATGTCAAGTGTTGCCGAACTGAATTGTGGGTCCATTGCGCTGTTATTGCACACGCTAGCCAATCCCGTTCATGCAACACCAGAAAAGTAATGTAATTGGCTGTTGTCACTATGATGGTCGCACCCACCATCAAGCGTTGATGCTGACACCCCATGTGAATGTATCGTTAAAGGTATGGAAAATGTGTTGCCGCTTGAAAATTTCAAAAGTTTTCGACTTCTGCCGCGAACAACACCACTGACTCGACGCAACAGACCCACAATTCAGTTCGGCAATGCTTGAGGTCACTCCATTCAAAGTAAACGACACGTGTGCATGTACTGTTATGGGAAAAATAAGGTGGATAGTATTTTGTCGCGTCACACCGTGCCGTTCGCGCACTGCATAGACACAGTGTTAGGCCGGGCATGAAATCGCACAGTTTATGCCTGGCCTTAAATGGACAACTCTGTACCTTGACTACCCCTAAAAGGAATACTGTTATATGCTTACATAGCACTGTAAACTTACACATTACTACTAATATGGACCTTTTAGGGGTAGTTAAGGTACCATATTGTTACTTTAAGCTGTTGTACCCCTAAAGGAATAATTTTTGCACATTTTTGTCCTGACAATGTTACTCGAAGATGTACACTGTCTTCTATCCACAGATATATGCATATATGCACGTTGGAGAGGGTTGAAAAGAAACTGAAACAAGTTATTAAAAAACTACAATTACAAGAAGACATGGCTGCAGAGCCACTGAGACGTTTTACTTTTAAATTTGATAGGGCTTCTATAGATAGGACTGAAATGATGGGGAGAATGGGATTGGGAAATTATGCTACAATGTTGACACATTAACACTACACAGAATAACCATTTTGGGTCAACTATAAATGAATCTTTTGTGCAGTGGAACATTTCCACGGATGTTAAAGGTTCTTAATGGAACCCTAGAAGCCAGTTGTGTCCAGTGCAACATCTCAGAGCACATGCACTGACAACTGCATCACAGAAATGTCTTGTAACGATTACGGTGATTGCCACAGTACTGAGATCAGTCCAGTAAAAGTGGGAATATCCTGTTTGATGACATGCACACATTGAGGGGAGGAGAATAGAGAGCATGGCTGAGGGCCTAACCGCAATATCTAAATATTGACTGTACAACTTGTAATCATGTTTGGTCTGCGGACAGGGTGAAAATAAACACCAGTGTGTGTGTATGTGTGTGTGTGTTCTCTCATCCTATAATAGAAACAGTGCAGACATGCCTTTTCAATATGTTTAGAGCACTCATAATTAAACATGCACAAATCATTAAAAGGATTAGAAGAGATGTATCTCATCAAGACCTAATATGCTGTGTTTGCCGTTGACATTTGCGATTTTAAGCATATGGAGCTCATCAGAGTGGTCCTTTGCATTGTAATTGCTGGTGGTTTCAATGCATGCTGATATAAATCTTTTCATGTGGGTGGTCTTGGAAATGGGAAGACATTCTGCGCTGAAACAACAAAATAAAGCATTTTACTTTCATTCGAGGGGTATGCTTAGCTTTTCAATTTCATCTGTCGTTATATTTCCGTAATTCACCCTTTGCGGTGGGTAACAGCTTTCCCTGATCCTTCCAGTGCTGGAATGTCACTGAGCAAACATTTCTAGAATTAAAAAAGAAGAAACAACATTAACTTGGCAGAATAACACAACATATCCTTCAAGCAACTTTAACATTCCCCACCAATACTGTTTGTATAGCATAAGGAACGTATCTAAAATATGGAATCTAATTTACTTTATTAGTCTAAAATAACAACTAAATAAACTAACCGAAGAATATTGTCTGGAGCATTAAAATGTCAGCATTCAAAATTTTTTTAACTAGTATATTAAACTAGTTTTACGATCATGTCTGAATCACTCTCCCAACAATGGTTTATATCCATCTTTGGCTAAATAAACAATATGAGAAAGCAGTTTACAAGGAACCTTTTGAAGTGGATTATAAAATGTAATTCAATTTATAAAGTATATTTTCAAGCATTTTCCTATCCTGTGTTTGTTCATGGACAAAAAAGGTCTATTGTATGGCAAATGGATGAGTAATAGCGATGTGAATGAAAGTTTTGGGATTACGCCATAATGCTTAGCCCAAATGGCCCATTAATTCTGCACTGGCACTGAGACTGAGAGGGAGAGACAGAGGGAATAAGAGAGAGACATGCCATGTTATTCTTCTGCTTTAACTCCTTCCAATGAGTTTTGAAGGGGCTGAGGGGAGGAGCACGAGGGGGAGCTTGGGGGAAGAAAAAGAGGGCGAAGAAAGGAAGAAGAAGAGGGGGAATATAAATTAGCTGAGAGACAATCGAGCAAGAAGAGGGAAAACCGAGATCAGACTTATTGTAAGGAGAGCGTCAAACTGTGGGAATGACACTAAAATTTATACAGGCCTTAAATCATTTTGTTACACGTCTTCATTAGTTATTCACTCTCCCACAAGTTTTTAGAGTTTAGATTTTTTTTTTTTTCAATCTGTAAAACACAAAAGAACAAAATCATTTTTTGGAGAACTAAATCTTTTGTAAGCACAGTATTTATTTGTAGATATATATATATTGTATCTTTTGGACAATCCTTCGTCAGTTTTTCACCCTAATAAATTTGTTGCAGCATCGCCCTCTAGTGTGCAAACTGAAAACATGCTTCTCCTTGCGTGAGAAAGCCTCGTGTAATTCTGGTTATATATTCTGGTTAATAAAACTGTTATTGCATAGCGGTTTAGCAAACTAGAGGTTATGTTGACGCAAACCCGGATTAAATCGATAAATCATATGCAAGATAACTGGATACTCCACATAAGGAAAATGGCAAATGAGTCGAAAAAAAAAAACAAAAAAAAAAGTCAACTTCTATCATTAGCTACTGTCATTTATTTGTAAGACAGCATGTTATTTTGTTATACAAACAACAGACCTGAATTTTGCTAATGATGGATGGATGGCATTACTGTCTGTGAGGTTTGCATTTCAGTGAAGTAACACACGACCAGTGCATACAGACATCATAACCCCCAATGATATTTAATCACAATTTTACCCAGTATCTATCCATTGAAATGTGTGTGAGCAAAAATGCATTAAACTACCAGCCCAGAAAACTTTGTTTTGATGGTTTGGGAAAATAAAATGTTATATTGATCTATGTTCCAGGGGGATATACAGAACTACAGAAGCAGCTATATAAAGTGACAAAGGCTGGTTAGCCCTGGATTATGCAAAAATAAGATCAGTCTTTAAAAATAAAGATTAAAAATGAACATTCAATGAGATTCACAAGAAACACTGTTGTGTGATCTAGTCTGGCTAAATAGTGGTAAGACTAATTCTTACAGTGTTGATTACAATAGGTTAAAAAAAAAAGCATAAAACTGATTCTTCTGTCACTGAGGGAGGACTGGATTTCAAAATGTGACACACTGTAAATGCAAATGGTTACGTGTTAAAACAAAGGCACATGACTAACAAACTGAATGAAAAATAAAACCAAGGGTCAGTAACAGCGAGAAGCCACCTCTGAAGGACCTTCAAACAACAGCCATTTGATTCATTCAGACAGCATTTTATCAGAGCCTTTTCAAGACTCAGCAAAATGACCAACACAGATGTTTGGGGAGCAAGCCAGCGCCTATGGATGCAAAGGTCTGCAAATTCAATTTCTTCAATAGGAAATCATAGATTTAAGGCAACATTTCTGTGTCCAAAAGAAAATTCCAGACGTGTAAAGAAACGCAAATTTGTTGAAAAGGTAACACTCAAACAAAACAAAAAAAGTACTTCATTGTCAATCTTGGTGATTGTGCTATAAAAACACGCCGACTCTACTTCTCTTGCTTGCTGTGAAGCGATCTGTGCTCCGGCGGTGGTGTAGCATTTCACTACCTCTCACTGGTGTGAAATCTAAAGGAGCTAAACTCTGAAGTTCAGTGGGAAATCTCTCTTAAATCTTCAACACACAATAACCTGGATTGTTCACATTATGGAGAGAAACTATGGTCTGTACTACAAATCTCCAGCTGTCTTCTTTTCTATAGATCGTAATGTGTTGAATGCGTGGTTTGCAAGTGACTAAGAAAGAGAGTGAAGCAAGAGTGAATCCCTAATGCAAATGGAAACAAAGGCGAGGAGGGGAAAACACTTTGGTCCATGCATTATCTAACTTGGTTGGCTGTAATATTTTTCAAATCGAGAGCACCCTTTTTTTCTTCTTTTTGTGTTTGTTAAAGTCCTGCCTGCTTTCAAAGCACAGGGCTAGTATTCACCTCCTCTGCATTTCTACCCATTCTCTCTCCAAAGAACCAGATGAATGCTATGGTCCGGCATGCTGGTGGCGAACACCAGGCCCGCATCGTTCTTGCCGTCCAATCCGTTGAGCCAGGAGGTGACGCCCGGTAAGAAACTAGAGCCGCGTTTGGATTTGCGGTAGGCTGGCAGCGGCCAGCGACCCACGGTGACCTCAGTCCTCAAGTCCATAACATAGAGGTGGTGGTTGTCAAAAAGCAGAGCGAAGACCTCGCCGAAACTAAGCAGAGAGAGGCTGGAGGGGTCCTGCTGTGGTTTGATGACCCTATGAATATGAAAGAATCAGTAAATTAAAAACAAATGCCTATGCCTTTTGATAAAACAATATATAGTTGCAAAAATTTGCTCATTTGATTTGTGACCTAGAAATAGAGCTAAATCTCAAATATTTCATAACATTTCTCCATATTAATGTATAGATTTAGATGGAAAAACAAATAGATACACGACCAGTCAAAAGTTTTTTGTAAGATTTTTAATGTTTTTTTTTTAATTTTTTTATTTTTTTAAAGAATTCATTTCTGCTCACAAAGCCTGCATTTATTTGATCCAAAATACAGCAAAAGCAGTAATATTGTGAAATATTTGTATTATTTAAAATAACTTCTTTCTATTTGAATATATTTTAAAATGTATTTTTTTTAGCAAAGGTGATGATAAAGACATTTATAAAGTTACAAAGGATTTCCATTTCAGATAAATGCAGTTCTTCTGAACCTTCTATTCAAAGAAACCTAAAAAAAAATATTATATATATATATATATATATATATATATATATATATATATATATATATATATATATATATATATATATATATATATATATATATATATATATACACACACACACTCAGATGTTTTTAACATAATAATAAATGTTTTTTTAGAAAGCAAATCAGAATATTAGCACGATTTCTAAAGGATCGTTTGACTAGAGTAATGATTTTAAAAATTCAGCTTTGAGATCACAGTAATTACATTTTTTAAAACGTTTTTGCTGTACTTTGGATTAAATAAATGCAGCTTGGCGAGCAGAAGAGACCTTTAAACACTGAAAATCTTACTGTTTAAAAACTTTTGACTGGTAGTGTGTATATATATATATATATATATATTTTTTTTTCTTACTTTCTTTTACTTTCTAATATAAGCTTGGCTAAACAATTAAGAAGCAGGTATTAATGTACCTGATGACATCAAAACTTGCAAAGTCCCACTGGTATATGCCCAGGTCTGAACTACAGACAATGTACCGGCCGTCAAACTGTAATCGTGGCTGCAAGCAAACACTGCGATCTTCTGACACGGAGAGAGTCTTTAAGCACTTACAGTTGATCTCCCGGCCTATAGGCCACACCTATGGACAAACAGAACCAGATAATTATTGTATCCATATGAAGTCAGAATATCACATAACTATATTAATGCAACTAGGGGTGTTGCAACAACTGCACAGTAGCAACAAGCACAGTATTGCACCTTAACACTGGTTTCCACCGGTCATAAAATGGGGGCATAAAAAATAATAATAATACACTAAACACCGTTTAGCTACTGCTGCCACAAAAAAAATTCATGTTGGAAGAGATCACAGGTGAAAGCAAAACACACTACCTGCACAAGCTATTTTGCCAGTGTAGGAGGTTTTTTTGGATTATGTAAAAAAAAAAAAAATGGTGTGTTTAGGAGGACATAAGCAAAAATGCACAAATAATGTGGATTCCAGTTAAAATGACAGGATTTCACCTGTGAAAATTCAGCGAACAACAGTAAATGTGACCTTTACACACCCCACTCAAATTATTTTTGTATGCTTTTGTACCGTTATGGTTACAAACTCTCTCTGCCACCCTACACTCGTGTTTTGAGTGTGATTCATCGAGTGTGAATTCTTTTAGCAAACACAACATCATAGTGAATCTAATCTTGTGCCAACCCTAAATGCAACAATGAAAACATTGGACTAGCTTTAAGACACCTCTGTTTAATTGTTTTAGACATCAAACTTCACAATGAACAACAATTATTAAAAAATAAAAAATAAAAACTCATGCAACTTAGGAACACCTGCAAAAGTGATTTACATTACCTTTATTTCATACTTATCAACACTCAGTAGTATGTAGTCACCAGGACTGTGCATCATGGACTCCACCTGGCTTTTTTGAAGGTGCACCTTAACAAACACAGATGAACCATATAAGTGCAGAGTTAGAAAAACTGATCTCAAACTCCAAAATAAAAAAAAAACAAAAAATCTGGTCAAGAATCTTACCTTGGTGACCCACTCTGTGTGTCCAGTAAGAGTGTTAACACAGGTTCCTGAAGACAGGGACCAGACTTTTACAGTGAAGTCTGCTGAGCCACTAACCAGGGTGTCCAACTCATCGTTGTAGTCTATGCTGAATACTGCAACAAAACCACATCTTTAGGATTATGCATACACTACACCTTCTAGAGCTGCGATAATAAATCGATTGCGATTCGTGGATCGTTTCTGAGATTTTCCGAATGCATTGTAATTCTTGCTGGAATAGAATCTGAACTGCTAACAGCAGATGGTGCTTACGCAAATGCTCACGAAGAGTGCTGAAGAGTCATGTAACTGCACCTCAGCTCGGAATGTCTTTATAAGGTGAGATTAATGTAAACAGCACACTGTGAAAACCCTTGTAATTCATGCCAACATTTTTGAACTTGATGAATGATTATTTTTAGGGCTGTCAGTCGATTAAAATTTGTAATCTAATTAAATTACGTGTCGATTAATTAATATAATTAATCGCAAAAAAATTTGACTGTGAAAATACCCACAAAAGATTATTTAAATCTATTTTTGCATTTAACAAGAAAGTATCAAGTAGACATTACAAATTGTAGCTCTAGAAAGAAATATTTTATTTGATTCAACAAAGAATTTATTACACAAACATTTAGGCTGCAACGGCCTAACATAAACTATGGAACATAGAAGATAATTTAGAAAACATCTCAGCATTTTTCATTCATACAATGAAAGTCATGGTAACCAAAACAGCTTTGTTACCAACAGTCTTCAAAATACTTTCATGTTCCACAAAAGAAAGGTTTGAAACAACATGAGGGTGAGTAAAAATAAGGACAGAATTTAATTGTTTTGGGGTGAACTATCCCTTTAATGTTATTATTATTATTTTTAATGAAATGATACTTAAATAAGAAACTAAATCTGCCAGCAGGTAGCAGTAAATGTCTTTATGAGCCATTTACTCGTCGATTCAATTTGTTCAAACGTTCAAAAGTAAATGGCTCTCTTTATAAATAAGCCTTTGAATCATTGATTCACACGATTCCTTCAAAATGCGAATTCATTTAGAAATTAAACACCACTGTGTTGGCTGGAGACATGCAACAATTCTGCTATGGTTTCAAAGGTAATATGTTCTCTGCAAAATTGAGCAAAAACACATAATATAGTGTTTAAAATGTAACACACTATCAACTTTACTGAACTGTTGTATAAAATCACATTTAAGCTTGTGATAGATTGGGACAAAATCAGCACTCGTGACATACTGCTCTTGCTGCCCGTGTGATACGCGATATAAATATGGTGAAATATTTTGCACCAATATCTTGAATTTTAGGGCATAGCTGCAATTATGGAGTTATTGCCCTGCCTCATATTTGTCAACAGTCAACTGTATGAAATATAAGATGATCTGATGATGGTCTGGGGGCAGGGCCACCGCATTAACCGCGTTAAAATCCTTTAATCGCGTTATTTTTTCATAACTAATTAAGTTAACACAGTAAATTGAAAGCCCTAATTATTTTAGGTTCAAGTGTGTGCCTTATTGAAAGCAAGCAGAGTATGGCTGTTTCTAAAGCAAGCAGTGGCAGCTGCTGTTAAAAACGAAGCTCAGGATCGATTCGAGAGAGAATCACGATGCATTCATAAAATATGACATTCGATGCAGAATCATTTCTTAATTCGCAATGCATTGATTTATTTTCCCAGCCCAAGACATAACCGTGAAGGGCTGCACTGACAAAACAGAAATCATTGGCACAAACAACTATTAATGTTCATCTTTTTCCCATTAGCTGGAAAAAACTTTGAGAAATTAACACCAACCTGCCCCAGTATGTCCTCGGAATTGCTGAATTTTGGCACCAGTGCTCCACTCCCAGCATGCAATGGTGTTGTCAAAAGACCCTGTCACCAGTTTCTGCTCATCAAATTTGACAGTGGCACAAGTGTGGGTCTGGATGCCATAGACACACTGCCCTGTGCGGACATCCCATAGCTTGGCTGACAGGTCATCAGAACCTAAGGGGAAGGACGTCTTTGATCAGTGCGCCACCAAATGTGACTGTCATTAAAAAACAAGTAATATCTTCAGACTATTACCCATGGTACACCAGTATACCCACTGAATTTAATGACTTACTTGGATTCCCTCACAGTAAATGTTGTTTTAATGCCATAGAGTAAACATGGCTTCGTAAAAAGAACAAAACTTCAGCCATATTCAGCTTAGTTTATAAAAGCCAAAACAGATAGCTATACATAAACCAACTACCAAATTAATTTCGGATTATATGAATGCATGAATCCATAAGGAGCACAATAACTCATTCAACCCTTCACTGTAGACTAAATTGAGCTAATGTACAGGATAAAATGCAACGGATGTAGCGACAGATCCTTTCTGAGGTATTGTGGTACATCTGAGAGAAACAGGTTATCGAAAATGAATGATTGGATGGAGGCAGGTCTAAATGCAAGCTTAAAATCGATTTTTAAAAAAAGGTTGTTGGTGGAATGATTGAAGTCTGTCACTTCACTGGAAAAATCGAGCTATATTAGAATCTGGATTAAAAATCATGAGCACAATCAGGCATGAATCATTCATGATAAGAGCAATAAGATGCATTTAGAAATTAGATAAGGATTTTATGGCGACTTTAACATCACAACAGATCTCATTTTGACCACACCCACCAGGACAGACAACTATAAAAGTGACACACCTGTGCAGAGGAGCCCATCCCGGTAGTAGAGAGCATATACCCGAGCACTGTGCCCAATGAGAGAGCTCGTCTCAAAAGCATCCTCTTCCCTTAGCTGCTTCATGCGCAGTTTGGCCTTTAGGTAAACACCTTTCCAGTGTGTCGCATCCTGGATGGACTCATCGATGCGCCAGCCCAGGTCTCGACACACGCTCTGCCACACTTCTGTACAGGCATTGATGACTTTATTCCACTGCTTGCACACCAGACAGCAGGTAAGCAGGGTTTGGGGGTCCAGCCAGCGCAGCAGGTAGAAGGCCAGCTCTAATGGTAGCAGGCGCAGGAAATCTCGCTTCAGCAGCGCTTCCAGCCTATTGGACAGGTATCGCAGCTGGGCGGCGCCGCTCAGTGAGATGAGGTGGTCCAGCGATTGATTGCGCTGCTGGTCACTTAGCGCCAGGAAGGTGGTGGAAACCGACTCCAGCCACCCCTCGAAAGCCGCCTTTTCCATGGGCACATGAGGGCGTCTACCTGTTGAAAAATAAACTGATCAAATCAGACTTACAGCACTGCATTTGAAAAACAATGGTGTGTAATAAACAGTGCTTTGTATATAGAGTATAACAATACTACAATTGCAGCAACAAAGGAAATACAAAAAAAAGAAAACACCTTCAGATTACATAATGGATGCCTATCAGGGAAAACGACCATATTCCATTCTGATGCAACCTTTGAGTAATAGTAATGTAATCTGCATAGCTTTAAATCGTATAAAACAGAATGTAGAGGTACTAATTTATTTGAAGAACCAAAACATGACGAAAAAGATAAAAATGTGCCTCACGCACAAAAACGAGAGATCTCCATGACTACTCGGCTGACATGCTTACACAGCTTTCTGCAGCGAAACTGACGAGCTGTCATGTAACTGGAATGCAGCTCTCTGGTTTCCAAACACACTTGCTAAAACAAATTAGCTAGCTCGAAGGCCAAAGACTTAATAAAAAATGCTCTTTTTTGCCCAAATCAGTCTCAAGAGCAGGACCAGCAGCTATTCATTAATAATATATCTTATTAACTCAAGCTTAACGGTAAAACTTGAATTGAGAAGACAAGAACGACTCACCATTTCCAGTAGAATCAGGGTGAGGAGAGCGCTAGCTAGCCGCGTTAGCTAACAGGTGTCAACGCAAATCGATATCGCTATACAAATGAGAAACTTTAATTTTTGCAGTTGAGTAACAATCTCGCCTTGTCTAGTGACTATCTAATTTTAGCGACACAAAAACGGTGAAACTCTCCGCTAGCTGCCGTCAGGCAAATCTGTAGAGTCCTGAGCTAGCATTATAACATACAATATTTAAATCTAACGGAAACGGTTTGTTTTTAAAAATTCATTAGCTCTCTGTTCGTTCACATTTTAACGGCTTATTATTTCAAAACGTAATATCATACGTTAATTTAAAGTACATTTATTGTTGTTCTTTTCTGTTTGTGGAGTTAGCTAGCTAGGCTAAGATAGGGAGCCTCCGTTAGCAATGAGGAATTACAGCGACAGGAAGTAGCGGGACGAACAATTTGACACGAGCGGGAGGAAGTCAGGGGGAGTGTCCGCCGCCTGTCACTTTTTCAAAACATTGAAAGAGTTTGCGGTCTTTTAATACTGTATGCAAAATACGATGAGTCATTATGCATGAGTCTCATATGATGTTATAGCTTAAATATATTGATCGAGTTAGAAGTCACACAGGTGTGTTTATATGGCGCACATCGTTTGATGGTCAACAGGGGACGCACTTTGACAACAAACTGTGAAGGTTAACGTTAGTCATAAACGACTAATGGCGTGGTTGGTTAAATATTATTTAGTACCCAAATACTCTTTGTAATTCGTATATGATTTAGGTTTGGGGCCGGTAAGATTTATAGCGTGCTTGTATGCTAAAATACAGCAAATCAGTAATACTAAAATATTATTACAAAATATAAAATAGCTGTTTTCGAATTTAATTTATTAAAAATGAAAATTATTCTAGTGATGTAAAAGCTGAATTTTCAGCATGAATTCTGAGTGTCAGAAATCATTTTATTTTGAATGCTCAAAACAGGCTACTGCTTGATATTTTTGCGGAATCCATGATATATATTTTTTCAGGATGCTTTGATGAATATAACATTGTTATTGTTAAATACAGAGCTAGATTGCTTACAAATTGTATCCGATTCCGAATTACATGACAAAAATTGTAGTTAGTAATTTTAGGTAATATGATCAGAGTGCTTTTTGATTACTTTCTAACGCATTTACCACAACGATTTAAACAGGATAATCTTTTTTATTATTATTATTTTAAAAATAATTTTATTGTTTACTTGCATGTTATGTGACCATTAACCAATGTCAGAAACTGCGAACATGCAAATGTGATACTTAATTATTAAAATATGTATTTTAAAATCTCAGGGATACTTCAAATGTATTAGGTAAAATAGTTCCCGCATTACATGTAAATAAGAAATAACATTTTAATGTGTCTGGAAAACAAAAGCCCTTCCAAAGACAGTAATACATGGCTAAATAAGTCATGTGATAAATAAAATAAAAATGAATGTGCTCATCAGTAGTTGATGCATTGTTAAATCACTTCTTAAACCTAAAATGATTCAGCCTTTTGTGAATGTACACAAAACTGAAGATCTTAGAAAGGAACATTTAAATGAGTAAAAGGAGGAATTTTGGGAGAATCAGTAAATTATGAATAATTTATTGCTATTGTTTGAATATTATGTAGATAGTTTAGACATATACTTGGAGAAACAAGGTTCAGGGAGGAGTGTGAGTATTCAGAATGGCTGTGCATATGTTGAACAGAGATAGTGTCCCTGCTGCATGTAAACACAAAACAGTCCCACCCTGCCATACTGATACCTACCACCTGCTGTTAACAACATGTCCACCGAGGCATGACATGACAGAAGCGAGGTGACCCTACATTCCAGCCGCTGAGGGTATCAGAGCTCCAGCAGGCCATTAAAGTTGATGGGCTGTCAGGTGAGGTGGCTGCACCCAGATAGCAAGAAAGTGTAGATATCTGGTATAATCAATCAGTGTAGTTCTCATATGGGTAGGAGGAAATCTGACGGACAGTAGAGTCATTATAAAGACGTTTAGCAATATCCAGCGGATGTATTTAATAAGTTATACGTATTAATATGTTAAGTATGGGATCTTTATTATTTTGTAGCGCTGCAGATTTAATACATATACCAGTATAACAGTATAGAATCAGTAAGACCAAATGTGAAAAGGCATAATTCATTTTCTCTTTTCTGGTGCCTTTCATTGTTTGTACCAGCTTCCATTATTATTCATGAGACTAATATTTTCCATGAGTAAAATCTGATTGGTTTAACTGATTATTGAACAATGCCAAGTGTTCCATTGTGTTATGCAAGCAGTCAGGTTCTGTCTGCCAGCTTGAACCATTCCATCTCCATTTTTGGTCCTTTTAGCCTGGAATCATTTCACACTGCATGTTCATTACGACATTTCTATCGGAATGGGGGGTGTTGAGATCAATGTTTGAAGCCATCAGGCAGGATATATTCATGAGGCTTGACTGAATAATAATACAGACATTTGACTGAATTTTAAAATATGTTGTGGCCAACCGAAAATGTATTTTCTTTGGTTTGATCATACCAGTGTTGATTTTGTTTCTACACACAAATAAGAACTGAATTCTGTTCTTTAAGAATTCAGATTTGTCAAATAGGTGCTTTACAGTTTGATTACAGCATTACTAATTTACTAATGTTCCTCTTGGTTGTGGTATTCCGCAAGGTTCAATCCTTGGGCCTTTGTTGTGTTCCATGTATGGTGCACAGCATAAATGAGTACACCCCCTCTGAAATTTAACAAATTTAGCAATTACTCTTTACTTAGAAGACATGTTAGGGTTCTTTAGAGATATTCCAGCAAGTCTGCTTGATCAGTTACCAAAGAAGAATCTTAAAAATTATTCAGGAAAATACAATTTTCTTATCAAAGTGATGTTGTGTAGCAAAAATGAGTACACCATCCTGAAAGTTACTAAATAAAACTAAATAAAAATTTCTGGTGTAACTTTAAGGCAAAACTGTTTAAGAGAAGTAATGTCTTGACAATTAAAAGTGTTATATAGCCCTCTGAATTATACTATACACAGACTTAATGCTGACAACAGTGAAACCACGTCAGAGAGAACTTTCATAAAATGTATTTCTTAGCATAAAAGAAGACAATGGTACAAGAGGAATAACAAATTATTGTTTTAAGTGTGAAAATATAGCAAAAGTAACACAGAAATTCAAAAATAATGGACTTGTGACAAGACCCCTTAAATAATCAGGTCTTCACTTTAAGCTTTTAATTAGTGATGAGTGGGTTTTTGCTCAAAAAAGAGCAGGAGAAACACCAACAGAGTTTTAGAGCTGGCAAAAGCTGTGTAAAGAGTGACACTTTATTTCACAGAGGCAGCCTGCACAAGTGACATGCATGGCTGTTTATCCACACCAGAACTACCTACTGTAGCTAATGCACAATAAAGTCATTTAGCTTTTTCCAAGGCCCATATGTACAAACTATAGACTTCTGGGAATCCATACTCTGGTCTCATGAGACCAAGTCAGTCATTTTGGGTCTAACAGCATTCAAAATGTTCTGGTGTTGCTAGAGGAGGAGTACAGTGAGAAGTGCCTGGTTCCCACAGTGATGTTCAGTGGTAGTAAAGCTCTTATATAGGGATGTATGAGTAATGAAGGTGTGAGAGAGTTGAGCTTTATCAGTGTTGTCATGAATTCACTAACAACTGTGTGATGTAATACAAAATCTTGAAGCAGAAGATGCTAGCCTCTCTTCATTCCATGCGTTGTTGGGCATTTTTTCAACATGACAATGAAGATATTCATTCTCCCAAGCTGAAAATTCTTCAGTGGACATTGGTATTTCACTCAATCTTAACACTCTTGAACAGCTGTGGGGGATTCTGTAGAAACGAGCAGAGCAAAACTCACTAGGGCATTTAAGCAGGTCGTCCTCCAGGAGTTAATCAGGACAGATGTGAAAATTTGTCATGAACTTGTACACTCAGTGCCAAGAAGGGCCAGAGCACTGTATTTAGAGTTATGGAGGGCATATTAAGTACTAGAATATTTTCTTGAATTACATCTAGGGTGTACTCATTTCTGCAGTCATCCATTTAAACAAATTTGCCATCTTTCTATGAATTATATTAGTGATCATTAAGAAAATACATTTTTATATTTAATCAGAGGGGGTGTACTCATGTATGCTGTGCACTGTATTTGCTCCCCTTAGCTTTTATTTTTGAAAAATATGATGTGTCTTTTCATCTATATACAGATGATACTCAGCTTTATCTTCCCTTACAGCGTAATAATAGCCACTGCTAGATTGCCTAAACAAACTTAAGTTAAGGCTTTCAAGCAATTTCTAATACTTTAAGGAAAACAAATCTGAAATTTGGTTTGGTCCCAAGGAAAATGTTGCTTTCGATCTTTGCTTCCTTACCTAATATAATACACAGTGTGCCAGTAATTTGACTTCAGTTTAACATTTGACAAACAGATTTGGCAAACCACCTTCTCAGTAAAGCTTGAAAAAAAAAAAATCTTGAAACCGCTATCCATGCCTCTGTAACATCTCGGGTTGATTATTGAAACTCACTGTACTATGGTATTTCTCAGTCTTCCATTTCCCATCTTCAGTTGGTTCAGAATGCAGGCACTAGACTCCATAAAGGGAAGTGAAAATATGACCACATAACTCCTATTTGTGACCATGGACCACAAAACCAGTCATAAGGGTCATTTCTTTGAAACTGTAATTTATACATCATCTGAAAGCCGAATAAATACGCTTTCCACTGATGTATGGTTTTTTTAGGATATAGGACAATATTTGGCCGAGATACAACTATTTGAAAATCAGAGAGTGCAAAAAAATTTAACTATAGAGAAAAATGCCTTTAAAGTTGTCCAAATGAAGTTCTTAGCAAGGCATATTACTAATCAGAAATTAAGTTTTGATATATTTACGGTAGGAAATTTACAAAATATCTTAATGGAATATGATCTTCACTTAATATCCTAATGATTTTTGGGATAAAATGAAAATTGATCATTTTGACCCATACCATTTGTTGTTGGCTATTGCTACAAATATACTCGTGCTACTTATGACTGGTTTTGTAGTCCAGGGTCACATTTGAATGTCCCTACACTGGCTCCGTGTCAAGGATTGGTTTTAAAATATAATTATTTGTCTATCAAGCCCTCAATAACCTGGCACCTCAATAATTAACTTATTTATTGCTTCCGTATACCCCTTCTAGAAACGTATGATCTTGTGACCTTGGCCTACTTATAGTTCTCAGAGTTAACCTTAAAAATCGCAATGACCACTCCTTCGCTACTGCTTGACAGAAGGGCAAAAGTGGTGATTATTAGCTAGAATATGCCATATTCAGTTTAAATAACTTTTTTTAAAGCTATGGCCCACACAACCTAAACAGACCCCAAGACATTTTTTCTTAAAAACCTTCTTTATTTAAAGAGACCCCATTAACATTACCCTATAACCACAATATTTAATCTACTGCAGTGTCTCTGTGACATTAAGACAAACTCAGCAGTGCATTTGCAAGTGAAGAGCAGACAGACCTTGTTACATTTACAGATAACCATATTAGAAAGATAAAATGTTGGACTTTAAAAAAAGGCAGTGTGATTTTAACTACACACTTAACATTATCAGTAATCTAAATACATCAACACTGTGCAGAACTTCAAACACTGTGGGCATGTGCAGTGCTGTTGAATGCTATATATGCTGTTGGTACAAAATTAATTTTATTTTTTGCAACACAGTAGCTGTCTGAGAAGAGCATGTTTTCCAATGTTGACTGCATCACATATACGCCCACATCATCGTATACAATACTGTAGACAATTTGCATTCTACATCACTAGGTGCACTGTGTGACTGCCTGTGGGTCAAGCAAAGCGGGGGCATGTGAGTAGATACGGTCTCAGTACAATACATCATGGCTGTCAGACATTAACTATCAAGTCTCAATAACAAGCATGAGATTCATAAGGAGATTGATACGTTTTTGTTTATTGTTGTAGATTGCTAATTTACATAGAAAGGCTATATAAATAAATACAACTAGATGCATGTTGTTCAATGCCAGTGCTTGCTGAAGCTCAGCTGCATCTTCGTTCATAATATACTGAAGGCTAGACCAAAGTCCAGCTAGGTCCATCCTATGACAAGATCCACAGCAATATAAGGAACTCATTCATTGGTGTTTAGAATATTTGAGTTATACATTTAATAACACTGTTGCGGATGCCTTTAAAGTCACTGTCCATATGAGCGTCTTATCTTCTTTACAAACAGGGCACTGAACCCATCAGACTCTCATCAGGCTCCTTTACTGTACATCACTCATCCCAAATGAGTTCTGCAAGGGTTCTTAAGCAGATTTTGGTTTTCCAGTGACAGTGGAGATGAGTGATTGACAGCTGATTCCCTCTTAAGAGAAGCACCCACAATGCACCTTCATGTTGGCAGGTCCAAGAGATTGGTGACAGGTCAGCTTTCCTCTCACAGTGCCAGCAGGATGACATAAATGGACTGTATTGATTACCTAGTATATAGATATGAATGAAAATTAGAAACTTTAAATTTACACTAAGTGGGAAAATGAATAATGAATTGCCATAATTAGTTAATTTACTGTCAAAGCCAGAAGTGAATAATTTTAAAGCTCCTGATGTTGTTTCTTTAGAACATTAAAAAGGACAGAGAGCCGATCATATCTGAGATACAACCTTTTCTTTTCTAAGTACATTTTTTCAGTTAAAAAGTACAGTAAAGTTTTAGTATTGAGACAAGAATTGTTTTGTATTAAAAAGTATTGTAAATAATATTAACTACATGCACCAGTGTTGTTCTGTTTAGCTAAAACCAAAAAACGGTAACACTTTACAGTAAGGTGTCATTTGTTAACATTAGTTATTGTATTAACTAACATGAACGAATAATGAACAATACATTTATTACACTATTTATTAATCTCTGTTAATGTGAGTTCATAAAAATACAGCTGTTCATTGTTTGTTCACACTGCATTAACTAATGTTAACAAACACAACTTGTGATTTTAATAATGCATTAGCAAATGTTGAAGTTAACATTAACTAAGATTAATAAGTGCTGTAGAAGTATTGTTCATTCTTAGTTGATGTTAACCTATGTTGTTAACTAATGTTAACTAATAAACCTTATTGTAAAGTGTTACCACTAAAACTTCTAACAATTCTTTTATGTACTTGAAATAAAGCTAAAATAAAGTAAAATAAAAGTATACTTTAACTTTGAACAAAAATGATAAATGCTGAATTAGCAATTAATTGAAATAAATAAAATTAAGTTGATGTACTAAAATGACTAAAACTGAAACAAATTTAATCAGAACTATATAAAAATATATTTAAAAAATAATTATAAAATGTAAAAAGCACATAACAAAAATGACTAAAACATAAACTAAAATGAAAACTGAAAATATAAAAATAAAAGCTGACCCAAAATAATAAATAACTGTATATAAATAATACTAAAATTTAGAATATTCAATGTAGTCAGGAGGCTGGTACATTGCTGTTATCAGCATTTGGGAAAATGGGACTCACTGAACGCCACTTTGAGATGGGCCTACACCAGGCCGTCATAAAGGGAGAGTGCCTGTACAATAGAGGGGTCTGCCTTGGAGCCCTCCTGAAACTCCTGCAGAGTCAACATCCCATCTGCATTCTGTTCACAAAAGGAAGACAATTATTCATATGTCACTCTTTTCAAACACACATACTCGTATTAAATGCATACAGTTGGTGCTGGAAGATATGCAGGGAATCAGGTAGAAAGACAGTTTTAATGATTTCAAAGAGCTCAGTGTTCTTTCAAAAGCTCTTTTATCAATGCTTTTCGAGGGCCTCTAGATAGTGCAGTAGAGCTTCTGTTTTGTGTCTTTCATGTGGCGTGCCTTCTATGTTTCTATAGTGCCTGGCGAAGGACAGCCATCCTGACAATCACAGAAGAAAAAATCCATTTTATTGAACCTACAGCTATGCATATTCAGTCGCAGGAAGTCATCGGATTAGATTGTTTAAAAAAATGACTGAAAATTGTCAGAGTTATTGCAATTCACTATAAATGCAGTACTTTTTCCATATTTATTTTTACACAGGCAACCATTTTTGCAAGTAATGTTGTTTATGAGAGCAGTGAGGCAGCGGAAAAATAATAAGTACACAGTAAATAAATATACGGAATTCACCTTATCCATCATTGCAAAGATGCGGTCGACTCTTTTCTCTGGTGTGTTTTCCTCCTCAGGTAACTCCACTGTGTTCCCCTGCAAGACATAAACAGCGCATAAATTATTGGGACATACCTGTACACCTGGCCTTTCATAGCAAGATAAGAAACAACTCCAGTCGGAAACAAATCATCTGTGTTTGTAGCCTATCATGGGGGAAAACAAATCCTGGGTGCCAGAAATGAATTACCCATTCATTTTTGTGTGGATAATAAAGATAAATGTGGTTATTTTTATATTCTTGTACTTGAGATAAAACCAAAAACTTTTTTTTTACCAGCCAATTGAACAAACAATTGAAGAAAAAAAATTGATCACTGTATGCGATATGTTCATTAAATAGCATCCAAGGGCAAAATGACAACATTTAAAATGACATGTTATGCTGTATGTAAATGGAACTCTACAGTAAGTTTCTATAGTATATGTTAATGTATAATGCATCTGGTATCATGAACAATACTTTTTTATTTATTAAAGGTAATTTATGAAAATACTATTGTTTAGCATTAATTCAAGGTAGTTCAATTAAACACTAACTAATATTAAAACTTTTACAAGAGTGACTTTTAAAACTTTTAAAAATGCTTTACAAGTACTTTTGATTATTAGTTCATGTGAACAACCTCATTGTAAAGTTACCCTTTTTCACATACTCTTAACTTATTTAAAATATTAAAAGTAAAGTCTGCTGCAGACATGTACAATATATAAGATGTTCAATATGTAAGATTCCTCATGCGTTCTTATTTTATATTTTGGGTTTAACATACATATATTTGGTTTCGGACACAAATATGTGTTTGCACAAAATACACTACCAGTCAAAAGTTTTTGAACTGTAAGATTTTTAATACTACAATCCTTGCTAAATAAAATTATTCATTTCTATAATCCAAAAATAAATAATAAAATCTAAAATAAAATAAAATAAAATTATACTGACTCCAAGCTTTTGAATGGTATAGTGTATAATGTTACAAAAGCTTTTTATTTCAGATAAATGCTGATATTTGTATCTTTCTATTCATCAAAGAATCCTGAAAACAGTGTACTCAGCTGTTTTAAATATTGATAATAATAATAATAATAAATGTTTCTTGAACAGCAAATCAGCATATTAGAATGAGTGACACTGAAGACTGGAGTAATGATGCTGAAAATTTAGCTTTGATCACAGGAATAAATTACATTTTAAAATCTATTCAGATAGAAAGCAGTTATTTAAAATAGTAAAAATATTTCAGTGTTACTGCTTTTGACTTTTTACAAAAAGCCAAATTTACTGGAAACACAGGCGAATGGGGCCTCAAGAAACAAGAAAACATCTTGTAACAAAAAAATAAAAATAAATAAAAATACACCCAATGCTATTCACCTTCCCGGAAGCCAGTGTTTGCAAAGGTATTCACTGCAGTCTCTTTATCAATTTGACAGACCATCATAATCAATTTTTAGAGTTTAGACTTACAATAAAAACCATGCTGGCCTTCCAAGAAAGCTCTTTCATTAACTCAATAGAAATAGAAAGTTACGGTTCAGTGAGAAGCAAATGACTCACCACCATCTGGTAGATGGCGTCCACGATGTTCAACATCTCATCTCGGGTTATGTAGCCATCATTATCAAGATCATAAAGTTTAAAGGCCCCTGCGACAGCAATAACAAACAAGCACATTAAGAAAACTCTCTCTCTCTTTCTCTCTATGTAGTATCAAAGAGCTGAGAATAAATGTAGGTTCTCATTAGAAAACTAATGTTAGACTGTTCTACTGTTTTTTTTGACATCATTAGTCATAATGACAAATTAAAATGAAGTGACAGACTTGTTCAGATCATTTACTAGTACATCTGGGTAACATCTGTTTTACTATAAGACTTTGCAATGTCACTTCCTGAGACAGTCTTTTGCTGATAAATGAACTCATCTCTGCTGCACAAACAAGAAACTTTTGAGGTACTGCTGACATTATTCTGGTCTTACATCTGAGTTTTTCATCCAGTGTCCCTCTGGATGTGACAGAGAGAGCTTGAATAAACTCTGAGAATTCAATGCGTCCATCCTGTGGATACACAACAGAGAGACAGCATGAGAATTGATGGGTAAAGAGTAAAAAGCTGTCTAAAGGAGAGACAAAAAAGGGCTGGTTTTATACTGCTTTGTTACAGTCGCACGTCAAACTGAGATGAAAGAGACAGCAAAGATGGCAAACAACTGCAGAGTGACACAGCAAAAACTGCAGTTAAATACAGCAGCAACAGGGAAAGATGTTATCTCACCTGTTCAGTACCATCTCACACAAGGTTTTACATACTGGAAATGTCATTTTGACATAGTGATTTGGAAGTGTGTCTAAAGATGTGATTGTAGCAGACAGTCCCGCTGAGAATCTAGAAACATCTGAAAATAGTCTACAGGGACATCAGACTGGCAATGTCTGACTCACACACACAGATTCTTGTGTGTAACGTTCTCTATGAAGCTTCTAAATGCATCATCATTTCACTCAGACTCAAACAGCAAACTGTTCTACCACACAAAAATGTCTAGATTCTGCAAATCTGTTGAAACTGCATTTCTACTACTAAAATGGAAATACATAATGTCCCTGTTGTAAATAAATAAAAGTGAATAGAGTGTTTACACACGGTATTTTGCTCTTCAGCCAAACAGTTCTTCAGGGAAAGATTCTAGTGGTGATAATTTTCAGTAAAGAAGATAAATCAGCACATAACATTTCTTGGCAAACTGCAACTTTAAAAAGACCCAGTAGACTAATATAACAGTGCTTTCCTTTTATTGACGTTTACTTTTTTCAGCCTCTTGTTACCTTGTTTTCGTCAAAGACGTTGAAGACAAAGGTGGCGAATTTGGTGGGATCACCGAAGGGGAAGAATTGCTTGTAGATCTTCTGAAAGCCAGCTGCGTCCAGCTGACCACTGGGGCAGTCTTTGATAAAACCCTTATACCTGCCACACAGACAGGGAAAAAAAAGATAGGAGTAAGGGGTCAGGACTGAAGAAAAAAGAGAGACGGTTAGAATTTTGTTTTTGAAGAACTTACATTTTTTTTTTGCTAAAATTTAGAAAATAATAAGATTTAAAGGGGAGCCTATTATGCCCCTTTTTACAATACGTAAGTCTCTGGTGTCCCCAGAATGTGTCTGCTCAGCTCAAAATAGATCTGTTGTTATAGCATGTCAAATTTGCCCTTCTTTGGGTGTGAGCAGAAACAAACGATTTTTGTATGTGTACCTTTAAATGCAAATGAGCTGGAAAGGGGGCGGAGTTCTTACAGCTCACACTTCAGACAGTCCGCCAACAACAAAAGTGGAAAATCTCACGCAGCCAAAATGTCAGAAATTATTTATGAAATATGCAGACATTTATCGTTTTCGGGATAACACTGACAACATAGCTATGCTCTTTGTGAATACGGTGACAGTGGAAATTTTAGCCACATTAGCTGTACAGCATGCTAACAAGCACATCTGGGAATGCAGTTTGGAAACATTCAGAAAATATGAGGTGATTCTTACTTGTTGGATATGATGTTTAAGCATGAACCGCTGGTATAGACCTATCTTTCAGAATCAACTTCTGTGCAAATCCCATGTTGAACTGACCCTTATTTACAATATACATTACTCTTTAACACATTTTCATTTCATAAATAAAATTCATCCAGTGTTTTTCGTGGCTCTGATGTCGAGAGTCTTTGGAGACTCTTATTGTACATCCAAATACAATATTGGTAATGTTTATGTGGCACAGACAATATGTAAATTGGAGCTATAGCGACGGTATAAACATGCAGTGTTGCCAGCTAATTTTCAGGAAAAGTTGCTAAAGGCCAGACAATTTATTGCTAAAAGTTGCTAAGTGTCATTGTGATGTCACAATGCAAGACTGCATAGAATACACAATCAGATCATCCAAATCTCAGCAAAAAATATGAATATGATCTGAAAAGTTCAGTTAGATTTGTTAGTAAAACAAACAAAAAAACAATAATATTACAATATAAATAATATCATATATTTATTTTAAATACAACATTGAATTACTGAATATTTACACATTTTTGAACAATTACATTTTTTTTTTCATATTAACTAGTAAATCTACACATTCTGATCAATTATATTTTTAAGCAGTGTATTGGAAGTTAGTTAGTATGCTACACTTCAAGAAAAGTCTGTAAAATAGGGCAGAATGTACTGTGCTAATTTGAAGGAATTTTCTGTATTGATTTTTTTTTTTTTTTTTTCACAGGTTTTTACCTGAGTTTAAAATTACACATTGTATTTTGTGTTTTCAGGTTACAACTTAACAGATAATTTCCTGACATAAAATTACCAGTACCTTTTCCATTTTTCTATATATTTTTAACTGATCAACAAGTGTAGGTACAAACTAATAACAATGTGTTATAATCATAAATTAACAATTATTATTGAACAATTGCGACTAGCAACTTAATTCATGTGATGTGTGTACTGTTAGACACCTTTGATTTCCTCTTTTTGTGTAATTTAGAGTAAAAATGTGTGTGTTTTTATCATTTGAGCCACAGTTGCTAAAAAGTTGCCAAATAAATGTTAGAAATAGCTAAATTTTTAGCTAGGTATTTTTTAAAGAAAAAGTTGCTAGTCTGAAAAGTTGCTAAATATAGCAACAAAATTGCTAAGATGGCAACATTGTAAACATGGCGGATTATGTGCTGTTTAATCAGGGCGGGTCAATGCAAATAGGGCTTTTATTTATGGGGATTATAAAAAAAAAAAAAAAAGGAGTGGGCGTATTTTTACCGTTATAGGCTGGTTGTTTACACACACACTGTGGACACACATCAGTGTTCAAGCACCTTATAAAAGTAAATTTTGCATAATAGGTCCCCTTTAACCCTTTAACTGTCACCGTCCACTCTGTGGGACGCCTACGTTTACTTCATCATATTACAAATAAATCCTAATCTAATCATGACTAACTATATATTGTTGGAAGTCTAAGGAGTCTAAGACTCCTAAATAGATATTTTACCACTCTTTTGTGTTACAAATTATGTAGGAAAAGTAATAGATTAATTTATGACAAGAGTGCACCTCAGAAATCTACATCATAACAGGAGTTCTGACCTTTGTCACAAAAAGACGTTGTTTCTACATTGTCTTTTTCCCTATCACGCAATAGAAATCTTAAGAAATTATATCAACTGAAAACATAAAATCTCAAAATTCATCCTTTGAAAGCCATTTTAAAATCAGAAATTGCATTGCCATGAAAATTGTACATAAAATTCATATTAGAAAATGTTTTCGTTCATGAATTATTAACTTTGGATAGTGAATTTTCATGTCTATGTTCAAGATAGGGAGTGACAGTTAAAGGGTTAAACATCATAGAAGATTATAGAAGAACACACATATATACACATTAAAAAGTTAAAAAATAAAAATAAAATAAAAATAACATAAAAAAAATTTGGCAAAGATGCATTAAATTTATGAAAATATTGCCATTTTCAACAATTTTCAACTGTGCACCAAATCAGCATATTAGAATAGTTAATACATGATCATGTGACACTAAAGACTGGAGTAATGGCTGCTGAAAATTCAACTTTGCAATCACAGAGAAAACTGTGTAAACTGTGGAAAAGGAACATTTAAAGAGGTATCAAATGCACTGAGCTTTTTTTCCCCACCTAAAGTCAAAACACAAGACATTTTTCCTCCAGTACGAACCCCCCTGTGAAGATAAAGAGTCTGGCACCAGCTGTTAGCACCCAAATGCACTGCTAGCAGTGTGACAGAACATGTGGTCAGGGTATTTCAAAATTGCAGATCATTTCCGAGCAATTTGGGGCAAAGGGTGAAATGGTTGCCCAGGATATTACAGGGCACGTCAGTCTTCAATTGGAAATACACAGCCAGGCACGTCAGTTCAGATTCTGCATTTTAGACCTCACTGAATCTCTCTCAGTATTAGTGGCCCTTTCTTGCTAGTTGCCAGATGTTTGAACTGAACTATCTGAAATATTGAATACTAATACCAGTATGTATTACCAGTATTACCAGTATGCATCATACTGAAAAGAAATTTTTCTGTGAATATACAGAATCTAGTCATTGTACAAAAAGGCCCTCCACAATAATTATAAAAATCACCAACATATGTTGCGGTTACAAAACACTTCATTAGCTAATCTTTCATTACCTCCTCAGAGGGGCTTGCTGTGCAAAGAGAAAGATTTTTCACATTATGCTAATTTACAGTAGCTTGATGACAGAATACTGACATGGCCATATGTGCAGCACAATTTAATAAGTAACTTGAATGCTTTAAATAATCAGAACTAAATAGCTGTTACCATGAAAAAAAATTCAACTTGTGTTTCAAATGAACGCCATAAGGTTGTAATATATCTTTTGCCATATACCACTATAATAAATGTGACCTTGGACCACAAAACCAAAAGAATCAATTTTTTTGAAACTGAGATTTATACATTACCTGAAAGCTGCATAAATAAGCTTTCCATTGGTGTGTGGGAAATTTGATTTGTTAGGATAGGACAATATTTGGTTGAGATACAACTATTTGGAAATTTGGAATCTGATGGTGCAAGAAAATCTAAATATTGAGAAAATTGCCTTTAAAGTTGTCCAAATGAAGTTCTTAGCAATGCATATTACAAATCAAAAGTTAAGTCTGATATATTTACAGTAGGAAATTAACAAAATATCTTCATGGAACATGATCTTTACTAATATTCTAATGATTTCTAGCATAAAAGAAAAATCGATAATACAATGACCAATACAATGTATTTTGGCTATTGTTTTAAATATACCTGTGCTACTTATGACTGGTTTTGTGGTCCAGGGTCACATATTGTTCACAAAAATGTTTCAGAAACAAAAACATTTCAATGATATTTCAATAATACTTAATTTGGATTGGTCCGTTTATTTTTTATGTAATGACCTCTAAATTTTACATGTTAATAATCTAAACTTAAATCTCTATTTAATGCACATGGATTTCCTTGCTAGCAACATAGTAATTAGTATAATGCAGTTAGTCATTCATTATTGTAAAATAAATGTCTTCAAAATGACTGTACATTATAACTTACTCAGAATCAAAGATCTTTTTCTAATTTAATCGGGAAGACATAAATCAACACAGCTTTAATTCCCAAAACTCTCTTGACGTCACAACAACTTTTCTACTAGTTTTGATCATCACAAGCACAATTCACCCACTTTCCCTAAGAATCTATAGCAAAGTTTAAGACTTTCAGCTTCTGTACACAGTTTTAGTGAATCTATTGCTAAACAAGTGAACAGACAAATCGCTCCTCCGCTATGTAACTGATGCACTTCCCCAGGAATACTTTGAAATTGCATTTGTAAGCGTCTGTCTACCGATCCTCTGAGGACTCGATACAGATAGCTCAAAGGCAAGTATACTTCTGGTATCAACAAACGTCTTTTCTATCATCAGAGAAACAGAAGAAAGAGATGCGCACCTTGAGCTGCGTGCGTGCATGTGTTTGTGTGCGTGACCGGGAGGCATGTCTACACTTGCTGCTTAGCGATCTGATCAGCACTAGACTGAGCTCCAAGGGGCTCCGTTTTCAACATATGACAGTTGTGCCTGTCTCTACTCCAGTGAGATGCCAGTGAAGCATATCTACAAAGTACAGTGCAGTATATCATCTCTGAGTATAAGAATCAGACATGGAGTTAAAGGTATGGTCTCTGTTGGTTTGCCCTAATCGATAACCATATAAATTACAAGGTTTTCTGAACAGTCACACAAGACTGGCCCACCTTTGTAAACGTTATAAAAGCAGAAGACTTTCTATGCTATCCTCTATGTGCTGTACTTGACTGTCTCCGTGTTTTCCTTTTATCTGGATTGTTAGTGGCACCTCTTTGTTCTATCATTTTTGTCTTCTTTTCTTGCTCTTTCAGTCTCTCGCTGTCTTCATCCTTCTCTATTTCCCTACTGGGCACCCTGCCTAGAGTCAACCGTTCCCCATCTGCCATGAGAGGCATTGAGCAGCCAGGAGGAGTATAGATGTTGGCATGTGAAGGGGGGGAAGAATGAGAGACAAAGAGAGAGACATGATGATTCAACACAGCCAAAATTTGTGCTCTGAAAAAGCACTGAATATCTGTATCTAATGAAGTGGTACTTTAGTAAAACATTGTCTACTCCTTAGGTAGCAGACATTCTCAAAATGAGTCATTCAGTGTGGTAAAAAAGAGAGGTGTTTGCTGTCAGAAAGTTTTCCATGGGTTAATGACGTGAGTCATTTTTTGCCCTGTCTATTAATATTTTTCAAAAATACACTAAAATGCCATTAGTAAATAATGTATGAATAAGGTCATATAAGTTGACCTTTAAATGAAAAGGTTAAAACTACTTCAGGTTTTTTAAATGTCATGTGGCATGAATCCTCAAAACATGAGATTTATGAGTTTCTAAGTTAATAATTAAAAAAATGATAAACATTTTAAAGTATAAGGAAAATATTTTATTTTTATTTACTTGATGGCTACACCACATGCCATTTTATTCACATTTTTTTACATGACAGTTTTACAAGTTTGTTTGTTAGTCACTGACTCCCATAACATGAACTTTCATCTGTGGGTTGTCCCCTCTAAAAATATCATTTAAAACCACATTGTGTATGGTAAATCTTATAATAATATGTGACCCTGGACCGCAAAACCAGTCTTTAGTAGCACGGGTGTATTTGTAGCAATAGCCAAAAATACATTGTATGGGTCAAAATGATAGATTTTTCTTTTATGCCAAAAATCATTAGGATATTATGTAAAGATCATGTACCATGAAAATATTTTGTAAATTTCCTACCGTAAATATATCAAAACTTAAATTTTGATTAGTAATATGCATTTCTAAGAACTTCATTTGGACAACTTTAAAGGCGATTTTCTCAATATTTTTTTATTTTTTGCAGCTTTAGATTTCGGATTTTCAAATAGTTGTATCTCTGCCTAATATTTTCCTATCCCAACAAACCATACATCAGTGCAGCGTTTCCCAACATCAGTCCTCACGCCCCAGCTCTGCATATTTTGTATGTATCTCTTAACACGTACGGCAATTGTTCTATTCGACCGCGAATATCACCGGATATTCCGCCATGATTCCAGTTCAAAAAAAGAGTATATGTTCTATTCAAAGGGCATTAAAGAGTGCGAGACGTGAATTTAAATTGTATTTATTTACAGAGGTATATGATTTCACACTTCTCTAGTAAGTTTCGTCTGTGTGTGAAGATGCTGCAGGCAGCAGCTGCCTAGCTGAATGGAGACAGGGAAACATGGAAACCTGACAGGAGACGCTGCAGGCAGCACAAATCCATGAAGGATCGTTCCGAAGTAAAGTAAACTTCAACGGAGTTCCCCTGCTCAGGGAGTAGGGAGCAATGAACACTGTGTAGGGATCATGTCAATCGGAACACAGTTCATGCACGTAGCTCTCTTATAACAAGCTGGTTATCTGAATCAGGTGTGTTAACTAAGAGAGACATGCATTTTTTTTAAAATGACCATTATGACTGATTTGTGGTCAAGGGTCACATATATACTTAAAATACTGTGTTAGTTGTAAAACAATTCAAATACAAATGGGGCAAAAAAAAAAGATGAGGTGATTTTTTTCTCTTTAATACAGATGATGCTAAGTCATTAATAACTTAGTCATCAAAAAAATGATAACGGATGTATTTTTTTCATGAGTCCACTATGTTTGCAATTGTAATGTTACCTAGCTTGTTTAGTACTGTAGCTTGTTGGATAGCAAGTCACTCACTACAAAAGCGATAAGCTTATGTGGGAGCTGATATTAGGCTAATATTGTAGATCGTTGTGTTGGATTTTGCTCAATATCATGTTAAGTGGCAGATCAGTGGGCGTGCTGCAGTTCAATATCTTAGTAACAAATGTCCCCTTACCCAGACGAAACCTAAAATACACAAGATAATTAAATAATTGTAATATGACCGCATGGTGAACCTATGAACCTAACTCATATTTAAACAACTTTCACTTTGTGTTGTTGGCCAGATAAAATGTGTCTCATGTCGTTGTCGAAATCCTTGGCTCACACTGGATGAATCTGATCATGACCCTGCTGAAATTTTCAGGTATTTTGGCTTTTTTGAAAAACCTACTTTTGCAAACTAGTCCCAGGTTTTTCGCCTGATCAGAACCAAACCAGTGCAGAAAGAGTCTCTGGAGAGTGAATATCAATAATTATCAAAAACGTTGCACTTTTGACTCACCGTCGCAAAGGGACAACAAAATGTTTGAAAGAGGCAGGGCAACTTTTAGTAAAATGCCTATAACTCCTGAACGGAATGAGATATTTTCACCAAACTCAGAACACTTGTGCAAGAGCTCAATCTGAGGTGATAGGAAGAACATCGCAGAGCTTGGCCACTTAGAGGCGCTATAAGAGGCGACAAACTATACTATAACTACGCAACCATTTGACCTATCAACATGAAAATTGCTGTACACGGTCGTGGTCCAAAGTGCCACTAGTGACTATAAATACCAATATCACATTTTACACGGGTGTAAACGATTTTACATTGCGCCATTTTTTGCACATATATGTGATATCCATATGATAGAACTCCTCATTTCAGACAACTTTGCCTCTAGAACCACTGCTGTCTATCAAATCATTTGTTAAAAGATCGAGGAGATGTAAAAAACCTACTTTTGCGAACTAGTCCTAGGTTTTTCACTCAATCTAGAAAAAAAAAACACTGTGGTACAATTCTCTGGACACTCTAGGTCAATAGTTATCAAAAAAAAAAAAAAAATTACCCAAAATCCTATAAAGCCTAAAGCAAAACTCAAAACTTCATGAAACCTGCTGAGCACATGTGACGGGTGATTCTAAACAAGTGCGCAAAGTTTTGAAGGGATCGGACCACAGCTTGTGCTTTAACAGTCATAAATGTTAAAAAAACATAATATTTCTATGAAAAATGACCTTGATATGCCAAATCAAATGAAATCATTGTTTTAGGTGGTTACAGGCTTGCTAAATGTCTTTTTTCATATGTGCTTAAATGCCTTAAAGTGCTTGAACCCCAGTAATCGCTGCTTGCAGCTATATTATAATTTTGAAAATGCCTGTTTTCGACCATGTCTCTTTAAATGCAAATGAGCTGCTGCTCCCTGCCCCCTTTTCCAGAATAGGGTTGTGACTTTACAGCTTGTACTTTGGATACTCTGCTAAAAAACATCTGTTTGGTTTTGATAATCATATTAGTCATATTAGTTTAAACTTCTCATATAGGATTTTCTGAGCGCACACTTCCAAAGCATGTGCACAGAAAGCGGGTGTCACAGGGTACGTGAGTACTAAATTAAATTTTAACTTTATGTTTATTATTCCTTCCCAACTATTAGATGAACTTGTTCAAACTGTTTTCCTAAAGCAGACACTTTCTGCAGCAGCCATGCACTCTGTATGGCTAAGAATACAATAACTTGCACTAGTATTAGTATAAATGGAGAAGAACTCATGCTGAGGAAAGATAAGATAATGAGAGGGATGGGTACTGAGAAAGGACATAAAGAGCACACTTACCACTGCTGAACTTCCTTCTCTGTGACTGCAAGCAGAACAAGACAGAAGACAGTTAGATCTTGTTCAGTCTACACAGTGTATGAAAACTTTACGTGCTAGTTTAGGCTGGTTTGTGCTGGTCTAGCTGGTGGACCAATGTAGCAACTGAGAGTTGAACTATAAATAAAGTCAAAAATCAATTTCTGAGGTAGTAAAAAGAATGCTTAAACACAATTAGAATTGAAGTTTAATTTAAGGATATAGAAATTAAATGTGATTTATATTCCAAAAAAATCCATAAAAATGAAATGAATGGAATTTCTAACAAGAAAAAGAAAGTTTGTAAAGTAAAACCTTGAATGATGGTAGTATTTTTTGAAGGTTTAAAAAAAATCTTGATGTTATAGACACACACACATTGGGTTTCCATGTTTTATGGGGACATTCCACCTAAACCTGCCCCTCACAGGAACCTTTTTGCATTTTTAGATTTTCAAAAAACTTAATTCTCTATGATTTAAGTTGGGACCAAGAATGTCCCCATAAGGACAAGGATTTTGGATATTGCCATCTTT